>JALJCO010009176.1:0-613709 GCA_023101725.1 Atherinomorus stipes
ACACGCAGCTCAGGATTCAGGTCTTAATAGGTATGACAGTGAATGCATGCATTTGTGTAAAATTTCACATTTCAGCTCTTTTGTGTTCACATTGAGAAGGAAAATCTGTGTGTCTCCCCATCCTCCATCCTTATCCCTCCCTGCTCACTCCTCCCTCTCCTGCGCCAGCTGAACAAAGACAACTGCTCTTTGTTGGCTACATGCTGTGTCTGAGACTTGGAGCCAGAATTTGTCTTTTACTAGCAGCTAGTAGCTGAGATAGGAGCACTAGTACAAATGCATGTGTCTGTGGGTAGGAGATATGTAAGGAGAAAATAATCCTAAAGAAAGAGTCAGGCCTCGGGTCTCTGTTTAGATCACAGGTGCTTTGTTCAGATGTTTTCAAGAGCCGTAGTTAAGAGAGCTGAAGCAGCTGTCTGTCGAAAAGCACTTCACCAAGCACCTTTTCTTTTACAAAACACCCCTCCCCTTTTGTTCTGCTGCCCTTGGTCTATCCAGCTTGAAAAATATTGCAGTTTTTCAAAGGAACGTTGCACTTTTTTTGGCCGAAAGATGATATTGTCAAAGGTACACTGTTCGACACCTCAGCATCCTAACAATGCTCTTCAATTTTCTATATGAAAAAGTGTCCAGGATTTGGATTAAATGACAGACTGGGTCGGAGTGAGATATTAAAGATGCAGGAGTGATTAAAACTAGAAGAGAAGAGGTTTTTAGATAAAAGAAGTGAGGAGGTAAGGGAATTTCTCTCTCTGTTGCTCCACCCAATTTAGTACAGATTTGGTGGGTCTGATGCGCTGAAGAGATGTTGAGCTGGTTTACCCGGCTGCTCTCTGAGGGTCTTATTTGAGGAGGGGGTTGGGTGGCCTCTTTAACTTGTCTGCTAACTATAAAATCTTTTCTTTGTCTTTATGTTTTTATATTTTTTTTTATTCTTCAAGAGCTCATTATCTTTTTTTTTCTTTTTTTTTTTAGAATATTATTTATTGTTGATAATTACTTATTTCTCATCCCAGAAACTGATAGATAAGAATTATAATTGATTATTTCCATGACAATGAGAATGAATCATCAATTTTGAGTATCTGTGGGTTAAAATATGCTAGTGTGCCCTGCCTGCATACGTGTTTCAATATACAACAAGTACACAACAGAAGGTAAATGGTGTGTTTAAGTCTCCCCTTTGAATGGGATCATTTAGCTCCATTTACTGGCTGACAAATATCAGTGGACTGAAAGTTAAAGTGCTTGAGGAGAGTGGTCGGCTATTAACCCTTATAAATCATTCTGATTTTAGAAAGAATAAATATGGGGTGAAGGTCAGGAAAATTTATCTGTTTTTTAAGCAAGTCTTGATAAAATACCAGGCTCTTCTCTATCATCAAGGTGTCTCTGTTTTAGAAGCACAAAGAGACACAATATGTTTTATTAAGAAAATGATCCGTGCATGATTAAAAAATAAATAAATAAATAAAACCCCTCTTATAAGGCTGTGGCGATACAGTACATTGACATCAACCTTGGAAATTAATTTGCAGCCTCGGGAATCAGGATACAGATGCAGGCATGAAAAGTTCCCCTTTCTGCCAACTGCCAGCCACTTACCAGCCACTTGTCTGCTAACTCAATCGCACAGAGAAACGCCTGTGTCCACCAGGGGAAATGATTTCAAAGCATAAATGAATGCGGAACAAGGACGTTTGTTTTCCACACCCCCAAGTTTGGACACCGTGCGTGATGCCGTATTTGCGGGATAATTCGTTCAGCCAGTGATGGTGCAGTAATAAGGTGCATTATCACTGCACCACTTGTGGCAGAAAAAGGAGGAACTTTTTTCATGCCCAGATCTGTAATAGGAAGGAGGAAAGAAAGAAAGAAAGAAAGAAAGAAAGAAAGAAAGAAAGAAAGAAAGAAAGAAAGAAAGAAAGAAAGAAAGAAAGAAAGAAAGAAAGAAAGAAAGAAAGAAAGAAAGAAAGAAAGAGTAAACAAGCATGTGTCCCTTAACATTTGACCAATGAATCATTCAAAAAGCCTCAACTAGAGAGATGATCCGGTTTTATGACTAAGCATAACAGCTAAGTTAACACTGTTTGATCGACACAAAATAATATTTTTGCACCAGCAAGGTGATTCCCCAAGAGCTATTAGCCACCAACTTGGCATATCTCAGCATGGTGGGATATCAACTCCAAAAACTGGGGAATAGGGACAAGTAGAGGACAACAGAAGAGTCAAAGAAAAAAAAACTTTATACAGGGAGGTGAGTTATTTCTGAAAGTAATGTCCTTCAGAAATAAGAAAAGAGGGGAAAAAAATCCAACAAAGACCATGTCCTGTGCAGTATCTTGAAAATGCAGCTGGACCCTCAGTTGATCCATCAACTGTTCATTGAAAGCTGAATCAGAAATGGTCTCCACTGGAAGGGTGACTCACAAAGTGAAATGGCAGGAAGATGGGAAAAAATGTCTGAGGTGTGCCAGATTACACAAGAACTGGACTTAAAGGCGCCATAGAAAATGTTTCGGCATTTCAGAAAGCAGAGAGTGTTAGCGAGTTTTGAATAATGCGCATGCGCAAGACCAACCTGCTAGATTCACAGCTCCTCCCTGACCACAGCACAACGTGCACGAGCCACTCCGGTGTTTAGCAGACAGCAGCTACAGATTCTCCATCATGTCATAAACGCAAGTAAAACAGATGTTGTTGTCTGAACGTTACTAACTGCTAGCAGAATGATGTTAGCTACCTGCTGGAAACATCAGACGAGTGCACGCAGCTTCTGGGATGCAATATTGCTCTCGCTAGTCAATCACTCTCATTGATCAGTCTCGCCTATTACCTGTTGAACTGACCATCAATCACTCTTTACGGTAGGAAAAGTGATTGACGCGGCAGTAGACAAATGAAAAAGTTAAGGAATGCAGAGATGATTGGCGGGATGTTTTTCCAGCCCCATCGCTTTCCCAGCAGATGTATGTGACAGTGGGGGTTCTGTCACTATGCCTCCACAGATCATGCGCCCTGGCTACTTGGCCATAGGGATATCCCTTTGGCTGACTGGTTAGTGCGCGTGACTCTCCCTGAGTCTGGGAATTGAATCCCGCCCGGGCCCTCTGATGTGTACCTTGCCACATGTATAATAATATTTAAAGCTTTTTAATTAATCATAGCGTATGGGGTAGTGAACCTAATTTTACCGAATATTGCAAAATTGTTGAAAGAAACATCTTCTATAATGCCTTTAATATTAGTGACAGCAGGTCTTATGGAGTACTGAAGGCTAGAACTCAACATTATTGAAGCGTCTTTACAGAAAACAGATCAAAAAGTCTTTCAAAGAAGTCCCAAAAGAAATATTTCTGAGGACCTCTTGAATCATAACCAATGATGAGAAATATTGTCGAAGAGGGTTCAGGCTGTGTTGAAGAATAAAGGTCGTGTGCTGAGCTTATCAAGTGCATAAACTCTGCTTTTGACCCATAAACTGTTTCCATTCATGTTCCACTTTTCAAAAGATTGCAACTTATTTCCCATTTTACTAACAGCTATTAAAGATGAAGGGTGGTTTTAAGACTTTGCTCTGTACTCTTAACATATCAACGATCAAAACAAAACAACACAAATAAAAACAGAAAAGCTTCAGAAGACACTTAAAGAGAAAACCCAACACTCAACATTTCATTCATTTATAGACAAAGACAAATTGACCCTTTTTTTCCCTAAAATATTGCTCTTTGTTTTTTATTGTTGTATTTTGCGATGTGGTGCGTTTTATGTTTTGCTTTTGTGTTTTCTGAAATGTAAAGTTTTTCACTCAACTTTGCTTCATGTTTCCCTTTTTGACTATTTTTTTTAACTTCCTTTTCCTTAAATCTACCATCCAAAGTATCAAATAATCCACAGATTCTGCAGTCCTCTGTGCTTCTCTCTTTTGACATTTGTCTTTTAGCTCTTGGTTAGTTCACTTGTGGTCTGAAACCAACGACTTTCTCTCTGGAAGAGCCTATTTGCCCACATCACAATGATTTTCTCTGTAAAAAATTCAGGCAACACACCTTTGCTTTGCAAGAGAGATCTCTTTAAGAAACAATGACTCATGTGAATCAGCATCCAACCTGAAGACATCCACAAAAACATACATGGACAACCATGTTTTGCAAGCCGGTTTCCGTGTTTACTGGCTCTGTCTGGTGTCATCATCGTTGCAGTCTTATTGTGCAGCATCCTGCATCAGCTCTGTAGAAATATGTCTGTCAAAGCATTAGAAAGAAACAACAGGATGAAGTCATTTAATCATCATTCACAGGTTGTATCATTCTTGGTGTCACTACAAAAAACTGACAGTAAAACGGCATGAGAAACATCGGTGTCAAAGGGTGTGACTGCACTTGTTCAGGGGCTGCTCAACATGCAAATACATTGCCTTTCAGGTGTGACATTTGGTTCCTCCCCAGACAGAAGGAAGCACAGATATCCACAGAGATGGTGAGATTAAGCAGCCTAGGTTCAAATCTGTGTCGACTGCCTGTGTGATCCTCCACCCTGCTTGCCACAGCACTATTACTCACCTTCCTCGCTCTCCTACCTCCCTTACCATGGTTTTGTCACTCATCTCATCCAGACAAACAGGAATTTTAAATATTAATAAGCTTTTCAGACAAGAAGGGACACACACTGTGGGACAGTCAGACAGACTGTCACAGTGTTGGTGGGTGGAAACCAGCTCAGTTAAATCTGCCGTGGTCAAACACCATCAGCCACCTCATTAGAAATTTACGTTGTGGTGTGAGGGAGGTGGATGAATAAACTTTCAGGGCTAAAAGGTGAGTAATAAAATCCTGGCGTTTTCAGAGGAAATAGAAAATCATATCAATGAAGTGAAATGGTGAATGGGGGGGGGGAAGCATTTACTGAAAAATTTATGTTATTTTTCCTGAAGATTTAATGCGCTCCATTTGGCTTACATTAAGGGAATTGTTTAAGCACTGAGGAGTTACAGTAAGTGAACAGGCTTCCATTAGTGGCCATGATGGCTTAACTGCTAAGCAACTCTATGACCAATTAGAAATGGAGAGCAGAGGGTTACGGTGTGGGCCACAGAGCAGCTGAATAAGAAGTCGCTGATGACTGAAAATCTTCTTTGAGAAAAAGCAGATGTGAAATGCTGAGTTCATTTTAGGGTTATATAGTATCATTACATTACGACACTATCACCCACCTCAGGCTGCAGCTGAGAACATATTTGACCCAAAGCCAAAGGCAATAAAGTCACAGCAAAAAGCACTTCTAAGACCGCTGCATGACTCCTGTCTGACTGTCTACAGCAGCATCTCGCTTCCATCATGGAAATGAGGCAGTGTGCTCAAGCACGCCTGTAGTTCCCCAGTGGAGAGTATGGTTCCATTTGGTATTTAAATGGGTCAAACTGTGGTGATTTATTCATGTGCTGAGTCTTTAGTGCCACTCAGTTTGACAGGCAAGTTCTAAGCTCACCCTGAACGTAATGCTTTCTGCTTTTAACCTTTTTTTTTTCTTTTTTTTTTAAAGAAAAGAATATATATTTCTGTTTGCATTACATATATAAAGTAAACTATATTTCACTATAAGTTTGTATACAGCACAAATAAGCACTAATAGAGTTTAAAGAGATATACACTGTAATTTTTCAAAGTCCAGAATTTGACACCTCAATAAACATGCAGTATATTTAGAATGAAAGTGGTCATTTATTATGCAATGGCTTATTAACTGTCCATGTGTAGATATACAGACCGTTTAATGTAAAAATCTTAAGCCTTTGTCCCGACACTGAGGGGCTCATGGGGGTTTGTTTAGCTCTGAGGGGAATTCTGCATGCATGGTTTGGCTATTCTTCAGGAATGGCATTATCTAATCCATAGTGTACAATGAGGTCACTGAATAGGTTGATGAGCATAAATATGGTGTGAACGATGTGCTATGGCTTTTACAGTGACCAGGTTTCAACCCACATGATCACCTGTGGGAGTTTTTGGAGCGAGGAGTCAAGCAGCATCCTGAGCCACCATCATTTCAAAACCAAATAAGGGAACATTTTTAGGAAGACTTCTGTTTCATACATTTACAGTAGTTGCACAACCTTGCAAAATCTGTGTGCCAAGGCAGCTGTTCTGGCTGCATATGATGACTTTCTTTTAAAAAAAACAAACAAAAAATTAAAATAAAGCAACCCCTTAAGTTAGATCATTTATACTTTTTAAAATTATTTTTCAGCCTATTAATAGTTCAACCCATAACAAAGGGTTCTAAAGGTCCAGTCATGGCTGTCTTAGTTTTCTTCAATCATAACAACTTTTTCTCTTTTTTCTTTTGTTATTTGGCCACACCTTTCATGTTTTTTGTTATTGTTGTTTTGTTTTTTGTTGTCTATAGGGCAGTATTCTATATTTTGGTGGGATAAAAAGAAGTGAAAGTGCCATAAGCATGAAAATATGAAACAGAATATTCAGAAGTTTAAGAATATATATAAAAGTGTGTGCACTGCACCAAATATCTTTTTTTTATGTGAATTCTGTCTTTCAAAGCCTGGCCTCTGGGGATGTAAAAACACACACACAAAAAAAACAAAACAAGAAGAAACGGAGAAACAAAGTCCATCTAACTACTTGTTCTGACGCATGGGTGGCTCTAGTGTATTTTCTCCTCTCTGAAAGTGATGTCTCTTGTAAATGTTACCTAAACATACTGTGCACTGACTGTAAACTGCAAAATACAAAACCAACCGAGGAAATACATTTTAAACACAACAAGATCGTTTACAGAAGAATTCACAACAAAATTAATCTGAGGGCACTTAACAGAACAGTTAAACAAGTTAAAGCCCAATTATAATGCAGTGCATCCCCCTATCTTCCAGTTCAGTAGTATTTTTCAAATGTTTATTGTAATCTTTATTGTTTTCATTGTACTGCATCATCCCCTTTGATTCAGTCTACTACCCTTGGTGTGCATGGGGCTGTGAATCTTCTTTACCAACCTATAGAAGGAAATGTCCTATAGAAGGAAATATCCTGAATAGCCACTCATGGAGGGCAGTCGTCTATGACGAGATAGAGAGGGTTCAGGACAGCAACACTAAAAAACAAAAACAACAGACCATTTGAAGAATATGCAATCTCTTTTGAGGAACTGTATTTGAAATATCAAATGACATCTATGCATCTTACCCTAACTAAATGATATTATAACATGTTTATTTACGTGTAAAAACAACAGTCATCAAAACTGCATCCAGAAAGGTGACTGTTGCGTAAAAGAATAGCTGTTTTTTGATTTTCTGATCCTAACTAACAAGTTTTGAGTTTGAACGCCAACCAAGTGATGTTATACCCTATACCTAACCAGGAAGTGACAAAACTTTTTAGTAAAGTTTTCACACAGAAGGGAAAGAGCTGCCATATGGTGGTCTTGAACTTGCATCCCAAAGCTGGAAAAAATGAATGATCAAAGGCACTGTGTGCAACTCCACAATCCAGCCTCTGCCCTGCCTGCCAATGAGGATTTTGCAGCTTGTTGAATGAAGCAGTTAAAAATAACTGCTCCAATATTTTTAAAAAAGAGAAAAAAAAGCTTTTATAAATCATATTTCTTTATCGGTCATAGATAAAAATAAGTAATGTGGTCGTTTCACTTGGAAAACACATTAGTTTTATGAAATATCATTACCGTATGTTTAATGAAATACTGGGTTTTATGTAAGGTTGTGCACTTCAGGGGCACCGTTGAAACTTTTCAATCTCCCTTTGAAATCTTCTGGCTGATGCATCTGCTTTCATTGATTCCAGGTCACCTGTATCATGTGCGCACAAAACAAAAGAGAAGGTGCACGCTTCACTGCACTTCAACATGAGAGAAAATCCTCCGAGACAAACATTTACACAGTCAGCCACAGCACATGGTACTGCATTGTATTTACCACCCTTGGGAGTGTGAAAGAAGGAAACTAGGAGAAAGGAGAGATGAATGATGATAGCGAGAGGTAGACCTACGATTCGCCTCCGGTGAGAGGCCTCAAAAGACCCGCAAATAGTGTGTTAAACAGGGTGAGATTCTTATCAAGGTCGGCAGACAAAGGGACTGGCTCCATCTCTTCAACATCCGCAGCTTATAGAAAGGCCATCGCTCTTTGTATGTGTTCTAAGTGTCATATAAAACTGTCATGTTGAACATAAAGACCACATTGCTCACTTTCCTTTGCATGGACAGTGTTATACTGTAATTATTCACATCCAAAAATCATATCCGCTGTCTTTTTGTCCTTAAGTCTTGTTTTGGCCTCCTTAGTTACACATGCTCCCTATCAATATGCAAACTTAAAAGCATCAGTTTGCAATTTCTTTGCCATTTTTATTAACAACTTGCTGCTGAGATGATGAGCATGTACAGTATACTTTTGTTTGTTTGCTTCATCTGCTGACTTTACTGAGCCAGGTAAAGACAAAAATGGAGAACGGAGATGAAATGTAATGAAATATCCTGACAGGAGTTAAACTGAGATACTTGCATGATCAGCCTACGAGCCTCTGGGCACATGGATAATCTTCAGTAAAACAAGTTGTAGGTGTGATAGCAGAAAGACCATTTAAACAAAGTAACAAAACTCTACATAAACCAGTTTTAGAGCACAAATAGGAACTGAGAATAACATCTTCTTGACTGTATTATGTTTATTTCTTCTGGTGAACAAAATGAGAATAGATGCAGTGGTCATATTCTTTGAATGTTTGAATTATGGGACCTTTGGAATGGCTTTTCTTGTTTGTTTTCAGTCTAACCCACCTGCAGGTGCTGTGCAGAAATAGAGCCAGCAAGTACTGACACTGTGTTTCAGGCCTGGGAAGTGCACAGTAATTACACTAATACACCACCCTCTCAGCAGGCTCATTTGTTTAGCTTCCCAATAGGGACAGCCAGATGGTCCCTTGAGCCCCATGTTCTTCCATATTCATGAGATGAAGTTTGGACCCTCCACCTCTGAGGGGCTGACCTCTAACCTGACTCTTTAGGGCATCAATAGGATGTGGAAGAGGGCTGAGGGAGAGGCATTGCAACAGCCAAATCAACCCCACCCTCAGTCCCACGGGTGAGTGCCAGAACCCCTCTGAGTGAGGACATCTGGAGGCAACAGAGTGAGCCCAAGCCTGGTGAGCTTTCACATGAGTTCCCATGGTCTGGTAGGGCGTAGTCTCTGGAGTGTAGACATCTGTCCTAACAACACAGAGTCTTATACACTGAAGGGTGGGTGGGGTTTGGAGTATTGACAAAGCCAAGGAATCAGACTAATGATGTAACACCGTGTCATCAGTGTTCGAGAGTGTGTCACTGAACTCTGACCTGCCTGCAGTGTGCGTTCCTGGAAGAACCGGATTTAACATGTGTTATTTTGGAGAGAAATCTTCCACAAAATGCTAATCTAAAAAATAAATACATTTCAAATGATGCTTGATGCAATCCTACTGGAAAGGTGAATTTGGAACGTAAACCATCAAGTCAACCAGAGTCATTTCCCCTCTTTAATGTGCGGTGGTGTTCCCACTGTGGAGGCAGTGAACTGTTGACATAAATCTGAAAGAAACAGATGCAGCTTTTGTTCCTAAACTGTAGCCTGAAGCCAGTTTTTTAATGACTATGTCAGCTTACTTGCAACCATTCTGCTGTCACTCATTTATTCCCCATCACTCGCATTTTATTGTGTTGAGGCTATTGGAGTCTTATATTTCAACTATACCAAGGAGAAGATATTGCAACAGTAAAAGCATTGGTAAAATGGTAAAAGCATTCTACTGAATAAACAGCAGGTGAAACCCTTTACAAAGGCCTATTATTGTGAATGGATTTAACAAAAAAAGAAAGAAAAAGGACTCTGGTTTTAGTTAAGGATCAGTTTATTCATCATGAAAAGCCTGAAAAAGCCAGAAAACATTTGCATGATCTTATTTTGGGCTGGCACAAAAATCTTTTGAGTGTAATACTCCTATCATTGAGGTTTAAATCAGAATGAGTGAGGACTTTAAGTTTTAGAAAAACTGTCTTAAGACATTGGAGCTGTACAGTCCGAAAGGTATAATTGTCTGTGCAACGTCATAGATAAGAAAAACACAGGAAAAGCATTACTGAACTACGAGAAGACTTGTGTTCTACATGTAACACTCGAGTTTAATGCAAATGTTGGGGAAATATGATGTTTAAGTCCTGTATTTATTCGGTTACAAAAATCCAAACCTTAACGCAAGTTAACAGTTAAAAATGGTAATGATGGGACAGTATGAGTGAACGGTCTTTAGGAAACCCCCCGAATAATGTTATAGAGTTCAGACGGTACGATTTATTTAATCTTTTAGCAAACCTATCTCACAAAAATACGTGACATGAGCATGAACAGTCTTAATCATTTACGTGTCCCCGACATATATACGGCCTCAAATTATGTGCCACTGACATGAAAAGTTGCACAATGTTAAAGCAACCTTTACCAATCTTGCATTTCAGAAAGCACAGCAAGATAATTTGAATATAAACAGTCCCGCCTCACTTCTAAGACACACCCCTTATTCCCTCTGCCTCCCAATGCAGAAGCAAAGGTCTGACAGGCAGGTCCGTTGGACAATCCTAGAGGTGCACCCCACTTCAGGGATTGGTTGGAGTTTTCATTCAATATTTAGAGATTGGAATAATATTTTATATTGATTAATGGTGGGTCTGTCTTGTATTTCAGAGTTCCATTACCTCATTCATAGCATTTTACCCTGTTAGAAAAATAGTGTAGGATGCACCGGTAGGGGGGAGTTTGCTTTAAGTCAATGGTGAAGCTTTTCGTGTCCCCAGACACGAACTTTTCTGTTTCAAATTACGTGCTGCTGACACGTAAAACCGTGCAATGTAAAAACAACAAGTCCTCTAAAGAAAATCACACCCATATTAGGTCATTTGTGCACAAAAATACGGACCATATTGCATTTTTTTTAATATGCACTTAGTTAGTATATACGATCCACGATCCACAGTTCTTATTTTGACGTAGCCAACATCCTTTTAGGTTTTTTGGCTGTATGTTGCCTGGGGAAACCTGGAATCAATCTCCCCAACTTCTGAATGATGGACAACTGCCACTGAGCATTTTTTTGGTCTAAAAGACGTCTAATGGTCCTTAGACATCTAGGCTAAGACGTCTAGGCTAAAATCGGTCTAACACTGGTCTAAAAGTGAAAGTTTTTTAGCCATCTAAGCTTAAACTAGCTTAGACTAAATCTAAACTGCGCTGTACATTGATCAATGACTGGCCAAATGTTTTGATCCAACATTAGACCATCATTTATACTGCCTACAGTTGTTTTTTGATATAATATTTAATAATAATGGATTAAATTATAACGTCAAGATTTGGGCAAAAATATAGGCCAATTACAGTCGGGTGAATTTTGGTCTAAACTTAGACGAGACATCTAATAGACGTCTTTGGCTCTCAGGACTGCACTGTGTCCAAGTCTATTCCTCGAGAGCTGCTGTCATGCAATAGTTAGAGGCATTTCCCCAATGTCACCTGAATTACTTCATGCTCTGTCATTCAGCTTTGCAGACGTAACGAGCCAATGACAGCAACTCTCGAGGAATAGACTTGGACACAGAGCAGTTGTCCGTCATTCAGAAGTTGGGGAGATTGATTCCAGGTTTCCTCAGGCAACATGCAGCCAAAAACCCCAAAAGGATATAGGCTACGTCAAAATGAGAAGAACGACCTGATATGGGTGTGATTTTTTCAGAGGACTTGTTGATTTTACATTGCACAGTTTTACATGTCAGCAGCACGTAATTTGAAGCAGAAAAGTTCGTGCCTGGGCACACGAAAAGCTTCACCATCACCAGCTTAACATTGTGCAACTTTACACGTCCAGTGGCAAGTATTTTGAAGCAGTTACATGTCGGGGACACATAAATGAGCAAGAAGACTGTTCATGCTCATGCCACGTATTTTGTGAGATCAGGTTGTCTTTCACCATGGTCACCATGCCGGATTAAACCACCGCGGTGGCATAAAGTATTGTAGCGTTCTAGTTGGGAGACTGATAACAATACCAGTATCACCACTGCGACCGGTCATTGATCACGTCTCAGATGAGTTCATGGCCCACAGCTGCATCACAACACACTGTAACATACTGTAGCTGTGTGTGACAGCGGTCCTCTGCTCAGACATGGAAAATTAAAAATAAAAATTCAAATTTACAAATGTCCACATCACAGAACAATACATCCCGGAGATTATACGAAATATGGGAGTCATTTGTAAATCGCTTGATGCTTGAGTTTATACCATTAACCTTGTTAGCAGTTAGCTAGTCTGTCTACTGTCTACCAGGATCTTTTACATAGTAAATCAAATCAAATCAAATCAAATAAAACTTTATTTATAAAGCACTTTTCCTGCACAAAGGCAACCCAAAGTGCTTTGCAAAACAATAAAAAGAAATGCATTTTGAAATGAAAACAAGCCTTCACACACCCAAGCACAAAAGACAGCACACATAACTATTTGCACTCTTGCTCTAAAACGTGCAAGATAGTCGCTCTTGAGGATTGGTTGAGTGTGAACCCCCAGTTATATTCCTTGAAAATGGCAGTGTTTGTGACTGGTACCTTCTTTTTCCACTACAGCTCATGCAGAATGAGAACGTCTGTAAATGCAATATATCATGGGGAGTACTTCAGTCGTTTAGGTTTATTATTTCATAAAGTTTGTGGAAATATGGGCAGATTTGGAAAAGATCTGTTAAAACTGTTGTAAATCCCTTCCCATGTGTTCAGACAGTCTGTGGAAAATGTTGCAGGCAAGTGCAAATGAATGCAAAGTCACAAGAGGTTTGGGTAAGAATTAATTTGGCCAAGTTGACTCAGTAACAGATCAGAAGGAAAATGAGAGAAACTACTGTAGATCAGAGTAATGGAGTTCATAAGTTCTAACACTGCTGATGTTGACTTCAATTTAGCATTTGTTACTTTGTACATGGGTTGTTTTGGACTACTAAAGATCATCCAGGTATGTAATATATATACATGACATAAAAACTACTTTAATAACTTCCATTTAAATTTAATTTCCATGGACCAATCAGATCACACAGATGCATCTTATAGTCTTTAGATGGGGTTTCTTTTACAAACATTGGCAGTTGTGCACACAACCAGGGGGAAAAAAAAAGCCTGTGCTTGTACTGTCAGTCTATGGCCAAGCACACACTTATATCATTCACAAACAGGTAAAGAAACCTGACGAACAAGCAGAGATTGTTGTGTTTTAAATTACATTGTATACATCTGTATTTTGATGACGAATAAAATACTAAATACTGTTCTGTTTCACAATGTAGGTTGGTATGCCATCAAAACGCATTAAAAACGCATGTTTTTAAAGACACACAACGGAACTTTCAGCAGTTTTCTCAGTGACGCGCCCCCTATCGGCGGCTAAACTAGCATCCATCTTGCATCGTACCTGTACTGTAAGCTCACTCCAGCCAGTAAAAGACAGTCTTATCTTGACTCTTGTTCTGTCCTTCCTCTGTTTATTTTCCCTCTCTTCCTCCGGTGATGTTTCCCTGCGTTTCTCTTACCGAATTCGACATGATGCGCATTCAAAACACCCGCGATGTTGATATCTGGTTTACACCCGGTTGCTAGTGAGTGACGCGGTGCTGCAACCAATAGTTGGCTGCAACGTCACGGTCGCGTCCCGGATGGGAATCTTACATAGAATGTCGGTGTGACATCAAAATGAGTCAGAAACACAGATTTTTAAGGTCTAAAAGTTATGTTGTGTGTCTTTAAGGCTCTGCTCCGGTGTCATCTTCACCACCTCCACGCAGGAGCAGAATTTCACTAGTTTGAGATTATACCAGGCATAGACGACATCAACCTTACATTTGGAAAGGGCGATTTCAACTGTTAGGGATTCACCTGCATTGCAGTCGGTAGGTCTTGCTACTTGTGTAACGTTACTGTAATGCCCTGCTCTCTGGTCTTCCTCAAAAGTCTGTTTCCAGCTTGCATTTATTGCACAACTCAGCAGCAAGAGTTATGACAAGGACCAGAGGGCGGGAACACATTACACCAGTTTTTAAAATCACTTGCCCTGAAATTGTAGATTGACTATGTTTGATCTTCCCATTCATTTCTGTTTTAGAAATCACGTTTTAGAGTTGTTGGACCCTTGTCCAACAACTGAATCAAATGGCTGAATTACCTCATCTGCAAAGGCCTGGTATACCGAGCCATTCATTTGATTCAGGTGAGTTGAAGAGGTATACACTCTTACAGGATTGTAGGACTGTAAGACTGGATGTTTGCACCCCTGAATATAACGGTGTGTAAAAAAATGAAGAGAGCGTAGAGGAGGATGAGAATGGTTAACTAACTGCTATGATCAGAGTAAACAGTAAATATGACAGACAGTAAATATGCCACCACACAACAGTAACTTTTACTTTTTCTTCTTTAGTTGTTGTGATGGCAGAAATGCCTGTGGTAGTTCTTTATATTATCTTATCTGGCACTATTTGGCCACAACAGTTTGCAGAGGCCTGTGTGCCTGTGAAGTAGGGATGAGCTAGTGAAGATAACACTGTACATCCATCTAACTAATTGGCCCTACACTGCAGACAGAGGAAGAAACTCTGATTTATGGGGCCTTGATGGACAGTTTCAGGCTTTGAAAATATCTATCCTTGTCTATCAGTTTACCCTCACGTCCTAATTTAGAGTCCATTTACCAATTAAAAAAAGGTAATCCATGGTCTCAATTTGGATACATTGTACTCATTTTCCAGCCCTTTTATGTTCATGATAGAGACCTCCTTTGCACAAGCTTATTTTCTGCTTGCAAATTAGTCTGTTGAATTGTATTGTGTTGCATTCAGAAAAGGAACACAAATGTGCAACCCCAGGGTGATGCCACCTCTGGCAGGCTAAAAGCTTTTGCAAGGGTTTGGATAAGCCGATTATGTCCCACCTAGAGATGATCTTGTAACATTTTATCATGGGTGGCCACAAATTAACCCCCAATTATCTGCACAATAGCTTTTAATTCACTGTTCATTTAGAATTTGTGGATGCTCTCTTCAATAGGGACATTGGTCGTTAAAGCGTCTCTTTTGCACAAACTGTGTGCCTGGGGTAATGTCACACACAGTGCTGACATACTGTATTCATGACAGAATAGACAGTCCTGTCTAGGCCTGCCACACTGCACCGCTCTGCTGCCATGGATACGTCTTACAATTTCCACATCACAATTGTCACATAGATTTCTGCTCTTTGATGTGGCTTTTGTCACAGTGGATCTTGGAAGTGATTCAAATGAAAGTGGTAACACTTTACAATAAGGGTCCCTTAATTAACATTAGTTAGTGCATAATTAAGCATTAATTAACTGCTTAATAATACATGAACAACTTTTATTAACTATTACTTTGCATTAGTTAGCATATTAGTTAATGTGTTAATTAGCAGTTAATAAATGCTCACTTCCCAAACTCCTTAATGCATTATTAAGCATTGATAAAAGTTTGATTTATATAATAAATTACCATTATGTATGCATTACTCAGCATTAATAACCATTTTAGTTGGAATGTTAGTAAGCCCTTAATAATGTCTTTAGTAATGGTTTAGCAGTGGTGTTTATTTGGAGTGAATAAGCATTAAGTAACAGCTAACTAATGCATTGAAAAAAGCCTTCGCTCTACATTGGATGTTATCTGGATGGGCATCAATGAGCCATTTATTAGTATCTTAGATAATCATTTACTAATACTGTGCTGTGTATATTATCTGGTACCCCTTACTTCATGTTAAGTAAGGTATTAATTCACATTAGAAGCCTGACCTGATGGCCCTTAATCATGTGAGTGTCTCATGAGCATGACTTGACCATAGTTAACTATTACTGAATGTTATTTGACCCTTATTGTAAAGTGTAAACATTTATTCCTTTGGTAACACTATATTTATGCTTAACAGCCTAATAAGCATTACTTAACCATAGTTAACCATTACTGAATGTTATTTACCAAGGGTCCAAATAACATTCAGTAATGATTAACTATGGTTAAGTAATGCTTATTAGGCTGTTAAGCATAAATATAGTGTTACTAAAGGATAAATGTTTACACTTTACAATAAGGGTCTAAAATAACATTCAGTAATAGTTAACTATGGTTAAGTCATGCTCATGGAGTTACTCACATGATTAGGGCCCATCAGTCAGGCTTCTAATGTGAATTAATACCTTACTTAACATGAAGTAAGTGTACCTGATAATATACACAGCACAGCATTGGTAAATGATTACCTAGGATATTAGTAAATGGCTTATTGATGCCCATCCAGATAACATACAATGTAGCGAAGCTTGTCAATGCATTAGTTAGCAATGTTATAATGCTTCTTCACTCCCAGGTAAACACCAGTGCTAAACCATTACTAGAGACATTATTGGGGGCTTTACTAACATTCAACTAAAATGGTTATTAATGCTGAGTATGCATACATAATGGCAATTTATTGTATAATTAAACTTTTATCAAGCTAACAATGAACGATAAGGTTGGGAAGTAAGCATTTATAACCTCAACTAACGACAACCAATATGCTAACTAATGCAAAGTAATAGTTAATAAAAGTTGTTCATGTATTATTAAGCAGTTAATTAATGCTTAATAATGCACTAACTGAATTTTAATTAAGGGACCCTTTATTGTAAAGTGTTACCATGAAAGTTTAACATTTGTGTAAAATGAATGAAAAAGTAATAAAGAGGAAAATGTTACTTTCTCATCATTTCTATGCACCTTTTCCAGCAACAAACTTGAACACAAATTTAATCAGATCTTATGGCTAAATAAATCATATTGAAAAGGGGTCTAAGAAAATCAGCATTTGTACATAATCATTAGACAGCTTCAGTAGCCTATCTCAAATAAAATGGGTCTTACTGTAAAAACTTGTAGCCTATAATGAAAAGTCCTATATATCAACCTGTTATTATCCAGTCTTCCCATATTCCATCAATGCAACCTTTCCTGAGTGTCCTGTTGAAAGTACTGTCAAATAGGGGTGGGTATTGACAAAGACTTCATGATACAACACGTATCACTAAAGGAGGGTCACTCACGATACAATACAGTATTGTAGTATTGTGACACAGTGATATTCTAGGCACTTCAGAGAAATTTAAAGTGTAGCTTGAAATAAAAGTTGTATCTATGTACATACATTAGATGGCTGAAACAACAAAATGAGTCAAAATCAATAAAGTTCAAAATAACCATGTCCTTTTTTTAAGTTGTTTTTTTTGCCACTTGGATCTCATAATAAAACCATTTACAATTGTCCCTCTGAACATAAATATTTCTTGCTTTGGGAAACCAATAGATTTTTAAATAAAATAAAGATAAATTGCTTTTGAAAACAGTATTACCACAGCTGAGCTGGAATAGTATAAATGTGCACAAATTCATGAGAAATTAGTAAAACAGTACAGCAAAGTAGCATATGAGTATATGAAAACACATATTAGTGCATATGAAAAATACACATTTCTGTCAGTGCATTATAATCTCAAAGAACTGGGTGGTCTACTCTATGAAAGCCTGGCCACACATTTTAACTTGTACTTTCCACTGTGTGTAAAGTTTAACCTAAGCCTGCCGCAGATTGCACAGAAATGTCAGTGCTTAAGCAGTAATTTTCGACATGCTGGACCGTTGGAAATAAAACAACAAAATCTCGGAGATATTGTACTGTAAGTCAGTCAGTCAGTTTCTGTACCGCTTATCCAGTTCAGGGTCATGGGGGTTGCTGGAGCCTATCCAAGCTTTTATCAGGCAAGAGGCAGGGTGCACCCTGGACTGGTCACCAGTCTGTCACAGAGAGACAGACAACCACGCACACCTCATTCATACCTAGGACAATTTAGAGTGATCAATTAATCTAACATACATGTCTTTGGACGGTGGGAGGAAGCCAAAGTACCTGGAAAGAACCGAACGCATGCACAGGGAGAACATGCAAACTCCACACAGGAAGGCCTCTGTTGGAATTGTTCAAACCCCCTCCCTTGCCATGACCTTCTTACTGTGAGGCTGCAGTGATAACCACCACGCCACCATGCAGTCCTATTTTGTAATAAAACTATGAAATTTTGTGTGAGTTCATCAGTAAAAAAATACAGATACTGCCTTTTTAAAGGGATGTTGTGTAAATTTTCCTGTTATTTATTCACAAAAATTGATTATTTCGTTCAAAAGTGTTTTTCCATTAATCAGTAATCACTCCCATCAACAAACTGAAGTGCTCCTCTAAGCTCTGAATTTGCCGTTCGCATCATTCATATATACATCGAACGGGGCGGCTCGGTGGTGGCTACCATGTCGTGTCACCATGTTTTTATGATCAGTAGAAGCATGACAGTAGGAAACCACAGAAACTCTCCGGAGACACCGGAGTTTTCAGCTCAGTTCGAAGTAATACCTTTGAAAAGTCACCGCGTGTGCAGGGAGGGGAACCGAGTGTTACACTGAAGCTGCGTTCATGTACAGTCAAACCAGATGTCATTTTAATCACAGAAGCCGAGAGAAAGACAGGAAAATGTGGGTCAGGGAAAACAAAACGACATCGCCAAGACAACAGATCAGATGTGGACTGAAGTCACTGTAACTGACAGACCACGTCTTCACATAGAGGCTTGTTTATGCCTTTACATAAAGCGGCTGTCGTCTGTCTGCCCGGTTTCACGCGAACGCAGCATGAAAAGTACGAGAGAGCTGCTCGCGATATACAATTGTTACGCAATGTGCCTTTAAAATTTCAATATAATATTGCAACATAAAATATTGCAATATTTCAGTGTATCAATATTTTGTCACAACCACTCTGCTAAACTCATTTCCAGGACAACAAGTACAAACACATCGCCTCCCTGAGATGGCTCAATGTTGGATTCCTATTGATTTTTTAAAATCTTACTGCTCACATTTAAAGCCTTAGATGCCCATTTCCCTAAATCCATTTCAAACTTATTGATCTGCAATGTGCCCTTCTGACCATTGAAAAACTGCTGATAGCATGTGAAATGTTCCCAGATCAAAGTTTATGACAAAGGGGATTCTGACCTTTTTAATCAGACATATAACTGCCTTCAAATCACCCTTTAAAGCATTACTCTTTGTGAAAGCCTTTGGTAATGGCATTTTATCTTTATACTCCCTGGAACATCTGCCTGAACTAAACATCTATTCTAAAGGGATAAATTCTAAACTAGAAAAATTTCTGAAGATTTCTGCCAATTTCTACCAATGCAGCTACTGCCTGCTCAAAAGAGCTGCAGCTATGTTATAAAGATGGAGCACCTGTGCTGACATTTAAGATCCTAAAGACATACAGGTTAATGTATTGGGTTTGTGTGTGTGTAAGTGTGAGCAATGAGAGGAGAAAAAGGCGTGCCATCTCTCAACTCTGTTTTTATCCATTACTGACCAATAAAAGCAGTGGCCAGGCTCCTACAGTATGAATTATTCTGGCAGAGAGAGGAATCAAGAAAGTAGGTGTGTTGACATCTGTCTCTGTATATGCTGAATAATTGATATTCAAGGCAGATACACATTTTAGAATAGACATATAGATATGCACAGTTGTGGTTGAAAGTTTACATACCCTCCCATAAAAGACAGAAAAAATATCTACTGCCAGTTAGATAGGTTGAAATCGACTAAAGTAATAATAAAGATGACATTGATTTTATATTGTGGATAAACAGAAATATTAAAAGAGTTGAGAGATGGCACGCCTTTTTCTCCTCTCATTGCTCACACTTACACACACACACAAACCCAATACATTAACCTGTATGTCTTTAGGATCTTAAATGTCAGCACAGGTGCTCCATCTTCTGCAACATAGAAGCAGCTCTTTTGAGCAGGCAGTAGCTGCATTGGCAGAAATTGGCAGAAATCTTCAGAAATTTTTTTCTAGTTTAGAATTTATCCCTTTAGAATAGATGTTTAGTTCAGGCAGATGTTCCAGGGAGTATAAAGATAAAATGCCATTACCAAAGGCTTTCACAAAAGAGTAATGCTTTAAAGGGTGATTTGAAGGCAGTTATATGTCTGATTAAAAGGTCAGAATCCCCCTTTGTCATAAACTTTGATCTGGGAACATTTCACAATGCTATCAGCAGTTTTTCAATGGTCAGAAGGGCACATTGCAGATCAATAAGTTTGAAATGGATTTAGGGAAATGGGCATCTAAGGCTTTAAATGTGAGCAGTAAAAATCAATAGGGAATCCAACATTGAGCCATCTCAGGGAGGCGATGTGTTTGTACTTATTTTGTCTGGAAATGAGTTTAGCAGAGTGGTTGTGACAAAATATTGATACACCTGAAATATTGCAATATTTTATGTTGCAATATTATATTGAAATTTTAAAGGCACATTGCGTAACAATTGTATATCACGGAAACCGCTCCTATACTTTTCATACTGCGTTCGTGTGAAACCGGGCAGACAGACGACAGCCGCTTCATGTAAAGGCATAAACAAGCCTCTATGTGAAGACGTGGTCTGTCAGTTACAGTGACTTCAGTCCACATCTGATCTGTTGTCATGGCGATGTCGTTTTGTTTTCCCTGACCCATGTTTTCCTGTCTTTCTCTCGGCTTCTGTGATTAAAATGACATCTGGTTTGTTACCGACGGCAGTCTGCCCGACTGTACATGAACGCAGCTTCAGTGTAACACTCGGTTCCCTCCCCTGCACACGCGGTGACTTTTCAAAGGTATTACTTCGAACTGAGCTGAAAACTCCAGTGTCTCCGGAGAGTTTCTGTGGTTTCCTACTGTCATGCTTCTACTGATCATAAAAACATGGTGACACGACATGGTAGCCACCACCGAGCCGCCCCGTTCGATGTATATATGAATGATGCGAACGGCAAATTCAGAGCTTAGAGGAGCACTTCAGTTTGTTGATGGGAGTGATTACTGATTAATGGAAAAATACTTTTGAAGGAAATAATCAATTTTTGTGAATAAATAACAGGAAAATTTACACAACATCCCTTTAAAAAAGGCAGTATCTGTATTTTTTACTGATGAACTCACACAAAATTTCATAGTTTTATTACAAAATAGGACTGCATGGTGGCGTGGTGGTTATCACTGCAGCCTCACAGTAAGAAGGTCATGGCAAGGGAGGGGGTTTGAACAATTCCAACAGTGGCCTTCCTGTGTGGAGTTTGCATGTTCTCCCTGTGCATGCGTTGGTTCTTTCCAGGTACTTTGGCTTCCTCCCACCGTCCAAAGACATGCATGTTAGATTAACTGATCACTCTAAATTGTCCCTAGAATGAGTGTGCGTGGTTGTCTGTCTCTCTGTGACAGACTGGTGACCAGCTCAGGGTGTACCCTGCCTCTTGCCTGATAAAAGCTTGGATAGGCTCCAGCAACCCCCACGACCCTGAACTGGATAAGCGGTACAGAAAATAACTGACTGACTTACAATATCTCAGAGATTTTGTTGTTTTATTTGCAACGGTCCAGCATGTTGAAAAGTGCTGCTTAAGCACTGACATTTCTGTGCAATCTGCAGCAGGCTTAGGTTAAACTTTACACACAGTGGAAAGTACAAGTTATAATGTGTGGCCAGGCTTTCATAGAGTAGACCACCCAGTTCTTTGAGATAATAATGCACTGACGGAAATGTTTCTTTTTCATATGCACTAATATGTGTTTCCATATACTCATATACTGTACTACTTTGCTGTACTGTTTTACTAATTTCTCATGAATTTGTGTACATTTATACTATTCCAGCTCAGCTGTGGTAATACTGTTTTCAAAAGCACTTTATCTTTATTTTATTTAAAAATCTATTGGTTTCCCAAAGCAAGAAATATTTATGTTCAGAGGGACAATTGTAAATGGTTTTATTATGAGATCCAAGTGGCAAAAAAACAACTTAAAAAAAAGGGACATGGTTATTTTGAACTTTATTGATTTTGACTCATTTTGTTGTTTCAGCCATCTAATGTATGTACATAGGTACAACTTTTATTTCAAGCTACACTTTAAATTTCTCTGAAGTGCCTAGAATATCACTGTGTCACAATACTACAATTCTGTATTGTATCGTGAGTGACCCTCCTTTAGTGATACGTGTTGTATCATGAAGTCTTTGTCAATACCCACCCGTATTTGACAGTACTTTCAACAGGACACTCAGGAAAGGTTGCATTGATGGAATATAGGAAGACTGGATAATAACAGGTTGATATATAGGACTTTTCATTATAGGCTACAAGTTTTTACAGTATGACCCATTTTATTTGAGATAGGCTACTGAAGCTGTCTAATGATTATGTACAAATGCTGATTTTCTTAGACCCCTTTTCAATATGATTTATTTAACCTAAGACTGATTAAATTTATGTTCAAGTTTGTTGCTGGAAAAGGTGCATAGAAATGATGATAAAGTAACATTTACCTCTCTAATACTCTCAGTCATTTTACACAAATGTTAAACTTTCATTTGAATCACTTCCAAGATCCACTGTGACAAAAGCCACATCAAAGAGCAGAAATCTATGTGACAATTGTGATGTGGAAATTGTAAGACGTATCCATGGCAGCAGAGCGGTGCAGTGTGGCAGGCCTAGACAGGACTGTCTATTCTGTCATGAATACAGTATGTCAGCACTGTGTGTGACATTACCCCAGGCACACAGTTTGTGCAAAAGAGACGCTTTAACGACCAATGTCCCTATTAAAGAGAGCATCCACAAATTCTAAATGAACAGTGAATTAAAAGCTATTGTGCAGATAATTGGGGGTTAATTTGTGGCCACCCATGATAAAATGTTACAAGATCATCTCTAGGTGGGACATAATCGGCTTATCCAAACCCTTGCAAAAAGCTTTTAGCCTGCCAGAGGTGGCATCACCCTGGGGTTGCACATTTGTGTTCCTTTTCTGAATGCAACACAATACAATTCAACAGACTAATTTGCAAGCAGAAAATAAGCTTGTGCAAAGGAGGTCTCTATCATGAACATAAAAGGGCTGGAAAATGAGTACAATGTATCCAAATTGAGACCATGGATTACCTTTTTTTTAATTGGTAAATGGACTCTAAATTAGGACGTGAGGGTAAACTGATAGACAAGGATAGATATTTTCAAAGCCTGAAACTGCTCCATCAAGGCCCCATAAATCAGAGTTTCTTCCTCTGTCTGCAGTGTAGGGCCAATTAGTTAGATGGATGTACAGTGTTATCTTCACTAACTCATCCCTACTTCACAGGCACACAGGCCCTGCAAACTGTTGTGGCCAAATAGTGCCAGATAAGATAATATAAAGAACCACCACAGGCATTTCTGCCATCACAACTAAAGAAGAAAAAGTAAAAGTTACTGTTGTGTGGTGGCATATTTACTGTCCTCTGATCATAGCAGTTAGTTAACCATTCTCATCCTCTCTACGCTTTCTTCATTTTTTACACACCGTTATATTCAGGGGTGCAAACATCCAGTCTTACAGTCCTACAAGTGCTACAATCCTGTAAGAGTGTATACCTCTTCAACTCACCTGAATCAAATGAATGGCTCGGTATACCAGGCCTTTGCAGATGAGGTAATTCAGCCATTTGATTCAGTTGTTGGACAAGGGGTGCTCTAAAACGTGCAAGATAGTCGCTCTTGAGGATTGGTTGAGTGTGAACCCCAGTTATATTCCTTGAAAATGGCAGTGTTTGTGACTGGTACCTTCTTTTTCCACTACAGCTCATGCAGAATGAGAAAGTCTGCAAATGCAATATATCATGGGAGTACTTCAGTAGTTTAGGTTTATTATTTCATAAAGTTTGTGGAAATATGGGCAGATTTGGAAAAGATCTGTTAAAACTGTTGTAAATCCCTTCCCATGTGTTCAGACACAGTCTGTGGAAAATGTTGCAGGCAAGTGCAAATGAATGCAAAGTCACAAGAGGTTTGGGTAAGAATTAATTTGGCCAAGTTGACTCAGTAACAGATCAGAAGGAAATTGAGAGAAACTACTGTAGATCAGAGTAAAGGAGTTCATAAGTTCTAACACTGCTGATGTTGACTTCAATTTAGCATTTGTTACTTTGTACATGGGTTGTTTTGGACTACTAAGGATCATCCAGATATGCAATATATACACATGACATAAAAACTACTTTAATAACTTCCATTTAAATTTAATTTCCCACATGGACCAATCAGATCACACAGATGCATCTTATTGTCTATAGATGGGTTTCCTCTTTACAAACATTGGCAGTTGTGCACACAACCAGGAGGAAAAAAGCCTGTGCTTGTACTGTCAGTCTATGGCCAAGCACACACTTATATCATTCACAAACAGGAAAAGAAACCTGACGAACATGCAGAGATTGCTGTGTTTTAAATTACATTGTATACATCTGTATTTTGATGACGAATAAAAAATACAGACATAGCGTTACTGTTCTGTTTCACAATGAAGGTTGGTATGCCATCAAAACGAGTCAGAAACGCATGTTTTTAAGGTCTAAAAGTTATGTTGTGTGTCTTTAAGGCTCTGCTCCGGTGTCATCTTCACCACCTCCACGCAGGAGCAGAATTTCACTAGTTTGGGAATATACCAGGCATAGACGACATCAACCTTACATTTGGAAAGGGGGTGATTTCAACTGTTAGGGATTCACCTGCATTGCAGTCGGTAGGTCTTGCTACTTGTGTAACGTCACTGTAATGCCCTGCTCTCTGGTCTTCTTCAAAAGTCTGTTTCCAGCTTACAGTTATTGCACAACTCAGCAGCAAGAGTTATGACAAGGACCAGAGGGCGGGAACACATTACACCAGTTTTAAAATCACTGCATTGGCTCCCCGTGCGTTTCAGGATCGACTTTAAGGTTCTTTTAGTGGTTTATAAATGTCTTAAAGGTCTTGGGCCTTCGTATTTATCTGACCTGCTTTTAAACTATGAACCCTCGCGGACCCTGAGGTCCTCTGGTACCGGCCTTTTAGTTGTTCCCCAGGTGAGAACTAAAACTCACAGTGAAGCCGTGTTCCACCACTACGGTACTCGTCTGTGGATCAGCCTGCCGGAGAACCTCAGGGCTGCAGAGACTGTTGATGTTTTTAAGAAGAGGCTCAAGACCTACCTTTTTAACTTAGCTTTTTTATTTGATTTAATTTCATTTTATTCATTTTACTTATTTAACTTTCACTCTATTTTATTTTAAGTTATGTTAAAGTTATCGTAGATTTTATTGACTCGTTTAGCATATCATTTTATGAATTTTTCCCTGTTGCTCTTATCTGTCCACTTATTTTATCTGTTTTAACATTCTTAATGCCAGTGTTTCTTCATGGGGATCCTTCACTCTGGGAGCTTTGCCTACTTGGTCTGGAGCGAGCTGGTGGGAGGCTGTCCTTGTCCTGGTGGCTAGGACCCGTCACTGCAGCCCTATTGCTGTGGTGTGGACTGGTCTGCCCTGATCTGGTTGGTCCCTGCAGTAATGCCCTCTGTGACCATGTCTGGATCCTGGTGTGAATGAATCCCCAAGAATCGCTTCCCTACAGCAGGTCAAGCCAGATGTTTATTACTCTTAGTGTTTTTATTTCAGGGATCGGAAGTTATATGTACAGTTGGGTGGGTGGGGGTGCAAATAGTTATGTGTGCTGTCTTTTGTGCTTGGGTGTGTGAAGGCTTGTTTTCATTTCAAAATGCATTTGTTTTTATTGTTTTGCAAAGCATTTTGGGTTGCCTTTTGGCAGGAAAAGCGCTTTATAAATAAAGTTTGATTTGATTTGATTTGATTTGATTTGATTTGATTTACTATGTAAAAGATCCTGGTAGACAGTAGACAAACTAGCTAACTGCTAACAAGGTTAATGGTATAAACTCAAGCGGCAAGCGATTTACAAATGACCCCCATATTTTGTATAATCTCCGGGATGTGTTGTTCTGTGATGTGGACATTTGTAAATTTGAATTTTTATTTTTATTTTTCCATGTCTGAGCAGAGGACCGCTGTCACACACGGCTACAGTATGTTACAGTGTGTTGTGATGCAGCTGTGGGCCATGAACTCAGCTGTGTCGTGATCAATGACCGGTCGCAGTGGTGATACTGGTATTGTTATCAGTCTCCCAACTAGAACGCTACAATACTTTATGCCACCGCGGTGGTTTAATCCGGCATGGTGACCATGGTGAAAGACAACCTGATCTCACAAAAATACGTGGCATGAGCACGAACAGTCTTGCTCATTTATGTGTCCCCGACATGTAACTGCTTCAAATTACTTGCCACTGACGTGTAAAGTTGCACAATGTTAAGTCAATGGTGAAGCTTTTCGTGTGCCCAGGCATGAACTTTTCTGCTTTAAATTATGTGCTGCTGACATGTAAAACTGTGCAATGTAAAATCAACAAGTCCTCTGAAAAAATCACACCCATATCAGGTCGTTCTTCTCATTTTGACGTAGCCTATATCCTTTTGGGGGTTTTGGCTGCATGTTGCCTGAGGAAACCTGGAATCGATCTCCCCAACTTCTGAATGACGGACAACTGCTCTGTGTCCAAGTCTATTCCTCGAGAGCTGCTGTCATGCAACTTGGTTCGTTACGTCTGCAAAGCTGAATGATAGAGCATGAAGTAATTCAGGTGACATTGGGGAAATGCCTCTAACCATTGCATGACAGCAGCTCTCGAGGAATAGACTTGGACACAGTGCAGTCCTGCGAGCCAAAGACGTCTATTAGATGTCTCGTCTAAGTTTAGACCAAAATTCACCCGACTGTAATTGGCCTATATTTTTGCCCAAATCTAGACGTTATAATTTAATCCATTATTATTAAATATTATATCAAAAAACAACTGTAGGCAGTATAAATGATGGTCAAATGTTGGATCAAAACATTTGGCCAGTCATTGATCCATGTACAGTGCAGTTTAGATTTAGTCTAAGCTAGTTTAAGCTGAGATGGCTAAAAAACTTTCACTTTTAGACCAGTGGTAGACCGATTTTAGCCTAGACGTCTTAGCCTAGATGTCTAAGGACCATTAGACGTCTTTTAGACCAAAAAATGCTCAGTGGCAGTTGTCCATCATTCAGAAGTTGGGGAGATTGATTCCAGGTTTCCCCAGGCAACATGCAGGCAAAAAACCTAAAAGGATGTTGGCTACGTCAAAATAAGAACTGTGGATCGTGGATTGTATATACTAACTGAGTGCATACTAAAAATGCAATATGGTCCGTATTTTTGTGCACAAATGACCTAATATGGGTGTGATTTTCTTTAGAGGACTTGTTGTTTTTACATTGCACGGTTTTACGTGTCAGCAGCACGTAATTTGAAACAAAGTTCGTGTCTGGGGACACGAAAAGCTTCACCATTGACTTAACATTGTGCAACTTTTCATGTCAGTGGCACATAAATTGAGGCAGTTGCATGTCGGGGACACATAAATGAGTAAGACTGTTCATGCTCCTGTCACGTATTTTTGTGAGATAGGTTTGCAAAAGATTAAATAAATCGTACAGTCTGAACCTACATAACATTATTCGGGAGGATTTCCTAAAGACCATTCACTCATACTGTCCCATCGTTACCATTTTTAACTGTTAACTTGCGTTAAGGTTTGGATTTTTGTAACCGAATAAATAGCAGAACTTAAACATTATATTTCCCCAACATTTGCATTAAACTCGAGTGTTACATGTAGAACACAAGTCTTCTCGTAGTTCAGTAATGCTTTTCCTGTGTTTTTCTTATCTATGACGTTGCACAGACAATTATACCTTTCGGACTGTACAGCTCCAATGTCTTAAGACAGTTTTTCTAAAACTTAAAGTCCTCACTCATTCTGATTTTAACCTCAATGATAGGAGTATTACACTCAAAAGATTTTGTGCCAGCCCAAAATAAGATCATGCAAATGTTTTCTGGCTTTTTCAGGCTTTTCATGATGAATAAACTGATCCTTAACTAAAACCAGTGTCCTTTTTCTTTCTTTTTTGTTAAATCCATTCACAATAATAGGCCTTTGTAAAGGGGTTTCACCTGCTGTTTAAAGTAAGAAGGCATGCTTTTACCATTTTACCAATTCTTTTACTGTTGCAATATCTTCTCCTTGGTATAGTTGAAATATAAGACTCCAATAGCCTCAACACAATGAAAATGCTAGTGATGGGGAATAAATGAGTGACGGCAGAATGGTTGCAAGTAAGCTGACATAGTCATTAAAAATCTGGCTTCAGGCTACAGTTTAGGAACAAAAAGCTGCATCTGTTTCTTTCAGATTTATGTCAACAGTTCACTACCTCCACAGTGGGAACACCACCGCACGTTAAAGAAGGGAAATGACTCTGGTTGACTTGATGGTTTACGTTTCAAATTCACCTTTCAGTAGGATTGCATCAAGCATCATTTGAAATGTATTTATTTTTTAGATTAGCATTTTGTGGAAGATTTCTCTCCAAAATAACACATGTTAAATCCGGTTCTTCCAGGAACGCACACTGCAGGCAGGTCAGAGTTCAGTGACACACTCTCGAACACTGATGACACGGTGTTACATCATTAGTCTGATTCCTTGGCTTTGTCAATACTCCAAACCCCACCCACCCTTCAGTGTATAAGACTCTGTGTTGTTGGGACAGATGTCTACCTCCAGAGACTACGCCCTACCAGAGCATGGGAACTCATGTGAAAGCTCGCCAGGCTTGGGCTCACTCTGTTGCTCCAAATGTCCTCACTCAGAGGGGTCTGGCACTCACCCGTGGGACTGAGGGTGGGGGTGGATTTGGCTGTTGCAATGCCTCTCCCTCAGCCCTCTTCCACATCCTATTGATGCCCTAAAGAGTCCAGGTTAGAGGTCAGCCCCTCAGAGGTGGAGGGGTCAAACTTCATCTCATGAATATGGAAGAACATGGGGCTCAAGGGACCATCTGGCTGTCCCTATTGGAAACTAAACAAATGAGCCTGCTGAGAGGGTGGTGTATTAGTGTAATTACTGTGCACTTCCCAGGCCTGAAACACAGTGTCAGTACTTGCTGGCTCTATTTCTGCACCCAGCACCTGCAGGTGGGTTAGACTGAAAACAAACAAGAAAAGCCATTCAAAGGTCCCACAATTCAAACATACAGAGATTATGACTACTGCATCTATTCTCATTTTGTTCACCAGAAAGAAAAAAACATAATACAGTCAAGAAGATGTTATTCTTTGTTCCTATTTGTGCTCTAAAACTGGTTTATGTAGAGTTTTGTTACTTTGTTTAAATAGTCTTTCTGAAATCAGACCTACAACTTGTTTTACTGAAGATTATCCTTGTGTCCAGAGGCTATGGAGGCTGATCATGCAAGTATCTCAGTTTAACTCCTGTCAGGATATTTCATTACATTTCATCTCCGTTCTCCATTTTGTCTTTACCTGGCTCAGTAAAGTCAGCAGATGAAGCAAACAAACAAAAGTATACTGTACATTCTCATCATCTCAGCAGCAAGTAGTTAATAAAAATGGCAAAGAAATTGCAAACTGATGCTTTTAAATTTGCATATTGATAGGGAGCATGTGTAACTAAGGAGGCCAAAACAAGACTTAAGGACAAAAAGACAGCGGATATGATTTTTGGATGTGAATAATTACAGTATAACACTGTCCATGCAAAGGAAAGTGAGCAATGTGGGTCTTTATGTTCAACATGACAGTTTTATATGACACTTAGAACACATACAAAGAGCGATGGCCTTTCTATAAGCTGCGGATGTTGAAGAGATGGAGCCAGTCCCTTTGTCTGCCGACCTTGATAAGAATCTCACCCTGTTTAACACACTATTTGCGGGTCTTTTTGAGGCCTCTCACCGGAGGCGAATCGTAGGTCAACCTCTCGCTATCATCATTCATCTCTCCTTTCTCCTAGTTTCCTTCTTTCACACCTCCCAAGGGTGGTAAATACAATGCAGTACCATGTGCTGTGGCTGACTGTGTAAATGTTTGTCTCGGAGGATTTTCTCTCATGTTGAAGTGCAGTGAAGCGTGCACCTTCTCTTTTGTTTTGTGCACACATGATACAGGTGACCTGGAATCAATGAAAGCAGATGCATCAGCCAGAAGATTTCAAAGGGAGATTGAAAAGTTTCAACGGTGAAGTGCAAAACCTTACTCAAAACCCAGTATTTCATTAAACATACAGTAATGATATTTCATAAAACTAATGTGTTTTCCAAGTGAAATGACCACATTACTCATTTTTATTTATGACCAATAAAGAAATATGATTTATAAAAGCTTTTTTTTTTCTTTTTTAAAAATATTGGAGCAGTTATTTTTAACTGCTTCATTCAACAAGCTGCAAAATCCTCATTGGCAGGCAGGGCAGAGGCTGGATTGTGGAGTTGCACACAGTGCCTTTGATCATTCATTTTTTCTAGCTTTGGGATGCAAGTTCAAGACCACCATATGGCAGCTCTTTCCCTTCTGTGTGAAAACTTTACTAAAAAGTTTTGTCACTTCCTGGTTAGGTATAGGGTATACCATCACTTGGTTGGAGTTCAAACTCAAACTTGTTAGTTAGGATCAGAAAATCAAAAAACAGCTATTCTTTAACGCAACAGTCACCTTTCTGGATGCAGTTTTGATGACTGTTGTTTTTACATGTAAATAAACATGTTATAATATCATTTAGTTAGGGTAAGATGCATAGATGTTATTTGATATTTCAAATACAGTTCCTCAAAAGAGATTGCATATTCTTCAAATGGTCTGTTGTTTTTGTTTTAGTGTTGCTGTCCTGAACTACCCTCTCTATCTCGTCATAGACGACTGCCCTCCATGAGTGGCTATTCAGGATATTTCCTTCTATAGATTGGTAAAGAAGATTCACAGCCCCATGCACACCAAGGGTAGTGGACTGAATCAAAGTGGATGATGCAGTACAATGAAAACAATAAAGTACAATAAACATTTGAAAAATATACTGAACTGGATGATAGGGGGATGCACTGCATTATAATTGGGCTTGTTTAACTGTTCTGTTAAGTGCCCTCAGATTAATTTTGTTGTGAATTCTTCTGTAAACGATCCTGTTGTGTTTAAAATGTATTTCCTTGGTTGGTTTTGTAATTTGCAGTTTACAGTCAGTGCACAGTATGTTTAGGTAACATTTACAGAGACATCACTTTCAGAGAGGAGAAAATACACTAGAGCCACCCATGCGTCAGAACAAGTAGTTAGATGGACTTTGTTTCTCCGTTTCTTCTTGTTTTGTTTTATTTGTGTGTGTGTGTTTTTACATCCCCAGAGGCCAGGCTTTGAAAGACAGAATTCACATAAAAAAACAGATATTTGGTGCAGTGCACACACTTTTATATATATTCTTAAACTTCTGAATATTCTGTTTCATATTTTCATGCTTGTGGCACTTTCACTTCTTTTTATCCCACCAAAATATAGAATACTGCCCTATAGACAACAAAAAACAAAACAACAATAACAAAAAACATGAAAGGTGTGGCCAAATAACAAAAGAAAAAAAGAGAAAAAATTGTTATGATTGAAGAAAACTAAGACAGCCATGACTGGACCTTTAGAACCCTTTGTTATGGGTTGAACTATTAATAGGCTGGAAAATAATTTTTAAAAGTATAAACGATCTCACTTAAGGGGTGCTTTATTTTCATTTTTTTTGTTTTTTTAAAGAAAGTCATCATATGCAGCCAGAACAGCTGCCTTGGCACACAGATTTTGCAAGGTTGTGCAACTACTGTAAATGTATGAAACAGAAGTCTTCCTAAAAATGTTCCCTTATTTGGTTTTGAAATGATGGTGGCTCAGGATGCTGCTTGACTCCTCGCTCCAAAAACTCCCACAGGTGATCATGTGGGTTGAAACCTGGTCACTGTAAAAGCCATAGCACATCGTTCACACCATATTTATGCTCATCAACCTATTCAGTGACCCCATTGTACACTATGGATTAGATAATGCCATTCCTGAAGAATAGCCAAACCATGCATGCAGAATTCCCCTCAGAGCTTAACAAACCCCCATGAGCCCCTCAGTGTCGGGACAAAGGCTTTAGATTTTTACATTAAACGGTCTGTATATCTACACATGGACAGTTAATAAGCCATTGCATAATAAATGACCACTTTCATTCTAAATATACTGCATGTTTATTGAGGTGTCAAATTCTGGACTTTGAAAAATTACAGTGTATATCTCTTTAAACTCTATTAGTGCTTATTTGTGCTGTATACAAACTTACAGTGAAATATAGTTTACTTTATATATGTAATGCAAACAGAAATATATATTCTTTTCTTTAAAAAAAAAAAGAAAAAAAGGTTAAAAGCAGAAAGCATTACGTTCAGGGTGAGCTTAGAACTTGCCTGTCAAACTGAGTGGCACTAAAGACTCAGCACATGAATAAATCACCACAGTTTGACCCATTTAAATACCAAATGGAACCATACTCTCCACTGGGGAACTACAGCCGTGCTTGAGCACACTGCCTCATTTCCATGATGGAAGCGAGATGCTGCTGTAGACAGTCAGACAGGAGTCATGCAGCGGTCTTAGAAGTGCTTTTGCTGTGACTTTATTGCCTTTGGCTTTGGGTCAAATATGTTCTCAGCTGCAGCCTGAGGTGGGTGATAGTGTTGTAATGTAATGATACTATATAACCCTAAAATGAACTCAGCATTTCACATCTGCTTTTTCTCAAAGAAGATTTTCAGTCATCAGCGACTTTTTATTCAGCTGCTCTGTGGCCCACACCGTAACCCTCTGCTCTCCATTTCTAATTGGTCATAGAGTTGCTTAGCAGTTAAGCCATCATGGCCACTAATGGAAGCCTGTTCACTTACTGTAACTCCTCAGTGCTTAAACAATTCCCTTAATGTAAGCCAAATGGAGCACATTAAATCTTCAGGAAAAATAACATAAATTTTTCAGTAAATGCTCCCCCCCCCCCCCCATTCATCATTTCACTTCATTGATATGATTTTCTATTTCCTCTGAAAACGCCAGGATTTTATTACTCACCTTTTAGCCCTGAAAGTTTATTCATCCACCTCCCTCACACCACAACGTAAATTTCTAATGAGGTGGCTGATGGTGTTTGACCACGGCAGATTTAACTGAGTTGGTTTCCACCCACCAACACTGTGACAGTCTGTCTGACTGTCCCACAGTGTGTGTCCCTTCTTGTCTGAAAAGCTTATTAATATTTAAAATTCCTGTTTGTCTGGATGTGATGAGTGACAAAACCATGGTAAGGGAGGTAGGAGAGCGAGGAAGGTGAGTAATAGTGCTGTGGCAAGCAGGGTGGAGGATCACACAGGCAGTCGACACAGATTTGAACCTAGGCTGCTTAATCTCACCATCTCTGTGGATATCTGTGCTTCCTTCTGTCTGGGGAGGAACCAAATGTCACACCTGAAAGGCAATGTATTTGCATGTTGAGCAGCCCCTGAACAAGTACAGTCACACCCTTTGACACCGATGTTTCTCATGCCGTTTTACTGTCAGTTTTTTGTAGTGACACCAAGAATGATACAACCTGTGAATGATGATTAAATGACTTCATCCTGTTGTTTCTTTCTAATGCTTTGACAGACATATTTCTACAGAGCTGATGCAGGATGCTGCACAATAAGACTGCAACGATTATGACACCAGACAGAGCCAGTAAACACTGAAACCGGCTTGCAAAACATGGTTGTATATGTATGTTTTTGTGGATGTCTTCAGGTTGGATGCTGATTCACATGAGTCATTGTTTCTTAAAGAGATCTCTCTTGCAAAGCAAAGGTGTGTGGCCTTAATTTTTTACAGAGAAAATAATTGTGATGTGGGCAAATAGGCTCTTCCAGAGAGAAGGTCATTGGTTTCAGACCTCAAGTGAACTAACCAAAAGCTAAAAGACAAATGTCAAAAGAGAGAAGCACAGAGGACTGCAGAATCTGTGGATTATTTGATACTTTGGGTGGTAGATTTAAGGAAAAGGAAGTTAAAAAATAGTCAAAAAGGGAAACATGAAGCAAAGTTGAGTGAAAAACTTTACATTTCAGAAAACACAAAAGCAAAACATAAAACGCACCACATCGCAAAATACAACAATAAAAAACAAAGCAATATTTTAGGGGAAAAAGGGTCAATTTGTCTTTGTCTTTGAATGAATGAAATGTTGAGTGTTGGGTTTTCTCTTTAAGTGTCTTCCGAAGCTTTTCTGTTTTTATTTGTGTTGTTTTGTTTTGATCGTTGATATGTTAAGAGTACAGAGCAAAAGTCTTAAACCACCCTTCATTTTTAATAGCTGTTAGTAAAATGGGAAACAAGTTGCAATCTTTTGAAAAGTGGAACATGAATGGAAACAGTTTATGGGTCAAAAGCAGAGTTTATGCAATTCTGATAAGCTCAGCACACGACCTTTATTCTTCAACACAGCCTGAACCCTCTTCGACAATATTTCTCATCATTGGTTATGATTCAAGAGGTCTTCAGAAATATTTCTTTGGGCTTCTTGAAAGACTTTTTGATCTGTTTTCCATAAAGATGATCCCACACTGCTTTAATAATGTTGAGTTCTAGCCTTCAGTACTCCATAAGACCTGCTGTCACTAATATTAAAGGCATTATAGAAGATGTTTCTTTCAACAATTTTGCAATATTCGGTAAAATTGGGTTCACTACCCCATACGCTATGATTAATTAAAAAGCTTTAAATATTATTATACATGTGGCAAGGTACACATCAGAGGGCCCGGGCGGGATTCAATTCCCAGACTCCCAGGTGAGAGTCACGTGCACTAACCAGTCAGCCAAAGGGATATCCCTATGGCCAAGTAGCCAGGGCGCATGATCTATTGGAGGCATAGTGACGGAACCCCACACTGTCACATACATCAGCTGGGAAAGCGATGGGGCTGGAAAAACATCCGCCAATCATCTCTGCATTCCTTAACTTTTTCATTTGTCTACTGGCGCGTCAATCACTTTTCCTACCGTAGTAAGAGTGATTGATGGTCAGTTCAACAGGTAATAGGCAAGACTGATCAATGAGAGTGATTGGTTAGCGAGAGCAATATTGCATCCCAGAAGCTGCGTGCACTCGTCTGATGTTTCCAGCAGGTAGCTAACATCATTCTGCTAGCATTTAGCAACGTTCAGACAACAACATCTGTTTTACTTGCGTTTATGACATGATGGAGAATCTGAAGCTGCTGTCTGCTAAACACCGGAGTGGCTCGTGCACGTTGTGCTGTGGTCGGGGAGGGAGCTGTGAATCTAGCAGGTTGGTCTTGCGCATGCGCATTATTCAAAAACTTGCTAACTCTCTGCTTTCTGAAATGCCGAAACATTTTCTATAGCGCCTTTAAGTCCAGTTCTTGTGTAATCTGGCACACCTCTGACATTTTTTCCCATCTTCCTGCCATTTCACTTTGTGAGTCACCCTTCCAGTGGAGACCATTTCTGATTCAGCTTCAGTGAACAGTTGATGGATCAACTGAGGGTCCAGCTGCATTTTCAAGATACTGTACAGGACATGGTCTTTGTTGGATTTTTTTCCCCCTCAGTTCTTATTTCTGAAGGACATTACTTTCAGAAATAACTCACCTCCTGTATAAAGTTTTTTTTTTCTTTGACTCTTCTGTTGTCCTCTACTTGTCCCTATTCCCCAGTTTTTGAAGGATATCCCACCATGCTGAGATATGCCAAGTTGGTGGCTAATACTGTAGCTCTTGGGGAATCACCTTGCTGGTGCAAAAATATTATTTTGTGTCGATCAAACTGTGTTAACTTTGCTGTTATGCTTAGTCATAAAACCGGATCATCTCTCTAGTTGAGGCTTTTTGAATGATTCATTGGTCAAATGTTAAGGGACACATGCTTGTTTACTCTTCTTTCTTTCTTTCTTTCTTTCTTTCTTTCTTTCTTTCTTTCTTTCTTTCTTTCTTTCTTTCTTTCTTTCTTTCTTTCTTTCTTTCTTTCTTTCTTTCTTTCTTTCTTTCTTTCCTCCTTCCTATTACAGATCTGGGCATGAAAAAGTTCCTCCTTTTTCTGCCAGAAGTGGTGCAGTGATAATGCACTATTACTGCACTATCACTGGCTGAACGATTTGTCCCGCAAATACGGCATCACGCACGGTGTCCAAACTTGGCGTGTGGAAACAAACGTCCTTGTTCCGGGCATTCATTTATGCTCTGAAATCATTTCCCCTGTGCACACAGGCGTTTCTCTGTGCGATTGAGTTAGCAGACAAGTGGCTGGTAAGTGGCTGGCAGTTGGCAGAAAGGGGAACTTTTTCATGCCTGCATCTGTATCCTGATTCCCGAGGCTGCAATTATTTCCAAGGTTGATGTCAATGTACTGTATCGCCACAGCCTTATAAGAGGGTTTTATTTATTTACTTATTTTTTAATCATGCATGGATCATTTTCTTAATAAAACATATTGTGTCTCTTGTGCTTCTAAAACAGAGCACCCTGATGATGAGAAGGCTAGTATTTTATCAAGACTTGCTTAAAAAAACAGATAAATTTTCCTGACCTTCACCCATATTTATTCTTTCTAAAATCAGAATGATTTATAAGGGTTAATAGCCGACCACTCTCCTCAAGCACTTTAACTTTCAGTCCACTGATATTTGTCAGCCAGTAAATGGAGTTAAATGATCCCATTCAAAAGGGAGACTTAAACACACCATTTACCTTCTGTTGTGTACTTGTTGTATATTGTAACACGTATGCAGGCAGGGCACACTAGCATATTTTAACCCACAGATATCTGCAATTGATGATTCATTCTCATTGTCATGGAAATAATCAATTATAATTCTTATATCAGTTTCTGGGATGAGAAATAAGTAATTATCAACAATATTCTAAAAAAAAAAAGAAAAAAGATAATGAGCTCTTGAAGAATAAAAAAAAATATAAAAACATAAAGACAAAGAAAGATTTTATAGGGAGCAGACAAGTTAAAGAGGCCACCCAACCCCCTCCTCAAATAAGACCCTCAGAGAGCAGCCGGGTAAACCAGCTCAACATCTCTCAGCGCATCAGACCCACCAAATCTGGACTAAATTGGGTGGAGCAACAGAGAGAGAAAAATTCCCTTACTCTCCTCACTTCTTTTATGTAAAAACCTCTTCTCTTCTAGTTTTAATCACTCCTGCATCTTTGTATCTCACTCCGACCCAGTCTGTCATTTAATCCAAATCCTGGACACTTTTTCATATAGAAAAAAATTGAAGAGCATTGTTAGGATGTTGAGGTGCTTTGTAGTGTACCTTTGACAATATCATCTTTCGGCCAAAAAAAAGTGCAACGTTCCTTTGAAAAACTGCAATATTTTCAAGCTGATAGACCAAGGGCAGCAGAACAAAAGGAGGGGTGTTTTGTAAAAGAAAAGGTGCTTGGTGAAGTGCTTTTCGACAGACAGCTGCTTCAGCTCTCTTAACTACGGCTCTTGAAAACATCTGAACAAAGCACCTGTGATCTAAACAGAGACCCGAGGCCTGACTCTTTCTTTAGGATTATTTTCTCCTTACATATCTCCTACCCACAGACACATGCATTTGTACTAGTGCTCCTATCTCAGCTACTAGCGTTAGTAAAAAAGACAAATTCTGGCTCCAAGTCTCAGACACAGCATGTAGCCAACAAAGAGCAGTTGTCTTTGTTCAGCTGGCGCAGGAGAGGGAGGAGTGAGCAGGGAGGGATAAGGATGGAGGATGGGGAGACACACAGATTTTCCCTTCTCAATGTGAACACAAAAAGAGCTGAAATGTGAAATTTTACACAAATGCATGCATTCACAGTCATACCTGTTAAGACCTGAATCCTGAGCTGCGTGTTTTTACACATGCTTACTCAGATGGCTCTGGTAAACAGAAACAGGTGACAAACTGGAAGGAAAACCAAAATGTGCTTAAGGAAGGTGGTGGGTTACCACATGATGCCAGAACAGCAACAATGCATCATGGCATTGATCTTTTCAGTTGCTGTTTTGCAGTGATGCTTTGCTCTATGGGGACAAATGGATAAAAATTCCAAAATTCTTCCCTCTGCACAACAGCACTATTGGCTCCCCACTGTTGATGGCTCAGGTTCTTTCTTTATTTAATGGTTACAATAAAGTGAAATGCAACTAATATGCATATCTGTATATTTTCAGATGACTTAGTAGTTTGGCTGTAAGCAGCATGGTAGAGTCTGCAAACAAACTGCCAGCCCTGTGAAGCTGAGCTGTAGCCTGCAGTACAGATCTAACACGATGATACTGCATGATGCTGTAGCTTGTTTATTATCACTCCCCTTTACATGTTAGCTCATTCATTTTTCTCTAATTTGCTGTCACAAATCTATGTGTATTTTTACTGGACCCTGCTGATGTAACTGGACTGTCCTTATGCAGCATCATCTGTTACTATACAGTATAGCTTCATAGATAATTTGCTTTTACGATTGTTCTGAAATACACTATATTGCTAAAAGTATTTACTCACCCATCCAAATTATGGGAATCAGGTGTTTTGATCACTTTCATGGCCACAAGTGTATAAAATTAAGCACCTAGGCATGCTGACTGTTTTTACAAACATTTGTGAAAGAATGGGTCGCTCTCAGGAGCTCACTGAATTCCAGCGTGAAACTGTGATAGGATGCCACCTGTGCAACAAATCCAGTCATGAAATTTCCTCACTCCTAAATATTCCACAGTCAACTGTCAGCTGTATTATAAGAAAATGGAAGTGTTTGGGAACCACAGCAACTCAGCCACAAAGTGGTAGACCACCACGTAAACTGATGGAGTGGGGTCAGCGGATGCTGAAGTGCATAGTGTAAAAAGGTCACCAACCTTTTCCAGAGTTAATCCATACAGACCTCCAATCTTCATGCGGCCTTCAGATCAACTCAAGAACAGTGCGCAGAGAGCTTCATGGCATGGGTTTCCTTGGTGGAGCAGCTGCATCCATCCATACATCACCAAGTGCAATGCAAAGCATGGGATGCAGTGGTGTAAAGCAGCCACCACTAGACTCTAGAGCAGTGGAGGCGTTCTCTGGAGTGATGAATAGTGCTTCTCTATCTGGCAATCTGATGGACAAGTCTGGGTTTGCCAGTTGTCTGACTGCATTGTGCCAAGTGTACAGTTTGGTGGAAGGGGGATTATGGTGTGGGGTTGTTTTTTGGGAGCTGGGCTTGGCCCTGTAGTTCCAGTAAAGGAACTCTGAATGCTTCAGCATACCAGGACATTTTGGACAATTCAATGCTCCAAACTTTTTGAGAACGGTTTGGAGCTGGTCCCTTCCTCCTCTGACATGACTGTACACCAGTGCACAAAGCAGGTCCATAAAGACATGGATGGCAGAGTCTGGTGTGATTGAACTTCACTGGCCTGCACAGAGTCCTGACCTCAACCCGATAGAACACCTTTGGGATGAATTAGAGTGAAGACTGAGAGCCAGGCCTTCTCATCCAACATCAGTGTGTGACCTCACTAATGCCCCTCTGGAAGAATGGTCAAAAATTCCCATAAACACACTCCTAAACATTGTGGACAGCCTTCCCATAAGAGTTGAAGCTGTTCTAGCTGCAAAAGTGGACCAACGGCATTGAACCCTATGGATTAGGGATGGGATGTCACTTAAGCTCATATGTGAGTCAAGGCAGGTGAGCCAACACTTTTGGCAATATAGTGTAAGTGTTTACTGAATCTACACTTACGATTTTAGCTGTAAATGTTATACTGTACATTATTCAAATCTCAAGAATCTTTCCAATGGTGAATAACGTCTGGGTACTTTCAAGAGAGACTGAGTAGAATACATACTTCATTTGTTGCTGTATGTCCCATCCGTGGGGAATCTGGTACGATCGGGTCAAAAAGTGAGTCAAATGTTGGATTTGCCAGTGACGCCACAGAGGAAATTGCAGGGATCACCTCAAAGCTGTCTCTGATTCCGCAGATTTCATGGTTGCCATATCTGAGTGAGGGTCAGAGACCCACAGTGCTGTCATTCTGGAGACATGCTGACAGGGTGAAAACTAAAGATGGGAGACGTTAAAGGAGCAATAAGTGAAAATTCATCATTCCAGGTTAAAGAAATTTAAGTTTTGCAATGTGAAGCTCTAGATGTGTAATTCCATCTAAACATAGCATGACGTCACACACACCATATTGATATGGTGTTGATATTGAGCCTCTTGCTAACAATGGTGGGCTGCCCTCGTGTGCACGTTTGTGCATGTGAATCTCCGCCTCCTCTGTGCACTGATAGAAAAAAGTGCTCACTTTTCATGGAGTATAAAACTGACAAAAACTGTCAATCACGACACAATTTATTTTGGTCAAAGTAAATATAATTCTTTGTTGGCAGCGTCCCATTTTAATTTATTCATTTGTTTATTTATTAGGCTCTGTCTCTGAACACAAAAGAGCCTTCATAGTTCTATTTTCTCAACACACTACTTGCTTAATGATAAGTGATATGGAGCTGCATAGAAAAGATTCAGGTAGTTCTATATTCATGCTTGTTTTGGAATGGAAATAAAAAGGTTATTTTCAGTAATATTGATCCACAAGTATACTGCTATTCCATTTTACTGCTTGGCCGGACCAGGAAACAGCTCTCTCTTTATTAGAAATCTTTATCTCTTTTAAATGGCTTTAAAAAGTTAGTGCACAGGTCATTTCAATACACATCAGATATACAAACAGGCACAAGCAAATGCTGATAAAAAGAAAAACTTTTTTTTTTTTTTTTCAATTTGCCTTAAACAAATCAAGCATCACCTGTTCAACAAATCCAAATGAAAATCAGCCCCTGGAGCCTCTGCTAAATTGCTTTGCTCAGGAGCAATTAGAAGCGGATCTGTTGATTTTGTTTTTAAGTAGCTCTGATTGGCTGCTGTGTAGCAGCCTCAAATGTTGACACTAATGCAAAGTGACATGTGTAACAGGAGTCAGGACCTCATCACCTCTGTAGCCATACAACCAAGTTCTGACAAGACACTTGTACACTTACATTTTGAATCCTGCAAAAGACAACAGGCAACACCTATTTCACTGCAACAGCACCAGGTTTCTATGAAATGGGTAGAGATTCACACAATTTGTTCAAGGTATAGAAAAATAAACTAAAAATAGACTATTCTAGAGATGGAATTGACATTTAAAGGCTTTTATAGAGTTCAGACCATCTCATCACTTCTGTCTGATTCAGGTTAAAAATGCCAACTAACTGATGCTGAGACTGTCATTTTAAGTTAAAGCAAAAGTCTCCAGGCTATAGCCTCACAGATACAGACAGTGAAGTGATACTGATCTTCTCATCTCTCAGTGAGAAGGCACACAAAATTCCCCAGAATACCACCTGTACACTTTACTGCAATGCAATATAAAGACCCTTCAGTAAATTCAGTGAAGCATATAATGTTCAATTTGTGTCGAGACTGAAAGGTGCTGATCCAACTGTGAGGGGAGATTCTGAGTCTATTTGTTTTCTTTGATGTCAGACCACTTCATATTGTCTTTCTGTGTCTCATGCTTGTCCATGTCTCGCCAGTCCTGCAAAATCAAACAGCATGGAGAATGCCAAAGTGTTAGATCAGTACCAGTGAGACATTGTGTGTCTGAGTGTAAATGAGACTGCATGTGCAATATCTTGGCAGAAGCTTGCAATGATCTGAATTGTGTAATTGTGATGTATAACAAGGTTGTGAGTGTGCTGCATGTTTAGAGACAGACATCTGTTATATTTACATCTGAAGACAACATCAAGCTGCACACCCCCATGCCAATTCAATCAAGAAAATCCAATTAAAGCTCAACATATTTATCTTATCTCTGCAAATAAAACTCTGTGCTATTGTGTGCCACTATGACTGTATGCATTATGGAAAAACTGTGGGTGAATTTAGAAAAAAAAAAACAACAAAAAAAATCAAACAGCATAATGTTTCTGTTAAAGATTATGGCATTTTACAGTTCACTTCCCATGATCTTGGGTCTCCCTGAATCGTTATCTACTTTGCATGGTGCACTTTATTTTCTCTGACATTCATCTTCTCTCTTCCCATTTAATATTCCTACAGCTATTACTGAAAACGAACACCGATAAGAAAAATAAGCCTTGTCTTGTCATCAGCAGAGTTTATGCAGCCAAACAATGTGAAGACTTGGAAAAGGTAAAACGGAGGGGACGTTTGTTCTTGACTGGTTTTCCCAGATGACCATGTGGAGGGAGCTGTGTGATCAGAGATCTAATAAACCGGCAGATATGCTGCATCGCCCTTCCTGACAGGGAGTTGTTGCCATGGCAACCACACCACAAGCACTGCAGGTTAATGGTGGGAAATTATGATTTGCCGGTTGGAACTTGCACACACCCTGATAAACACACACACAAACACGCACACACTGACTGCTGAATCAACTTTAAACTCTCTGTGGTGGTAGAGTGATCCCAGAAGCTCCCACAGAACAAGTTTCACACACCAAAAGGCCTTAAAACAAATCTCAGATGACCTCGTCAGCTAAGTGGAATAAATTTCATTAGTACATATAAACTTCTGTATTTGCCAGATATACTCAAACTAAGTAGATTTTAAAGAAGTAAACACTCAAAAATATTCACCAAAAAAAGAAAAAAACTAAGTGTATCCTTCCCTCAGGTCATTTGAAGGATGACTTTGAAAACACTGCTGTTTAATAATGCACAATACATCACAGTAGCATTGAAATATATAATGTCTTACCAAACTAATAATAACAAGAACAACATTATATCAATATACTGATAAATGAACTTTAGACGTGATCATTTATAATCTTTGGATACATGTAAAACCATCTCCCCTGTTCCTGTTTTACTACGCTTTCTTCACTGAGATGAGGACGTATCATGCTTGTCATTTGACTAACTATCCACATCCCTCTTTTAAGTGGTCCATAGCAACATTTCTAGTTGTGGCATTAAGGATTAACTATTCCAGTCTCTGGTAAAAGCCTGAAAGGTCTTCTGGTAGAACCAAGGGGAAAACTCTGCTGGAAAAGAGTGAAGCCTGGAAGTTATGTTTAATAATTGTAGTTCTTTCTTCATCCCTACGGGCTGGCTCCAAAACAGAGCAAATCCTCATAGACTCCCATATTAAAAAGGCCAACTTCACTACAGAAATAAACATGTTTACAGCACAAATAAACATGTTTACAGCCTGGTTCAAAAGAATTATTTTAGGTTCAATAGGTAAGTTTACCTTCATGTCAACTGTGAGGGGGGTGAATGTTTTTTTTTATAAATCAACAGTTTAGATGTTATTTAATCTTGAACATATTTAGAGGCGTACCGTTTTGATTGACAGGCGGCAGACTGGATGGCTGCCTGCCTCCTTACGGAGGTGCACAGGTGGCGTTTAACTACTGTTTCAGAGATGGATAACAAAACAGGTCGAAACTTCATGCAGCCAAAATAAACATCCCAGTAAATGTATCAAATTATTACTGAGCTTTGCAATTAACAGAAGTTTCTGGTCTGAATCTGGTTTTTCAGCTTCCTCCGACCAACTAAATACATACATGTTAGGTTAACTGGTGATTCTAAATTGACCTACAGTGTGCGTGTGTTTGGTTGTGTGTGAGACATGTGATGGGCAGTTAACTTGTTCAGTATGAACCCTGCCTCTTACCCAGTGAGAGAGGGGACACGCTAATGGAAAAGGGATTGGGCTTCATCACTACTGCAACCCTGAACTGGATTAAGTGGGTATAAAAAACAAATGGATAAGTTTGTCATTTAAAGTAAAGTTACGCTTCTTTGGATGCGCCATTAAGCAAGGCTGTTTACACACATGCTCCTTTCCCAGTTACCCATATAAATTCCTGGAAGTGTGACTGCATAAACAGATTTTAGCTGTGGATGCTACATCAGACTTTGTGATGCTTTAGGTGTATCTTGTGCTGAAGGGATTCAAAAGCAAGCAGTGAAATTGCTTTTGGAAATTTCACCAGCTCTTACCACTTAGATGCAATAATAGTCAAAGGTTTAGAGACATCTATCATTTTACATGAGAAGTTATTTTTTTCTAATTCTTTATTCAGATAGGCCAATACAGATGAGGACATGAAAAAGTTCCCCTTTCTGTCGACTGCCAGCCACTAACCAGCCACTTACCAGCAACTTGTCTGCTAATTCAATCGCACAGAGAAACGTTTGTGTGCCCAGGGGAAACGATTTCAGAGCATAAATGAATGCCCTGGAATCAAGGACGTTTCCACACGCCACGTTTGGACACCATGCGTGATGACGTATTCGCGGGACAAATCGTTGAGCCAGTGATAGTGCAGTAGTAGTGCACTGTTACTGCACCACTTCTGGCAGAAAAAGGCAGAACTATTCATGCACGCTTCTGTAACCTTGTTCAGGGGGAACAATGGAAAGTAAAAAAAAAAAGGCATCCTATTCATGCAACTTTGAAAACACAACTAAAAATGTGTTCATACTAAAAATATGAATTCATCTGTAACTAACTGCTAAATTACTGTGTATACAGATAAAACCTGCATCTGACATCTGTTTGGTAGTCTTTGTTCTCACTACACAGAGATGATCACGTTCTTCCTCTGTATCCACAGTTCAAATGAAGAAGCAGCCCGCAGATCCCACAGCAGCAGCTCAAACAGAGAGTGATGAAACGTAGTCATTTTCACGGCTCTCCTTAGAGAGGAGGTGGGAGGGAAAGCATGGGGAGGGAAAGGGGAAAAGAAATCCAAGCAAGCGACGGGTCTCGGATAAAAAGATGTACTTCTTTTTCAACATTGCCTCCTGTGCAAATGTATGTTTGCATGTGTTTGAGTACATATGTAGCTGGGACATAGACCAGTGTGCATCAATGAATGAAACCCACAAATTTACCTGCACCACGTTTTTTTTTCTTTCTTTCTTTTTTGGGGGGGAGAGGGGGGGTTGAGGCATTGCTTTTTTACGTAAGGTATGCACTTCAAGTAATCAGTCACTACTATTTAGGTAATGTATTTCGGACGAGAAAAATAAGAATCCATGACTCTTTTTTCTTCTTTTTTTTTAACTTTTCATCTCCTTCTGCTGTGGAAGGTAACTGTTGGTATGAGGTTTTTCATACTTTCTGTTATTCTTCATGTGTGGCTAAGCAAGAGGTCAGCTGTTATGCCATGGAAAATATTCAGCATCATTTCAAACAACGCAAAGATATTTTTGTAAGTTCTTATTTTTTATGTTTTTATCACTGGAAAGCGCTTTATGACTCTGGCTGCAAAAAGTGCTAAAGTTTACTTACTTACAAGAGAAGAGGAGCAGCATCTCATTGACATCCAAGTTTGTAATAAACATAGTTTTCTTCTTTTGTGGAGGAAGAAACACTACCTTCTAATGTACTATAAAGGATAAACAACCTTTGGAAAACATTTACAAAGATGTTCAGTTTTATTAAGCAATACCTGAGATACTTAGAAACTCTAATGTAACGTTGCCTGTTTATTTTAAATGCTTCAGAAAGAGCCTTAATACCCTGCAGCACTGTAGCACTTCCCGGTTGTGTTTTCTTTTGTATTGTTTTAATTATTTATGTTTGTGTGCATTTGTGCATTTGTGGCTTCATTGTAAAGCACTTTGAGTTCCATTTGATTATTGTAAATGGCTATAGAGATAAAGTTTGATTGATTGACAGGTTTTGCTGTGATGTAAAAAACATCTTTAACAGAAAATCTTGAAACTACACACTTTTTATTTTCCCAGAACATTAAAACGTAATCCCTTATATTTCCAGCCCTCAAGCAGAACTTATGACCTACTCTCAGTGCAAAACACATGAAGACTTTAAAATCATAAGTACATTTTCAGTTAGAATACCCTATAAACAAAAATGGAGCTTACATCATGACATCTCACTGCGTGCGGACACTGACATTGTAATTCTTGCTTCATCAGCCACACAACTGGGAACACAAACTTCCTTTTGTGGATTTAAAAAAAAAACATTTCATTTTAGAAAAGAATTGAAAATAGATTCAGGCTGTCTGATATCAGTTAATCTCAAAGCATCAAAATCCAGGTCCAAATGAGACAAAAGATAATTTCAGGTGTTCTGGTTGAGGGTTTATGGTTAACTATTCAAGCTGATGTTAGGGTAGGTTAAGTTAAGCCATTAAATGATGGGGCTGGGTTTGGGGATCCTGCCCACAGTGAATGGCATTGCATGCCCTAATAAGGTTCTGCACAGGCATGTCTGAGTTTGTATGAGAGATGCATGAAATCCACTTTGAAGTCCATTTCATTCCATAATCATCATGAATTATTGATGAGCAGGTCATTAAATTTATATAAAACATGTCTCCATGGTACCCAATGTCTTTTGATATCTCTAATCAAAATACATTTTCAAGTCTAAAAGAAAATGATGATGAACACTAGTTTGCAATGTTGACCTGATGAGAAGGAACAGCACAAGAGAGCAACAAGAGAAACTCTGACACATTGACATCTTGTCAGCGCACGCAGTCATGACTCCTGCGGCTCCATCACACCATAATTCGCACATCGCAGCTCGTGGCCGGTAGGGTGGGACTTTTGTTCCCATGGTAGCGATGACAGAACAGATGGCGAGGTTGCTTCTTTGGGCACAACAGTCGATGTCAGGCGTGTTCCAGTCCAGCTGACCTGCACAGGGGGGCAGCGATTCGTCTCTGGAAGCTGCGCGCTGCTGCTTTCCCCCCACTTCTGAAGTATCATTGTGTCTCCAACATCACCGGCTGGAGGCAAAAGGACACTGCTTCCACCTGGGTGCTTTCGTTAAGAGAGCTGATTATTTCTACTACAAAACATAAACTGCACCTCTCGCGCATCCTCCTTGAGCTGCGGATACTCGCTGGTGTCAAATACAGTAGCCTGCAGCATTCTTGCGTGCACAGAGGATACAGCGCTTCATAGGTGAGAGCAATCTGATTATTATATGCATGCGCCGAGATGTTTGTGTTTTTAGAGAGTGGCAAGTTAGCCTTATGCTGTAATTTCTCACTAGAGAGGACGAATTAGACCAGAATAAGATTAAGTCATTAGGCTGCTTTTTAAGAGCTGCACTGATCAACAAAGATGCCATGAAACAATTTGTGTCGTGGAACCTTGTGTTACATCCGTTTAAAGGAAACTGCTTTTAACCAACAGAGAAATAAATGTTTAGTTGGGAAATAAAAAAAAAAATCTATTACAAACAATGATTGCGCTGCATTAATCTGCAGTGCGCTTGATTAATCTCATCAATAAAATGCATTTAACAGTAATTTATGAAGACAGCATGCTCTGCAGTCCATGCATGCATGATGACCACAATGAACCTCTCAGAAGTATGGACATATTGGTCACACACGAAAGGGAGAAAAACAAAGAAAACGTGGAGCAAATCTGTGCGCTACAAGGGCAAATGATTGTGTGACTCTCCAGCTGGTTTAACATAAAACCTTGTCAGCATCCATGGCATATTACTGTACCGGGACATCAACTAATAATAATGTGGAGTGTTAACACAAACTGCAGCATCACTTTATTGTGCAGAGTTCTCCTGGACCAGCTGAGCAGCAGCTATGGCTCTTCAGTTTTAATCAAACCACAAATTTGTGTCTGAGGATTAAAAAAAAGAGAAAACACATAAGCCGGTTCCAGAAACTGAGGCAAAGAGGGGAAGAAGTCACACAAACATTGTTTCTGCACAGAAGTTTGGGGAAACAGTGGGTATCTGCAATGTTAGGGTCACCTTTCTCAGCTTCTGCACAACAAGACACCTGTTACTAACATTAATGTCAAACAAAGCGGAGATTACTAATGTTCATAAATGTGAAGTCATCAAATTTGTTTTTTGGGGAGGAAAAAAAAGCTGCATGATTTACATGCTTGATTTGCTTCCTGGCAGTAACACCATTTTGTGTATTGACTTTGTGCTGTAAATAAAAGGACATAGTTGATGCAGATGTCACCTAATGAGCCACTCATATGACTGCTAAGAGGGTTGTTGTACCTTCCCCTATCTTGGCAAGCACAAGGCTCTGTGACGTATCTCCTCCGGTGATGAAGAGTGTGAGAAAATTCAAAAACAAAGCCACGTCTTGGTGCGTCTGTGTGTTTGGGAAGGAACCATTGTGCGCAATTGGTCTAACTCTGCAGCATGTGCTGGTGTCTCGGTTCCCACAGCAATGGATGGGAGAAAAGGGTACACCAGCCTGACCCTCCCCCTCCGAGGGTGTGATGTAGAAACATGAGGGGCTACTGAAATGTTTTGTCAAGATATTGTGGCTGAGTCAGGGGTTTTCTCTTTGTTTCTGTCAAAAGAATAAAGTATCAAGAGCTTTTGTGTATTTTTGATTAAATTATAAAGCTAATGCGCAATTAAGCATAAACAAAAACTGGAAATTTTCTGAAAAGGCATTCTTGTCTGCATGCTATCACTGGCTCAGTGTAAACAGTCCAGGTTCATTTTTCCTGACGTCTGCATTGTTTCAAATAGGTATTCCCTGGAGATTAGAGACTTTGGCACAACAGTATGATTGATCGATGCACCAGTGACAATATATTGGCTTTTCACAGACACAGCGAATGTAAGGAGAGCTTAAGTGGAGGGGGAGGATGTGGGCACAAAGTGAAGAGAAGAAAAATTAAAGCATGAGAAGAAAAATTGTGTCAAGATCCATCTCTGTCCCACAGGGAAATAAGGCAACCATATGGATTTGCAGCAAATGGAAATACAGAGACGGTTTGCTGCTCTGCAAAATTTAAACCTCAGAGACGTTGTTCAAGTATGCAGCATAATGCTCTTTCATTCCACTCAAATATAGTGCTGAATTCTGTCATTGTACCCTCAGTCTTGTTGCATTTTGAGTTAATCGAATTCCTTCTGCGGCCTTCCAGCTGAATCATGACTCTCAGTCCTCTCTTTCTTTGGATGGACATGCATCCTTCTCCAGCTCAGCTTTACCTCTGCGATAAGCAGCTGCACCAAAGCCGTCTGTGATGTGGAGTGAGATGCTTGCATACTAATGGAGCAGGAGCATGATGTTTCTTAGGCAGGGCAGCACAGTGAGGACATGGAGAAACATCAAGCCTCTTAGCTTCTTCTTTGTGTCCTCTCACAGCTCTACATTGAAACTTGTCTTTGGAAACTTGTTATAATCTGGAAATGTATCAATGCAAATTAGTGAACACATTAAAGAGTAAGTGATGTTGCTGTTTGCTGATCATATTGTTTACATAATATTTTCATGCATGAAGCATATGCTGTGTTGTTTTGTTGTAGGGTTCTGTTGCAGTCACCTTCTTGCACCATGACAGCTTTTGCTGCCTGGTGGCGCTGAGAGCTTCTCATGTCTTCTCATTTGGTTATGAACAGAAATGCTTGTGGCATAGCTGTTGCCATGGTAATGGCTTCTCTGTGAATCGGTGTGCAGCTGATTCAGAAACACTGCTTGTACCCAGCGCAACAAAGGGCCTCAGAAACAGATGGGTGAAAGCGTTGCCTCCTGTGAAAAATAATGCGTTGTGTTATCAAGTGAGGTTCTTCCTGGCTGTGCGGGCGGCAGACGGTGAAGTGTAGTTAGTTGCATTGCATCAAAACTCACAGGAAAGATGAATTCAAATAAACCAAAATAACTATATAACAACCCTAAGAGACATGATTTTAGATTAAGTCTTTCAAAATGTTTTAAATGGAATGCTTTTTAATGTATTCCATTGAGATTCGTGACTGCCACCTGCACATGCAGGTGCTTCAGCTGCACACGTCCGAAAGGGAAGCAAACCTGGATCTACAGGAGCTGCAGGTCTGTGTTCCCCCATGTTTTGGTTTTCTCAGAGAACCTGCCTCATGATTGTGTTTATTGCGCCCACACATGAAGCAGACAAACCTCATTATGTCCCAAAAATTACATTTTGCTGCCTTGTTTTGTGCCTCAGGGCAAGTGATCCTCTAATGGTCTGCATGAAATTAGTGCAAATATTAGCTGTTCTTGTTACAGAAGTAGCTGTAGATGGATAAATGTGTGTGTTGTATGTATAATGTGTACTTAGATTAAAACCTCATAGGGATTGGGTGGGAGGAAAGAGTAAATCCTGCTGCTGGAAGCTGCAGCTCAGACAGTCAGCCGGATAATACCAAGCAGCTGAAGGATTTTTCTGCATCTTTCTACTTTCTGTCTATGGATGCGTGTCAAAAATCAGCAACTCACAGAAGGGTGGTGCTGATGGAATGGGGCAAAATGTGCATTTTATTAGAGGTGTGGAGATGGATGCAGTGTAGATACACATAGCAAGAACATTTTTTCTCTCTTTTGCCTAAGTGAGATCAATAGATTGCCAGAATACAACTGCTGGTACATACCTGATACCCTGTTTTGGAAGTCAGAATAACAAAGTCAGCTGTTATTTCTGTGGCTTCCCAGTAAAAAAAGAGCTCTTACAGTAGTATAATTTGGTGGTTATACTTTTTATACTAAATACAAGTGTGGAAGATTTCCTACATTGTGGAATTAGTACTTTTTTTTCTTTTCTTTTAGAAGACTGGGAGAATTGTTTTCTTTCGAGTCACAGAATGTCAGAGATCATGAGGTCATGTAAAGGTGAGAACCCACTCCAACCATTTCCGTGGAGCTGGTATGTGGAGGTAAATCTCAGTGCACTGGGGAGTGTGTAAGCATACATACTGTATGTCTACTGCAGTGATTGTGAAGAAAACTATCATTGAAAAATAGCATATGTGCTCAGTGAACCTCTCCAGTGTTAATAAGGTCAACACATATGCAGACTGAGAGATAGGTGGGAATGAGTGCAGACCCCCGTAGTGCTGCCAGGCTGCCAGGAACTTGGTGCCAGGTGTCTGAGTTTTAAAGCCTCAGCATGGAAGCGACGGTTTCTCTGCCTGTCTTCTCCAATTTAATATCCAGAAGGAAGGGGGAGAGAGAGGACAGACAAACGTATTAATGCGTAAGCCTCAGTTATGGCAAGTCAGAATAAACAACACATGGATGGATCATTTGAGAAACTGGGTGATGGATGGATGACATGCCAAGTTTCACAGTTATTCCCATTAAAAACTCTAGTTTTTAATGGGATTTTTGGTCACTTTTACAGAGTCCAGCAATGACTGACAGCAAATATGAGTGAGCTTTGATGCTTTCTCTGTCTAATTGTGTCAGATTCGTGGAGAGCTGCTTTTACGTCCAGCATTGCTCTGAAATGTTGTCTTGATTTATAGAAACAACCTCATTATGTTGTTTTTCTGTATCGAGCTGTGTTCCATCCTGTTTTCTATATTTGTTGAGCTGTTTTTTGTAATGTTGCTCTCATAAATATGGAAAAACAACTTGTCAACACATCACAGAGCGTGAACAGACAGCACATGGGAAGAGGGAAACAATCTGTGTGTGTTTTTTGTAAATATTAGAAGAACTTGTCAATTTAGATGCAAAATAATATCTTTCTGTGTCTTACACACACAAACAAATCAACACATACCCAGGCATACGCAGAGTAACAAAGGATGCTCAGCTGTCATCTGTGAGGATTAAGACAAATAAGAATTTCTATGAGTATTAGTCATAATAGATGTTGGCACTGTGGTTGTTTGTTTCAGCCAAGACTCTCTTCTTTTCTCTATTAATACAGTAGCAGGCAATAGTTGATCAAATTATATTACTGCTCTATTTATGGAGAGCAGGAGCTTGTCTAAGCAGCTGGCCAACTTTTCAAATAACTGATGCCCAAAAGGCATAAGGTTATAACTAATTAGGAAGGGGGTTCCTTAGTTTGTGTTAGACACAACTGTTTACAGGAATGGTCAAGCTGAGGTCTGTAAGACCAAGAAAGGGGAGAAACTGCTTGTAAGACTGTGAAAACAATCTAAATAAACATCAGTTTGATTGCAGGAGACCCTCCGATGGATTCAACAGAACAGGCAAGCTGTTCTGCTGTACAGGCTAAACCAAATATGACCAATGAGATAAGTGCTGCGAGTTAAATGAAAACTTTAAGCACGCCTGGTGCAGTTTAGAGACAACACCTACCATGCCTGCAGATTGATCAAATTTTAAAACAACTTTTGGCCACAAGAGCATTTTTAGATAAACAAACGAACAAGGAAAGCAATAAAGATAAGAATTTTAAAGAGTCATACCTTCCAGTTGTTTTTCTACAATTGTGGAACAAATGTTAGTTGGACTTTTCTCCGGCCATTTGCACAGAGAATATTTTATTCTGTAGGTTGAGGGAACAATATCAGCTGAATTAAACATGCATACAGGGGAGAAAAAATGCTTCTGAAACAGCAAAAAACCCAAACACATCTGAAAATCAAAATTCAAGTCCCCTCAGTGACTTTTTAAAAAAAAAAAAGAAAGAAAAATGACTCATGGCCTAGCTCATTTGTTTTTAAATCTTTAAATGCCCTTTCCCCTTCCTGCCTCTTGAAGCTCTTACACTTTCACTCGCCTGTCCGTTCTCTTAGGTCAGCTGACCTGTTGTTCCTAGAGGTGCCGAGGACACAGCGAAAGCTGAAGGGGGAAAGATTTTTCTCTGTTGTGGGACCATGGAACTCACTCCCACTACAAGTTAGGCAGGCTCCATCTCCGCCTAGTTTTAAAACCCTCCTTTTTTCCCTGGAGTTTTATCCATCTTAAGCCATTTTCTTTTCATTTATTTTTATTGCTTCTTATTGTTTTTATTGTGTTCTTATTTGTTATTTGATTTTTGATTGTTTGATTTTATTTATTGTGCCTGGACAGCACTTTGTTCAGCTGTTGCTGTCATAAAAGTGCTCTATCAATAAAGCTGGCTTTGCTAGCTGAAAATCGGTGGAGATAACTTAACAGATCAGTGAATCCAAACTGGTCATCAGGTTTTACAGACCTAAAAGCCTTTTTTAGGAAGAAAGAGCAAAATCCACCTAATCAGGACTGAAAAGGCTGGCTGCTCGAAGGTGTTACTGAGTAATGATCATTCTTTTGCTCCAGGCATTTTTACTTTTTCTGTTATTAAAAGTAAAAGATATAATTTGAAAAGTAATACCACTTAACATTTTAGAGAAATGTATCATGTTTCACTTCATACACTATAATAAATCATTTTTAACTCGCTTATTGCATGACACTTTTATCAAAGATAATTCATTTCCATTGTTTATAAGTGACAGCAGCACACATAAAACAATCCCAAAAGAATATTATTTAACTGTCAGATTTTTTTAAGTAAAATTAAGTGGATTACAGAAGTTTTCAATATTTAGAAATTAATTATTGTTTATCTCTTGATGAAAAATGATAACTTACTCTTCATTAACATGGCTCATACTGACATATCTATGAGAAAATGGAGTCATTGCCTGTCGTTTTTACACATTTGCAGGAACTGGGGACACAAAATTGACAAGTAAAAGCAAAAAGCGTAAAATATTACAAATTCTTTTGGGATTTAGCCTGTCAGTCATCTTCAATCTCTCAGATGAAGTGCAAACACAGCTTATTAAAATAGATAAATTCACTTCACATATCTGTGAGTGCCTAACATGAGCCTGTATAAGTAGTGAGTGATTAACAGTGAAGAGCTCATTCTCCCTGCATATTAAGCCTGTTGTGTAATGGGCTTGCAGCCAGAGCTGCAGGCTGTGGTCACCCCGCACACTCGTTTGAGAGGATAACTGATCCTAAGCTGGTATCCACATAATCAAACCAGCCCAGAGAGAAAAAACATGCCTACAATCTCCAAGGAGACTGAGTCATCAGGGAGTCAAAGATAGAATCAGCTTGGTTATCTTATATATTGAAAAATACAACAAAATCAAATAAACATGTTTTGTCAGTATTCTGTACAGTAAATCCTTGAAAAGAAGTTTGTTTTTTAATGTAAATGGCTTTTGCAAGTTTCAATCCCGAAATAACCTTTTGACAAACTGGTCATTATCAAACTGTGTTCTGCTATGTTAGAACTCATTAATCAGCACAATTAATGTAATCAGATTAATTTGAGAGATTTATCCAGTCATGTTGGACATCATGACTTAGTGTCCTAAATTTCTCAAAGTTAGCAATGTGGATAAATGCATCTTGTCTCATTTTTTGTCATTTATTGTAGTTGCTTTAACAGTTGCTTTGCTTTTGTTGCATTTTAGGGTGGAAGTGACCAGATGTCCATTGGGTCTGCCTGTTGCAAAGAAACTCCTGTTGCTTAGGAATCACAGCTCTGCACCTACAGCGGCTAGCTAGCAGCAAAGAAGACTAATGCTCATCAACCATCCTTTCACACCCTTCTCCCAAACACTGCCTCTCATCTAAGCCTTTTGTGAGCAGAGAGAGCAGTCAACATGGCGCTCAGCTCCCAGCTTTGGCCTCCTCTGGTCTTGTTGTTTGCGGGGTTTCTTCTTCCTTTCCTGTCACCGGTGCACGGCAAAGAATGTCCTCGTTTGTGTGTGTGTGAGATCCGGCCTTGGTTCACTCCCCAGTCAACCTACAAGGAGGCAACGACAGTGGACTGCAATGACTTGAGGCTGACACACATCCCCGCCAATCTGTCAGCAGACACGCAGGTGTTACTGCTCCAGAGCAACGCCATCTCTCGCACCAGCGGAGAGCTGCAGGCTCTGTTTAACTTGACGGAACTGGACCTGTCCCAGAACAACTTCACAAATGTACAAGCTGTTGGTCTCCAAAACATGAACCATCTGACCACCCTGCATCTAGAGGAGAACCAGATCAGTGAGCTGCCAGACAGCTGCCTGGGAAACCTCTCCAACCTTCAGGAGCTCTACATCAACCACAACCAGATCAGCTCCATCTCCCCTCAAGCATTTGCAGGCCTTCCCAGTTTGCTGCGGTTACACCTCAACTCAAACAAGCTCCATGTGATAGACAGCCGCTGGTTTGAAGAAACACCTAATCTTGAGATCCTCATGATTGGGGAGAACCCAGTTATTGGCCTCCTGGACATGAACTTTAAGCCTCTGGGAAGTCTGAGGAGTCTGGTTCTGGCAGGTATGGATCTCACCGATGTTCCGGCAAATGCATTTGTAGGCTTAGATAATCTTGAGAGCATTTCTTTTTATGACAATAAACTGGTCAGAATCCCTCAACTTGCCCTTGAAAAAGTTCCCAATCTGAAATTCCTGGATTTAAACAAAAATCCAGTTCACAAAATTGAAGAAGGAGACTTCAGAAACATGCTACATCTTAAGGAGTTGGGCATCAATAATATGATGGAATTAGTTTCTATTGATCGTTACGCTCTGGACAACCTGCCAGAACTGACTAAACTGGAAGCCACCAACAACCCCAAGCTGTCCTACATCCACAGATTAGCATTTCGGGACATGCCCTCCCTTGAGAGCCTGATGCTCAACAATAATGCCCTGACTGCCCTTTACCAGCACACGGTGGAGGTGTTGCCTAACCTGCGAGAGATCAGTATCCACAGCAACCCTTTGCGCTGCGACTGCGTCCTTCAGTGGATGAGCTCTAACAGGACCACTGTGCGCTTCATGGAGCCTTTGGCAATGTTGTGCACCTCGCCACCAGAACTCAGAGGCCAGCGGGTTAAAGAACTACGGCTGCTGGAGTCATCAGAGCAGTGTCTTCCTCTTATATCCCACAACACCTTCCCCAGCCACCTGAATCTTGAGCTGGGCATGAGTGTCATCCTGGACTGCCGGGCAATGGCTGAACCAGAACCTGAAATCTACTGGGTGACCCCTATTGGTACTAAAATCACAACAGACACCGTGTCAGAGCGCTATCACCTGAGCAGTGAAGGGACTTTGCGGATGTCTCATGTACAGGTTGAAGATTCTGGCCGATACACTTGTGTGGCACAGAACACAGAAGGCGCCGACACGTGGGTTGCCACCATCCGAGTAAACGGTACTCTGCTTGACACCGCTCAGGTGCTAAAAATCTATGTCAAGCAGATAGAGTCTCATTCCATCCTGGTTTCCTGGAAAGTCAACTCAAACGTCATGTCCTCCAACCTTAAATGGGCTTCAGCCACCATGAAGATCGACAACCCACACATCACCTACACCGCTCGTGTTCCTGTAGATGTTCACGAGTACAACCTCACACACCTGCAACCTGCCACCGAGTATGAGGTGTGCCTCACAGTCTCCAACATCCACTTGCAGACGCATAAGTCTTGCGTCAATGTGACAACGCACAGCGCTACGTTCGCACTGGACCTGTCAGATCAGCACCCAAGCGTGGCTGTGCTGGCTGTCATGTCCACCATGTTGGCCTTTCTCAGTCTTGCCACTGTCGCCATCTTCATGGCCCGCAGATGGAAGAGAAAAAACTACCATCACTCCCTGAAGAAATACATGCTGAAGACATCGTCCATTCCACTTAATGAGCTCTACCCTCCACTCATTAATCTGTGGGAGGCTGATGGGGAGAAGGACAAAGACGGCAGCACAGAGGGGAAACCTCCTGTCGACACCACACGAAGTTATTACATGTGGTGAGGACTACGGAGGCCTCACTGCCTCTCCAGCAGCACAAAAAGACACACTTTTGCCATTTTGGAGCAAAAGTCAAGTAAGGTTGCAAGTGTTTTTTGTATTTTCATCTTTGCTAATATGAAGCAGAGTAATCAAAAGCAGGATCTTTATTAGTATAGCGTATCGCCTTTGTTTAATCTGTATCTCTTAATTGTCCCAGACTCTCTAAGACGGCAGCTGTATTTAGCCTCCAGGTTGTCTTAGTTGCTCTGCTCTTTTTTCTGTGGTGCATTTTGACTCGCTTTGTTTTGGGTTGATCACACTGCAGCAGGGGTGGACTCTCTTCTTGCAGCATTAGTAGTAATGAATGTTTTCTTTTCTTCTATTTTGTAAAACAGTTAATCTGTTGTGCTCTGATAGGTAAGAAGTTTGTACAAACTTCAATTAAAAGCTGACAGTGGGGTTTAGACTTGTTAAAACTGTCTACTTAATGTTAGCAATTGTGCGGTAATGTTGTATCAACTACATTTGAACTTTGACTTACATTGCAAGAGTAGAACTTTAGTTTGCTAATAAATGTAATGTTAAACAGTAGAAGTACAAACATTTGTTAAATCTCTTCTTTTAAGGTGCACTAGGAAACTTCCCTTTCTTCATTTACATATTTCTTGGGCTAGACTATTTTGCTAATTGCTTAGTTTTATTATTTTCACATGCACTCTGTATACTGAAGAAGTCATAATAAATAGAGTTTTGGTTCTTTTGTAGACGTTTTTATTCATTTATTTTCATTTTCTGTCACCAAACCCTAGTATTAATGTATTCTGAGGGTTTTGTCAAGGACTGTCAATTTCCCGCTTTGTCACAAGCTGGAAGCTGAATTTGGATTCTTAATTGCATGTCAAAGTAACACCATTCCCAACTTAGATCCATCCTAGCAGACAGAACTCACAATGTAGAACAGGGTTCCCCAATTTAGTCCTAAGAGGTCCCCAATCCTGCAGGATTTCAATGTGTCCCACTGTCCCTGCTCAAACACACCTGACTCAAATTAATGAATCATTGTCCTGAACATCATTGGTTGTTGGATCCATTTTATTTGGGCCAGGTGCGTTTGAGCTGAGGCACACTGAAAACCTGCAGGATTGTGGCCCTCGTAGGACTGAATTGGGGAACCCTGATGAACTACATGATGTTTACAGATAGACTGTGGATAACTGCTGCCCCCTAGTGGATCCTCCACATTACTGCTACACATTGAAGCGGGTGTTACTGCTGTCATGAACCAAACCGAACATTTTCAGTAAAACAAGTGAGCATGACCTCTGTTGATATCAGGATACAAATAACTTTAAGTTAGATTTTGTCAGCAAAACAAGAACTAATAAAGAAAAAAAAAAAGGAAAATAACCAACCTAGGTCAAGTCAACTGGTTTTAGTTTCTTGAAGACGTTTCATTCTCATCCTGAAGAGACTCTTCAGAGGGAGATTTCACTCAAGTAGCTTTTGAAACCACTTAGGTTTTAGAGTCTACGGCCATTGTTGAGAGTTGTGACTCACCTTAGGTCTCATTAGAGTGCAATGAGGACTGCAATGAGATCTGCATTAAGGGAAACTACCATTGAACAAACAAATGGCTCAACACACGAGAGCCGAGGCATCGGGCCAGGACTCTGCTCTTTTTTTGTCTTAGAGATAAAGAACGTACCTTTAAGGGTCATATAATTGAAATCTTGGAGGAAGATGACAATAGGGCTGGACGATATAGAAAAAAAGATTATCAATAAAAAAAAATCTGTATCGATCGATCTGTATCGAAAGAAAAAAAAAAAGCCATTATCAAATTCAGAGCTATTTTAGATGCAGCCCTGGCCATTTAAGCTTTTGCTGAATGACCTACTTATAATATAGTTCACACTAAAGCCATTTTCAGACTTGCATTGTACTGGTACGCATGTCTGAATGCAGCGTTATAAAGGACAGAGTCCGCAATATTATCACTTTCCAGTGGAAGTCTGAAAGGGGCATAACACTGAATTCCAGTTCAGCCTTTGCCTGGGTCTGCGTTCGTGATTGGTTTGGTGGAAGGAGTGACTGTAGTATCATACTACCCGAAAGGCTACAGCAGAAAACTGTGCTTCTATATTGAACTTTTATTGACCCTCTTTTTTATATTGAAAAAACCTCTATTGACGATATATATTGATATTGAATTATTGTCCAGCCCTAGATGACAAACAGTTTCAGAGGGGATTTAATCTATTCTAATCTAAGTAGCAAAACCTTAACGGAGGGGGAGATATCACCTCTCCCCCACCCACAATATCATCATTTGAGCTACACTAAAGAAACTGACAACTTCTATTCACATTTAGCCTCAATTACAACTATAGACAAAAAATCTCTGGTGTGTCACGGCTCTCAGTCATGAACTCTAAAACATCAGTGGTTTCACTCACAGAGAAATCCCTCACCATCGTCATAAGAACTACAGAAGCTTTCTGGATGAGAAAAGAAACTAAACGCAGTCCATGTCACTAGGTTCATTTTGTCTGTTCAGATTAGGAACAGAGGGGTTTCCGTTTTTCAGACAAAATGTTTTGTTTCAAGGAGCTGTACTTACCTTGACAAATTTCAACTAAAACTTCAGACTTCTTCACAAGCGTCATATGACATGTGCTATGAAATGTGTTATGGTTATACCAAGATGAGGGGACTTTCACGTTGTCCATTCATGGGACTGTCTCCTGGCTGGAGGCGTGGCCAGCTGCTCACGCCTCCAAGATCCAATCAGCTGATACAGACACATCATAACACGCATCGGATGACGCTTCTGAAGAAGACTGAAGTTTCCACCGAAACATGTGAAGGTAATTACGGCTCCTAAAACTGTAATTATTTTTACTCTACATGAAAAAGAGAGAAACTCTTCATTTCATAAACCCAGTTCAGTTAACTCGCCCTTGGCACGGTCGCATGGCGCAAAAAATACGGATCTAATCCCTTTTTTGTTTTCTGGACTTGAGAACGTTTTAATTGTGACAAAAGTGTCCATGTGACCCTACATTTATCCCATGAGCTGTATGAATGAGAACCTTCACAGAGATTGAAAATAAAAATTCAAGTTACAGCACACATCCATACACAAAGAGGATGACCACCGTTGTTTAGAAATCTATTTTACATCAACTTCACACTCATTAAAAATAATCCACCTTCAGTCCATTTCAACTAGTCCTCAGTCAGCTTGATGTGACATGACCTTTTTCTTTAAAGTAATCCTCAGATGCAGAATAATGAGAAGGCAACAAAACACCTCAACATCAAATACTTCCTCTTCAGCTTTGTCTTGCTGTCAACATTGACGCTTAGGAAGAAGTATTATTGTTCTGTGTTCAAGACGAGCAGCTCAGGTCATCGTTTCTCTGGAGAAGCACAACGAAAACCAAGATTAGAGGCTGAGCTGTCCGGAGTGTTCTGGCTGCGAGCCGCACATCTGTACCTGTAACAGTAAGACTGAGGGAAAGGGGAAAATAAAAGAACGAGAAGAAAAAAAAAAAAAAGTGAAATTATGTCAAACCATAATCCTCACAGTGCTTTGTAATTGCTTTAAAGTCAGGCTTGCTTTCATCTTTTTCTTCCATAGAGCCTGTTAGTGCACATCTGCCAAATGTTTTCCTCTGTTCCTGCACACATTTAACTCATATGAAACCAACGTTCCCACGGTAACCAAATCTGGTGAAAATCTAATTGGAAGGGTCACCAGTGGGTAGATATATTCAAAATGCTGTTCCTGAAGAGGCAGGGGTGGCCAGTAAACATTTAAAAAAAGAAAAATATCATTTGAATTTGCTACATGCTTTCATAAAATTGGGACAGAGGCACGTTTGTGTGTTGCATTATTTTTGTTGCATCACAAATTAGTGTAATTCTGAGCTGCTCTGCAGTCTGATGCATCCTTCAGTGTATTTCTGTTTTATGATGCTAATGTCTTCAAAGCATGACGTGTCTGGACACCAGGCAGACCAGCTTATTACCCAGACTCTTTGACTACAGTTAGTTTACTGCTGCTACAAGCAGTGATTTCCACTAACAACTGTCTGTTTTACAATCCAGTGCTGCCTACAGCTCAAAGATCAAGCCTTTTAACACTGCTTTCCAGCATTCTTACTATGAATCCTTAAATGATTTTATATAGAGAGAAAGATAAAAATCCTTGAGACAAATCACATTAATATACAATCATGTTATTAGTCTGGTGTCATTCAAGGTAATTAATTCTGTAAATTTGACAACTTTTCCAGTTTTTTGCTGCACCATCGCAACTTTCTCTTCATGAAATCTCATCATGTAACCAGTAGTATTCAAAGCCTTGCTGTACATTATAGTAGGAAAGGCAAGACGAGCAGCTAAAGCTGTTGTCTGGGCTCATTGTTTGCAACTAAGCAGAGCTGCTGTACAAGTAACAATTAATTTAAACATTTCCATTATGTCATTGAGCACTGAGGCTCTGTTTATAATTCTTTTTAGAAATCTAGATGAAAATAACTTGTATTGATCTGTGGCAAAAAACTTTTTTTTTTTTTTTTTTTAATCGTAATGTTGGTGGAAACATTTTCTTTTCTCTACCTTGTGGCACATGTATGAGCCTCCTTTCTTTACTTTGTCATTGCCTGAGGGAGGACCTGTCTGGAAGAGAGAAGATAGCATTGCTAAAACTAAGCTCATGACAATACAAGAGAAAAGCTTAGATTTCAAATAGTTTTTACTGGGTTGTGTTGCCGGTCTGCTGTGTGGTACACAGTCCACCAGTCTGAGGTCCATTCCCATGCATTCCCCACCATGTCGTACAGTCCAAAACCGTTGACAGGAAAGGACATCACCTGCAGGGTATGGGGACAGTAAGTTCATGATCAGTGTTTTCCCTACTATTATATTAGGAGGGGCGCCGTGTCCTGCCCTCCCCAACAGAAAAACATCCACCACCTGAAATTCAGACAAAAATGTCTTTGTTTGTAAATTCTCCCATGGAGATGAAAATGGAAACACTCGCTCTCCTGCAGGAGTTGTTCTACTGTGTCACGCCGAGAACCTCAGGCCCATTCCAGGAATGCTGAATCTACCTAATCTCGTAATTTTGAGGCGTAATACGGCTTAAAACTGCTCCAAGAATGGTTGGTTTAATAAATAAATATACACTTGATCCGAGATCTGCAATTCCAGAATATTTAGTGACTCCACTAAATGAAACGGTCTTCATCAGGTCAACTTTTTTCTTAAGTGTTTTTGTCACAACATTTTAGTCATTTAGGGGAAAACAGTCTGCAGTGAGGGTTGGAGATGCAATGCAACTTCAGAGATTGTGGCTGTCAGATGATTTTTTTGTTTGTTTTTTAAAGGATTTTTTGGCTCTAGTGGTCTTTATTTGATAGTGATAGACAGGAAACGGGATCAGAGACAGTTGGGGAAGACATGCACCAAAGGGTCCAAGGCCAGGAATCGAACCTGGGCCGGCTGCGCTGAGGACCAGTAGCCCCCACATGATGGTTAAATCATTTTTCCCCATTCAAAAGTGCTGCATGTTCTACTGAATATAAGTATGTCCGTCCAGGGTACTTACAGTTGTGCTTGAAAGTTTACATAACCTTTCATTAAGGAGAGAAAAAAAACAGCTGCCAGTGAAATAAGTTGAAGTTGTCAAAAGTAATATAATAAAGATTTTATGAACATCATGACATTGATTTTGTATTGTGGTTTAACAGCAATATTGAAAACAAACAAAAAATAAAACAAGTATAAAAGCATGATGGAGCTCCTGAGCTAAAATTTTGTTGAGTCAATCACTGCAATCAGGTGTTTTCTGTAACGTCCAATCAGACGTCTGCACCTGTTGACAGGTATTTTGGTCCACTGTTCATAAGCAAGGTGCTTAAATTTTTCTGGGACAGTTTTGATTGTTTGTTTAAATTATTTTTAAACAAAAAAATTCAAAATCAATATTTTATTTGACCAAATAATTTTTTAGTAAATTTCTATTTTTTTTTTTCCCAGTTTCTTGTTATTTGAATTACGATTGTGAATTTAGACTTTTCTTTAATGAGAGGGTACATAAAGTAAACTGTCAAGCACAACTGTAATTACAGCTCATTTACTCAGAGATCCAACCCATGTTTCCTTTTTGTTTTTCTGTTGCTTAATATCCAATTTTGGAACCATTTTCCAGTCTATAGCTGCTTAATTCTTACACAGATTAGCAAAAAAAAAAGAAAAAAAAAAGAAAGAAAAAACAGCTGAGGACCCTGCAGCAGGCAGAAATGCCAAGCAGAACATCATCTGTAAATGATAATAGTTGGACAAATTACATCCGTTTCTCAAACATTAGGGCAGTTTTATGGATGACAGGTAACAGGAGCACTGATGAACTTTTATCAACAATCACAATGGCAGCTGCTCCACACTGTTGTTGCTTTCGTTTCTCTCATTAATGGAATGTCTTCTCATTAAGATCAAAAGGCAGTTTTACACCAAACCTGTTGATAATGCCTCTGAAACTGAAAAACATGATAATCAGAGAGATCTGGGATCACATGCATACGTACATTTATGAAGTGTGTGTGTTAGACACAAAGATATTTGGACATTTTCAAATGTCATCCACTGCAGGAGGAAAGAACATTGGTTTTGAAATAGAAAACCCGTGTTTTAGTCTACATCTATACGCTGTTCATCACCCTCTCTGTTATTTGAGCTTTCACTAAGAATACTAAGGATTGAAATATGAGTCAAATTCTTTAACAACTGCTCTGAGTTTGATTTGTTCCATGTTATATTGACTAAAGAGACATAATTAAAACATTTTCCCAGTATGAAAGATAAGACAGATGCAGTCTGGAGGATGATTTTGGTTTTGCAACCTACATATGGAAGTTTTGGAGTGCACAGATTAACTCCTGCATTTTTTATTTTTATTTCTGGCTTGCTTTCTTGGCAGGGCCTCTAAATGTCACTCACCCCCTGCCTAACCTGAAATACGACATCCTTGAACACACCCACAACAGTGGCATCGCTTTCTCCATCTTACCGGGGAAGTTGTGATGAACCCGTCTTCTTCAGAGTTGTGTGATGGGAACTCCCCCTGCCACAGGTTGGCATAGTGTTGTCCTTTTGGGTTCAACTTATTTCCCCAGGGGTAGAGTCTACATGTGGCGGAAGCAAACATGAGGTTTATTTGAGGCGTGTCCAGGCATAATGTCACATTTTACATTCCTTTCATTAGGACACATCTCACCTGTCTTTCAAGCCACCCCTGCAGGCATACTCCCATTCTGCTTCTGTAGGAAGTCTCTTGTTGGCCCAGGAGCAGTAAGCAACAGCATCTGCCCAGGAGACGTGTATAACAGGATGATCTAGCCTACAAAAGAAAAAAAAAAAAAAAAAAAAAGCTTTCAAGTCCATTTCTGATCTTAGTTCAGTTGTGCTTTTCCAAAAATATATGATTACATTAAAAAGATGTAAATGAGTCAGGGTTAGTTTTGAATTTGACATTCTATATTGCTGCACAGTGTATTCTTCAAACTTTCAGGACAATTTTAGGCAGTGTTTTTTTTTTTTTTTTTTTTTTTTTACCTGTCTGTGATGTTGGAGTCTGGACCCTCAGGGTGCCTCCAGTTAGCCCCCTTGACTGGAAGCCACCAGGGGGCAGCAGCTACCTAATAACAAAGCAGTGGTAACTGGTTACTGACAGATTTTATACTTCACTCCTGCTTTTCTGTTTGTTTTCCTCTAAGAATCTGCATTCAATATTGGAACCAAATTACTTTTACATTAGCATAATGGTTTCCAGTGCTGCTGCAATAATGAGAACACGACACCTCCCCAGCCACATGATCACACTGCACATGACAGTTGAGACGAAGCAGTGAAATCCCTGCTGTCTGGCTTTCATCTACAGGACTCTCACAGCCAATCTATGAACATTCTCAGGACTACTAAAAACCAGGATTATATTTTATGTCTTTATGTCCACCTACAGACAGAAATACTGTCTTTTGTTTCCCTCCACAGACTCTAAATTAGATCTCGACTCCAAAATCTTAAAATTGCTCTCTGTATTTTTGTTTCAGATCTTTGTTTTGATAGAAGAGACAACGTTGCCAAAGCCAAGCCAGTCTGCAGGCAGCCTGATGTTTTATTTAAAGGTACAGTGTGTAAGAAATGCTGACACCTGGTGGTGAAAATGTGCATAAAAATGCCAAGCTCCATTCTGAATGAAGGCCCTTTCAGACAGAAAGCGCAAAGCGCAGGCGACTGGCAGCAAACCTTTTCATTGTGTATGTGGCGCGTTCCGCCATGCCGCGGAGCTCAGCGGCGCGCAAGGTTGGGGCATGCCGCTGCGGTGCCGCTGACGCCACTGTGGTTTTTCAATTCGGCTGCTGCGTGCTGTGACGACATCCTATTGGACGCACGGATAAAAAGTGGTCCTTGGTCAGCCTGAAGTAAACATGGAAGCGGTCTGTGTGACAGAATGCACCTCCCAGACGAGCCTGAACTCCCCCAAGTACTGCCTTGTTATCAGGATCAGGTGGATCCACACCTTTTTACTTGCTGCTGATCTCCTCCTCCTCCTCAGGAGAAAGCTCTTTGCTGCGATGATGAGATGTACATCTCTCACAACGAAGTGTGCTGGGGAGAAAACACTTCCTGGTCTGTCACTTAGCAACGCGTGCCTGACGTGCTTGCTGCCGCTGTGTTCTGCCACAGACTCTGTGCCCTACCCCGCGGTGAGCGCAGCGAAAAACGCGTCCTATCTGAAAAGGCCTATAGGACGCGGTAAAATGCGGTAGATGATAAAAGGCTCATTCTAAAGGCCCATTTATGCTCCGTTGCGTACGTAAATAGGGACGTTTGTTTTGAACACTGTCATATGTCGCCACCTGAATGCTACCACACGTCTTTTATGCTGCCATGGTTGCAAAGTCAATTCGTCTAGTTCACTTCTTTGTTCTGATGTTGTAGTAGTAGTAGTAGAAGTAGTGACCTTTATTTAAAACCGGATAAGTCAGTTGAGAACCAGTTCTCATTTACAATGAGATGACAGTTTCTGACACAGGTTGTTGGTGGTAATGCGTCACTATGAAGCTGCTCGACACACACACAGCTTTTCTCCAAGAGCTCCTACCACCTCCACAGTTGTTGCCTTTGTAGTCTTCTTCTTTTGCTTCTCCTTCATCCTGCTTCTCCTCCTCCCTGGTTTGTTCGTTTTGCTGATCACGTCAGCTGTACTGTTCAACATTCCCCATGTGGTTCCCAGTGGTATTGCTCTGTTTGTTGGGTAAAGTGAGGCATTCGCAAGGTCTCCAAAAACAGACCAAGTTACTGTATGTTTGGTAGGCCTGGGAGAAAAATCGATTGAATGAATTAATTTGCATTTTTTGTTGCGATTTAAAAAATAAGTAAATTGAGTTTACAGAGCTATGGAGCTTCCGTAGCGTTGGTTTCACTCTGCAGTATGGCAAGTGACAACAACATCATAGCACACATGAAACAGCAACAGCAAGCGACAACATGGCTACCAGTGAGAATACAAATGTTGTGTCTCATGTCTCAGTCTGCACACTGCGAAGTGCGAAAACAGTGTAGGCTACGGAGTGTGCGATGAAGTCCACGCACTCCAAAGCAGCCTCCTGAAATGGTAGGCTGCTGAAATGGGACATCCTAACCAACAAAAATTTCCCATAGTGCTCCAGTCCTGTTGCCTAGCAACCACAGACTCCACAGCTGTCTAGTGATGGCATTCTTTCCACATATTCCTTCAGTGGCGTTGTGCAAACTAAAAGGAACTGGACATTTTATTCCTTTTCCGTTTATCTGTTACCTGAACGCATTACCCGCTTGATAACAATAATGTCAAACAAATGCATTTTCTGAGGCAAAAACTCTCTTTTTAGGCACAATGAAATAATAATTTTAAAAAAATCTACCTTTGCCAGTTTTATACACAAATTTTAATATTTCTCATCTCCTAAAAAAGTCAAGTAGAATCACAAAAAGATCTGCAATATCTGCGATCCTTCTGTTTTAATGTTTCCCCCATTCTTTGAAAGCCCAGTCACGATACTGATGATTAACTTTGAGTTTACTTCACTTTTGAACTATAATTAGTTGTATATTGTGCACAAAATATCTTATTCCTCTTTATTTTATCTATACCCATTTGTATGTTAAAACCGTTCAGTGGTTTTGTTCTTGATGTAACTGTATGATACTCCGTTACTCCCCTCATGAGAGTTTGTTCATTCTGATTTTGTTAAAGAAAAAAAATCTTGTGTGCAATGAATTCTGGGATAGGTGAGGCCACGAAGGATACATCACATGTATCCCTCGTTTCAGGCCAAACGGAGTGAGGGTTTGGAGGGTGGATTCGGAGGCTCCTTCAGACATTTTTGAAATGGGACAGTACTTGACGCGCCGCTGTGACATATGCAGCCGATGAATCCACAATCCGTGGTGTGTGACTGCAACATGAGACACAGTAAAGTATGACTTAAAACACAGCTGGGACTTTGATTCCAAGAGAATGTTCTTTTATTTATTATTCCCTCCAGAAATGGGGGTTACATTAGTCTTGTTTTTGATTAATTAAAAGCAAAATTAGTTTTAAGTTGCCTGTCGTTTGTACTTATTACCCTTCTTAATAAATAGGGGGAAAATTGGATTTAAAAAATGTAATAGAATTTTAATTTTAGGCCATATCGTCCAGCCTGAACTTTTTTTTTCTCCATTTTTTTTTTAAAACTTGCCCTGTCCAGCATCCAGCTGCTTTGTTGTGTTTTAAACACAACAAAACAGCCACAACCCTTTCCCAAGGGAAGCTTTATGAATATAAGGCTCCTCTTGATGTTTTGAATTTATTCATTTTATCAATTTTTATTCAATTAAGTACTTGTTTATAACTGTATTTTACATTATGTTGCTGGATCCGACAGGAGGAAAGAGAAGTTTAGGAAAAGAAACGATAAGGGGTGAAAATCCAGCATTCCCTCTGTCATGACAGCATATCATTCCTCCTCTGTTCCGTGTGTGATATTCTACCACACTACGAACCCACTGACATTAGCAGGCAGACGGCATCGACCACGGTCCTCCTCAGTGTCACACAGACAGGCAGCAGCAATCTTCATTCGGTAAATGTGAGTGGTCCTGTCACTTTTTACCACAATTTCAGTTTTTCCACTGCTGTTCGAACAATCATGTCATTTGTAAATCCTTCCCGAATTTCTTGACATTGTTAAAAAAATAGTCCAATTCTAATCTGATCTAATCACACATGCACAGAAGTCCCACCTCAACAACGGCGGAGGGTCTGCTTCCAGTGTTTGCCCATGTGTCTATGTTGTTGCAGGTGTTTGTCTGTATATGGAATAAATCATAAAAGTATTCTAATGTCAACAGATTGGTACTTTTGTTGCTGAATTGACTTTAACAGCAAAAAGGAAAGACTCTGTCCAACTTGGAAAACAAAGCGTGTGAACTTTTCCCCCTGGTCCTAAAAGCTACAGGTTTCCACGGCAACCAGCATGAATGCGCGCGCATCTGTGAACGATTACGCGGTTGTATGTGAGTGTGTCCTCACTTTGTTGCTTCTGAGGCAAACACATATTCCAGCAGAACTTCAACTTTGCGTTCTGCTGATGTGGTGAAAAAGCAGTGAGCCACTCCTGAATACACATACTCACCGCTTGGGTGATCTGGCTTTTGACAGGTTCGCTCAAAATCCCCTCAAATACAAATGAGTCTCCAAATTTCTCCGCCTAAAACCACATGGATAAAACTTTGTTAACAGATGTGATGACAATATTATATCAATAGCTGGCAAAAAAAGGCTTTCCTATTTTTAATACTGACTTTTGTGTTACCTCAGTAACATATCCTGTAGCACTGACGAAACTCTGGAACTGCTGATTAGTTACTTCTATGACGTCCATGTAGAAGGAGTCCACGTGGACCGGCCTCTGAGGCCCCTCACCATCTGCAGGAATACCTGGGTTGTCTGTTCCCATCAAAAACTCTCCACCAGATATCAGTACCATCTGTACACAAAAACATGAGATTCATTCAACCTGCACAAGAAATCTCTAAACTCAGGCATGAGGAAGTGCATGAGATTAAGAAGATTAATGACCTAAAAGATGTAAATTCACATTTTATAGTTAAAAAGTTGTATCAGTATGGTTAAGTTTGGCTGTTTAACCCCCTGAGACACCGATTTTCACTGGTGACCGAGGAGTCATCTATTTCCCATAAAGTTTGCTGCATTTATAAAGCTTTGTAAGCTGGGGGGCATGCAACATGTTGGAAAGCTGAGATTCTTGTTCTTTAGCTGATGCAAAGAATTATATATGATATGAACCAATCAACAAACCCTACCTATAAAACCTATTTCTAATCCACAGATCCTGACAAAAACAGCACTTTTCTTTAATACATTCCCACAGATTGTAGCTGCATCATTGCAGAAGTGGTTAATCTCTCAGGTATTTTCCCTTATAAGTCTAGTTTCTATTTAAACATTCTGATCCTCAGAGGAAGGACATGGTTTGTTCTTTAGCAGCATTTTATAACACCTGTTTAAAGAAAAAAACTGTTATCTTTGGTGATTTGGTTTAAAAAACATGAAATGTATAAGCTTTGAAAATTAAACATTTGCTCCATGTGGTTCTGAGACGTCTCAGTTGGGTATGCCATTAATAAGGATTGTAGAAAAGTTTAATAGAGGTAGGAAAGAGTTAAATGCAATCTTATCATTGACTTAACCACATTTCTGCACCATTATTAGAAACATTTTTGTTTTAAAAAAAACCTTCCAAAAAACAAAACTCATATTCATCATCTGTTGTTTGTGTTTCAGTATTTTTTTATCATGTACTTTTTGTCCAACATTGTGGCAGCAGAAATTTTCCCTATAACCTGCAGGTATTGTTCAGTAAAGATATCGCCTACACACAAATATTCAAGTTACCACTTTCCTGTCATTAATTTCATGCCATCATTTCATCTTATAAGTTAAATAGGACTCTCCTGTTTGGTCTGGTGGACAAAATTTCAATTACTTACCAATAAATAAATAAGTAGATAAATAAAACAACAAAATAACCTCATTAGGTCTCAGATGACGTTTAGTCCAAAGAATATGGAAGCATCATTATGTTGTACTCTTTGTCTTGTTTTCCTTTTTAGTTTTAAGGAAACTGTGAAGCCATGCCTCAGCCATTTTAGGGTGTTGCGATTCCCTGAAAAACTAGACAATAACCACCAACAGACTGTGCACAATACTCTCCCAATTATTAAATACCTTGTAACCTGCCACTAAACTACTTTTTCTCATGGGAAAGATTTTGCCTATTTCATGCAGACCATGTCAGACCACAGCAGCACTCTGATGTAAATAGTATCAGATGATAAACTGGCTAAATGCTTTCAGAGTATATAAAAAAATTACTGACATCAAACCCCACATGAGCATATTTCTATATCATTTATTACACAGAGGCTACTTTTTTTCCTTTCTTTTTTTACTTCATGAAATGTCAAAACTGTCATTAAAACACTCTGTGGGTAAGCTATTAACCACAACTCACTTCAAAATAAATGCTCTTTCTTCCTGGAGGACAAGGAAGTTGATTTAGATTTTTCTACCCAACCAAACAGGAAAAACACACCTGACTCAGGACTTTCTCATCTCTGTTGGCCTCGGCGGTCCTCTCATTGGCGCTTGTGGAGTATTTGACAGCTGGGTCCTCGGACGCTGTCCTGTCCAGCTCGGGGTCCTCAGGAACGGCGGTTCTTCTCAGGTTACCACAGCCGCAGCTCGCGGCTCCTCCAGCGGAGGTGGGCCCCTGTTCTGCCCCGCATGAACTCTGAAGACAAAACCCTTCGTTCACAATTCCAAACAAACAAAATAAAGAAAAATAGGAAACCATTCTTGCAAGACGAGGGTCAGGATGTACTCATGCTGTTGAAACTCTACTTCCGTAAAGTCACGTGGTCAGTCAGCTGAGGCTTAGTATCAGAGAGTAACTCTTTCCAGCCCGTGAGGTATTTATTTTAGTGTATTTCCGTTAATCCACAGAAAACAGAAAGAGGGTAAATAAAGAGCAGGTTTTAACTATTTCAACAATGTTGAAAAAAAACCTTCAAACATGTATTTTATATTTCTTTTAAAACGCGGTCAAACTTTTCTGCTGTTTCACATTTTCCACTCAGACTTTTTTTTTGTGTTTGTTGTTTCCCTTTTTCTTTTCTTGTTTTGACACGACAGAGATATAACAGGGAGTGATAATTTAGTCCAGGTTTTAATGAAAGTAGGATGAGACCACATGGACATCATTTCCCAGCTATCAACCCAGCAGCCGCTTAAGAAGAAGAAGTGGCAGCGAGCCAGGCCAGCTCAGCCAGCCAGTGCCTGCCTGCCTGAACGCAGCCGCGGAGCTCCGACAGGCGCGGAAAGCTGTCAAAAACTGGATTATTACAGTCGCAGACTGCTGGATCTCACCCCCGGCCCGGTGGAGAGAAGAGGCACAGTCATGGTGTCTCAGCTGTCCCAGAGAAAGCTGAACATCTGAGCGTTTACCACAACCGAGGTAAAGTTGAGTGCACAACTCGCACACTGTTTGCCATCCTCTCTTCCTATCTCTGTCCTCTCTCTCAGCGGAGAAAAAGATTTGCTTCTCCTTACATGGTAATCAAAACGCTCAAAGCCAAAGCGTGGAATATCTCCGCTTTTGCAGAAGTAAACCACCCAGACAGCCCTGATACAAAATTGGAGTGTAGCAATGTGTGATTACGAATCGCGGTGTGTGTGTGTTTGCGTGGGGGGGAAACAGCATTAACTCTGGACCTGCTCCTTCAAGTTTAATTTGAGTGTTTGTGCTTGGATGGACAATATCAAAAGATGTGCGCTTATGCTGCACATCCGATTTAAAGTCGTTATTTTAAGCTCGCAACAGTCAAGTTCATTGTAAACTTTTGAAGAGGCTGCTTTATTTTCTAAAACTGGCTCGGACTCGATGAGCTGCCTGTCAGCTTCAGTGGGGATGACCTGCTGCAGGTGCAGAAACTTTCCTGACATCTGCAGCTACTAATCATTAAGCCAAACCACAACAGGTTACTGTTGCAGCGGAGAGTTTTCATTTCCTGCCGCTTCTATGCAAATCCACGCTGCCAGACAAGCTTTTTCAGCATAAGCAAGCCTCTCTTCAGAATAATCTTTTACCTGTAAACTTCAAATGAATCTTCAGGCCCAGCAGCAGGAACCTGACTGAATGCCAGTAACACAAATATGACTTTAAAGGGGTAAAAAGAAGTGTTTTGTTTAGTCAAACTATTTTGCATAGTTGTACTCTTTTATGTGATTTTTAGATGATTTCCTTCTCCCCTTTTCTGTAGGTACTCCCTAGTTGGTGTCAAACATGTCAGATAAGATGTCCAGCTTCTTACACATTGGGGACATCTGCTCCCTGTATGCAGAGGGATCCACCAATGGTTTCATCAGCACTCTGGGGTACGTCTTTCTCACTTGCCACACATTTGCATCAGCGTGTGCTTGTCAGTTTTGTCTGCTCCATTGCACTTTTAATCCTTTGCTTGTGACACACATAATGAATGTTTGTTTGCATGTGACATGGCCATCAGTCTCCTCTGGGCCAGAGTGGGATCAAGCAGCAAAAGATTGATAAATAGCTGCAATGTTGCTGTTTATCCTTCAGGAAAAAGCTGTGACTGAGCCCTTCGAGGAGGCACCTAAAACTATGAGAAAAGGAAATGTTTGGGAGGCAAATGCACAGTTAATGATAAAGTTTGTCTTTGAATAGAGTTTGTGGGAGCAGGAATGGGTGTGGAAGAGAGATCTTATGGAGAGGTGATAAGTTTTAAAGCCACTTATTACACAGCCACAGAATTGCACAGTTTCATCCATCAGTTCTACTTCACATGTAAAACACAAGCGGTTTGCAGAATAGCAAAATATGATTGCTCTAAACTGTAAAACACATTACCAATCACTACCATTAAATTACAAAAAGGAAGAAGAAAAAAAAAGAAAATCACATCCGCCAAATGACATTGCTTCTTGGCTAGTAAATCAAATTGTTTTAAAATTGAGTATTATAGTAGCCATGGAAGCAGATTGTGGAGATTATAAACCAAAAAGGTATAAAGCAACCTTTGGGAAAGGCCCACGGGAACACTTTGCTAACAGGAATAAAATAATTTTCAACTGTAATTAGTCAAGTAAAGTAGCAGCTCAGATAAGAATCTGTGAACGAGAATTTGTAGTAAATTTCCTTGTGGGTGATTTGTCTGTCAAGTCAACTGAAAGTAAAATAAAAAACACTGAAAAGAAAAACTTGGCAGCATGAAAGCATAATCATTTTTATATAGCAAAACAGAAACTACAGCTTAAAAAGAAAATTGGTTGGATGTACATAAACTCATTATATCACTCAGATCTTGGTAAATGAACACATATGTCACTAAGATATCAAAGTATCCCAAATGCAATACTTTTCCTCTGTTTTTAATGTGAATGAGCCTGTTTGAAAAAAGAAAAGTTTGCTTTAATCTGCTGCAGGCTTAAACAACAGTCTCATAAGAAGGTGAATGGTATTGTGTTTAGCATTAGTAATGGTATCAGGGGTATCATCTCAGAGTCCTGGATCTCCCCCCCACACCCCCCAGCTCATGAAAAATGGAATGACCCACAGCAAAGACTGAGTCATTATAGAGACACTGTGGCCTTTCTTGAGTTCATGCGCTTCCCACGTAGACCTAGACACACACTCACATACTAAAGCACATTCATTTAGAGAAATTGTCGTGAGAGTTTTGGCCAGGAGCCATCCACTTCCACGCACAAACACCAACTCAACAGCATTCTCCAGATCATCTGCCCTCAGAGGAAGACAACGCAAGAGGAGAGGAACTCTGTGAGCATCAGGTCTGATCAAAGGAGTTGTTCAAGTTCAAGTATGAAGCTGATCAGAAGGCTATTTGAGCAAAGAAAAAGACTAAAGCAAAATGTTTAAAACGAGCCCTCGACCCGGCCAGCTCTGTTTGTTCAGAGGTGTAACATTTGTTTAATAGCTAACTCGTCTTAGAGCGATGCTCAAGTTGCATATTTTATGTATAAAGATGAAAACGCATGTAATTTCTTCTTAAGCCTGTCATTTTCCGTTCATGTCCAACAGTCTCATTCCTTGAGGTGTAAAAGCTGAACGAGCAGATATGTCTGTTTGGACAACTGTAGACATTCTGCTGGAAAAGGACTGAAATGGATGTGGGATTTGGCCTTTGTCCAGACAAGTGTTATTACAGACCAGTAAAGGCTAAATTTGTCATCAGAAATTCCACTCTGCCCACTGGTCATCTAATCCAGCATATTTTTGTGTTTTGGGAAGAGAGCGAGAGAGAGAGAGAAACCACACTATTTGGTGACATCAGTAAAGTTTGAATAACCCAGAATCTTTTAATAGCAATAGCCTACTTTGTTTTGAGGATTTTTAACATACTCCCAAACCAGCTTGCACACAGCCGTGTTTTCCCAGTTTATCTGTATAATTATGAACTGCTATGTTTATTAAGGATGTCCGATATTATCATCTGATATTGACATGAAAATGTGATATCGGAAAATATTAGTATCAGTTTCTATGGGCCAATATTTTTATTAACAAAATCTCGTGAGATCTTGTTCCATTAGCGCTGCTCCAGCATGTAGAAAAGTCCCTGTTATTCTGGAAGAACTTCATATCCCAGCATTCCTTTTCGAGTCATGCGACTAGGGTGCAGCTGCTGCTGCTACAGACTGACTTGCTTTGAAGCTGCTTACAGCATGTCTGCTTTTAAGTTGTTGGTAAACTTTCCAAGTTGTCAAAAACATTAGAATTAGCCACATGTTGGCTAATACCTGCTAGTATCTGTTAGGGCTAACTTAGCGACTTAGACATCTCTTAACGTTTTTGTTTTAAAAAGTGACTAGCGATAAATCCAGTGACTTTTTCTGGTGTTTTTTGAGACTCGCGGACTTACGTGAAAGCGCTTATGTTAGACTTTACTTGTCTTAATGAGCCGCGGCTGCTACCACAGGCTCCGCCCCCGTGTAGAAGCGCTCACGCGAGCCTCGTGCTCGCACAGCAACATCTCAGAGCACCCTGGCTTACAGTCAGATATTGACGCCTTTTAAAACTTTAAAACTCCTATAGTATCGAAAATAGTATCGAGTATCGACCACCATCCTTAGTATCAGTATCGGGAATGAAATTTAAGTACAGTGCACTGTAAACAATGGGTCCTCCAGGGAGATGCTGTAAGGGAGGGGCTGCCCGCAGCAGTGCCTGTTTAAAAGGGCAGAGACGGCTGATACTTTCCAAAACTCAGCAGATGCCAAAGTGGCATTTAAGTACAGTATCGATACCCATACTAATTGATATCTAACTGGACACTGATCGATTCTAAAAAATGAGTATCAAATGAACTCCTCTGGCTGAGTTGACTATTTTGGGATCTTTGCTCTCAGGGCAGAACATATTTTATTTCTCAAAATATGAGAGATACGACTTCATAGTTGTCTGCATATACTGGTATTGATTAATATCGGAAATTAAGAGTTGGACAATATCAGATATCCCTAATGTTTATATGTGCTGGTGACATGTTCAGGGTGTACCCTGCCCTTGCCTACTGGCAGCTGCATAGGCTTCAGCACCTCCGCAACCCGACCTCGAAATAAGATGGATGGATGGATAGATGCATAATGATGAAGCTTTTCCCTCACTAATGGTTAATGTATGAAATGAAATTTGCATTCACTCCAAAGCTCCAAGATGCAGGCTGATCATAGAGGCATGAGAAAATGATCAAATATATTCTGTAGCTTCAGAATTTTAATTACACAAAAATGACTAGAAAGATTAAGTAACCTGATTGTCACAGTAGATGTTACTTGTTTCAACTCGGCAATCAATATTTTCAGCTTTGTTATGACAAACTGGCAGCTGACTGTATTTTAGAGATTCAATTTATCACACACGGAGTCCGTTCATCTTTTCCCAACACAAAACTGCATAATCACGTCAGTCATGGTCTCTCAAGTCACTAGGACAATAACAAAAATCCCTCCAATCAGAATGGTCAAATATGTGTTTCATCCCCATTATTATGACCCGTAACAGTGGCAACTGAGCAAAGAACTGCCCCCCCATTGGGAAGAGGGGGGGGAATGTGACTGGTACAAGCACCAGAAAATTACACGATATTTGGTTCCAGATAGAAAACTATCACGATTAAGACTAAGATACAGCATGTTGACTTACCAGTAACCACGGTTACACTTCACATAGTTGCTCTCATGACCATTATCAGTCACTTAATCTCCTAACGCAGCCGTGGCTTGTTTTAACCTGCATGAGTAAATGGGAGGACAGTCTTGATTCGTAGTTACTGTGAATTTCCAGATCTTTTCTCTCGTCAGGATATGTCAACAATACAGTTCAAATTAAATAAAAAATATTTTGAATCGTTTTACTATTCGATTGCTTTGTGCATTTGTGAATCTGCATCTTGGGGAATGTAAAGACTGATAAAACCCAATGTTGCACTTTAATAACAAAAAAAATGCTGAGTTCAGTCTTCTAATCTGATCTGAAGTTCTTGCAGACAGCTTTTCCATCAACCATGACTGCATATGAGCACCAAATATAAAACGGGGAGTTCTATCCATCCATCTGAGCTGCTGATTATTTTCTTCTTAAAACAAATCTCAAATAAAGCCCCCAAATATCGTGAAAGTAAAGCTTGGTTTCAGAATATTATATCATGTGATTAATAATATGATGATGTCTCCATTTTTACAGCTTGGTGGACGACCGCTGTGTCGTCCAGCCTGACGCTGGAGACCTCAACAACCCCCCAAAGAAGTTCAGAGGTAAGAGATGCAGAGTCGACTCTTCTCTCCTCTGTTTGCAGACATCATAACACCAATTGCTGTCTGTTTATACTGCGGACTCTGTGAAAGACACTGCTGAATGTGTTGTGCCGTGTTTCTTTGGTGACGGCCACAATATCTCTGCCTACTGGACTTCAAACAGGCCTGCCTTTGTCAGCGTTATTGATGTGTGTGTGTGTGTGTGTGCCTGCCTTGCCTGCATGTTTGTGTTCATGCATGCATTCATTGGCTGTGTGTGCGTTTGCTCCTACAGGTCTGTGGAAGTAGAAGCAGATTGACAAACTCGACACTGATGCTGATTTACTAAAGAAAAAAGCAACAACAAAACAAAGCTGCTATCGAGCTAGAAGCCTTGAGCTGTTACTGCTGGTGAACTTGCTATTTTTAGCTACCATACAGGAAGTAAAGCTCATGACCCACAGTTCTCAGGCTAGAAGTTTATATCCCTTGGGAAAGGCCGGGCCTGATATTGTACTATGAGTGAATGAGACTGTGAGAACATCCAAGGCTTTTGTTTTGCATCTTTTACCATAAAATTCCAAAAACCTTTTGCCTCCTGCTGAGTGTTTGACTGAAGTGTGCCACACTGCTTGAGCTTTTGCTAGATGGATAAATTGTCTGATAGAAAGAGGATGAAACTTCTGTTGGAAAAACAGTTCATTTAAAGATTGTATGCTTGAACCCCCCGGTTCAAGCATGAGCAGAAATATCCAGCACAGAAACGATCAGAACGAGCGTGCACATGGTTATTTTCTTCCTGCTGTTCCGATCATGAAAAGATTTAAATATCTCCTGTGAATTGGATTGAAAAATTCTCTCCAACTGAAGCCACTGGGATCAGCTGAGATATTTACATGACATGTTTTTATTCTGGTTGGATCTTTGATCGGACCAAAAGTGTTCCATGTAAACGCAGCTATTGCAGGTAACTCCAAGAAACAGTAAATGTCAGGCAACTAAACTCTGAAACGAAAGCTTCCTTTTTTTCCGGCCTTATATGATTTGCAAAACAGATTCTATTAATGGGACTAAAAGCAATTTTTCACCAGTGGGTGTGCTTTTTCGCACTGTGTAGAGACCAAAACAAGTGTGTCATGATTGACAGTTTTTGTCAGTATGCATACAAATATGACGCATCTAAAAACACGGACACCGCCTAATGTACACTACACAAAGGCTCAAAATAAATGTGAAATTACCAGGTCAACTGTTCAATTCGCATATGTATGTTGGGGCAGACCCCCCTTGTAAACAAGAGGCTTGACATTAGGGGTGCAACAATACATCGATCTAGATCGACGTATCGATTTTGAATTGATCCATAAACCCAAAATAGACCAAAAATCGATGTCAAACCCACTTTTATTATGAAACTGGCTTTATTTTGAAGGCCTTATGAGAGAATATTTATACCACAAAAAACATGTTTACAGTTGTGCAGTGGATAGATGTGACACAGGGAGATTGTACTGCAAAGCTTCCAGTTATGTTAAGGAACAATAACCTTATTTTTTTACTTGTAATACTGTTTTATATCGATCGGTGGATCCTAAATCATGTCGAATTGAAATCCTATCGAGACCGAATTTGAGATATCGGCAAACATCGAATTGCCTATCCACTGTGTCGATATAATATCCTATCCTGATCAAACCAGTGATTTACACCCCTACTTATCAGCACAGAGAGATGGTGGTGACATGATGCTGTGTTCCAGATAGACTTGCACATCTAGAGCTTCACATTGCAAATTTTTGATCCTTCAACCTGGAAATGATGAATTATCACTTATTGCTCAGTTTTGGAGATCAAAGCAAATGCTTAAACTATGAAATACCTTTGGTGGACATACTGTAGGACATTATCAACAGAAACAGACTATTGCTTTGGGGAATAATTGAGAAATTTATGAGTACTGTAAAAATGAATTGCAGCACTATGATGCATTTCTTCTTTTTAAACTTTGCATTGATGATTTGCAGTCCTGTTTTTAAATGACACTGAAACCTCTCTAGCACTGATCATGACTAATGAATTATCTTATCTATCAAAGATTTACAGTGTGGCTTTGAAGTGTGTCAGACAGCATGCATTCCATGTGCACAGGCTCACACTTTGTACTTGGAGTCATATCTGCTGTCACAAGAGTGTAAGGCAGTCTACTCGACATTTATAAGCAGACGGCTTTGATCTCAGCTGTGACCTAAACTGTTCAGCTCTTCACTGAGTCTCTGGTGTCCCGGGATTTGTTATCTACCCCCTGGAGACAATCGCTGTCAGCATGATAAAGGCAGACTTCAGACTGATACCTCTATGAAAGAAAAGCCTGTCTCTGTTTGTGTCTGTTGCCGGACGGACTGTCCTCTTTAACCACTCCTGCTAATCAGCTGAGCATTACATTTTATTAAATAGGTTAAACTACATTAATTTTTGTGTTTGTCCATGTTGTAAACATGCTGATTATCTGATATGGTAGTATAATGATTTTACTGGACATGGACAGGAAGTCTACGTCTGTTGTAGAGTGTCTGGTGAAATTATTGTCCAAATCATTTGAACTACACTACCAGTCGAAAGTTTGGGATCACTATAATGTGGAAACTCTACCTCAAATTGATAATTTTACAATATTTATTCAAATAAGAAGGAAACAAGAAAAAAAAAAAAAAAACTAAATTATAGTTTAATGAGATAAAATATTGTTTTTCAGTTGTGGTTGAAAAGAATAATTTAAAAAAAAAATGTCCCAGACAAATTAGAGCACCTTGCTCATGAACAGTGGACCAAAATACCTGTTAACAGGTGCAGAAGTCTGATTGGATGGTACAGAAAACTCTTGATTTCAGTAATAGGGGATTATCACGCTTACCGGAAGTTCCCGGTATTTTGACACTTCCTCTTCCGGGCCATGTTAACGGCAGCCGTTCCTGCTCTGTTATACTGTTTAAATCGGATAAACTCCAAACATACTTAAGTTTTCATTCTAAACTGAAGTGATACTAAGGAAGAAGTGGATCAAAGTGATCGATTCGCCGCGGTGAAGGGCCGAACTTTATAATAAAACACACGTTTGTTTGTCGCCGGTGGGGCACAACACCGGCACTTCACAGCATGCTAGCATTAGCCAGCTAGCGTTTACTGATGTGCTTAACATTGTGCGTCTTAAAACACACAAACATCTGAAAATCGGGTCTGTACCTCCCCGTTTCCAGTGGAACAACTGGGGACTGCCAAGAAAGGAGACGCTTTCAGATGCTTGTGTGTTTTCAGCCGCACAAAGTTAGGCACGTCATCAAGCTGGCTAATGCTAACCTGCTAACAGTAGTCCGTCAGCTACTACTCTGTTAAACTTTGTAAATCGGATAAACGCCAATGCCAAGTTTTCATTCCAGACTGAAGTGATGCTAAGGAAGAAGTGGATCAAAACGACCGATTCGCCGCGGTGAAGGACTGAACTTTATAATAAAACGACACACGTTTGTTTGTAGCCGGCAGTCTGCACAGTCGTGTTGGCAGGCTAGCATTAGCCAGCTCGATGACGTGCCTAACTTTGTGCGGCTGAAAACACACAAGCATCTGAAAGCGTCTCCTTTTTTCGGCAGTCCCCAGTTGTTCCACTGGAAACGGGAGGGTACAGACCCAGTTTTCAGACGCTTGTATGTTTTCACAAGCGAAAAGTTGGTAACGTCAGCTAACGCGAGCTTGCTAGCGCTAGCTGTAGTGTAGTCTGCATCATTGAAGTGCCGACTACAGACATACGTGCAACCTTGTTTTATTTTAAATTTCGGTCCTTCACTCCGACAAATCGCTTTCATCCACTTCTTCCTTAGTGTCTTTTCAGTCGGGAATCAATGAAAACTTAGGTACGGCTGGCGATGTTTATTAGATGTACACAATAGAACAGAGCAGCAACATTGAGCCATTCCTGGCCCGGAAGAGGAAGCTTCAGATGTTTCAACTTCCAGAAACCGGAACGCGGAAGCGTGATAATCCCCTATTGCGTCAAAGTGTTGCTCAATAAAAATTAAGCTCAGGAGCCCCATCAGGCTTGTTTGCTTATTTTATTTTGTTTGTTTATAATATTTCTGTTGAAACATAATTCAAGATCAGTGTTATGATGTTAATACAATTTTTATTTATCATTACTTTTATCAATTTCAACTTAATTTACTGACGGCTGATTTTTTTTTCCCCAATTAGAAGATGTTTTGGCATTTCGGAAAGCAGACACTGTTAGCAAGTTTGTCAATAATGTGCATGCGCAAGACCAACCCGCTGGATTCACAGCTCCCTCCCTCGGCCACAGAACAACGTTCACGAGCCACTCCGGTGTTTAGCAGACAGCAGGTACAGATTCTCCTATCACGTCACAAACGCAAATACAACAGACGTTGTTGTCTGAACGTCACTAACTGCTAGCAGAATTATGTTAGCTACCTACTGGAAACATAAGATGAGAAAGCGCCGCTTCCGGGACGCAGTATTACTCTCACCAGTCAATCACTCTCATTGATCAGTCTCGGCTGTTACCCGTTGAATTGACCGTCAATCACTCGTACTACAGTAGTAAGAGTAATTGACGTGCCAATAGACAAAGGACTAATGTAAGGAAAGCAGAGATGATTGGCGGATGTTTTTCAGTCCCATTACTTTCACAGCTGATGTATGATAATATCTATATATTTAAAGCTTTTAATTAATCATAGCGTATGGGGTAGTGAGCCTAATTTTATTGAATATTGGAAAAATTGTTGAAAGAAACATCTTCTATAATGCCTTTAAAGACACACAACGGAACTTTTAGCAGTTTTCTCAGTGACCCACCCACTATCGACGGCTAAACTAGCATCCATCTTGTATCGTACCTGTACTGTGATTCACTCCAGCAAGTAAAAGACAGTCTTATCTTGACTCTTGTTCTGTCTCTTCGTCTCTTCCTTCGGTAATGTTTCCTTGCGTTTCTTTACTTAATCCAACATGATGTGTGTTCAAAACACCCGCAGTGTTCATAGTAAGTGACGCGGTGCGCAACCAATAGTCTGCTGCAACGTCACAGTTGCGTCCCAGACGGGAAACTACATACTGCTGTTTCTGAGCCCTGGGACGCCTCAAGGCAGTCACGGCTTGAAAATACGCACAATGGATGTTGGTGTGCCATCAAAACGAGTCAAACACATATTTTTAAGGTCTAAAAGGTACTATGTGTGTCTTTAATAGAAGGGTATGTAAACTTTTGTGCGCCACTGTAAATGGCTCTGTGATCATTGCTCTGGCTCATCAGGGTTAACTGTGGGCACGGTCTCTCTGGTTTCCTCAAACATATTCCAGAAACATTTTGAGGACTGAACAGTCGTCATCACGCCGTGATGCAAGTAGAAAGACACGGGAAAACTCCAGTCCAGCTGGTGGCATCACTACCTGTTAGAGTGCGATGTCTGTCACTTACAGACAAGCTATGCACATACATGCGTCGTAGTTGATGTTTGTGTAAGTGTTCTTTGTTAAATGTTTAAATAAAGAATGGCCCCTCGTCAGTGCAGCAGAGCATGCTGACCAAGAGAGCGCCAGCTTGAAGTTCCAAGAAACATGTCCTTTGTGTCTCTTTAGTCGGTGTGCGTTAGGGATGTCTACTTCGGGAGAAGCGTCGGCAGGGAGCTCCGGCAAGAGACACAAAAAACCGCTGCCAGAGATCCAACACCACCCACCCACCCAACTGCCCCCCTTGCATCAAACGTTCCGGACTTTCCAATCATGCAGACGGCCACTTCCAACGGTTCCGTTCTGACAACTGTTCTGGACTTTTGCCCCAGTCGCATGGCGCAAAAAAATACAGATCTAATCCCTTTTCTGGACTTGAACGTTTTAATCGTGACAAAAGTGTCCATGTGACCGTACCCTAAGATTATTTTTGTGTCTGTTTTCAGCATCGAACATGAGTGCAAGGAGGGAGTTGCTGTTGGCTTTCTTCCACAGAAAGGCCTTCACTGATCAGTTTCTCATTTAATCATCCATCCCACAACCTCTTTTCTCATAACTCTAAAAAAGTAATCAAAAACGTACAATGCACTGAGGAAAAGCCTCAGCTTCTATTAGAATTGCCGTGCGACTCTAATGTCTTTTGCCTGTTTGAAACTCCTAAAACATATTGGAGATAATGACTTCAATGTTTTTTTTACCCTTTTCATGTACTTTTTGGCAGTGTCACTAATGCGATTACAAAGATATTCTTGTCAGCTCACACTTGGTATTCATTCTGTTAATTTGGGCATGGTAACTCTCTCCAGCTGACCATGTCAGCTGGTTTAGACAAGAAGAGGCTTTAATTTCACTGTGAGGCCTCTGAATATCTACCAGGAACCAGACAGGGATGGAAATTAGTCTTATGAGGTGCTATGGGAAAAAAAACACGTGAACAAAGTTGCAATGAGGTCAGACATGAGGACTGTATTTTAACAGAGAGAAATTATTCAGACGTTGCAAAAGAGGACTGTTATTATAAAAGGAAAGTCCCTGCTTTAACCCTTAGAGTTGAATTCACTCATTATGGATAAGGAATTCTTGGTGTCCATAATCACTTTCATAACGGCTATTGTACTAAAAATCAGTTTAACCAAGTTCATCAGATGGTTATATTATTGGGATTTTAAAATGAATAACTAAAATCTGACACAAAGCTGGAGTGAATAAGCAAAGAACTCATGGAAAGTTGCTGCTTAAGCCTGTTTTAGTTAGGTTTTTGTTTGTTTGTTTAATTTTTGTGCTGACTTGAGAAATTTGTCAAACCTTGGTGCTGTTAAGTAGTGGCTGCATCCCATAAAATGCTTGTCAGTTAGCCTTATGCTAGCATTGTTCTGTTGGCCCAAAACAATATCTGGAGCCAGGTCAATGCTCCTTTTCTCTCAGGATTTACTGTCCAACCTCAATGATTTTTGCTTCTGCTGTAATAGGGGCAGTAAGGGAACATCAATCACTGTACTTCTAGGTAATGCATGATTTAGGAAAGAAGTGGAGGTCCTACCATGCAGTGCATCAGTGTGTACAGGCTTTGCCCATAAAAGCAATCTGGGATCTTGCTGTATACATATTTCGACCAAACTGTAGTAGCCTTGTGAGAAGTAAGGGGTTTGGAGAGCTTGCGAAGGAAACCCATCTTAACGGTCTTCATCTCTGGTTGCATTTGTACCACAAATATATAGGGATTCACAATATAATCGGCCCCCTATCAATATCGGCCTTAAAGCTGAGTATCGGACATCGGTGACCCCACCAATATTTAACCGATCAGTCTAAAAAAAAAACAAAAAAAACAACTTCTTCCTCTTTTTCTTCACAAACTTCTTTTCTACAGACTTTAAAACTTCTAACGACTAGGCGTGGGAGAAAATATCAATACACTGAAATATCGCAATATTTTCATATGCTGATATCATATTGACATTTAAAATGCAGTATTGATCTATTTTACGAGAAAAATCTCGCAAAATTTCATCAGATTTCATCTCTGTCATGAGATCTTGTGAGATTTTATAAGTAGAATAGATCGATACCGCAATATTAAATATCGATTTTGATATTGGCATATGAAAATATCGCAATATTTCAGTGCATCGATGTGTTTTCCCACCCCTATTTTTCAAAGTGTCGGAAACAGATACCAAAACTACTATTTGCATTGATTGCTTATTTTTTTCAGTTTTAATATTTGTATAGATATTGGTTATTGACCACATGAGTTTTAAAATATCAGCATATTGGATATAGGCCAAAATTACAATATTGTGCATCCCTACAAATATAGAAACGTTTAGGTAAAGTAACAGCTTGCCGGCAGGAGTTAGGTACCTTTTCAGCTGTTTAAAAGACGAATTATATTAAAGAGCCTTCCTTACCTTGCATTCACAAAAGTGAGGAACTAAAATATCTTACTTTAATCAGATGTTAATTTAAAGACATATTTCAAAATCTGATAACACTAAACACACTAAACCATTAGCCAAATTGATTTTTATGTACAGTTTATAATTTGTGTGTTCTACAAACTGTCATGAGGACATAATGGGAGTTAAAGCATAAAAATTTTGCCACCTTCTCAGTTTTTCTTGGTAAACCTACAACTATTCCCTAGCTCTTGCATGAAATAAATTATAAATGTTTGACACACTGCATTTTGTCTCTAAAGCTCTGAAGATGGGATTGCTCAGACACTTTTCTAGCCAATTGAGGAAGATGAGTATTTATCTTCCGGACTTCAGTTTGCCACAGCTAATCTCTGTGGGAATTACCCAGCTGGAGTCCTTCCAGTGTCATCTGCAAACACATTTCTGCCCTTTTTTCATTTTGGTGGATATTCAGCTGTTAGAGAGAAACACTTGTACAGAGATATGTCTTCTAAGTGGATGTTATGAGGGCTTGAGGCCAGATGAGCCGAGTCCACTGGGTCTTACTGTCACTGCTGAGGTATGCTTAACATTTCCTGCTAATGTAAACAAAACACCCTCCTCACAATCATACTCTCACTCATTAAGCCTGTTTCTTTTTACTGGGACATCAGCCGTGCTTTGTGTTTCTTTTGGATAGTACTTTGAAATACCATAAGCCAACGACACGTGCTGACTGCAGACTTAAGCAGAGCACACCGAGCAGCAGCCAGCACACTGGAGGCTAAGACAATGCTGCAACACTTTGAATTTCCACTTTTTGTCGGTGTGATCTATACCTCCTCATTCAGCTGTTTTAATGTCAAACCACTTGTCTAAATTGGAGGTTGCTATGGAAGCAGCTTCTTTTGGGCATAACTTGCAGTGCAAATTAAATGCTGCTTTTTCCAAATGTCACCCTGCGTACATAATCATTAATCACTTTTCTGAAATGTTAACACAGAGAGTTTGAGCGGTGTGTGTTCTTGTTTTTGTCACCTTGTTGGAACATTTTCTGGCATAATTGTCTGAGTGATAGTCCTTATTGGGATGAAAGCCTCATCCATATGAGGTCAACCTTATTTCTGGGGTCCTGGTAAGGGTTTTGGGCAAATATGTGAGTTGAGGTTAGTAGGGATGAATTGGTAATGGTGATAACTGCTAAGTTCAGGTTTGGATTTGCTGTGCACAGTGAATGAAAGTCAAAACAATGTCCTAATAAGGATAGCCTACAAGCTGTGTGCGTGTGTGTGTTTGTGTATACAGCACTAATCTGGAGGAAACGCACGTCAAAAATGTTTATTAGGTTTATATGGACTGTATTTCATATACATAATCTTAAATCAGTGCTATCAAATTTAAAAACTGATGAAATATTGGTTTTTATTTTTCAGTGTTACTGAAGTTGGAACAGGAAAATGTTTGCCATTCTGTTCAATCACCTTATGTTTACGCTAAATAACTTGGTAGGACTACAAGTTGCATTAGTTTTGAGAGTTAAATGTTTTTCAGTCTCATGTCTTATATTATTGGACACCTATACGATCATGGATGCTTTGTTTAAGACTTTTCACTAAATGTAGAATAAATAAAGTGAACTGTATCAAGATGGTTTTGGTTGAGTTCAATCAACAAGATAAAATTGATATGCAGTCAAAATAAACCAGGATCAAGTCTCCATTAAATTAAATGAAAATGAAATAAAATGAAATTTCATTTGGAGTCACTGTGTCAGGTACTGGGAGATACACTGCCTTGTGTCTCTATTGTTCAGCGGGTGTCAACACTCAAGTGGCTGGCAACAGTGAAACCTGGAGAAATGTGACAGGAAGGAACAGCCTGCCTTAAAACCTGAAGCTGAAACCTGTACTCTGTGGTTAGAGTCCCATGCTAGTCACAATTTGTCCAAAACAAATACCGTATTTGAGCATAAGTGCACATGGCACTACCTTTTTTTTCTAATCATATCACTGAATCTGTGATCACAAAGCTTTGTTCACCCATATACTCTGAGGAGGGGGTCTGAGCTGTCAACTGATCAGTACATAGAGGTGAGTTGGATCAAATGGGAAGGTACAGTAAGGGCAGAGACACACCGGACAGACTGCTGACCATCGTGGTCGTCGCAAGAAAATGGGGTCAGGCTGATCAGTCGGCTTTAGTCTTGTCGACACGGTTAGAAAAGTGCCCAAGAACTCATCGAGCTGACTTCAGACCTGGGTGTACCTTCTGCGCATGTGCAAAATGTAATGTCGCCACAACTGCAGGCGGCTCTGATCTACAGTACATTGTGACCCCAAAAACTGCAAATGACTGCTGCAGACGGCCGACGACACAAAATACACCAAACTGACTCATGACCCGACTTCAGAAGACTCTACGATGACACCAGACGACCGAAAATCGGGCCGGTGTGTCTCCTTAAGATGCCACTCAAGCTTAGTGCACCCACACTTGTGAGAATGTTCTGTGAATGTTTGACACGGTCCTTTAAACCAGGAGTTCTGGTGTGACTTGCCTGTCAGCAGTGGTGGGGCGACGAAGTTAAAGGCAGCAATCTACACTGAAAAAATCAGTCTTGCTGGACTTATTTCTGATGGGTGCTGTTCTCCAAATCCTTTTCTGTTGACTGATACTGCTCCCATAAACTTTTATGGAGAGAATTTCTAGGCTAAACAAAGGGGTGGAGCTTTCAGATTTGATCAGCATCTTTGCTCTATCCGTGATGTTGTCCTTTCAGATTAATTGAAGAGAGATTTCAGTGGGGACTAGACTGGTTTGCAGCCAAATGTTAGAAAATGGTATGAGAATTAGTGACTCCAAATCTGAGGCCACAGTCTTTCAAGTTGAGGGCAAGTTCCTGCATTCCTGGAGATGTTGTAGTAACATGAGAGCTGAGCAAAAAGTGAAAGTATTGTTTTATCAGTGGATCTACGATATGTTCCAACCATCACCTACAGTATAGCAAAGGGCTGAGGGCAGTGACTGAGATCAAAAATAAAAATAGCAGATAGGAGCTTCCCGTGAAATGTGTCTGGGCCCTTGCTTCGGGATAGGGTAAGGAGCTCAGTCATCCGAGAGAAGCTTGGAGTCAAAACTCTGCCCCTTCACATCAAAATGATCAGGTTAGGGTGGTTCAAGCATCTGTTCAGAATGCCTTCCAGGCTCCTTCCCAAGGGAAGTGATTCTGAGATGTCAAACCTGAGAAGATGCCTCTGGGCAGACCCATGACCTGCTGGAGATAATATCTCTTATAGTTGCTGGATGGGAAACGCCTCCAATTAGAAGAACTTTGGTAGGTGTCTGTGCAGAGGCAGGTCTAGATAACTCTACTCAGACTGTAGCGTTCACAGTCCAATCCTGGATAAGTGGCAGAAGATGGATGGATAGTTGTATAACTAATCTGATATTATCACTGTGAGCTACTCAAGTTAAGTCAAATATTTATTCATCCAAACTTAAATTTAAAAAGAGAGAAAAGCTACTTATGGTGATGATAGCCTCTACATTGTGCTTTAAGCAGAACAAGTTAAGAGAAAAATCAAACCTTACCTCATTTTCATGGAGAAATGTCTGAAAAAACAAGTTTATTTGTCCAACAGTTCATTCTTAAACTAGTAGCATGTGAAGGTCATTACACAGAATAGTATCGCCTTGTCCTTGTCAGATATATATACTACTACCCATTTCAGTTTCTTCCTTGATGTTCTTGGATATCCTTTTGCGTAAACACTGAAGCATTTAAACCTTTTACACTCCAACTCAATTCAGCATATTAACTTCTTACTAGCTGCTGTCTGTTGTCAACCCAAAGCACTGCTGCTGTCAGACGCACAACAGACAAGCTGGGTGGCTAATCCAAGATAAACAGCAGAAACTCTCCTGTCCTCAGTCCCTTTCTCTGCTAACAACCACACACTGATCTCTGGTCTATCAATGGATGAGTGGTTTTCCAAGAAAAGTCTGTTCACTCATTAACTGCATTTTCCTTTCTCTGTAATGCCTCCAACAGTTTGATAAACTTGTCGTAAATGCTGGTTTATATTAGCCAGGTGTATCAAGGTTCCTGACTGGACTGTGTAGTTAAATTACTACAGAGAAGATTAGTTCAGATCTGTCACAGAAGAAAGCCTTCCCGCTTGAATGTGGACACTGTTGGCTTTTGTTCTTGTGGAAGGTATAACATGTTGGGATTTTGGTCTTGTAATAGTGTGCTGCAGTTTCTTATGTAACAGTGGCAGACAATCAGCATGAGAAGAGGTTGAATCAGAGGCAGAAGACCTTTATTAATCCCCACAGGGAAATTGTTTTCCAACAGTCTCTCAAAATGGGAAAATTTAATAAAAACATTAAAAGATAACATTTAAATTAGATTTTAAAATTTAATTGAGAGAAAAGGAATTTCTATCACCGGATTGTCACAGGAAGGTAGGGCCTCCTGTGACATTCACTGGAACATCTAGTTATTAGTCTTGACTTTTTTTTTCTTTTTTCTTTTTTTTTTTACCCTCAACACATTAGCTACTAAATTTTCCACCATGGTTGTACATTATGCAGCTCTTTGTTGTCATACAGGAAATCTAGCTGAAATCCATTGATGTTGTTGCTATTCTTATACTTCCTAGGTGTTGTGGCAGTCTTGCTCACCAATAAAACTTCACCAAAGATAAACACTTTCTGTCAGTTTAACGACTCTTACAGTTTTTATCATTGCCAGTACTACAAACACTTTCCTCTCGGTTCTGTTGCACCTGGTGAAATTTGCCAGTGAATGCAAAAGTTAGTGAGAGAGTTTGTGTTTGTAGTACTAATAGCACCCTCAAAATAACACAGACCAACAGTAATATTACTTAATGACTTATGCTAAGTCCATCAGCAGATGTAAGATTGCATACGAGTCTAATAAAATATCCCTTTAAAGCAGCTTGTGCTAAATTCAGATCGTTTTCACTTTTTTTTTTTTATGATTTAGGGCTACACAAAACGGAGTCCCATGTTCTCTTACCATTTTTCATAGCTGTATCATACAGTATTTCCAACATGTCAGTTTATCACATTAAAGGTAGAGTGGCTAGTTTGTTAGCTTGCTAGTCTACAGCTGATGAACCTAATTTCTGAAAGTAAGTCACTCACCTTCAACTAATTTTGCAGTGTTAAAAAGTCTGCACAGCAAATGTGAATGTCTCCATGAGTTGATCCACATCCTTTGTTTGTTTGTTTTTTTTCCTTTTTGGTGGATTTATCAGAGTAATTGGCTGCGCAGATATCAGCTACAGCTAGCAGTCTGTTGGCCATGTTTATTTACACTAAGTTGCATGAAGAGTGGCATACAGGGAGTGGGGAGGGACAAATAGCGGTTGAGTTGGGGCTGGGCGATATGGACCAAAAGTCATATCCTGATATATTTAGGCAGAATATCAATATACGATATATATATCCCGACATCTTTTATCACAAAGTGAGAGCAGTCACAGTCAAAGAACAACAAAATGTGAATATGAAATTATTTGAATAGTTTGAATTTCTGTATAAGAAATTCAGACATGCAAATATGGAACATTACAAAAGAATTAAATATGACGAACCCTACACTGTAAATTCTAATAAGTTGGGTTTAAATAAAAAAAAAAAAATAAAAATCTTAAAAAAAAAAAAAAAAAAAAAAATGGAGAGAGTAAGGAAAAAAAAAAAAAAAGAAAAGGGGGAGAGGAAATAAATTTTATTAAAATAAAAAAAAAGAAAGAAAAGGAAGGGGAGGGGGGGAGAAAGGAAAGGGGAAGGATTAAATAAAAAGAAATGAGAGGAGTTTTTATTATTAATATATATATTTTAAAAAAGATATTTAAATTTAATTTTATAAAAAATAAGTGGATGAATAAAAATTATTTATAAGAAAAGGGAGAAAACACACTGGGGAGTGTATTAAAAAAATGGTGGAAAAAAAAATTCTCTGATCTTGGAGGAGGTGGGGGGGAGGAGGAGAAATAAGGGGGAAAAAAAAAAAAAAGAGGAGGGAGAAAGAACATTAAAAAAAAATATAAAATCATAATGAGAATTATTTTAATTTATTTAAAAGAAGGGGAAGGAATTGGGAGAGTCCTTCCCCCCCATTCCCTTAATTTATTTTAATCATTTATAGCAAAAATAAAAATTGTCCCAACTCAAAATTAAAAAAAAAAAAATATCCAAGATAAGAAGTAACACTAGTAAGGGCAGCATTTATGCATAAAGACAAAACAAACTACATATATCGATTAGGCGTGCAACAATACATGTATTTGTATCGAACCGAACCACACAGGTGTGTAACAAATGTCGAACAATACAGAGTTTTTCATTTATTTTTATCAACTTGTGTTCTGGTGGTCTGTGTTGAAAACTCAGTGGATCTGTGTTCGACTACATTCAGATCTGGTCTTTTGAACTACTTTGGTTTTCATGTTGAGTATGACCTGATGGTAAACCATTGTGGACAAATTGGGTGAAAAAAATTTCTATCAACAAAATATCAAACTGTGACACTAAGGCAGTGGTGTCCAAAGTCTGTCCTCAAGGGCCGATGTCCTGACGGTTTTCCATGCCTCCTTGCACCAGCACAGCTGACTCAAATTAAATGAATCTAAAAGCCTATGAATTTGAGTCAGGTATGTGTTGGAAAGAGAGAGACAAGGAAAACCTGCAGGATTGTGGCCCTCGAGGACCGAAGCTGGACACCCCTGCACTAAGGCATTAAGTAAGGCTGTGCGATATACTGATATATCGCGATATACACATATTGTTATATTGCTGTATTAGTTGTAAAAGTTGTTTTGCTTTATTTTTTTGTAATGACCCAGCTGCGCCTCAACTGACTACAAAGGGGTCACCTGATTATTTAATGGGGTGGGAAAAAATATTGATACACTAAAATATCGCAATATTTTCATATGCCGATACCATATCTATATTTAAAACACGGTATCTATCTAATTTACTAGTACAATTTCGGGAGATATCATCGTTACAAAATCTCATGAGATTTCACGAATTACCACGAGATTTCATTGTTCTGTTATGCTCTTTTATGAAAATATCCTGATATTTCAGTGTATCGATATTTTTTCCCACCCCTATTATTTAAACTGTCTGAAAGACAATCCTCCCCAAGACTTTTACAAAGAAACCATAAAAAACCAGCCAACTATCTTGAATTACTTTGATTTAACAAACGTTTCTCACCAGTGTTTTGTCATAGAGCTTTACCTTTTAAGCTAAACATCTTTCAATACCAAGAAACAGGTGTTTTATATAAAATTAAACTTTCAGACAAATAAGGGTAAAAATACCGGTGTGTGTGTGTGTGTGTATTGTCATCTAAAATAAATATATTGTGATGTGAAATTTGGTCCATATTGCCCCGCCCTAGTATTGAGCCAAACTGAATCGGGAATTTTTGTATCTTTACACCCCCAACATTGATATATGTGATGTGGTCTAATTCCATATCTCACATTTAAAGATATATCTGTAACTGTTTTATATTGATGTATCTCCCAGCCCTGGGTTGAGTTTGATAGACATTTCACCATTCAGTCATTTAGAACAGGCTGGTTAAAATGATGGAAGAGGTTTTTTTTAGTCCTGTCCATTCCACGGATGACTAAAATGTTTTAATTTTGTGTCAGAGCATTTCACTTATTGGCTACAGTTGGGCTGTGAGTGGGATTCTACGCAATATTGTAAAAAAAAAATACTCCTGGAAACTACAGCGTTTCTACAATAAAAGAGCTGGGCGTAAAGTTGCAAATTTGCTGACACTTGCATGTAATTAGCACTCTGTTAAACATCTCACCTTAGGGTAGCAGAAGTTTTTCTCAACTCTGAGTCAGCTTTTCACTCAACCACATGACTGTGAGAGAGAGCAGTTTTGATCTGAGTTTGCTGACAATAGGTTGTTTTGATAAAAACTTTGTAAAATTATTTGACATGTATCATTTAAAACTCTGCTATCCTGACTTTAGATATTGCATTTATACACACACTGTACGTGTTGCAATGTTTTTAAGTAAAGCTCACTGTCCAGTGATGGATCAGTAACATGCTTAGTCATGATAGCTTGCTTTTGTCACTGATATTGTGCAATTTCAGCTATTTCCCTTTTTTTGCAATGTTTTTTTTTTTTTTTTTTTTTTTAAATCTCCTCTTTTTGAGTTTGTTTGACCATGTCTTTTTTTAAAATTTATTTTAACTCTGTTTACATTATGCCATAAAAATGTGAAGTAGTGACAGGCATGGAGCACATAAATTTAAACTTTTGTGAGCAAAGACGGCGCGAGAACTAACAAAATTCCACAGTTTTGTGTACTACAGTATATAGTCATAAATACACATGCATGTAGCTGCAGCTAGCATCAAAACCAGCTTTGTTTGTGGTCTGAGAAATGTCTGAGTGCTAAATTAAGTAATGTTATGTAACAGAGGTTTCGGAAGTACAAAACAAAGTTTTTGATTTCAGGAATGTTTTTGAATATTTTTTGTACCCTCCGGATTACCCCCCCTCTCCTGTCTGCTAATCTCACAAGAAATGCTTATCCCAAGTTGATATGTCAGCCCCACAGCTGATAGTAATTAGAAACAAATGTTTAGTGTGTGCTGGTCATTTATATAGCAGATTGCGTGGAGTAAAACTAAAAAGCGAAACAGCAGCTCGCTTGTTAGACTGAAGCTCTGTCTTTATTAATTTAAGACTACAAGCACGATTCATGCTCATTATTAAATGTTTCATCTATTTATTTAAGCATATGAAGAACACAAGTCCACATGGACTCCATCGGCAGCACCAGCCTTCTCAAATCTCCCTTTTTCTTCCACTCTGTGTACCGTTTCTGTTTCACATTCTTTTACTCTGCCTTTCTCTGTCTTCCTCATTTTTCTTTCACTTCCTTTTCTTTGTTTTTTTTCTAACTTTATTTTGGGTCAAACAGAAATAAACACATCTGATGAGGAGGGAAGGGGTTAGAGGAGGACGGAGGAGGATTTAAGAGATCACAACCATTTATCCATGAAGCAAACGAATGGTGTGTGTGAAACTTTTTAAAGAATTCAGAGGAGAAGGAGGGATGACAGAGTATTGAAGGGGGAAAGATAGGGAGTCCCCACCCTCGCCTTTCTCTTTCTGTCATCCAGCTCCCCTTCTCATGGCTGACCATATTTGGGCATGTTACTGCAGCTCCAAGTGGAGGAAAGAGGGAGACAGAATAGGGGAAGGATGGACAGATTGTTCCTTTTCTCCTATTTTCACCCTCTTAGAAAAGAGAGTTTTGGTCTGATGAGAGGTGAAATCGGAGGAAAGCCAGGACTCGGAGGGAGGAGTCAATGGTGAGCAGAGCTTTAACTCTGCAAGGAAAGTATTTAATCTATACTTTCTAAATAAAACCTAGCCTCCATCCAGTGAGAGAGTCTCCTTGTGTTGGAGCTATAGCTTGTTACAGAAGAGGAACTGTCCTGGGACTGAAGAGGAACTTTGTTAGCGCTGCGTCCACATGCAAATAAAAGGCCCGGTTTCCCTCTTGGCAAGTTTCTATGCAGTTTATGGAAATGAACTGTACAGTAACACGCTGTTGATGACAGCAGCATCTCATCGTTGCTGCAAACTCCCAGCTGACCTCGGTTAATTACAGTGCCTCCTCATAACACACACAAACACATGGAGTTTTTTGTGTGTGATTACTTGTTGTGGTTTAACAACAGGATGTAATCACATGTTACAATGCTCTTACGGCTCGAACACACACTCAAACGCACCCCGTGTTGTTCCTCCGCACTCTTCCCTGGAACAGATAAGCCCTTTGATCTCCATTCAGGAGAATTATTAATATGTGTTTGAAGTGCAAGTACGCACGTGCCTGGATCAGTCTCAAAAGAGAAGAGGATGAAAATAGTGTCCATTTGATTTTTTTGTTATGATTTTGTTGAATAAATGCCTTGTCAAAAAGCTGCCATTTGTTATGTGGGTGTTTTTTGTGTTATGTTTTAGCAACTGAGATGTTTAATGTGCTTGTTTATGCTACGTAAGCTTGAGCACTGACCTGTCTTCCATTTTGCCTCTCTCAGAGCACATCTTTTCCTCTTATGGTATCTCTATTTCATTTTTTTTCTGTCTTTATTTGATTGCATTAAATGCATCTTTGCTCATCCTGCGTCTGTGTGTGTGCAGACTGTCTGTTCAAACTGTGCCCCATGAACCGCTACTCGGCCCAGAAGCAGTTTTGGAAAGCGGCGAAGCCTGGAGGGAACACTGACACGGTGCTGCTCAACAAGCTCCATGTAAGTGAAGTGACGACATATTCACCTCGCAGTGGTCACTACAGACCAGCGCACAAGACACAAAGCTGTCCTCAGGAAGGTAGATGGACAGAACACAGTTGGTGGACACTGAATGTTTCAGAAGATTTTTGTTTTTCCATGAGTGTGTGTTAAAGATTTCCTCTTTACTGAATCCAAAGTGAATATGCAGAAATGTTGTCTGTGTTCTCCACACTACAGCTTAAAAGCAGTCTTTTTTTATTGTTCACTTGCTAGTTGAGCACTTGTAAGTCCTTTTATAGAATTTTTTTTTTTTGTAAACCTTTCACTTCCACTGTCGTACCTTTCTGCCTTCGAGGCTTTCCTTTCTCTCTTTCTGCTGCAGTACAGCACCTTTTAAAGCAATCCATCTGACCACACAGTCATAAAATGGAAGATTACAATCTTTTCTATGTTTCCATGGATATGTGAGGCTGAACTTCACTTAAAACCTCTGAAAGTGAGGCTAAAAAGCACATGGCTTTGGCTAAGAACTGCTTTGTGTACATCCAGTTGGATTGTTTTTATAGAGCATTTCTTTATGTGGTTGTTGTCGTGAACAAGTTGCATTTACTGTAGTCATTAGATTAATTTCTCTTTTCTTGTTTCTGCATCCCAGCATGCTGCTGACTTGGAGAAAAAGCAAAATGACTCGGAAAATAAAAAGCTACTTGGAACAGTCATTCAGTATGGGAACGTCATTCAGGTCTGTCCTTCTGAAACATCTTTTTTTTTTTTTTTCATTTTTTATGATGTCCATCAGTGGGAATGATTGAATCTAACATTTATTTCAGCACATAATGCACCATGTCTTGTAAATGGCTTGCATCCGATAAACTGATTTTAACTGCATGCATTGTTTTTGCTCAGCTTCTTCACCTGAAGAGCAACAAATACCTGACGGTGAACAAACGTCTGCCAGCGCTTCTAGAGAAAAATGCCATGAGAGTGATGTTAGACCCTGCAGGAAATGAGGGCTCCTGGTTCTACATACAGCCCTTCTACAAACTTCGCTCTATTGGGGACAGTGTGAGTCAAGTCTGTGGGTTTCGTACAGAGTGGGATCACTAGGGAATGTCAATCAACATCAAGTAAAGGTTTGACTTGTGTCTTGGATGCAATTTTTTTTTCTTTATTTTATGGTATTTTCCAACCTTTTCTTTGGAATAAATTTATTACCTTACAAATAGTCTAGTTTAGGGGTGGGACTTTAATTTGTTAATTACGATTAACCAATTACAAAAAATAAACGTATTGAAAAATCAATGCATTTAATCGCAGTTTGCATCAGAAGCAACGTGGAATGTTTCATTGTCAATTTCCTGATGCACCGGATTACACAGATGCACAGGCAATTACTCTGCAACTTGTCGCAATATTTAGCGAGTTTTCAGACCAGTCTTAGGACTTTAAAAAGAAAATGACTAGCAACACATCTAGTGACATTTTCTGGTATTACTGGTGGCTTTTGGAGAAAGATATTAAAGAATGCATTGTTTACTCCTCTCTACAAGCTGTGGGTGCTGCTTCAGGCCCCTCCCTGTCCCATAACACACACGAGAGGCTGCAGGGAGCATCAGTCCCAGCTCCAAGTATCAGTCCAGGTTCCAGCTGCCAGAGCAGGAGATGTTCACATCTGCTCCATGAACCAGCCTGAAAATGAAACGTTTTAAGCCGCCACTGGCTGGTCCTGCCCTGGCTTACCATCAGATATTAATGGGTCTTAATGATGAGTGTGGACAACAACATTAAAAAGTTAAAAGCACTGCAACATGTTTGGACTCTTTAACTAACAGCTCCAGCTGTTCTCTAAAGCACTTAAAAGGCCATTTTAACTTTAGGCCTGTTAACTTTGGGCCAGGGATATTTTATATTTCTTTTTCTGCTTTTTAAAAAATTCAAATACAGTTGAGTTTTGTTGTTTGTCTTTTTTGTTTGTTTGTTTGTTTTTAGACATTTATGGAGCTTGAGTTTACAATATCAATGTCTGTTTCTATTATTGGATTCAGTCGTCCACTAAAATCCATTTTTTAAAAAAAGTTACTTTTTTGGGCAACTATAGTTATGCAATTAAAATATGAGTAATTGAGATTAATTAATTACAAATTCTCTAATTAGTTTAATCTGTTAAATCAAGTCCTACTCCTATACGCAAAGATGGATGGTAAAATAGCTTTCACCAGATTGGGAAGAAAGCTTGTACGGGTTTAAAAAAATGTTCATGCACAGAGGCTGAAGCTCTGAACACAGCAGGCCTGGGTTTCAAATCCCAGCCAGTGGCCTTTTTTCTGAATGTCATCCACTCTCTCTTTTGGCTTATTTCTTTTAAGCACTGTATAAATAAAGGCCACTTGTGTTCAAAATCCTCAACAATTCACACAAGTGTGCCACTAAACTAAGATAAAATCTCAACACTGTTAAGCAACACTCAGTGTCCTGTAAATGTGCTGCTCCCATGTTGTGCCCTTTCCAGAGAGGTCTAACATGAGAAGGTGCTACAGTAACTTAACCAGATCTCGGTCACAGAGACATATTGTTAAGACTTTAAAATGGAAATGTTTATTTACAATATGGGTACAAGCTCTATCTTAATTTAGAATTCAGGCTGAGCACAATAAGTCAATCTTACAATAACCAAGATAAAAGAAAAAAACTTGTCTCACTTAACTGATATAAACAGGAGAAATGAGATTAAGTCCTTGTTATCAGTCAACAAAGTTCCATCAACACTTAAACTCAGGTGTGCGTTAGGCTGGTTGGGAGCAGAGGCAGATGAGTAAATCCTCCTTTGCAGCGACTCATCTTTGGTTTTTATTTTAGGCATTTCTTCTGCAAACCAAGTTTCATCCAGCTGTTATCTTAACACAATGATAAAAACAACATATACATATCAGAGACAAACAACCTCTTAGATCATTTCTTTCTCATCATTTCTATCAACCTATCATACAAATACAACTGAGGATGGATGGACCCTGTCAGACCTTCTCCTCTTTTGCCCATTTGTATGTTTGTTTTCTGACATCAGGAGGTAAAGTTCCACCTGAGGTTTAGAAAAGGTCTGTCTAGATGAGCTTGTAGGCAACAGCCCATGGTTTATTCATCAATCAATTAACTCTTAACTATTTTATCATTCAATCATCTCATTTATTTTGTACAATAGTTGTTAGTTCCAGCTTCTCAAATGTGAACATTTCTGTCTTTTCTATGTCAAGTCAAAACTATCTTTGGGTTTTGGACTGTTGGTCAGAAAAAAAAAATAGAAAAATAATTAGTGCATAAATCAACAAATAAAAGGGAATCAGCAGCCCTAGTTCACACCTCTAGGATAATCTTTCGTCCTCTTCACCTTCAGTTTGATGTGTTGAGTCACATGGACCGGAGCCAGTGGTTTGTTGGCACTGGCTCTTCTCCACCTGCAGCAGGAAGTAGTGGGCTGTTGCTGAAGGATATAATGAACCACATAACAGACTTCACTTTTAAGCTCCTTTTCTTGGTTTTATAAAAGAGTTGGAGTTACTACCAACTGAATCTGACACGCAAGCGGAGGCTAATGTTTTCTGACCTTTGCTTACATGGAGATTCATGTTGGAGATATCTGTGGAGCCAAATGCCTCCTTTTTCTGATATTTACCCACTTACTTATTTTAATTAATCTTTTTTAATGAAATAATTTAATACATTTAATGAAATAAAAGAAATCAGAATGTAAGGAGTAAACTGGAGAATTATTGATTGATTTTTTTTTTTATTTTTTTTTTTATATAACTTATCCTGTCCACCATCACAACATGCAGAATGGTGATCTGGCTGCTGTGTAATTTATTTTGCCAAGAGGAGCTTGTGAACATGAGGCTCCTCTTTACATTTAATTATTACGCTTTATTTTAAATTACTCTGATGCTGAATTTACTTATTTATGCTGGATCTGGCAAGGGGGAAAAAAAGATAGGCAGAAGAGATGGAGAGTGGAGAAGAAAAAGGAGGCAACAAACTGCTGCTACTGAAAGGAAACAGAAAATCACCTGCAACATCTTCAAGTAAAACAAAGCTGACAATCACCAGGAGCACCTATAAATAGACAGACGAGCTGGGAAGAAAATTCACGGAGCACAAAAACATCAGTAACACAAAAAAAAAAAAGGGGGGGAACACAAATGTAATTAGTTTGCTCCATTTTTTATCTTTCTCTCCGTCTTTCTAATGCTGGGATTACACTGCACAAACATTTTTTTCAAGAACTTCTTGCACTGTGTGATCGTGTGTGATTGCAGGTGGTGATTGGGGACAAAGTGGTCCTGAACCCAGTGAATGCGGGCCAGCCACTTCATGCAAGCTCACACCAGCTTGTGGATAATCCAGGATGCAATGAGGTTTGCTGGTTTTTCCCTTCTCCACCTTCTCCTGCATGAATACAGTTTGATTAGCAGCTGCTTGATGTTTAGCTCCAGTGTTGTATCAGCTTTTACATTTGCTGTTTGAGGAGTTGAGTCAGAAAATCACGACTGTCCGTGAAATCAAACAGAACCAAAGAGTTGTACACTTTGTAGGTTCTTTGCTTTGGTAGTACAGTATCGATCTTTAAACGTAGTTTAGAATCCACAGAATTAACCTCTTCTTGACAAGTATTGATGTACTTGATGTAGTTATATTTATAATCTTGGTCTGAGATATGTGAGGTTACTACAGAATTGTCAGAATCAAGATATGTGCTTGAATCTTAGAGTAAATTCCCCCTGGAACATGGTAAAAGATGTTACCTCCTCCTTAAAGAGTACTGCATTGTGTCCAGTGAAAACCAGAAAATAGCAGCCCAGTTCATCTAGAAATTAGTAATGTCTGATGAGTGACTGATCAGAGGTAGAACCTTGAAAAGAAGTTTTACAGATGTTTTAATAGAGGTGTTGTGCAGGTACATATCTCAGGAACACATCAGCCCGTTTTGATCATCCACTTTTATCAAATTAAAGTAAGGAGAATAAAGGGAGGGCCCAAAAAAAACTAAAAAAAAATTTGGAAATAGGAAAGAAGTGAGCTAATAGTAATTAATCATAAGGAGGGTGAATCTTCTTATAAAAGCAGTTTTAATAGTTTTAATCGAACTTATGTTTGCTACTCTTTGGCTGCTAACTCTGAGTTTTTGTCACATACTGATGAAACAGATTTGTAATCAGCGTAGCCTTTCCTTTCATATGACAACTTGTTTTTATGGTTTGCTTGAAGTGGAGACATGAACAGCTCTAAAGTAGCCACTGCTGCTCTTGTGTTTTTGTTATTGTTTGTGGTTTAACTGGGTTTCATTAGGATGCCAATTCTTGGCATTTTTTTTTTTTTTTATCGGGGTGTCTCTCCATGATTTGGGCATATTTGTTCAGATTGGTGCTTCCTAGGGTGTGCAAAGATCTCCTGTACTGCATGTATCTCATGCTGTCCCAGGTACAGGGGGCTCTTGTCAAGAAGAGGTTAAATCCTGAAATGACAAGAAGCCAACTTAATTTTAGACGCAGTGTGATATTTGTCTTTAGAAAGTTCTTCAAGTGCTTTCCTGTCTTGACAGGAAAGAGTTGCTTTGAATTTAGGAGATGAGAGGACAGAGTCTTGACAAAATCGAGACTCTTTTTTTTTTTTTTTTTTTTGTTGCAGTTACAGGATTCCTGCTGGGAAAATAAACTTGACGTCCAATTCTGTTTGCTTTTCAGGTGAACTCCGTAAACTGTAACACCAGCTGGAAGATTGTCTTGTTTATGAAGTGGAGCGACAATCAGGAGGTCGTCCTGAAAGGAGTGAGTAAAAACAGAAAAAAATGTTCTAATACAATAAATATCTAGTAGACATATTAGATGTCTAAAGGGTATTGACAGACTCTCAAGTGAATGAATGAAAAAGCAGATATCTACTACACATGCATGTCATAAAGAGGATCAGTTTTAGAAGAGCTCTGTGTAAAGGGGGGAGTGGGTGGCCTAGTGGTAGAGTCGTGGGCTTTGGCGCGGAGGACCCGGGTTCGAGTCCCCGACACGACTCCTAGGTTAAACACTGTGGATCCCTGAGCAAGGTCCTTAACCCTCCAAATGCTCCCCGGGCGCTTTAAGTAGCAGCCCTCTGCTCTCTGATACTCAGTACAGAGATGGGTGAAATGCAGAGCCCTAATTTCCCCTCGGGGATCATACAAGTATAACAAAAAAAAAAAAAAATTATTTCAGAAAACTTGACCTTTCCATTGTTTTTTTTCTTTTTACCAAAAACGTGTGCACTTCAAGCTGTGGGTGTTGCACAAGGTTGCTCATCATATCTGAGTGGGATGGTTGTTTTCTTTGTTTCTATTTCAGTATTATTAGTCTATAATAGATACTTACAAACGAGAACATGTTTTGTGTTGCTTGATGGCAGTGTATGTGGGAATTAAACACACAGAAATTGAGTGGATCTGTTGGTTCACTTAGCAGAATTCCTAAAGTGAAAGATTTGGCACAAGCACCGATGTGTTAAACAATTTTCTTTCCTTTTAAAAGCTGTGATCTAATAAAACCCGTCTGTCCACATTAGTCACAAGCAGGTTCTACAGCGATCTTGTGGGTTTTAAAACATTTTATTGAACAATATGACTCGTTTTCTTTTCAAACAGAAGTACTTTTTAATGTTGAGTGAAATATGATGCTCTCTCTTTCTCCAGGGGGATGTCGTTCGGTTGTTTCACGCAGAGCAGGAGAAATTTCTCACATGTGACGATCACAGAAAAAAACAATATGTTTTTCTTCGCACCACTGGACGGCAGTCGGCTACCTCCGCAACCAGCAGCAAAGCCTTATGGGAAATAGAGGTGAGGAACAGTATTTGAGGTCTTTTTCTGCTGATGTAGTGCTTCTGTAAAAATGGACTGTTTGTCTATTTTTCTGCATTTATTTTACATCATTATGTGTTTTGTGATGTCAGGTCGTACAGCATGATCCATGTCGAGGGGGGGCAGGCTACTGGAACAGCCTGTTTAGGTTCAAACATTTGGCTACTGGACACTACCTGGCTGCAGAGGTTAGTCACTCCATCGAACAGTGTGTTAGTCTGGCATGCCAGCCTGACTAATGCCATGTATGAAATGCACAGCAAGTCAGGCTGGGCTCCCTCGGTTGGAGGCTGAATTTAAATTCGAGATGAGAGGCGGGACTAACAGGAACAAAGTGAACCGGAGAGAACCAATCAGAGAAACACAGAAGTGATGCAAATGTCTTTTTTGGGAAGAGCAGCAAGTTGTTGCAGTTTTAGGAACATGTGCAGCTCATTTAAGACGTCAGAAAGGTCATCATTAATCGTCGCTCCTCTGCGGCTGCCATCCTGACTGTTTAGAGAATAAAGTCGCTGAAAAAGACGTATTCCAAAGTCCCGCCTCCCATCCTGTGATTGGCCCTGTCAATTTTTTACTGAGGAAGAAATTAGCTTTCAATGGAGGGTGTCTGTCTGTCTGTCTGTCTATCCTGATTTCTTTTTTTTGCATGTTAGTCACACTTAAATGTTTCAAAACATCAAACAAATTTGAATGTGAGACAAAGATAACACAAGTAAACACAAAATGCAGTTTTTAAATGAAGATTTCTATTTCTAAGGGGGGAAAAAATTCCAAACCCACATGGCCCTGTGTGAAAAAGTGATTGCCCCCTAAACCTAATAACTGGTTGGGCCACCCTTAGCAGCAATAACTGCAATCAAGTGTTTGCAATAACTGGCAATGAGTCTTCTACAGCACTGTGGAGGAATTTTGGCCCACTCATCTTTGCAGAATTGTTGTAATTTAGCAACATTGGAGGGTTTTCCAGCATGAACTGCATTTTTAAGTTCACGCAACAGCATCTCAGTCAGATTCGGGTCGGGACTTTGACTAGACCACTACAAAGTTTTCATTTTGTTGTTCTTAAGCCATTCAGAGGTGGACTTGCTGGTGTGTTTTGGATCATTGTCCTGCTGCAGAACCCAAGTGCGCTTCAGCTTGAGGTCACCAACAGATGGCCGTACATTCTCCTTCAGGATTTTTTGGTAGACAGCAGAATTCATGGTTCCATTTACCACAGCAAGTCCTCCAGGTCCTGAAGCAGCAAAACAGCCCCAGACCATCACACTACCACCACCATATTTTACTGTTTGTATGATGTTCCTTTTCTGAAATGCCATGTTACTTTTATGCCAGATGTAATGGGACCTACACCTTCCAAAAAGTTCACCTTTTGTCTCGTCAGTCCACAGAGTATTTTCCCAGAAGTCTTGGGGCTCATCAAGATGCTTTCTGACAAAACTGAGACAAGCCTTTATGTTGTTTTTGCTCAGCAGTGGTTTTGGTCTTGAAACTCTGCCATGCAGGCCATTTTTGCTCAGTCTCTTATGGTGGAGTCATGAACTCTGACCTTAATTGAGGCAAGTGAGGCCTGCAGTTTTTTGGATGTTGTTCTGGGGTCTTTTGTGACCTCTTGGATGAGTCGTCGCTGTGGTCTTGGGGTAATTTTGGTTGGCCGGCCACTCCTTGGAAGGTTCCAGGGGTTATCTATCTACTCTATCAAACTATCGATCTATCTATCTACTCTATCTATCTATCTACTCTATCGATCTATCGTATATATATATATATATATATATATATATATATATATATATATATATATATATACACACACTACTCACAAAAAGTTAGGGATATTTAACTTTCGGTTTTTGGAGAACAGAATGATGCAGAATACATATTTAACCATTGAACAATGTACATTTGCATTGAAAAGTTTAGAGAAAGTTTAATTCAGTTCCCCTGGAAAGCTTGTAGTGCATTTTAGATTCATTCTGACATCATACAAAAAGCCAAATATCCTTAATTTTTTGTGAGTAGTGTATATATTATTCTTTCATAGATGTACCTCTATATAGGCATGTGGGGGAAAAAAAAGTCAGCTCCTTTGTATTTTTGCAGGTGAACCCAGAGTATGAAGAGGAATGCCTTGATTCTCGCTCCCCTGTACGTAAGCTGCACCCAATGGACTTGCTTGTAATGTCACTTATCTATTTAACAATAACTGCTAAAATATATAGTTTGCTGTGGTTACACTTTAATGAACATTGTGTGATGTTGTTAAACTACCATGTTTGCTGAAATCACCTGATTTTTATCAGCTTGACAAATCTCTGTTTAAAATCCCCCAGTGTTTTAAAGTTGCCTTGGGAGTCGGGATTGTTGTCATTTCTAAAAACATAAGGTGTAGAAAGTTATTATAGAAACACTAAATTTAGTTGACAGTCTGCTACTGAGAACATAGTATCCAAAAAGAGAAAACCAAAACAGTTGACCACTTCCTTCTTTCAAGGGTTTTAAGGTGGTGGAGCTAAGAGGAAGAAATGTTGCTTTGAAAACTGTACAACTGTACTGTTTACCAGATCAACACTAACAGGTTTGAGCCAGTCTTTTAACGAATGTAGAAGTACAGTATGTACCACAGTGATCAGCAGATGGCAGCCTTTCACCGTCAATTCATCCTTTCTTAGTACACGTATAGTGTGCCTCAGTTCACTGTTTTGTAAGTTCTAGATTTATAACATCTGCTAAACCAGGCAGGGACCCAGGAAACAAAAAATATTGCTTAATGTCTATGAAATTATCATTACATTTGTTTCCAGTCAGTGTAGGAAAATGGGAGTCCTTGTTTAAATAAAATGTAGAAATCTGTTCAAATAAAGTCATGGCAAACTTGTATCCAAGTCTTCTTTGGCAGCCATTATCAGCTTATTTACCTTCATGATGAACGAGACAGCTTAATGAAAAAAATTCTGCTTTTGAACAAAGGAGCAGACTGTTTTTACTTTTAGCCATGGGGGTCTTTTAACACTGATTTGAATCCAGCTTTTAATTATTACGATCAGGACCTTCTTAAAAAATGTTCTTTTTGAAATTTTTGACTTGTCTGCTGTAAGCTGCTGAAAGAGAACCTCTGCTTGTTAAGATTTTTTTATTGTGCCACTAATTTCTAATCAGAATTGATGTGTTTTTTTCCCCCAGCTTGATTCAGAGCAAGAAGCCTTACGAGCCCGTTTGAGAAATGTCCAAGATAAAGTCATGTACACACTTGTGTCAGTTCCTGATGGAAACGACATCTCTTCCATATTTGAACTTGACCCTACCACCTTAAGAGGGGAGACTCCCTTGTGCCCAGGTAGGAAAGTCTTGTTAAAGTAGCGAGGCATTTCAGACCAATCAGGTAATTTGTTATTGCTGATACTTGAATATAGAAATTAAATATGTGGTCTGGTTCCTGTTGTGTGTCTCTTTGCACTGAAAAGCAAATAATTGACTCATTACAAACGGGGGACTTCCACAGTTTATTACGTCATCCTGATATGTTTCTAAAATAGTGTATAGATGCAGATTATACAGGCGCAGTTCTTGTTTATGATGATTACATAGATTAGATTAGGATATGAGTCGTGAGGAATTGCATAAAGCGGGTCATTGTTCTACGATGGCACAGTCATATCTCTGTGAACTGCAACTGTTGAGCAATAGATAAATGACAGACTCACATTATCTCACCCAAACGTCTCTAAAAAATCTAAGCTTTTGTTAAGCTAAACAGATGTAAGGATTTCAGATGGGCATGTACAGATGCTCATCTGAAATTACAGGAAATCGCAACATGAAGTCTTAGTAAAATGTTATTCCCTTTTTTTATGTGGTTTTATCATGATAATGATGATGAGCACTGTATAACACGACAATCCAGAATCTCCAAAGGATTTTAAACTTGACTTCAAATATTGGTGACTGTGAAAGCCAAAACATATATTCACATTATTTATCATCTTTTCTGTGATTGCGCATTGAATTTTACTCATCAGTGTCAAATAATTCTTCAAACAATGCCAGCAAAATATTTCCCAAGAGCCTCCATCTCCCCTCACTGTAAAGATCAGTCATTCAGACTTGTGGTGAGTGCCATACACACACTCACCCTCAAGTCAAAGATCTGAAAATCTAATATAATAAGGATTCTTTATGATAAATTTATGGACATCTAGGATGATATTGCTTTTTACATCTCAAGTAGAACTCTTACTGTGGCTTTTTGTACCACTTAATAAATGGTTTAATGGCTGCAACTGTAATACTTTAGCCTGATTCTATAGTACTATAATATCCATCTGTATTTAACAGTGGAAGAGCTTCTTGCTGACACAGTCTATCTAGTGTCTTTCAGTGAGAAAGGTTTGCCCTTTTGTTTTTCCCATGTTTTACACCGAGGCCCAAAGCTTGTCATCTTCAAATTTGCACTTTCAACCACATTTTTTTTTTTTTTTTTTTTTTTTGCCCGACGTGCTTTCTGCTTTCCCACAGTTTCACTAACTAGCTGAACAGTCTGTCTCGCCATCTTTGCTCCGTGAAAACCTATTTAGATCTTCCTTCTCTTGCCATTTTAATACAAAACCAGCATCAGCTGGGCCTGCTCATAGCGTTGATTTCTTAATCTCATACGGTGCACCTGATGGGGGAGCATGTGTTATTCTCAACCCTACATAATCAAGTTTTTTGTTTTTATTTGTCACTATAGAATCCAATAATGCAGTGAAGCCTAACAACTTAATTCTTTGAGCTGTTTTGATTTTAATAAATTGCCAATAATGTAATAAAATTTTGAGCTAATGTCATAAAATTTAGCCAATAATCTAATAAGTCTTCATGCTATTGGCTGATTATTGGGCTGCCACAAAAAAAAGAAACATTAAAAAATTCAATAAATGCAGCTAATAATGTAATAATACGTAAATAAAATTGCACTATTGAAAATACAAGATTTAATTTAGCAGTTTTTTGCAGTTAGCTTTTGTAAAATAGGTATATTTACATTATTGGCAAGTTGTATTTTTGCTTTTATTGCATTAGTAATGGACATAATTATTTTATTATTGGTAGGTATTACTTAATCTGCTGTTCTTGCAAAATGCTAATGAGTGCTTTGTCAGTTTAGTATGATGTCCACATGCTAACAAGATTTAAAAGGAAAAAAGACTTTGTGCAGTGTTAGCAGTTTTATGGCCTGTGATTTGAAAATTTTAAACATGAACTTTTTATCTGTAGCCTGTTGGCTTTGTGATCCAAAAGACAAGGATGAAAACCTTAAAACCTCTGAAAAACAACAACAAAAAACCCCCATCCATTTCTTTTCAGGAACTCATATGTACGCCTCAGACACCTGTGTACCAACACCTGGGTTCACAGCACCAACCAGCCAATCGACAAAGAGGAGGAAAAACCTGTCATGCTACGTGTGAGTGATGTTTTAATGCCAGTAATTTGTACATCACTTGTAAATGATTAAGTTCATGGTTTTGAGCTAAAAGTTACGGGATTGGATATTTTGCACGGGTGCAGCTGTAAATGGACATGTTAATGGCCTACAAACAAAATAGTAAACTATCATGTATTGCCTTTTGATAATTGACAAAGTTGTACTTTCTCCCCCCAATTTAAGATTGGTACATCTGCACACAAAGAGGACAAGGAAGCTTTTGCCATTGTTCCTGTCTCCCCTGCTGAAGTGAGAGATCTTGACTTCGCGAATGATGCCAGTAAAGTGCTAGCCTCTATTGCTGGAAAGCTGGAAAAAGGCACCATCACACAGAATGAGAGGAGGTATAAATACATTGTGAGGCGTCAATGTACATTTCTCTTTGGAAGCAAAGTAGTCATGTTTTTGCTTTTTGTGTATGTTTTTTTCATTCTTTGTTTTTGCAAATCCAATCAGAGCTGTTACAAAACTTCTGGAGGATTTGGTGTTCTTTGTGGTGGACATTCCCAACAATGGACAGGATGTCCTGGAGATCATGGTTAACAGACCCAACAGGGAGCGTCAGAAGCTCATGAGAGAACAGAATATTCTCAAACAGGTGATGTCCTAATGTAGCAAAAGTAACATTTTGAACACACTACAGATGATGTTGTTCAGTCACAGTGAACATTTTTAACCTCACTATATTTCGCCAGAGCTGCTCTTCATTAAATCCTTGTAACTCTGTGTTGAAATGGCATGAATGCCATGTCTGCTGTTTGATTCAGCATTCTCCTTTGGCCTCAGCCTCAATATGGCTACAAATGTCACAACATCATCCTTGCATTCAGATCTTCAAGCTGCTGCAGGCTCCGTTCACAGACAGCGGGGATGGGCCCATGCTGCGACTGGAGGAGCTGGCTGACCAGCGACACGCACCCTTCAGACATATATGCCGCCTGTGTTACAGGGTTCTACGTCACTCTCAGCAGGATTATCGCAAGAATCAGGTAGAGTTTGTCAGACGTTAACATGAACGTCAGCATGATGTGAAATAAGTATTTGCCAGTGCAGATCTGAAACATTTTTCCCCCGTCTCAGTGAATATTGAGCTGCAACACTGTCATAAAACATGCATAATGCAACTGAATATCCTGTCCATGATGTAATGTAAAGCTCACCTGCTAAACCCCATCAGTTTCCTTTAAATAAAAGATGGAGCCACTGTAATAACAGATTATCTCAAACACATAACAGTTTTGTTCGTAATTATTGGTTAAGTTTTTTTTTAGTTGAATAAATCCCCCTTCCAGCCATTATTACACCCAAAGATCAACCAGAGCCTAACCTACTAAGTGAACTTCCCTCTTTCCCTGCTTACAAAGATAACTAGTTCCACATGGGTTTCTGTAGTATTGTACCTACCAGGGATTTTATCAATGGTTATTAATGGCAATATTCATTAAAGAGGAATTTGTCATCATGGCCCAAACAACAAACAAAACATTGTAATGTTTAAGAAACATTCTTGACTGCAACAGAACAAAATTAAAGAAGGTACAGTGGTTTTACCTGACTAAATAAGAGAAAACAGCTTCCCCCCCCCCCCCCCTACATGGAGCGCTGCTTAATCCTTCAAAAATCTGTTACTGCCAACCGCCCCAGATGAGTTTTAACTGGGTCTATTTGGAAGCATGGTGGGAGGAGTAGCCCCGGCCCTCCCACTGGGACAGACAGATGCCTATTGAAAGAATACACCATCAGGACCAAATCAAATCACCAGCCACACCTGGAAAAACATTCAGCACACACAAAGCATGATGGAGGCACCACATTCTTCCCAAAATGACCCTGGGTCATAACATCATGCGTCATTGTTTTGGATGAGACGATCAATAAGCAAAGAAATTAGTCAATAAAAATAATGGATCTTGATCCAAGAAGGTCATGCCTTCTGGAGAGCGCATGAGGTCAAGCACGTGAAAACACATTTTCTCACTGTGTGTGGATGCTATTTTGTGTTTGCATAGGAGGGTTCAGAATGTCTCTTTCTTGCAGGAGTATATTGCCAAACAGTTTCGCTTCATGCAGAAACAGATTGGCTATGATGTCCTGGCAGAAGACACAATCACAGCTCTGCTCCATAACAACCGCAAGCTGCTTGAGAAACACATCACAGCTGCAGAGATCGACACGTTTGTGAGCCTGGTCCGCAAGAACCGTGAGCCCAGGTTTGTGTGTATGTGTGTGTGTTTTCCCTTTGATGTTGATGTTTGTCATTATGGACCATCTGGTGATCTGATGAAAGTCTGTTGTAATGGTTTGCTTGCCATTACACGTGGCAGCGGCACATGACAACATTCACAAGGATTTTAGATTTTTTTCAGACTGACAACTGTGGAGTTTGAATTTATCTTATTTTTCAAGAGTCATGGGTGGTTTGAATTTAGCATTTCTGTGTTTGTGTTTTATGCCCAGGTTCCTGGACTACCTATCAGATTTGTGCGTGTCCATGAATAAGTCCATCCCTGTGACACAGGAGCTCATCTGTAATGCTGTATTGGACCCAGCAAATGCAGACATCCTTATAGAAACTAAGTAAGTCCTGCTAATTCCTCATCTTGAGTATCCCTTTTATAAGTATCACTTTTATAATGTCGTGTAATTTTATAATTGCTGTCTCTTGGCCAGGACTCTTTTGTAAATGAGGTTTTTAATCTCAATGGGACTCTTCCTGGATACATAAAGGTTAAATAAATAAAATAAAAAAATACCAACACGCCATTTGGAATAAGTACAGTTGCGCTTGAAAGTTTAAATACCCTTCTATTAAAGAAAAGGCTAAACTACAATAGTAATTCAAATAACACAAAACTGAAAAGAAGTAATAGTAAATAAAAATTTGCCAAATTATGATTTAGTCAAATAGAATATTGATTTTGAATATTTGTTTAAAAAAATGATTGAAAAACAAAACTGTCTCAGACAAATTAAAGTCCCTTGCTTATGAACAGTGGGTCAAAATACCTGTCAACAGGTGCAGAAGTTTTTGTTAACATTACAGAAAACACCTGATTGCAGTGATTGCCTCAAAGGGTTACGCAACAAAATTTTAGCTCAGAAGCCCCATCATGCTTGTTTGCTTGTTATATTTATTTTTTTGTTTTGTTTTTAATATTTCAGTTGAACAATACAAAATCAATGCCATGATGTTCATAAAATTTTTTTTCTTTTTGTCAATTTAAACTTATTTCACTGGCAGCTGATTTTTTTTTTTTTTTTTTTGCTTTAATTGACGGGTATGTAAACTTTCAAACACAGCTGTACATGTTGATTTCATGTACTTCCTAACCAAATTGAGCACTAAAAAAAAAGGTCCTTAATTGAATCCTGTAAGTAAATGCAACGACTACTGTACATGGTTCATTGTTAGAGGAAATAGAAAAGGTGAGTTTATTTTTTTCCTTCTTGGTTAACTTTCCCTTTCACAGACTGGTGCTCTCAAGGTTTGAGATTGAGGGAGCGCCACTTGGGGAGAACTCTGTTGAGTCAGAAGAGGATGAAGAGGAGGTGTGGTTGTTCTGGAAGGACAGCAATAAGGAGATTCGTAGTAAAAGCATCAGGGAGCTGGCTCAGGATGCCAAGGAGGGCCAGAAGGAGGACAAGGAAGTGATCAGTTATTACAGGTAATCAATGCACACTTCATTCAGTCGGTCAAATGGGAAAATCAGTTGGGTTTTAAGCTGGTTTGGTCTTCAGATTAAAATCCCAGTCTGGATTGTCTTGTGTGTACATGTTACAGGTACCAGCTAAACCTGTTTGCCAGGATGTGTTTGGACAGACAGTATCTAGCAATCAACAAGATCTCTGGCCAGCTGGATGTTGACCTGATCTTGCGATGTATGTCGGATGAAGACCTCCCCTATGACCTGCGAGCCTCTTTCTGCCGTATGATGCTGCACATGCACGTGGACCGTGACCCTCAGGAGCAGGTTACACCGGTCAAATACGCCCGGCTGTGGTCCGAGATCCCTTCAGAGATCTCTATTGACGAGTGAGGGGGTTACATTTTGGCACATTTTACTGCAGCAAAGCATTTCCTCTATGTTGCTGGAATTTTTTGTTTGTTTGTTTTACATTCTTTTACTTCTTTTAGGTTGTGTATTTATTTGCTAATTTATCCTCTGATCCGCAGTTATGACAATGATGGGACATCTAAAGATGAAATAAAGGAGCGATTCTCACAAACTATGGAGTTTGTGGAAAACTACCTCAGAGATGTGGTTTGTCAGAGTTTTCCTTTTGCAGACAAAGAGAAGAACAAGCTAACATTTGAGGTCAGTCTGGCAAGATTGCAATTAAGAAAAGAACTCGCTCATGTTGAAGGTGAAATCCGTAAACCCGAGAAATGCTTTTACTTTCCCTGTTTAGGTGGTAAATCTGGCCAGGAACCTGATTTATTTTGGCTTCTACAACTTCAGTGACCTGCTCAGACTGACCAAGATCCTGCTGGCTATTCTAGATTGTGTTCATGCCAACACCATTTTTCCTTTTAACAAGCTGGACAAAGGAGATGAAAGTAAAGGTATGAATATCCTGAGAGGTCAGAGGAGGGCATGAATCTGATGGACGGGAAACTGATCTGCATGTTTGTGCTTGCTTCCAGGAAGTAATGTGATGAGGTCCATTCATGGTGTAGGAGAGCTGATGTCCCAAGTTGTCCTAAGGGGAGGCGGTTTCCTTCCTACGACTTCAACCAGCACCTCGAGTGGCGGCCCGGTGAAGACGCAGATGGAACCTGAGAAACAGGACATACTGGTAATGGACACCAAGCTCAAGATCATCGAGATCCTCCAGGTGAAGGACATGCAGTTTTACACTCATGTTAAACACACGCCAACCTGAATTCTAAATGCTCAGTACATGCATTTGTGTTATTTTCTGTTTTGCTTTGCAGTTCATCCTGAATGTCCGTCTGGACTACAGAATCTCCTGTCTTCTGTGTATCTTTAAGAGGGAGTTTGATGAGAGTAATTCCCAGAGCGATTTATCAATAACTGGAGTAGGGGAAGGTCCAAGTAATATGCCAGGTCAGTTTAACGTATACACATCATGTGGCACACAAAGTGGGGCCAACAGAGTGGTCAGTTGTCGTTACCAGTTTATTTTCTACAATTGCAGGTGCTTTGGATTTTGAGCACATAGAGGAGCAGGCAGAGGGGATATTTGGTGGCAGGTAATCTCAGTTTTTATTCATAATTACTCACAAAGAAGAGATGGTATTTCATTTGATTGTGTATTATGCATATGTCCAGTGAAGAAAACACCCCTCTGGACCTGGATGATCATGGTGGTCGAACATTCTTGAGGGTTCTGCTCCACCTAACCATGCATGATTATCCTCCCTTGGTGTCCAGAGCTCTGCACCTGCTCTTCAGGCATTTCAGCCAGAGACAGGAAGTTCTGCAGGCATTTAAGCAGGTATACGAGCTAAACGCAGCAAAACAGAAGCAGTCATTGAACTCACCATTTTCTTCAACACGACCACCAACCTTTACATACAATAAATAGAAGAAACACTAAATCATAGTAGGGATGCACGATGTATTGGGTCCCCTATCGGTATCTGCCTAAAGCGGCCTTAAAACTGAGTATGGGACATCAGCCACCCCACCGATATTTAACCGATCAGCCCGCTGTTTCTAAAGTCTGAAAACTTCTTCTTCCTCTTCTTCTTCAAAAACTTCTTTTTTGCAGACTTTAAAACTTCTAAAGACTAGGGGTGGGAAAAAATATTGATACACTGAAATATCACAATATTTTCATATGCTGCTATCATATTGACATTTAAAAATGCGGTATCGATCTATTTTACTTACGAAATCTTGCTATATTTCATCGTTCTGTAACGAAATCTTGCAAGAATTCACAAAAATTCTGTGATATTTTTAGATGCTGATATTATTTTGACATAAACGTGGTATCGATCTATTTTACTAACAAAATCTCGCGATATCTCATCCTTCTGTTATGAAATCTCTCGAACTCTCAAAATATCATGAGATATGAATACAAAACGATGAAATCTCGGGAGATTTTGTAAGTAAAATGGATCGATACCACGTTTTTAAATATCGATTTGATATTGGCATACGAAAATCAATCATATCTGTGTATCAATATTTTTCCCCCACCCCTATTTTTCAAAGTGTTGGAAACGGATAACAAAACTGCTATTTGCAATGACTGCTTATTTTTTCAGCTTTAATATCGGTATCGATATCAGTTATCGGCTGCATGAGTCCCATATCGGCATATTGGATATCGGCCAAAATTCCAACATTGTGCATCCCTTAATTATAGTATTTATCATTACAGAAACTGAGACACTCTTCTATGCTTGGTCATCCTGTCCATGAGTATCTAAATAAATACATTAATAATGTCATTCTGTGGAATCTGCACAGTTATTTCCCCCAAGTTTTTCCCCCATCAACCTCACAATGCAGCCCCTTTGTGCCCTAACAAAGGAAAAACACTTTTATTTACATCCAGGTTAAAGACCCACCTATTCTCAGCTGCATTTGAATAATTTTGATTCAAAAGTATTCAAATCTGCAGGGCCCCATGTTCTCTCTTTTGTTTTTAATTTATATCATGCCTCTATTCTTTTGTTCTTTTTCTGTCTTCTTTTCTTTTACACCCGCTGTAATGCTTTTAATCTTTTATGTAAAGCTCTTTGAATTGTCATGTACATGAAAAGTGCTATACAAATAGCCTTGCCTTGCCTAACAGGTACAGTTGCTGGTCACCAGCCAAGATGTGGAGAATTACAAGCAAATAAAGTCAGACCTGGATCAGCTGCGCTCTATTGTAGAGAAATCTGAGCTCTGGGTGTATAAGAGACAGGGGCCAGATGAGGGCATGGATGCAGGAGAAGCACTTGCTGCTGAGCCAGAACGTAAAAAGGTGAATTATGTTTTACGTCATAACAAACACAAAAAAGAATGCAACTGCATCTTGGACCCTGTAGAGCTTTTATATCTAACACTTGTTGTCTGCAGGGGGACTCAGAAGCTGCAGACAAACCAAAGAAAGCAGAAAGCACAAGCAGTTACAACTACAGGGTTGTAAAAGAGGTACATTACACAACCAATAATAATGTTATTTACTGTACAAAAGTTGGTAATGACCTCTTTTATGCAAGTGTTTTTGAACTGCCCAACATTTAATCCTGTAATGTTGCTCCCCCCACCCCCACTCCCTTTTTCTTTTTTTTTTTTTTGCTTACGGTTCCCTCTTAGATTTTGCTGCGTCTCAGCAGACTGTGTGTCCAAGAGGGTCTTTCAGGAAGGAAGAGCAGGAAACAGCAGCAGAGGCTTCTGAGGAACATGGGGGCTCACGCTGTGGTTCTTGAGCTGCTACAGATCCCCTATGAAAAGGTGCAAATGGACCTCAGTGACTTGTTTTTATTTTTATATGTGGATGTACTTATTACTGGCTTGTTTTGATCATCTTTCAAAGTGGTCTTGAGTAACAGTTCTTCAGGCTCTCTGAGGGTCATTCAAGGTTTCTTTGGACATTTGCTACATTTTCACAAATTTTCAACTCATATGTGCATTGAAGAATAAAGACCAAATATTAACTTTCAATGTCATTAAAATTGTAGGAAATCTGTTTTTGCCTTATATACTGTATTTGTTCCTGGACTATGTCAAGAAATGGGTAGCTGAAGACTTGCACGCCACTTGCATACTTGAGCGGTAATCGTGTTCACACCACTTGCATTCCGAATAGCATTTCGCTCTTTTACCTCGGAGCTGTGGTGGACATGTGCCGATTAACCCCCGTGTAATAAGAGCAGAAATGTTGCGGCACATTGTTTTGGTTGAACGCACGAGAAAATGTACCAGACAACGGTGACAGGATGACTGTCAGTGTAGGTGCAACAATCGACCTATCTGCAACACTTCCTGATGTTTGACTGTGGCCGGGACGCAATAAGTCCATGAATAAGCGACATGTTTGAAAAGACAACTCCAGTAAAAGAGCGGATGAACTTTACCACAAATATTCCGCAGTGCAGGTCTGATAGCGGCTTATGTGAATAAACCCTCATCGAGGTTGTTTTTCTTCCCCAGGGAGAAGATTTGCGCATGCAGGATATCATGAAGCTAGCTCACCAGTTTCTGCAGAACTTCTGTGCAGGAAACCAACAAAACCAAGCCCTGCTCCACAAGCACATCAATCTTTTCCTAAATCCAGGGGTGAGATGTCCTCTCTAACCCCACACACTTGTATTGTAGAAAACAGCCAATTTGACTCCTAAAAAAATAATTTTGCATGTGTTTATGTTTCATTTGTTCAGATTTTAGAAGCCATCACCATGCAGCATATCTTCATGAACAACTTCCAGCTGTGCAGTGAGATCAATGAGCGTGTGGTTCAGCATTTTGTCCACTGTATTGAAACCCACGGTCGCAATGTGCAGTACCTCAAGTTCTTACAGACGATTGTCAAAGCGGAGAACAAGTTCATTAAAAAGTGTCAGGACATCGTCATGGCAGAGGTTCTGCCTCGTTTCTACACTATTCCTTTCCAAATGTGTCTCAGTTATGCCACTCCTTTATTCCTAATGAACAATTTGTTTCTCTCCACAGCTCGTGAATGCTGGGGAAGATGTTCTGGTCTTCTATAATGACCGCGCCTCCTTCCAGACTCTGGTCAGATGATGCGATCGGAGCGTGATCGCATGGATGAGAACAGTCCACTGATGTACCACATACACCTGGTGGAGCTTTTGGCTGTCTGCACTGAGGGAAAGAATGTCTATACAGAAATAAAGTGCAACTCCCTGTTACCACTAGATGACATTGTGCGGGTGGTGACTCATGAAGATTGTATTCCTGAGGTGAGCTCAATCTCTGGTAGAGAACTGACTTGACATCTATGAGAGACTATAAACCAATGTGTTTAAAAAAAAAAATCCCAGACCAAATGACAACTGTGATGTGTCTGGAAATGGAGATTTTATACCTTATTATACTTGGTTGCATTTAACCTAAGCGTTGCATCAACTTCAATCCCTCAGGTGAAGATTGCTTATATCAACTTTCTCAACCACTGCTATGTGGACACTGAGGTGGAGATGAAGGAGATCTACACCTCCAACCACATGTGGAAACTCTTTGATAACTTCCTAGTTGACATTTGCAGGGTAAGGAGCCTCATGTTTGCTTTAAGAAATGATAACCGTATCACTGAGAAATGAAACCAATTTGTTTTTTGCCGTTGTGTTAAGGTGTGCAACAATACAAGTGACCGCAAGCATGCAGACAATATCCTGGAGCGCTACGTGACCGAGACAGTCATGAGCATCGTAACCACCTTCTTCAGCTCCCCTTTTTCTGATCAGAGCACAAGCCTGCAGGTACCCATGTCACATAATTATGCAGCTGAAGCAATGCAACAGTTTATGACTTTATCAGTCCTACCAACTCGCCAGATTTTTTTCGGTTAACCTAATATATATACCATTTGTGGAATATTTTCCCCTGCTGTATTTCCTTATTTCATTATGTAAATTCGTCCTGGAAAGCAGCACCCAGCAGAACCCACCCCTAATTAGCACATACTCAGCTTGACTCATACTCATCCTGGCACTCTTTCAGACCAGATGTACTGAATAGTAATAGTAGTAAAATAGTAATACAAATAGCAATAAAATGTCTGTGTCATCAGATGTCTACACCAGATATGTCACACTGCAGCCGAGTCGCCGGCAGAAATCTGCTGATCTCTGGGGGCGCTCAGCAGCTGAAAGACCGCAGGGAAAAGCACCGTCTGATTTTACTGAAAATCAATATCAAATGAAATAACTTTAGAGGGGTAAAAGCTCAGTTGTGTTCCAAACGGTCTTGTTATATCAGACTTTGGACTGCTGTGAACACAAGCGTGATGCGGGCGGAGAAGATGAAAAATTCTGATTTAGACGTAACTCTGTGCCATACTGTATGCCTAATTATGGGAAAGATGCTTCAGTCACATACAAATATTCTTGACTTCTTATTTGAGACATTAGCTAATCCCCACAGTTGGAATTTTAAAATCAGAAGTCAGAAGGAGACATGTTGCCACTGCTTTTTCAGCGGACCTCAAATTAGACTCATCTATGCAGAGATCGATGAGTGTCGTGACGCTGATATATCATCGGTTCTCCTGATAAAGAAATTATGGGATCTTCCTTATTTTTTTTTTTATGTATGACCTTTATATATTTTATATTATTTATATTTTCATTTGCAGTTAGAGGTGATGGCTACAAGTTAAATTCCTCCCCACCAGTCCCACTCACACTCGCTTATTCAACCAGCATTAGCAACGTTACAGAACCGGCTAACTATTGACTAGCATTAGCAAATGTTTAACTTGCATGTTCTCGAGGTAAGTGGCAACCTCTATAGGGCTTTTGAATTGGAGAAATGTAACACAAGGAAGATGCTATTTCTACACAGAGCAATAAAGCTAGCAACTCCTGAACTAATGCTAATGGTGCAGAATCCTTTCGTGTAGACGTTGGCATGGTAACCAGATGTAAATATAGGTATTTGTGTGTTTTGGACCCATCAAAGTTGCTAAAATGTGCTGTGAATAATTTTTTTTTCAGTTTAAGTAATACTTTGATTCTGCACCCTTCTAGACATTTTCTGAACGTATTATTTTTGAAAGATTAGTTGTTTTGATGAAAAAGTTGAAGCTATGACCATTAACATTTAAAGCAACATGCAGACCCGCTTCTTTTCCTTCTGGATTTCAGTCTCATAAACTACACATATCAACAAAATATTACTTTGTAGTGTGTTTTTAACACATTTCAAGTTTTCATTCACTCTGATAGTGAATGGGGGAGGAGGTGGTTGATGTTGGTGCCTTTCTAAGAAAGGCATGAAACAGATACAGGATTGTTAAGATGAAAAGGTTTCCCTCTTATACAATATCTTGCTTGTCTTTTGTATTTCCATTTGTACCTTTGAAGAATAATGTAATATCCTTTTATTTTTTATTTCCAATTATATTATTTCAGCCTTTCAACCCTCTAATTTGTATTTTATATGATGCTTTTTTGTGGTCATGAGATGAATGTAAGTATAAATGGAGTATACTGTATAATAGCTGCCTCATGGCTCTCCAGGAAAAGTCCCTGATACTAGAGCTTAGTTATTAGATTAGAAACACAGAGTGCTTTTCATATAAAGTGCTTCTGTAAGTGGTGAAATCACTGCCTGCTCACACTTTGATTCACAGCAATGCGATGTGGAATCCCCACCTGCTTGTGTGTGATCCTGTAGAGCGTTTCACTTACAAGAAAACACAGATTAGTTGTGACTGTGATTATTAAAATTCTGGTGATAAAAGCAAACTTTGAATAGTTCATAGAAACATCCTTTACACATAAAGTTAATATCCATTTTTCCCTTAGTGCTTTATTAAGAATTTATTTATTCATTCCCTTTGGTGAACTACAAGGATTCAACTATGGGAGCACTTTTAATATGTGATCTTTTACTTTTGGTACAATCAGTTTTCTTTAGTTTTGGTCCATTATACAGTGGAGTAGCCCAAGTAGCACATAGCCAGGACAGTTCTATCGGAAATGCATGGTTTTAAATTGGAAGTCTGTGCCATGAATATTTTTTTTTTCTATGTATATTTTATTTCTTCACTGCTTATGTGCTTTGCTACAGGCTCCTCTTCTGAGGAAAATATTCCAGGTATTTTTGCAATTTTCTTTAGCAGGGAAACTTTGGTGTTATACATTTTCCTGGGATGTTGTAGTTTTTTTTGTTTGTTGTTGTTGTTGTTTTTTTAAGCCTTGTTATTAACATAATGTTTGTGTTTGTGGAAGTCTTCTATCAAATAAGTGCAATACCACAGATTTTTACGGGGGTGAGATTTGGGCAAATGTCTGGGATTGATAGGTGTCCGGCAGCATCACTGAGTCAGCATGCTGGTGTTATAACAGGTTCTGTCTCTCCAGCTTGCACAGTCATGAAAAAGAAAATACATCTTCTTTTACTTCTATGGTCTTAAAATACAGAACTTAATCACTTAAATCACTTAAATTCACTTGGTTCTTACCTGGCTTAAAAATGCTGATGCAATTTCACACTACATGTCAAAGTGCCATTATTTACAAAATGTCAGCCAAATTCAGAAGCAGTGTGTAAAAAAAAAAAAAAAAACAAAGTACACTCTTGATGCTTTTCTAAGAATTAAAAGGGACTGTGGCAGCCAAGTACTGCTAATCAAATACACTTGATCAATTCTTTATCAAGTGTAAGCATTTCTATAAAAGCAGAGGTTTTGGTAGTGTATGGTAGATAACTTTACTGTGAGGTCAGAACATGCAATGCTGAAAAGAAAAGAACTCAAGAATTACATCTCCGTCTCTACAGGTTTCAATTAGCATGTTGAATGTTGAAGTTCAGTCTTTGTCTAACTGAACTTATTTGGAAGGCTCATCAGAATAAAGCCTCATCGTCCCACATACATAAAAGCACAGCTTTTGTTTGCAAAGTTGCATCTGAATAAATCTTAATGCTTCTTGGTCTGTTTTTTGACAGATGAGACCAAAGTGGAGATGTTAAGTCATAATTTATAAAGCCATGTTGAGTGAATGTCAATCAGCATATCAGTACAAACACCTCATACTAACTGCCAAGCATGGTGTGAGAGAACTGATTATTCGGGCTCGTTTTGAAGCCACAGGACCTGGACACCTTGCAGTCATTGACTCAACCATGAATTCCTCTGTATTCCAAGGTATTCTGCAGTAGAGCCAAATATGATCACATGCACAGCAGCAAATATTCCATAGAAATAAGGAGTCAAGGTGTTGCAATGAGTCAAAGTTCAGAACCTGACTGAAATGTGGCAGAGCCATAAGAGAGCTGTCTATGAACAAAAGCAACAATTCTCAATGAACTGAGGCAACGTTGCAAAGAAGAATGGGCCAAAATTCCTCCACAGTGATGAGACACTGATTAAATCATACAGAAAACTATTACTTTAATGTTACTAAATTTGTTTCCACTAAATCAAAAGGTGTAGATGGTTTTCCACATTCAGGTTCAGCATTTTTCTTTCTTTTTATCAAATAATGGCACAACCTTGAAATTGATAGAGGGTGTATTTTTTCACATGACTGCTTGAAGAGGTGTGGTCCAAACTGTTGGTGCCATAGAGAAGAGAATCTTTCATGCTGGGAACCCTTTCATTTCTCTGAAGACAAGAAACCTCATTTCTAACTAAAAGGAAAATAATAATGTGAAGTTTCCTTTTCTTTCCCCTCTGTATCCTCCTCTCAGACCAGGCAGCCAGTCTTTGTACAGCTGCTGCAGGGAGTGTTCAGGGTCTACCACTGCCATTGGTTGGTCCCAGTCCAGAAGGGCTCTGTTGAAAACTGTATCAAAGTTCTCTCTGATGTCGGTATGATCAACATCTTTCTTAACCCTCAGATCAGCTGTGTGTAATATCTAGTTTTAAATTATGAATCGGGTCTACAGTAAATGCTTGTTTCGATTCTGTACCCCTCAGCCAAAAGCAGAGCAATCGCCATCCCTGTAGACCTGGACAACCAGGTGAACAGCCTGTTTGTGAAATCCAATAACATCGTGCAGAAGACTGCTATGAGCTGGAGACTCACTGTTCGCAACGCTGCCCGCAGAGAGTCTGTAGTGACCACATCGCGGGACTACAGAAACATTATAGAAAGGCTACAGGTACAGTTTGTTTGAATTTATTCATGTAAGTTGATTTCTATGAATCTTAAAAGATGGTTTTTTTTGTTGTTGTTGTTTTCTTTTCTCCTTTTTGTCTGGAATGAAGGACATTGTGTCAGCTCTTGAGGACCGTTTACGTCCACTAGTCCAGGCTGAGCTGTCAGTTCTGGTGGATGTGCTGCATCGGCCTGAACTGCTCTTCCCTGAAAATACAGACTCGCGCAAAAAGTGTGAGAGTGGAGGTTTTATATGCAAGTAAGTAATGCAGGTATCATTTCTGTTAACGATTTGATTTCTGACTGAACATGAGACTTAAGGACTGGTGTACGTGTGCAGGCTGATCAAACATACCAAGCAGCTGCTGGAGGAAAATGAGGAGAAACTCTGCATCAAAGTTCTGCAAACGCTGCGGGAGATGATGACTAAGGACAGAGGCTATGGAGAGAAGGTAGGACGTGCTGTCAAGGACAGTCATGGTGGATATCCATATTAAGATTAATGCCCTGTAAACCATAAAACTGTGCATAGATTTAAGATATGCATAGAAAAAAACTGACAAATATTTTGACTGAAAATAATGCAAACTTTTCAGTAATTCTGTGTTAAAGAACTTTGTTGAGCCTCATACTTAAACACAATAGTGCAGGTACTACCCAAAAATTAGAAAATCCTAAAAAAGTTAATGTATTTCTGTAATTCAACTTAAAAGGTGCAATTTACATATTGTTTAGACAAAAAATATGTTAATCAATATATTTCAAGCTTTTGTTTGTTTGGATGTTGCTGATTAGGACTTGCAGCTTTAGAAAACCTCAAATTCAAAAACTCAAAAAATTAGAAAACTGTGAAAAGCTCCAGTATTGTAGGCTCAGAGTGTCACATTCTAATCAGGTAAGTAATCCAAAACATCTGCATAAGTGCCCCAAGCCTTTAAAAAAAAGTTCCTGTCTTGGTTAAGAAAAATTCACAATCATGGGGAAGACTGCTGATCTGACAGTTGTGCAGAAAATCATCATTGACTCCCTGCACAAGGTGGGAAAGACACAAAAAGTGATAGCAAAAGAAGCTGGTTGTCGTCTGAGTGCTGTCTCAAAGCACATTAATGGACAGTTAAGTGGAAGGAAGAAGTGTGGAAGAAAACGGTGTACAAGCCAGAGGGCTGACAGCAGCCTGGAGAAGATGGTCAGGAAAGGGCCATTCAAAAATGTGGAGGACTTCATAAGGAATAGACCTGTGAGCTTCATTCAGTCCAGCATAAACGCAGCCGTCTACCAGGACATTTTGGAGCACTTCATGCATACTTCACCAGACCAGCTGTATGTAGATGCAGACTTAATCTTCCATCAAGACTTGCCACCTGCCCACATTGCCAAAAGTACAAAATCTTGGTTTAACAACCATGCTCGATTGACCCGCAACCTCACCTGACCTGAACCCCATCGAAAACATGTGGGGCATTGTCAAGAGAAAGCTGAACGGGAAGAGACCAAACAATAAAGAAGAGCTCAAGGCTGTGATGGAAGCATGTTTTTTCTTTCATAACACCTGAGATATGTCAGAAGCTGGTAGCATCCATGCCACGCCAGATTAAGGCAGTCATTCAAGCAAAAGGGGCCACAACCACGTACTAAGCACAGATGCAAGATTTTACTTTAGGAGGCCTGATATTTTTGTATTTAAAGTCCTTTTTAAATTGATTTCATGCAATATTCTAATTTTGTTTTAAAATTTGAGATTTTCTTAAGCTGCAACTCCTAATCAGCAACATCCAAACAAATGAAATATATAGAAATATATTGATTTGCATATTATTTGTCTATACAATATGTAAATTGCACCTTTTAAGTTGAATTATAGAAATACATGAACTTTTTTCTCAATATTCTAATTTTGGGGGTAGTACCTGTATAATGCACTTTATTCCATTTAATTTAAGTTTACTTCCTAGATTTCATGAGTGCCTAAACTGAACTGAAAGTGACGGTCATCATGCAAAAATAGTAACATTTAAACATCATAAATGATTCAGAACATGACAAGTTGTCCTTACACTGGGTCTTCATATAGCTTTGAAGTTACTTTTACATGATTTTGGATCATCAGGCACACATACTGCACTACACATCCACAAACTCTCATTTATTTGAAGGGAATTGGCTTGCTGTTGCCGCCACATTTACCTTTGTAGTTGGAATATTTTCCAGCAACTGTCGTCCCTAAAATGCTCCATTAATTTTTCTAACTTTGGTTAATATCCTTCACGTGTAAATTCTTCTGTGTTGCTGGAGTATCTCAGCAGTTCTAACTCGCTTACTGTAACTAACATGTCATGCTGTATCATTGACCTCAGCTTTAACTTCCTCCTTCCTGTGTTGTTATCTAATCCCTTCAACCTTCTGTTTTCTTTCAGCTCAGGGCCTTTGATGATGAGATGGATATTCCTAAGGTTGTCTTTCTTTTTTTCTTTCTTTTATTCATATCATTGTTTCCTTGCCGAGCTCCTCTCTTATGTCAGTGTTGCAACTTTTGTTGCTCTGTAACTGCATTGTAACAGCTGCTGTAGCTGTGTTGTAGTTAGCGAGGGCTCTGGGGCACAGCTGGTAGCAAACAAGGGCAGACTAATTCTGCCTTTAACACCTGCTACATTGTCTGCAATAAAAGCGTGTGCAGATCAGTTGACAGCGGTGAGAAAGAAGGATGTTGGTAAATGTGTGCTGTCTGACTGCATGCTGCTCAATAAAGCCGGGTTTTTCCAAGCTCCAAGGTGACTCACTGGCTCGCTGGGCCAAGCGCCGGAGCTGCATTTATGTCTCCTCACTATCCTGACACAGAACATTTACTTTTTTAAGTTTATGCCAAGATGTATATCAAAAGACAGTTACTTGGGGAAACCTTTTTTTCAGATTTTAATGATTAGTTGAGCAAAAACTGATCAAGTGTGGTTTACAAGATGAATGGTGTGAAAACAGCTAAGAAACTTTGTAAGAGAACATTCCTCCAAATCAGATACTACTACTTCACTTGTTCAAATGAAATGAAAAAATACTTTATTAATGCTTGAACGGAAATTCAATTTGAAGGGAAATTCCAAACTCAACTTTAAACCACTATTTTCTCAATAGTGTATTCTAATTGGGGAAAAAGAAAAAAACATGCATAAAATTCCATTTGACTTTATTAAAATAATCCCTTCCTGTTTAAAACGGCTCAGATACAATTCATTTATTGTTATGATAGCCTTGACATATTTGCAGTTCTGCATGTGTTGCAGAGGAAAAAACGTGGGTGTGTTCATGTTTGTAGGAGAGAAAGGCACACCACGACAAAGTTAACTATTGGCAAAGGCAGAGCCTTAAGAGAGATTTGCGTAAACAAATGAAAAAGAGGCGTGGGACAAAATTCTTCCATAGTGATAAGGAAAACTGATAAAATCATACAGAGAACCGTTACTATTATTGCTGTTGAAGGTGCCTCTTCAAGCTATTAAAGGTTGATTATGCGGACAGAACAGTGACATCACGTGTGTCTAGGTTCTAGTTGCAACAGCAGAAAAACGGCCCCAGCCAGCTCTAGTTTGGTTGCCAGAATTGCTGCTGATACGGCAAGTGACCAACCGTGTCCAACAAGTACTGTTGAGTTCATAACTGACAGCTAACGTAAGCCACGTTAGCAAACAAGTTAGCTTACCGATCCAGGCGGAAAGTCGCCATTTCTGTGTTTTGATGCCATGGAAAACATATATGTGGGTCCATTTAGTGTAGTCTTCACCTAAATTTACTCCAGTTTTGCTTTTATCAGGTCACTCCTCTTCAGAGACAGATAACAATTATGGCTGTCAAAAAATTAATCCTGATTAATGACATTGTTTTTTTTTTTCACTTTTAGAACATATTTAGGATGAAAGGTGGCTCACCAGGAATTCTGCATTTATCTTTAGGAGACTAGATGACTGAAAGTCGTCCTTACATGTCTCCCTAAAGTTCTTCAGATGGTGGCAGTTTAGTCCAGAATCATGCTGATACGGTCCTCACATGCTGACTTCACAACTGTCTTTATGTGAAGCTGAAATTCAGGTCTGCGTCCTGGATTACTCAGATTTGTGGCAACAGTTAATGTATTTTAAATAATAAGTATTTTAAAAAATAAATTCTCTTGTTTTACAATGGGATTAATTTAGGATGAATCTTTTGACAGCCCTAATCACAATATCTCCGGGCTCTGGAGCAGCTGCTGGACTTGCCGATACCACTGTTTCTTCCTGTACCAGCCTTACTGTGCCCATCGCCCATTTGGCAACCTGCAATGGCGGCGTGTATTGGCTTGTAGATGTAAACATAATGCCATTGTCAAACCCGTTAAAATTTATTTTGGATTTATTTTCAGGCTAAATATAATTTTTTTTAGGAAATGCTGTACTTTATTTCTGCAATCCTCCAAATGACCCACGGAGGTATTATTTTTTTTTAAATATAGCTTTTAATAAAAATGTTCCATATTCAACCTTTAAATGATAAGGTGTACAGTTTTTCACACTGTTTCTTCTTTTTGGCTTAGTTTTTGTTAAAGACAGAAAACCTTATTTCAAAGTAACAGGAAAATGATGATGTGAAGTTTCCCCTTTTCTCCTGTGTCTTCTTCTCAGACCAGCTTGTCCATCTGCTGCTGGGAGTGTTCAGGGCCTGTCATTGCCACTGGTTCATTCCAGTCTAGAAAAGCTCGGTAGAACATGCTTATAAACCATAAACTCTGCTGCTGCTTCCAGAGACTTTCACAGAATATACAGGATAAGAATCTGTATAGTTTGTAACAAAACAAAAGTAGAGACTCTCCCAGTGATTTGTAGAGATTAAAGTGCATAATATGTGCTGTCTTAAAGGGATACCATGTAACTTTTGACCCAAACATTAGTGTAATGTAAGTAATGATAAATGATTCCTTCCATCAATATATAGCACTTGATGCATGTCTGTGCTCCAAGGGGGCACAGACCTTAAAAACCAGATTTTGCAACTTTGCAGGAGGGGATCCGTCTCTCATTGGATCATGTGGCCTGGAGCACTTTGCTTTATGGCTACGGACTTTGCTATCAGCTGATCAAAGTTGTCAGCAAACACGATTCCAAAAAAACAGATAAAGACTAATTTTGTGGCAGTTGGGATGTTACAGGCTTAGTTTAAAAAAATTTTTTAGACCAAAAAAATCTAAGAACACTTTTGAAGAAAAGGAACTTGATATGAATTGTGATTCCTTTTTAACCATGTCAAAGAAATTTGCTCCATTATTGTTCCCATTCTCAGAAAATTCTACAAATAGCCACATCAGATAAATCAGTCTTGAACTTCTGAATTTGTGCTACGTTCACAGTACATATTGCAGCAAAAAAGAAGTTTGTAATGGGTTTTTGTTAATATTGTGATAGAAAAGGAGGCAACAGTTGGTTTGTAAATGTTATAGTTAGCTGTGTTAAAGGTAGGATCCAAAGTTGTGTCCCCCCCCCCCCCGGAAAAAAACACTAGACTTAGTGAAATCCATCTCAATCCCCACCTTTGGGCCTCTACTCTCGTGTGGCAGTGACTTTGTTTGCAGCTCCCTCTCCCCCTGTCTGTATTTCGCTTTTTCTCTTTGTTTTACTGTGTTCGGGATGTTTCTGGGCAGAGATTTGCAAATATATCGCCAGCCAATGACAGAGCTAAGGGCGCGGCACTGTGTGGGGATACGCTCATGACTGGAGCAGACACTAGTCACTCAAATTCACGGGGGAAAAAAAGATAAGGCATACGCAGCAAAGGAAAGGAAGGATTCTGCTGTGAAAAGAGCTTTAGATGGTGCACCCTCGAAAACCAGAGTTAATATTGGTTTGGCTTTCACCTGCTTTCGAGCTTTGATGGAGATGCTTGGACTGAAGAAGTTGAAGTGCGATGCAGCCATTGGCCCGAGGGGAGGGACACTCAGTTTGAAAGTGTTTACAAACGGAAAGGGGGCGGGAGGGGGACTCTACTTTTTACATAAACATACGTAAACAACCTGGGATATCTGATCTCATTCACCCTTATGCTGCCCCTACTGGTCTCTTGTAAATTGCATGTAGAGTGAGCTTGCTATTCATTTTTAAGGTCATACACAAATTATTCAAACTAATTCAGGATGGATACATGCACAAATGTGTACTCAAAAGTACAAATATTTCTGGAGTAGCAAAGCAGGGATCAGCTGACAACCTTAAAATTGTAATGCAAGAAAAAAATTATTTATGTATTTTAAACTTTTCCATCTTGGTACACAGATGGACTCAAAGCTATGCATCATCACATACTCTGTTTGGTTTGCATAAATTAGGGAAAAGATAGTAGAACCATAAAAGCCAGCTTACTTCCTTTTTACTTCCTTATTCATACAGGTGTTTTTATTATGAGCTCAGCTCTTCATGGGTGTTTCCCCTGTGCCTCCTTTGTGCACCAATAGGGGGCACTGCGACTGTGTCCACACAGTGTCTGCATGTATTAATGAATGTGAGGGGCTGTGGCAGTCATTGAGGCTGTGTCCTAGTTTTTTCTTGCCTGCGAGCTGCACGATTCTTGGGTCCCTGCCAATTCCGGGCTGGGGTTACATAAGAGCCAGGTTTTTTTTTTTCCTGGAACTCATCCCTGCCGCTGATGCGCGACCTTCAACAGTAATTGCCAATAAAAGTGTGGTGGAGCTGTTTACCCATTCGCTGTATGTGTGCACGCATATGTGTGTGCACACCTGTGTGTATAAATGCAGCTTGTGAACGGGGGGGTGAGGGAGTTGGGGGGGATGTTTGCGTGAGTCTTGTGTTGTTTCTGTCTGTCTGCACATGAAAAGCAGCCATGCTGTAAGATTGGCAGTTGAGTAGAAACTCGTTTTCCTCTCATTTCTTCTCACGTTTTCCTCTTTTCTCCATTAAATTACAGTAGCATCAATCCCAAATGACTTTTAATACTCCCCACTTTCACCCACACCCTTTGTTACACAGATGCAAACGTATAGCCACACATTAAACTTACTGAATCCTGCTGTGGGTGTTTTAATGGGTGTGATATGAAAATACGTACAGCACTGTAGTTGGCGTTTGTCTCTGTTGTTGCTGTCTGAGCAAACCAGACTAATATGCTGTATTATTTAAGAGGAAAAGGATGACTGCCTATGCCACTTTAACACGAAGCATGGGTTAGTGTGGTCACATGTCGGATAATGCGATACATTAACATGGCATTTTTGTAACAGAGAAAAAGAAACATGGATGGGTTAAGACGTATTTACGACCGCCCTGCAGAGTGCATACCACCCCGTTGCTAAATGTCAGAGAGGTGATTATCAGCTAAATTCGCTGCTCTTTGACTGTCTGAGTTATGTAAGAACTAGAGGAGTTCAGGATACACAGTGCAGCACTTACTCTCAGGCTGCCCTTTTCACCTGGCCTCTTGGCTGTGTGGTCTCATCAAAAGAGTTATGCAAGCCCCCCTGTTTAAAGGAAGGCATGCATCAACCCTCTCTCCTTCATGTTACATGCTTGACAGTGAACCAACTGAAAGGTAGATTTTTATTTCATAGATTTTAAGATTTGGCTTTTTATAATAATTTATTTAATTCCACTCAACACATCTTCTCCCTCCCCCACAGCAGGGCTGTGCCCTCTCTGGTCAAGACAAAAACTCATTTTACAGGTCTGGTTTAGAAGTAGGACAGCTGCAATGAAAATGAGAGAACACAGTCTTTTAATTTGGTCTACTTTTCTGTCTGTACGACAACAGGCACTCAAGTGGTAAACCCCAGTTTTTGTGTCATTCACCACTGGTTTAAACATGACTTGGTTTCAGCCTGCAGAGACACACAGACGTGTTTATTTACGCACTTTCACGAGAAGCAAAGTAGAATGAAGTCTTTGTGGGTATGTGTGTGTGTGCTTGTGCGCAAATTTATTTCCTTTTGTGTTGAGCTGAAAAGTGTAAGACTGATCAGGGGCTTGCCCTTGGGAGATTCCAGTTTGGTGAAATAGACTTTAGCTGGGGCGGATGTGGCAGCTGCGAGGGGTTACTCTGCGGTGTCTGTGGTGGAGCTGGGGGTGATTAGCTTCAGAGATCTACTCTGATCAGCATATTGCTTTGTGGTTTGATGTGGTCATGATGAGGCAGTGTCCGCAGACTTGTGAAAGGCACTGGATCAGTAGTGATTTAGAAAACCTGCTAAACTAGTTAAAGATTTGCGTTAAAGCTTACAGAGTGGTGGGATTTTTTAAGAAAGAATACCATAGGGTGAAATAACATCATTTGACTTTTTGGTATTCTAAAGAATTCATGTCAGCATGCTGTTTTTTCCCCTTTCTGTTTTCATACTCTCACTTTCTGTTTCTCAGTCTGTCTTTTTCTGGTTAAGCACCCCCCACCCACACATAGACCAACAAGCATCCTCTCTCTTGTAGCTGTTAGCTGTTTTTGATGCAGTCACTGGTCATTTAAGGCCAGAAATGAACTTTTAAATCGCTTTATTGTAAAGTTGAAAACAGTACTGCTTTTCGTGAACTGTACAGTGACGTGCTGTATGTTTTGCAGATGTAAGGGTTTGCGGGGTGTGTTACCCATGGGTTTTACAAGAAATGATTCAGCGTGGCTGTCTTTGGCTGGTTGGCTTCTAAAGCATCCAAGCGTGGAGCCTTTGTTTGCCTTTGATTAAAATTAGTTTCAGAGAATGTAGTTCTCGTCTAATCCTCCGGCAAGTTGGTCAGCATCTTTTTGCATAACTTTGAATTCTTGCAGAAGGTTTGATTATACACAAATCAATGACATGGCAATGGAAAGCACCTGATAAGAGTATTAAATAAGAAGAATTGTGACGCATCTACACAAGGCCCAAGAGATATATATTTATAAGCCCATTTGAATCTTGCTTTAGCCACAATATCCAAGTGGTTTGACCAGATAATAACCCGAGTATGTAGTACTTTAGCTCATATGCTGGATTAATGAGTTAAGCACACTAACCCAAATCAGGCTGATCAAATTATAGCATTGTCAGTCTAAATGTGGATAAATAAACCAATCCTCAGTCCAAATCTGCACACAAATCAGGACAAATCTGTCAACTAATGCTTGGCCAGAGTTCACTCAACAAAATTGAAAAGTCCCTCAAGGAATGTCACGATTTATTTTGGTACAATCATTGTAAGAAAAATAATTGTGATTTTATGTAAAAAAAAAAAAAATGTTATGCATTCATTTCTCAGCATCAGAAATGTATAATGTCACATCATACTCCTTTTTTTTTTTTTTTTCTCTCTTTTTTTTCTCTTTTTTTTTTCCTTTTTTTTTTCTCACATCATACTCCTAATAGGTCTTGAAGTTGTAACAAGGGCCATAAAAATTAATGCAAAAAATATTAATGTATGAAATTATCATAATCTCTCTTTCCCATCAACTCATAAATAAAGTTATTTCTCATGTCATATTTTTTTTAAAAATCTGAATTTGGCATTAACTCGGCGAGAAAAACTGATTTGGGGTTTTTAGATGCCTCAAAATGACCAAAAATAACTTTATCCTTCTAATTTATGAACATTCTGACAGTTTTCAAGTCTTTGATTTTAGAGGACGGCCACGGGATGACTTACTTCATTAATCAAATCACTTTGCTTTTATTCAGTGTGCAGGTTGAACTGATCTGCCTTTGTGGTTCAGGCATAATATTTTATGTAAAGTGACAATATTGAGGAAACTTTATGATTGATTAATTAATCATGGGGTTTAATACCACAACTAATTGTGTAACTGAATAATTGTGACATCCCTAGTACAGATTTCCTTCACCAATAACTTCAAAAAGCCAATTTAGGGAATATCCACTGGAAGATTGTTGCTCATTTAGAGCTTTTGTTGTTGTTGTTTTCTCACCTGTCTGTATTTTGATTAATTTGTAAGCATGCGCTGCCTCCTTCAACCCCCAGTTAGATCATTAAATCATATCCATCTATTTTTTTTCAAGCACAGTTGTTGTTTTTTGTCGTAGCTGTGGAGAAGTTTCTATTAAATTGTCCTTTCATTGCGGAATCTCTTTATTCTGAGTGTTTATTAAGTTATCAAAGTAAAAAAAAAAAAAAGTCACTGGTGGTTTCTATTAATAAAAAGTTTTAAGCCTTATCAAAACCATATGCATACTGTACATTCTGCTCTTTACTCCTTCTTACAGTGAGGCTATCTGAGCTGCCAGAGAATATAAATTTCCTCATTGTGTGTTTGCTTTTCTCTCGCTCTCTCCCTGTCTCTCGCCCAGAGTGTGTTTTTGGTGACAGATGGCCACTGTAAGCAGCTCTGTGTCATTGGTTCAGTGGCCTGGTTTCTTTTGGAGTGATTATGTAACTCTAACCCTGTCACCCCTCTCCTCTCTCCCCTCTCCTGCCCCTCCTAACATGTTCTTTTACATAACGGTGTATGTGGAACAGCCTTTTTTTTTTTCCCCAAGTTTCATTTTCCCCTTGTGAACACATGCTTTAAGTACAGGTGCTTTATAAATGCTGAAAAGTTACCTAATTGTGATTTTTCTGGTTACTCATAAAGGAAAACAGGAAATAAGAAAAGCAGCACATCTGTGTATGCGATACAAGTAAAATTTGATGCATGTGCTTCGTGTTTCATGTTTCTAAGAACATGGCTCAAACTGAGAAGTGCTCACCTTGTGATTGCGCATTGATGACTTTAGCTGACAGTGGTAGTGTGATTTCAGTTTTTACTCAGTTCAGTTCAGTGTCTCTCTCAAATCATAAAAGATTTGACATTAGATAAACTGGCCGATTTGCTTTCATCGAGTTTTGTTGTTGCTATGAAGTTTCCAGGCAATTATCTTGTCTAAATAGTCTTTATTTTCTTAAATTAAAAAAAGAGTATTCTTTTGTCCATAGTTTTCAATGAACTGGGTACACAAATACATTATGAAACAGTTACAGTACAGCTTACCAGGGTCTGCAACAAAGAAAAGGTAACACACTCCATGTAAAACAGAAATGGGAAAGGGAAGGAAACGTGATTAACACTGAAGAAATCTGGAATCATGTAAGATTATGTAAGATACAATGGAAAACTTCAAATTCAACACAATGGGAAAACCTTATTAGATCTTTCAACACTCCTGCCCAGAAAAAATACCACACCAACTCTTCAGCATGTTGGAGATGATGTGGACCCTCAAAGGCTAATCATTTTCATATCTTCTGGTCTTGTCTAGTTGTACTCCCGTTTTGGCAAGAAGTATACAAAATTATTAAATCAATATTCCAGATTGCCTTTCCCTTTGAGTTTATATCTTTATACTTTGGAAATCTGTCAGCAGAAAACTTCACCTCCAATAACAAATACTTAATTCAGATCCTGAGTGCTGCTTGCAAGAAGGCCATAACAAGGAAGTGGTTAAAACCAGAAAAATCTATGGTGGATGACTGGATAGATATAATTTATGATGTATTCAAGATGGAAAGAAAAACTTATAGTTTAAGGTTACAATAGGATGTGTTTCTGAAGAGATTAGAAAGATGGACCAAGTATGTACAGTAGAGCCAATACAACCATATTTTATTTATTGTTAAGATGTATGTTGTACCCTTCTGCTTCGGTATAGTAACTTTTCCCATTGTCATAAAAATATTAAGTCTATTTTTCTTAAATACATATATATATTTTTCTTTCTTCCCCCTTTTATGCACTTACTTAGTGTAGCTCCTCTTTGAACTCACCAAGGCACGCTCCAGTGTTCCTATTGTTCCTCTGTGCGTAACATTGGAATTACAATATTATACTGAGTGATTTTGCGTTTTTGATCATTGAAAATAATGTAAAGCTGTCAATGAACATGTGAGCCATGGCAATTCATGAAAAAAAAAAAAAAAAAGTTACAGCTTATGTGATCCTTCCAAGCTCATATAAAATATTTCCAACTTATAGTTAAGTAATCTTATCCATTAATTTTAGGCTTTTGGGTTGGAAAATCCTGCTTTTGTGTTGCTACCTTTAGCCCACAAAGGAACAGTCTGGAAAAACAGTAGAAATTTAACAAAGATTTCTTAACTCTTATTATACATGTTTTAGAAGAATCTGTCATAGTCGCCTAATAAAAGTAAGTTTCAAAATTGATTTTAGCATCTGATCATTGTTTCACCTCAACCTGACTAACCGACTTTTTTTCAGGAGTGAATTTTAGAGATGTTTTAAGGGTTTTCTTTTCTCTCATATCTTTTTTCACCTGTAGACAAAACCAAGCTAACCAGTTCCTCTTGTTTGTAATCTTCACGCTAACCTAAGCTAACTATCTGCTGGCTCTCGGTTCACATTTACCACAGTGTTATAAGATAGTTATTATATAAGTGTTATGACACTGAGCAAGTAATTCAATAAACTTACTTCCCAAAATCTGAACAGTAGTTTTAAGAATGCTTTTACATGTTTGATGATCACATATCTGCTTCTTTGCTGTATTTTCTCCTTCTTAGCTTAATTTGAGTTGTGTGTGTTAATATTGAAATGACTGAGAGTAAACATTTTAACAGAATGCTCAAATTGCGGGTATTCAAAAGGAATTGGCAACTTTGCTCCAAATGTTGTGGATTATTTAAACCTTAACACATAAATTGCACAAGTTCTGACTGAAATCTGAGAGCCGACACTGAGACTGGATCTAGCTGCTTGAGCAAGAAGGAAGGAGGTGGCCTTACAAGTAAAGGAGACGATAACAAGACTCTCAAACATACCTGAAAGAAAAAACAGCACAAGCACCAGGAAGGTAAAAGCTGGTATGCAAGTCTTGTAGATGAGTAACAGTTATTTGCATGGAGAAGGAAGAAAATACCTTTTGTGATAACAGAGTAACTCAAGAATGCCTTCCAGGATTTGGACACTCATGTTTCCTGGTCAGCAATTAAGAAAAAACCTTCAAGAATTCAATGCACTCAGTATGCCTGAAAAAAAAAAAACAAAACAACAGAAAAGCTTTGATGGCTTAAAAAAAAAAGAAAGAAAAGAAAACCCTAAACAAACTCAAAGCCTTTTTTAAGCTTCATGTTGGAGGTTAGTGTCTGCTGATCAGGATGTGCTGAGGATTTCATGCAGTCATGACTGGAATGAATTTTCTGCTTAGTATTGAAAACGCTGATTGTCTTTGATGCCTTTTGTGTTGCTGATTTCTCTGCTTCATTAATTAATGAGCAATATCTTTTGAACTCTTACATTTTTGTATGTACCGTAATGAAAACTCAAACTTCCACTTAATGTAGAAGAAATGCCTGAAGTTATCACATTGAAAACAAAAATGGAACACTTACATTGCACACTCCATTTTATTCAACAAAACAGTCCCTGCCTTATTTGTAGCTCCAAATTTTCCTTGGTTTCTGGCTCCTAAGTGAAAAGCATGGCAACTCTTACTGAGCAGAGCTTTGCATGGCAGCTTGAAACAGCTAAATTGGTACATGATGTGGTAATTAACCTTACAATTGCTCCCTTAATGCTGCATGAATACTAACTCTGTATTTGTGTCACTGTGCTCACAATACTCACGACACCCAGCAGCTGGATCAGAACCAGCCTGAGAAACTGTTGGCGGACCAGAAGAGGGTAGGTACCCTTTAATCTGCATGGCAGCTTAAGTAACAAGTCCAACACTAAACAGTCTCTATCTTGCTTTTTATGTTTCTGATTTAGCTCCTTCGGTGTTGTAGATAACACCCAGCTAATTAATCACAGAGCTGTTGTTTTACTAAAGAAAGATAGAAATAAATTACATTTCTCTCTGCATTATCTCTCTAATGGTGCTCATGGCTATCTAGAAACTTTGTGGACCCCTAACTGCTGATGATAAGCAGCTTTTGTAGTCATCATTTTACATGCAGCTTTATTAAGTTATAGTCAGTGTTGTACAAATGTATCCAACCACCACTAATGTCCAGCATCTGTTACACCTACACATCTGATGCACCTGTTTCATTACTCCCCTGAATCTTCTTTTTCCCATAAATTTGATCTTTTTAAAAATATTCCAGAGAAAATTTCTGCTTTTATCTAAACTTATCAGGTATGAAGCATTAGTACTGTGAGTTTTTGATAATCCTCAATTCAGGCCATGTTTGTGGGAAAAGATTAGGTTATATAAAAAATAAACAAATATTTGAACCAAAAGAAATTCTCAAGAGGGAACAGTGAATATTCCTCTCACTTCCTCTGACTGTACTTTGCTGTTATGAAAAATGCTTACAGCTGATTAATCTGCCAATAAATGAGGAGAACAGCGTTCTTCACACCACCTACATAAAGTAATCCTGACCGCTGGAGCACAGCTACGACAGCAGAGCTTACATAATTTCTCTGCCGTCTTTCAAGGACCACCCACAGCTGACAATAATTTGCGCATAATGACACAGAAACACAAAATCGCCCATCCCTTTCATTTCCCTCACTTTATCCCATGGGAGGTCTGTCAGGTAGCTCTGGGCTGCAGTTGCCATAACAACAGCAAAGTCGTGCAGCCGACTGTTCAACAGTAGATGAGTCACAGTGTGGGAGGGCTGCCCCCCAGGTCTACCTAAGTGAAAACCGGGACCTCACATTGTCACTAAACAGTGCCACTGTTGCTATAATAAACAGCCGTCGTGTGGGTAGCAGAAGGCAAAAACTTTACAGGATGCCTCAAAGTATTTCCTGTGTTGAACTTTAGGAAAAGCTTAAATATTTAGAATGAAAAGTTCATTGAAGAACAATTAAAGGGTGTGATCATGATGTAGGCAGGCTATCATTTTCTGAGATTGGGGAGTTTTAAAGTCTCAGTGAAGAATTGAAGTGCAAAAGATATCCCTGGTGTTACACAACCTTCTCTCTCCTTGTCACTGACATCACATCATTACATCCTCCCCCCTCTTTTTTTTTCACCCTTTTGTAGGGTGAGGCACTGAGACAGATTCTGGTGAGCCGTTACTATGGCAACTTCCATCGGAGTGGTGGGCGGAGGGACAGTTTGACGTCATTTGGCAGTGGCCACCTCAGTCCAGTAGGACCGGGCAAAAACCAGCCAGGTGAGATCTTGTGACTGTTGTTGCTGATTTCCAACACAGAATGACATTGGTTTCAGCAGAACATGTTTAGTTTAAGCACACGAGGACACGAGAACATGGATTTCAGCTCTCCTAAATGATTTGATGTGTCTGTGAAGCATTATAGAAGGGCATCTGACCAACAGGAAGGATATATAGTTGCCATAATGATATAACCGGGATGACATTGGTCTGCAGAGCCTTGCTGAAGCTTTTGATTTTGGTTTACCAAAACATAACACAAGGATGGGACTGGGTCTGTCTGACCCTGCATCCAGAGCACAACATCCTTATCATCACATGATAGTGTAGCCATCCTGCTAATCTGCAGTCAAAATACAGATGCTCCACATCTCTGTTCAGTTTTTCTCCTTTTATTTGAGCTTTTTCTTGTTTATATATGATGTTTAACGGCCAATTCTGCAGGTTTAGAATGTCCTCTTATATTGATAGCTATGGCATGAGTCTGCTTATATAAATTCAAGAGTGCCAGCAAAGATCAAACATGGGTGTGACATCATAACATCTTTATATTCTTTGTTTTGTTGAACTTGAAAACAGAAACCAGGACACTTGATCCCTGCTCACCATCTTTCCCATGTACACCGGCACCCTGTCAGACATCCAGACCACAGGAAGTCTGCCCCTCCCATCCGTGATAAACTTCTTACTGTTGCTAGAAGGGCTGTTACTTCCTGTGATAAGAGCTCTGCACCTGTTGCAGAACAAGAATTCCATATGTAGCCTGAAGCAGGGGCCATGGGGGGGGGGGGGGGGGTGTTTGCAGGAAAAAAAGTTGGGAGCAGAGACTTACACAACACACAGTTATGCAAGTAGAGGATTAGTTAATGACCTATTTTAGTAAGTCATCTGAAATTGTGTATTAGGCAAATAAATATGTGATTCATGATTAACAAAATCACATTTTGACAAATAACATTTTTCCCTTATTTGATTTTAGGTTGCTGCAAGAAATGTTATGTAAGCATTCAGCAGCTTCCCACATACAGTTTTTAGATTTTAGACAAGACTTAAAAAAAAGCGCTAAGAAAAAAAGATGAATAAAAATCTTGTAACACATAGTGATAAATGCTGCAAGTTGGTGAGAGAAAAAATATTTTTGATAATTTTTCTCTTGTTTATAATCTGTACAACACGTATTTACACAGAGAATATTTTTAATCATAGAGGGAAAAAAAACCTCATAACTTTAACCTGACACCCTGCTCTCATCAGTCCTGTTGCTTTGTCTCTCCCGTGCAGGGTTGGGGGGTCCAGGTGGTCTGATTCGGGGAGAAATGAGCCTGACAGAGGTGCAGTGTCATCTGGACAAAGAAGGAGCCTCTGATCTGGTTATTGACCTCATCATGAACACTACAAGTGACCGAGTTTTCCAAGAAAGCATCCTCTTGGCTATTGCGCTCCTGGAAGGTGGAAACACCACCATCCAGGTCAGTTTTGCACATCTGTATTTGATATAAATGTTATATTCAGAAAAAAGAATAAGGTTGCGTCTGCTGTCTACTATTGAATTGCATCTCATTGTGAAGCGCATACATTCAGCTGCTTCAGTTAGATCAGTGACAGGATCGCGCTGTGTCATGGTAAAGTTTTCATCAAAAGGTAGTGTGTGTAGTATTTGGGTCAGTGTGCCATTATGGCTGCACATATACATCACCAAGGCGGCTCTGCTCCCCCTCATATATCTCGCTTTATCATCATATCTGAGAGACCAGGCCAGCTGCTAATGACATCATTGGTTTGAATAGCAGTGTATTATAAAATATTCTCTTTTTTTCATTTATTTTGAACCCATAAAGCTGTAACGTTATGTAAATGTATGGCTTTCCCCCTGATTTGGTCAGCCTTGGGCTCGCTCAACTCCATTTGCATCTCAGGTCTTTGTCGTGTCTCTTTGTCTGATGCCCAGTCAGTTGATCTCTCCGTCTTTTCATTTTGTGTGTCCGTCTGCGTGTTGTTGTGTAAGCAAGGGGCTTGCATAATCAGATTAGAGCGAGGAAGCCACTGAGGCAGAGATAATGCTTTGGCTTCCCACGGCTGCTGCAGAGCCACATCACGTGATCAGTCTGTGTTACATAAGGCCTGTGTGAATGAACAATGAGGAATGTCTCAGCCTTCAAAACATTCCAGCCTCGCTCCCTCGCGTTCTCTTGCCGGCCCAAACTGGGTCATGCTGGGCCTCCGGAACTGGGGCAGTGGGGAGAGCGGGTGGAGGGACAAGGAAACACAGAAGGGGATTGAGGAGAAACTGGAGCTCTTCTCAACCTTTCATTCTTATGTTTGTTCTGGAAAAAGAAATTTCTCTGCAGGAAAAGCTGTCCTGCAGAGCTAGAAAAGGACCACACCGTGCAAATAAATGTTTTCTCTGATTTACAGGAAAAATTTCCTAAAAATTGTCAGCAGTTTTAATGGAAATGAAGTGTTTAACAGAGGCCAGGTTTCTTTACTGGAGCCACCAAGTTGGTTTTCTTCAGTCTTCATTTTCTGTGCCGAACCGAGCACCTGTTGGGTGTCGGGTGTCTTCCTCTCACGTAACACAGTTAACTATTTACTCTTGGCCTACATAGTGCACAAAAATACACCACACAAATTAACTCAACTGCATGCTTATTCAGTTTCTTACATGCACTCACACTCTTTTTGCTTTCATCTATAGTATCAGTACTCATGACATAGTAATACAACCTGTTAGTAAGATTGGTGTGCAGTGATTTGATAATCTTATAAACTGAAATTTACATATATATAACACCTATATATAACCTATATACAGTATAACATATATAGGTCTTTAATGGCTTCCAGCAACAGTTTAAACAATGTGAGGATGGGAGCTATGAACTACTGGGAAAGTTGTGTAATGCTTGACAAAAATACATTGAATATGTTGCAATTAATTAGGTTAATTGTCAATAGGTCAGTGACATAACTGGGTATTAAAGGAGCATCCCAGAGTCTTATAGAATTAAAGACCAAGAGAGGTTCACGACTCTATGAAAGACTGTGTGGGCAAATACTTCAGTAATTCGAAAATAACTTTTCTGGGAAATGGCAAAGAATTTGGGGATTTTTATTATCTAAAATACATAATATCATTGCAAAACTTTGGAAAATATTACTTTACTGAAGTAATAAGGCTGAAAACAAACATTGAATGCAGGTGATTTTCAGGCATTCGTGCAGCTCTGCAAGTACAATTCTGTAGAGGAAACGCATACCACATTCTGCTCATATTACAGGAGCATCTTTCCATGCTAAACTGTCCTGCCTGCTAGTCCAGACACATTAGTCCCTCAAAACTGGTAGAGCATTATGTTATGAGAAACATGACAAAGGAGGAACCAATAGCAGTTGAAATCCAGTATGAAGCCAGAGCGAAAAGCATTTTATTTTTGCAGTTATATTTCATCCTTGGCTCCTAAATTCTCACAATTATTAAAGAAAGAGGTGGCCCAAAAAGTGGTAAACATGGACCAGTCCCAACTTTTTAAACGTGTTTTACTGCCATCAAATTCTAACAGAAACAGTAAGTAAGCAAATTTTCAGTTTTTAGGATTTCATATAGTCTTTCTATAGTTTTTTTTTTTTTTTTTTTTTTTTTTTTTTTTTTTTTTTTATGAAATACATGGTTGCAATGATTTAAAAATCAGTTAAATTCACTTTAGTTCCACTTTATGGGACGTTTCAACTTTTGTCCATGCAGGGTTGTATGATGTGGAGCATTTACCTTTTTCACTAGCGTCTTTTCTCTTTATCTCTGTCTCGAGTCAGCTTTTCTGCGACAGCCATGGCTGAGCTCATACAGCTGTAAATTGTGTTGTGACATGGCGACTTGTGACATTTCACTTGTCAGCCATCTGCTGTCTAACCACATGGCACGCTGCACTGTTTCCCTTCAAAGCACAAGCAGAAAAGAAGTCTGACAGACGTGGCTGATTTGTGGAAAAAGGGAAGAGACTAAAGAAGAGGGAAAGGTTTTGGGGGATAGCAGAGCCGAGCAGCAGCTTCACTTGGTTTACATGTGCCGCTGCCCTGACGTGAGAGGGAGGGTGAGAGGAAAAGGGAGCGTAAGTATAAATAGCTGTTACATAACATCCCTTTGTTGATGCCAAGTGGCAGAACGGAAGGAGAGAAGGGAAAGCGCATGACCTTGTTTTTCGGTGTTGTCCGCCCCCACCTTGCCCAGCTCCTCTCTCTCATTCCACCAGAGTTTGTCTCCATAGAAACAGACAGGCTCTATGTTTACCCACTCTACAGGGGGCCCTGGAATGATTGTCCCTATCCTCAGCCCTCCTCTGTTACTATCACTCCATTCTCTCTTTGCCTTGATCACCAAGTGTTACTTCATCCTGAACGTCATCTCTCTGCTCTTGTCCTTGCTTTTTTAACGCTATCAAAACACAGATGGTGTCTCGATACAGCGCCACAGATTTTGAAAATGAGGGTGCGAGGGCAAACATCGAAACACTACAGAGGCAGCAACGTGGTTAGACATGAAAGTTTTCACAGGTTTTCACTTCTGATTTATTGTCACAAACATTTCTGAAGAAATGATAAAATGAAAGTTTAGGTGTTTCGTTGTTTTTGCTGTGGTGCCTGTCTTATTTCTGCCCAGGCTTTGTCTCTGTTTCGGTGACGCACTCGATTCACTGAAGTTTAGTTCTTTTGAAACTGGTTTTGAATTATAGTTACTCCATCAGCACAATGCTGCAGGTTCACTGCACAGCATAATAATGAATTTTCTAACTATCCAAATGCACTCACTCCAAGCCACTGTGAATAAAACACACACACACACACACACACACACAATGAAATATAATGCCTCTAGTAAAGACGAAATGCCCCTGGTGGCATGGCGCTGTTTTCAGTAACTCAGCCTGACTGCGGTGTCTCTGACCTGGGATATCCCAGATATGAGCACTGCTGCTCTGAAATAACAGTAAGCTGGAAGAGAAGACTGATTAAGTAAGAATAAAGTTGGCAGTCGCAGACTTTGGGATAAAATACTGTATTGCAGAGCTTGTGTGATCTGTGGGTGTGTCTTCTCAAAATTGGCATGTGCTGAAGCCAGAGACGGCTGACCCAGTTTTGTGAGTGTAAAAGTCAGTGGGCGTGTTAGCGTATTCGCTCTCCAGCCTGTGTGTGCTTATACTGTACAAGTGTTTGTGTGTCCGTGCCAGTTATGTAATGATGAAGGGTGAGGGAGTGCTCCTCTGTGTGTTCGCCAGTCTGATCAATGGCGTGCTAGCCTGGCCCTCATGCCTCACTCTCTGCACCATGCCTGTCCCACCCTCCTTCCTGCAGGCCCATGCCTCAGCTGATGAAGGACTGAGTTATATGAGCAAAGACAGACAGGCATGTTCAATACCCCCCCCCCCCCCCCCCCCCCCTACCTCACCCTTCCCTCTTCAGGCATGCTATGAGTTGTGAGCTAAGAGTGGGTTGCCAGTTGTGCAGCTAGTCCCATCACTTTGCTCTTCAATCTATCATCAGGTTGTTTATTGCGTGATGGCCTTGCCTGGCAGTCCTCTCTCCCCGTCCCGCTATCTCCTTGTCCCTGAGTTTTTGGCAGAGTGTATACGTGCAGGAGGCCTGCTACTCAGTGGTGGATAGCCGGGGTGGGGCTCAAGGCTCTGGAATCTGCTTTGGGGATCAAGCACACAGTTATGTCATTGTTTCTTCCGAAGCACCTCGACTGCAAAATAGTTAATTCTGCTCTGTATCACGTAAAATACAAGCTATAAAATCTCTTGTTTGTCTGCTTGATTTCTTTGTCAGTGTTCATAATTTTGAATGAGACTCAACAGTGTGAACCCTTTAACCCTAACACTGCATGTAAACTTGTTTGTGAAAAAACATTCAGACGGAGACCAAGGAGTAGGACAAACATGGCTTGATTTGTTCGTTTCGCTTAACATCCTTGTGACTATCATCTATTTGTTTTCTCTAGTAGCCCAGTTTTACATCTAACCTGGAAAGACAGATGGTTATGTAACAAACTTTGAGAAGTGCCCTAGATACAGCCTGATAACAATCTCTCCCTCCCTGTCTCTTGTGCTCCTCTTCCCTCTCTCTCTCTCTTTCTCTCAGTCATTTGTTTTTTGTTATCCTGCTTCCTCCTTGATTCCCTCCTCGGTGTTTCTTTTACCTCCATCTTCTCTCCTCTTATCTGTGTAAGTAGGCCAGGCTTCGCCCTCTCATGTTTAATATTTCACCCTGTTAGTGTGACAAGGCTGCTTTGGCTGGTGAGAGCCTTTCCATAGACTGCAGCAGTAACAGTTCTTACATAATCAAAACAACAGCCCTGTGGGTTGGGACATGGCGTATACATTGCGCCTGGCAGGCTTGAAAGTGCTCTAATTCTGCCTGACCCCATTTTGCTGCTATAACTGCTATGTTAAACCCCCCCATATCAGTAAATCCATGCTTGCTTCACAGCAGTTATATAATGTTTTTTGAAGGCCAGTTTCTTCATCAACTGACAGCTTGGATTTTCTCTTTTAGGCTAGACTACATGTACTGACTAAAACATACTCATGTTTAAAAACTATTATTTCAATTCCTAATAAATCTTAATTTTCACCTGTTTTCTGTTTGCCAAATATTCCAACGGAAATTCCAGGAAATTCCACAGTCACAATTCCACAGAAAAAAATCAGTCCCATCTATGATGAATGTCTTTACCACTCAGCCAAATTGAATAATTGAAACAATGGTGAAGTATACAGTACAGAGGAGGGGGGGCGTCACGTCCACAGAGGATGCAGACTGACAGATCTCAGACCAGCTCAACTGAAGCACACTACCAGGGAAAACAGCAGGGATCATTTTGACTAAAGCAAGCTCCATACTGTAGGTCTAAGATCAATAATCCACACAGCCAGAGACAAATATTTGGCTCACCTTTCAGTTGTTTAGTTATCAGCATTTTAAAATACTGTAACTTTGACATTCATGGTTTGAGCAGCCTGCCAACCGTGTGGTGGAGTTTTCAGTGTGGTGTGGACCTTTTTATCAAATCAAACTTCATTTATATAGCACTTGCAAATAAACAATGCAAAGTGCTTTACATAATAAAACTATTTACATTAAAATAGATGAATAGTTTTTGCCCCTTTTTTTAGTGGAGAAGACGTGAGTCAGTCCAGCTACATGACCTGTGGCAGCAGTGCAGCCTGACTGTCTCTGGTAAAAAATAAATAAATAAATAAATAAAATAGTAAAACTACTCTTAAGTACGACCTTGTATGGTGTTGGTTCATTCACAAACTTACCATGATGCTACTCTCTTAAGTACATGCATATACTGTCCTGTAACAACTGCAGTATGAGATTGTTGACTTGACCCAGCCATCCACTGTGCATGCCTCTCTGAGCTGGTGAAGCACCTGCAGTGTCGCATTTAAAAGTTGCTCCTCACAAAAATAATCCAATTATTCTTAATGTTTCTTCAAGTTAAGATGGGATCCCAGGTTTTTAAAATTGGGGCATCTGGGTAAGATTCATTTCTGTGCTGAAGGTAGAACAGTGAAGTAGCATGCGTGGTAGCTACTCTGTTAATTTGCACGGTTGGCTCATTCGGGGCTAATGCATTGTTGAAGGCCTATTTATAACGCTACGGGGTCATTGGTGGAGCTGGTTTTTGCCCCTTTGAAATTGCTACTTGCTGCATCATGGAAGCATGATTTCAAACAAAAGTAATTGAAGAGCTATTAAGTCCGCTCACATGCCAGTATAGCATAGTTCTCAGTCTTCTTTTATCTTTACTCTTGCTTGTTAACATGATTCTTTAATGTCATTCCCCAGTTTGATTTGATTTCGTCATGTTTTTTCACGTTGTTTCTCTGCTTTGCAGCAAATGGGTTGATTGACTTGAATTATTCGTAGATGCTAAAATTGTCGATATTAACATGGTCTGAAAAATACTTACATGTTGCGCAATGCCACACCAGTGTAAGCGGTTACAGTGACAATAAGTGACAACTGTTTTGCTTTTTTACCAGATGACACAATAACACAGTTTTGCCTTTCTTGTCCCATATGTTCAGCGTTCATTCTTTTGCCGTCTGACTGATGACAAGAACTCAGAAAAGTTCTTCCGGGTCTTTTATGACCGTATGAAGTCCGCTCAGCTTGAGATCAAAGCCACTGTGACAGTAAATACAAGTGATCTGGGAAACCGAAAGCGAGATGATGACAGCCAAGAGAAAGATGTCCCTGTCCGCAAAAAAGGTCAGAGGTCACCTGTCTTGTTCAAATGCATGAACTGATGTCAGGATGTTAGTTTGGAAGTTAAAAAGAGGATTTAAGAATTAATGATTATTTCATTTCTGACTGTATCCCTATTTTGTGTCTGTCGATGCAGCACGAGACTCTGCGGTGGTTATGACAGAGGATGTGAAAGAACAACTACTAGAGGCCTCATCTGCTACCAAAAAGGCCTTCAACTCCTACCGGCGGGAGGGTGACCCAGAGGACCATTTTCACTCAGCAGATGGCCAGCCCAGCGCTGGCGATAAGAACCAGGATGAGGGAGAGATGAGCTTCGTGATCGTTATCATGCAGCCTATCCTTCGCTTTCTCCAGCTTCTTTGTGAGAATCACAACCGTGACCTGCAGGTGGGACAGACTCATCATCAAATGTTTGTTTTATAGAGTGGATAAAGTGAAGACGGTGCAGCATTTTGGTTTATTAATGCCAACCGTGATGTGTGAATACTCAGGCCTGACTTCTTTAGAATAAGGAGGTTGGAGGTGCTAATTTTGCACCACTCTTTTGCACATGTGCTTTGGTGAAAAATACAATAAATGAACAAAATCATTTACACTTTTACTTCTGATCTAATTTTTAGTATCTGGTGATAAGTAAACATAACGGAAATCATAATTACTCTGGTGAGAAAGCTAATTCTTCTGAAGCACTTAAATGTAGAACTGACATGCCTCCATGATAGGTTTAAGCTCTTGTTATATGAGGCATTTATACAGTTTTCATTTTTACTCCTATGTATACTGCACAAAAAATAAATTTAAAGGGAACAGTTATCCAGCACAGTGTATCTGCAAGTGTTGCCTTTATTTTTTTGCCCAGTATTTTTTTGGAGGTTTGTCGTCATTCATGCTTTGCTGACGCGATAGTACTTGCAACTTGTTCATGTGTCTGGTAGTTCAAAGGCTGCTGGATTACAATTTAAAAAGAAATATTTACGACTTAATAACATGCAAAGAATTTTCATTTTACAGTTGATAAGCTGTTATTTATCCTTTTGTTCTTAAATCATGGTAAATGATTATATGCCCCCTTGTGCCCTGGACCCTTATCAACTTCTTATTTTTGTCTTCCCAGAACTTTCTTCGTTGTCAAAACAAAAAAAACAACTACAACCTTGTGTGTGAGACCCTGCAGTTCTTGGATTGCATCTGTGGCAGCACCACGGGAGGTCTGGGTCTGCTGGGACTGTACATTAATGAGAAGAATGTTTCCCTTATAAACCAAACTCTGGAGAGTCTAACAGAGTACTGCCAAGGCCCTTGCCATGAAAATCAGGTACGTTAGAACAAAAGGGAAGACTCTACGAAGAGCCTCTGTCCTTGTTTTAAAAAAAATATATATAAATACATTTTATAATCCTTATTTCTTCCAGAATTGTATTGCCACTCATGAATCCAATGGTATTGACATCATCATTGCCCTCATACTTAATGACATCAACCCACTTGGGAAGAAACGAATGGATCTAGTGTTGGAGCTTAAGGTCAGTTTTGCTGGATGAAAGTTTTATATTTAGTTTTTTGTGTCAAAATGATGTAAAAACCTGCTGTAGTTTCCTGGATATTTACAAACAGACTGGAACCTGTTCATCCATCTGGGGGAGGCTAAAACTTCTGTTGATTTTACTTAAATCTCTCTTCTCAATCACCCGCTTTCTCTCTTTTCCACCCTCAGAACAATGCATCCAAGTTGTTGCTCGCCATCATGGAGAGCCGACACGACAGTGAGAATGCTGAGAGGATCCTGTACAACATGAAACCCAAAGAGCTGGTGCGGAACTGATCTCGTGCTTTTTGTTATTTAATCCTTTACCAACCTGCTTCTCACATCTCAGTTGTGTCTACTTCGCTGTGGCCATGTTGTGTACAGGTATGCTGTGAAACCATAACGGTGTGAGGGAATATGTGTGTGTTTGCAGGTGGAGGTGATAAAGAAGGCCTATCTTCAGGGTGAGGTAGAGTTTGAGGACACAAGGGAGGAGGATGACAATGGAGATGAAGAGGAACATGATGCTGCCTCACCCCGAAATGTTGGACACAACATCTATATTTTAGCTCACCAGGTGTGATTTGTATCTCTGCAACGTGCTCGCTGAATTGCATGTTGATTTTTCAGCTGCACAGACTCGTATTACATTATTATGAAATGGCATTCATCTGTGCACTGACACCAGAATGTGAGATGCACTCATTATGCACGTGTTACTGACAAACACACACTTGTTGGCTGTGTCCTTCATGCAGTTGGCGCGTCATAATAAAGAGCTGTCCATGATGTTGAAGCCAGGAGGGGCCAGCGGAGAGGGAGATGAAGCCTTAGAGTTCTATGCCAAGCACACCGCTCAAATAGAGGTCATAAAACACAACTGTTTTCACAGAGTATTAAACAAAAAAAATGAAATAACTGCAAGTTTGCAAAGATATTGTCACACATGTGGCCACATGGGCCTACACAAAGCTCCATTGAGGTAAATGTGCAAGTCTCTCTGTTCAGATTGTGCGTCAGGACCGCACCATGGAGGAGATAGTATTCCCTGTGCCCAACATCTGTGAGTTCCTGACCTCAGAGTCAAAGCTACGGGTGTACTACACCACAGAGAGAGACGAGCAAGGCAGCAAGATCAATGACTTCTTCCTGCGAGCAGAGGACCTTTTTAATGAGATGAACTGGCAGAAGAAGCTCAGAGGTAGGAGGAAGATTGAAGCATTTGCATGTTTAAATTTGAAAGTGCAACATTGTTCTGTTAAGGTAGAGAAAGGAGGGTGCTGCAAAGCAGATTTTGTCCCTGTTTGTTATGGGGTTCAGTAGGTATTAGGATGCTCACTGGACTGTTTACATTTAGCAAATAGAAATCCCTGACTTGTGATGGCACATAGCTGCCTTCGTAAGTGTGACTGCTTTAGAGCTGATTGATGCTGCTCAGTTTGTATGCACAACCTCAGAGACCCTTGTCTCTTGCTTGTTTTTTTTTTTCCTGTGTGGAATTTGCATGTCCCTCACCTTACAGTTTATAGATTACCAAGTTATGTAAAAAAAAGAAACTGCACCTTAGCTGCAGGTCTACATGCAGATTGGTGACGTGTTCCAGGTGTGTAGCACCTCTAACAAACGCTGGGAATGCCGTCTGAGCCGTATAAAGTCGGAAAATGGACAAAGGCTGAGCATCAGCAGCGGGGCGGTCATCCCCTGCGTGCTCATGTTATTTGTATGTGCATTTTTCTGCTGTCTGAAAGCAGACTGGGGCTTTCCACATTCTTTGAGCCGTGAAACTTTTGTACAGTAACCTTATGAATCACAAGTGAGACCGTGCAGGCTCACGCTCGCAGAGATACACACTCAGACCCACACCCACACTTCATCACACTTCAGATCCACATACAAGACTTCGTGCCCACACAAAAACCTTATTTTGTCTCTCACTCAGACAAGGGGATGGACAGAGAAAAGTCCCTGCATCTTTTTCTCTTTTTCCTATAAAACCTGAATTTGCTAAGTAGTGCCTGAAAGTCACATACTGTAGTAGGTTGGAAAAAGTTAGAGACATGCTTTTAGAGTTGTGTTCTTCATCTTGATCGCTTAGAATTTTGTTTTCAATGTTATCAAAGTTTTTTTCTGTTTCCCAACATTTTTTTTTATTTTATTTTTTTAGCATTCTCACAATAAACTATTTATGTTTTACTTTTCTTTGATTTGTGTAATTTAAGGTCAGATGTCTTGAATGTTTAGCTCATTTATAAAACAAGTAATCCTCCACCTTCCCTTTAGGCTTTTGGGGCTTGGTATTTTTATAAATATGAATTGAATAAGCAATAATAGTAGAAACCGATCTGACTGAAATGATTGCTTTCCTCTCTCTCTTCTGCAGCCCAGCCGGTTCTATACTGGTGCTCCAGAAACATGTCAGTGTGGAGCAACGTCTCTTTTAAACTGGCTCTGCTCATGAATCTGCTAGTCTGCTTCTTCTATCCCCTGGAAGGGGTGCATGAAGGTCAGTCACATGAGTCGACGCTTCAGTAAGCAAACATTTAAAACTAGACTCGCATGGATTGGGCTCACATCCTGTTGATTGTGTCAGTGCAAAACTTTCAGTTGCATTTCCAGTTTATCAGAAATTGAAAAATTGGTTTACACATCTGATTGTCGAGTAGATCGTCTACATTTTGAAGAGGGTGTGTTCCATATGCATATAAACACTTTACATTTTTTTAAGAGAATTGTTTATGCTTGTATTGTTGATGTTTCAGTCTGTGGCATTTGATCTTACAATCAGATTTCTGTAGAAACAAGGTTCAGTGGAAGGTTATGCAAGATGCAGAACAAGAAGGACAGAGGGTTGCTGATATGCTACAAGGCTTCATTTTCTAACTTGTTCTAACATGCCATGGGTGGAACATGAATGTAACAGATGTGTGCATATTTTGTAAAATTATAGCAGCAAAGTCCAAGTATGCAACCAGAAACAAGTTGGAACTTCAGTCGATTTGCATTTACATCACTCTGGTGTGAGATACCACTATGCTGCCACCCACAGAGGCAGAATTTAAAGAGCGGACTCTCAGTCCTTCTACCGGGAGGCAGCATTGACCTACTGATCTCCTTTTGCCAATGTGTTCTGATCTACTGACTTCTAATCACCTGATCAGGATTAGGCACAGGATTTGAGAAGCCCATTATCTTGGTTCATGAGACGCTCACAGCTTTCATGAGTTTCAGCTCATATTTACCCCTCCACTCAATGAACCCCACAATAAACATGGCAGACCGAGCCTGCGCTGACCTAAATAATACATGTCATATATCCAGGTCATCCAGGAGTCACCCATCAGTCACCCTGGGATGTGGGCCTACTTTGTTCTCCGCTTTGATTTCTCTGTTTGCACACACACATGTTCACACACACATACGTGTATCAAGACTGAAGACAACTTTACCCAAAAAGGCAATTCAGTCGTAACTCGTAATCCCGTTGTCCTCATTTAACTGTAGTTCATTTTATTAATTTGCTTTTCATGTTTAAATAATTCAGATTTTATTCTTTAGGAGTTAGAACATGAATAACAAAAGCTTTGTTTAATTTTTTTAGATATATTTTACAAAGCCAGAATATTGATCCTTTTTTTTAATTTGTTTGTTCAAGTTTATCATTCTGTCATTTTATTTTCTTCCTCACTGCAGGAAAACTGGGGGGGGGGGCATGAATGAAGATTTTTCAAGAGTAGATTCCATCACTTGCCAGGATTTCTACCTTTTGTACTTAAAACTTAAAATCTTTTTGAATTACATAATTAACCAATGCAAGCCAATATTTACAACAGCCAAATATTCCCAAATTTTGGCTTTGTTTTACATTTGCGTACACTTTTAAACAATGATGTTAGATTGCGAAATGTGCCAGTCTAAAATCAAAACTAATACTCCATGTTTATTTTTGCTTAAAAAAAAAAAAGAAAAAGAAATCATTGCACAAGATGAATAAGGTGTGACTGCTCCCATCTCTACTCTGGAACTCAATCTGTCGGCAAGGCATCATCACGTGAGATTTCAACATACCTTTGACCTGCTTAAACAGGCACTTTTATGGCTTTTGACCTCTGCCTTCTCTCTCACACACACACACACTGACACACACCCTCTATGCTCTCTCCTCCCTCCTTTGCTTAGGGTTTAGAATGAAGGTTATAAGAGCAGGAGATCTAGGTCAGTGTGTTCTGCCCGCACGCATGACTGACTGCCTTTTGACGAATAACTTCAGTTAGCATAAAGCATTCGCAACACATGCTCACACTCATGCTGTTTGTGTTTGCAGCTTTCTCAGCTGTTGATTTTTCTAGATGTTTGTAGACATATTATCCACCTGCCCATTAAACTGAATCCTGAGGTAAGTGAAGAGTCTGAGTGCACGTAAGCGCCTCTCTTTCAGTCCCCAACCTAACTGGAGCTGCGTGTTGCTCCCTGCTCATTCCTCATGAATCTTTCAGCTGAGGTATTTTTAGAGGCTGTTATGTAAGTGGCACCTGTCATGTGATCTCCACAGGGATTGAAGAAAAAAAGAGAACAAGAGACAGGGAAGGAGACGGAGAGAGGCAAGTGGGCAAGGAAAGGAGGACTCCCTTAACTGCAGCACTCCTACTCTTTTGTCTGCATGGCTATGTGTGTTTCTCTTTTTTTAAACTTTGCAGTTCTGCCCTGTTTTACTTGTTCCCTCACATTTTATGGCTGATCTATGAGCAGTGTTAATAGATTACACACGGAGATCACTTACAGTGGCCGCAGGTTAAGTGTGGCCTTGCTTTTAGGCAGGTCCAACCTGGCTGAAGAATTTTGTTTGAGTGGCCCATGTCCACATGAAACATTTGACTAGGACACTAATCCTGGATTTATCTCAGCATCAAGAGGGGTATCGGGTTGGCTCTCATTGAAGCTTAGTGTGCACACATACACACTTCTTGCACTAAACTGTCATACATTTTTGGGTGTTATGTAACTGGCTTTCTTTTAGTTTAAAGCCTACTTAATGAGGAGAAATTAGAGGGAGCCTGTTAAAAATCCAAGCAAGATGCAAACTACACTGACATCATCTCAACACGTTGTTTGTCTTCCATTTAGGTTCATTTTGCAATGCAGAATTTTTCAAATTCTTGACATTTCATGCAGGTGTTAGTTTTTGTCAGATATCCCTTCTAGCTCACCTGTCGATTGCATATTCAGTTTCCTTGTTTTCTTTGTGCATTTGTTTTCTGCAGGAATGTTGGATCCCCATCTGTCTGCACTGCTGTGGATGGGAGTCTTTGCAACACTGGTCATGGTTGTCATCATGCCTCAGCCACTGGGCATTGCTGCCCTGGTCATTGTCACTATTCTCCGTCTCATCTTCTCTGTGGGCCTTGAGCCCACACTCTTCCTTCTGGGTGCTTTTAATGTAAGTTATCTAACTTTTGGGGTTAATTCAAATCACTAGCAGTCATTTTCAGAGATATCTGTAACTGAAATCTGCTTTGTGCATAACCAGTTTGTTCCCATACTTATTAGTCCATCAAAAGAAAATTCTCACAAATTCAGCAATTTAAGTAAAAACTACTTACTTAGGGAAATATTTTTTTACTGGGGTAAGTTGTTTGATATTTCCTCTCAGTATGTGAGAAAATCTCTTTCTGTGGGTTTATGGTCATTAGTTTGCACTTAAATACTGAGAAACCTTCACCCCACCAGTTCCACTTCTCCTTCCAACTCTCACACTCATGCCCACTTGGCATGTTGGTGCACCACCTGCCCGTGGTGTTGCCCCCGGTCGCTGCAGGTCTCCCTGGCAGGGCCTGGCTGAACAACGTGGTGTGAAATGCGTCACTGTACCCTAGAAAGAGAGACACCGCCCCACAGATTTTCTAGATGTCCTCTTGAGCAAACACATGTGTGCACAAACACACAAGGTAAAAACATGATCACGTCTCCCTACACTTGCTTTGTTTACATGTACAGACAAAAGCAGGGCACTGAGAGAAATTAGGTTAAGGCAAGAAATCAGAGAACATGTTACCATGGACCGCAGTAACCTGGTTACTCTGAAATCTAGTTTATACCCTGGTCAAATTTCCCCTTCACATTTTTGAACCAGATTCCGTTTTACAAATGTGAGGATTCTTTAAATAGGCCAGATTTCAGCTGCTAAATGCACTTTATTTAAATGTGACTTTCGGTTTTGGTCACTTCTCACTGTCTGGGATAAAAACAGTGCACTGATGACCTGTCCTTTCATCCTTCCCCATTGCTGTTGCATTGCTGTCTGAAACGTGTGCCAGGCACAAACTCAGACAGAAACCTTATCAGACATGCAGCATGTTTGTTTAATGTTTTTGTGTTTATATTGTTTGTTCAGCCGCTCTGTCATCCAGAAAAAGTTCCCATCAGGCACATTAAAGTTTACATACGATACGTCGGCAGGCTGATATTTTAGGCCGATGTTTGTCTCTCTTGCTGGTATTGGCATCAGCCGATACATCGGGTGTGTTGGCAGATACCCCCCTCAGCATAATTTACAGACAGACATGTATACAGGCAGCAGTTTTTTTATATGTATGTTACAATATTTGTTCACAAGTGCACTGTTTCTCTTTTTATATATTTTACAAAATTACTTTTGAACTGTATCCTTCATTATATTAATTTTGGGGTCAAATTCAGTATCGGCCCCTAATATCAGCAGGTTGTATTGGCTGAGGCTGATGAGAAAATATTGGTATCCTATCGGCCCTAAAAAAAAAATCTGTATCGGTTGATCCCTAACCCTAATATGTGACTGAGAACAAATCTTTGTTTTGTCTTTTTTTTTTTTGTTTGTTTGTTTGTATTTTTTGCTTCTCCTGTCCAGCATCGTACCAAGCAGAATAGTGATCTGGCTGCTTTATTGTGTTGATCAGATTTGCTTTGCCAAGGGGAGCTTTACAAGTATAAGGCTCCTTTTTGATATCCTGTGTTTATTCATTTTATTTCTTTAAGCATTGGTTTATGACAGCATTTTACATCATATTGCTGGGCTTGACAAGACTGAAATGAAAGTTAAAAGAAGAAAGGATAGAAACTGGAACAGAGAAAAAGGAGTGAAGAAAAGAGAGACAGAGAGAGAGGAGAGAAAAAAAAAACGTGGATACACTTACACAGTCAACTGATGCTTCTATACAAAAACCCCTAAACAACATTCCAAGGTCTTTGCTGGAAAACAAAACTTACAATCCCCTACAGGAGGACCTGCAGGTGGCTTTAGTATCATCAGATCATACATACACACGCAGAACTACGCAGAGAAGAGGTAAAACCTAGTCAGTGGAACGGGAAGTAGTATCACAGTGCCATCATGCAGAATAAAAAGTACTCTATAATGATGCAGTCATGCAGATGCAACCTCATCTCTGCAAGGAGGAGGAAGCCCGCACGGCCTGAGACCTGGGCCACCAGCAGCCGCCCAGAGGATCGGACCCCAGCAACCCCCCAAAGGGGCGGACATGCATCCCCCCAGAGGGCGGGAGAGGGTGGCCCCAGCCGAAGCCCCCTGCGGTCTCGGGGCCCAGGCCCCAGTGGACCAAGACCAGCAACTGCCAACCCCGCCGGGCGCCGACCCCCAGGGGGAGGTACAGCGTGGAGCCCTGGGCCCAAGCGCAGATGCCCAGATCCCCCCATCCGACACCCAGGAGGACCGGGCCCCCCAGACAACCCCCTGACATGAGCCAGAACCCACCCCGATGCCCCTGCCCCACACACCTGGCACCAGGGCGCCACCACCACTACCATACCCCTACACCACCACCACACTCCCACACACACTCCTCCCTCTATCCCACAAACATACACCCCCACCTCCCTATTCCCCTAACACCCACATGCACTCCCCCACACACATGCACCAACCCACCCCTCCTTTCAACCTGACACACACACACACACACTTCTCCTCGTACACCTAACACCCCCGCGCTCCGACCTCCACACCACCCACATACACTCCCACCTCCCTATACCCCCAATACCCACATGCACTCCCCCACACACATACACCGCCCCACCCTTCCCTCCAACCTGAAACACTTACACCCTTCTTCCTCCACCCCCTCACACACGTCCCCACATCACTCCACCCCCGAAACACAAGCACACGCCTCCCTCCCTCCCTCCCTCCCTCCCTCCCTCCCTCCCTCCCCATCACCTCTTTCCTCCAACCACTCACACACGCCCCCCTTATCCCCCAGCCCATAATCCTCACTCCCACACACAGACACGCATGTTTGTTTTTATATCCCTGTGGGGTACATCCATTGACATAATGCATTCCCAAGCCCCATTCCCTAAACCTAAAGCCTATAACTGATTGCCTAAACCTAGCCCTTGTCCTAACCCTAACCAAAACCTAATTGTAACTTAATCTCTAAAACCTAATCTTGACCCTCAAAACGGGGTTTGTACCAGTGGGGACTGGGAAAATGAGGGCAAGACGTCCCCACGGTGATTGTAGCAATCTGGAACATGATCCCCACAATGTTGCAAAAACGCACCCACATAGCAGGGGTGCCTCGGCCCCCGGTACAGTGACTAGACACCAGGGCGTGAAGATTTGCCCCGGAAGGCGGGGGCCACCCCCGAGAACCAGGGCCCAGGACCCCTGCCCCACCCATCCTGGGACGTTCCAACCACCCTGCGCCGGCCGACAACCGCTGGTCAGGGCCCTACCAGTGACCCGCCCACCACCCCAGAGCAGCCCCAACACCTGACCCCCATCGCCCCCAACCAGGCTGGACACAGTCCCGCCCCCGCGGCGAGGCAGCCCAGATCCTGCCCCTAAGCAACCGCCAGGGACCCATAGCCATCAAGCACTTGCTGCTAACACCCAACTCCCGCAGCGCCAAGGCCTCTCTCCTCCACCAACATTGAGTGATGGAGCTAACCACAGGGGACCAGAGGGAGTGGAATTCATCTAACTGATTCTTAGAGGAAGCAGACATTGTCTCAATACTGATATGGTCTACTAAGATTATTTTGGGATTTTCAGTTTACCAGGATAGTTTTCTTTGTGGAACATAAGACAGTAAATATCATATTTGCATAGTTGGTTACCATGTTGATCTCATCCAAGTCACCCAGTAAACACAGTGTGGGACTTACAGAGAGAGAACACATCTAAAGACTTCTCTTCTGCTCTTGCTGTCTCAAACAGAATCCACAGCAAATGGCATTAGTTTTTTTTATTTCTACCCAAAATATAACTATTGATTTATGATCCTACATTCTAATTATTAATGAGCTTTGTCATTTTATCTTCCAGGTTTGTAATAAAATTATCTTCCTGATAAGTTTTGTTGGGAACCGAGGAACCTTCACACGAGGCTATAAAGCCATGGTGATGGACTTTGAGTTCCTCTATCACCTCTTCTACCTCATTATCTGCTGTCTGGGGGTGTTTGGTCACGTCTTTTTCTACAGCCTGTTGGTGAGACAAACACACAATAGACTATGTGTTGTGAATGCATATGCTATAAATTTACCATTGCCACTATCTATGCATACACAGATAATAGATTTTGAGTAAAACCATGTGTAAAATTCAATTCTAAAATTTAATCTAAGCTTTTCATCATGGTCAAGTCACGGTTATGTCTTTCTTAGACGCCTAAGGTTGTTTTCTTGGTCGTGTAATGAAGTTGCTGTTGTTGATGTTAGAGCAAGTACTTTGTGCTGCAGCTTTACTGTAGGTTTTGGAGGTGTTTTTCATTTATGTATCTGAACATATGCAGATGCAGTTAATAACAATTTGTGCAAAAACAGACAAAGAAAAAAGCTGAATAATGCAAAGAAAACTAACCCACAAACCCCTTTTATGTGACATATGCTCTGCTCTGCAGCTTTTCGACCTGGTGTATCGAGAAGAAACCTTGCTGAATGTAATCAAGAGTGTGACTCGGAATGGACGCTCCATCGTGCTGACAGCTGTGCTCGCTCTCATTTTGGTCTACCTGTTCTCCATCGTTGGCTACATCTTTTTCAAGGACGACTTCATCTTGGAGGTGGACCGTATCCCCAACACAACCCAGAGTGAGTACAGACTGCAACAACAAGTAACAAGTTCTGCATTTCAATGCGACCAGAAAACTTTTGCATTATCCTTTCATTATTTTCTAGAAAGTGGAACCAGTCTGGCTGGGGAATTTCTGTCTGCAGGAATTTGCCATGGAGGGATTGACGAGAACTGCAGCATAAATGCACTACAGGAAGGTAAATAAACAATAAAAAGAACACGGAGGTATGAATGGTTTTAGATTTTAAACACTATTTTATATATAATTTCTTTTCCTGAATTAAATTGATTTAAATCAATTAAATATTCATTATAATGAGCTCATTTATGTTATGATCAGTTTTTTTCTTTGGACCATAAGGAGACATTTAAGCGCCACTTTAACTGACCACAGAATAAGAAATAACTTCCTTGTTTTCTGATTGTGGCATTGAATCATTTTATAGAGAAAAGAGAAATAACACACACAAAAGGAAATTGCACCATGAGGAAGTCAACAAAGAAGTTGCAGTCAACGTTAGGAAAACAGACTTTTCTCACCACAAAAAGCAACTTTGTAGGATACTTTTTTCAAAAATACTGCAATGTTTCTTTTGTTCTGCATTTCACCCTCAGTTCATACTTACACATGTGACTCAGTTAAGCATCACATGACTACCATTTGACCCAAGTTACTCACATGCGACCTCATCGACCCTGTGTGTGACATCAATTTATGGTTTTGTTCCCAAAAAAAGGTGGAATTCCAGGGAACTTCCCCACCAGTCAGACTGTTTGGTGCCATCAGGACTGAAATGGCTGAAACAGTTGTTTGCCTTAAAAATATGTTAGTTAGAAGCAGAAAATAAATGTCACACATTTACATTATGCTGTTTGTCCACTTAGTTTAAATTACTTAGCCTTGAGCCAAGTTAAATTTTAGTCTTTTTTCAGGATAAACAAACACAGCAACTTTCTCTCATTTCATTGTGCCAGAGGTGTTAAAATGATGCGAGGCTTGCTTCTAACTACTTTAAAATGGCCTATAAACTTTCTAATTAAGTTTTTGTCCGTCTAGCTTCTCGCATTCCAGCTCAACAAAAACACTTCTGCTTTGACGAACAGTGGTCACGCTGTGAAAGAAAACATGTAAACACAACAGATATTGGGTCATGCAAGTGGGTCAAGGATGTTTTTGGAAAAAACAAACATTTCAAGTGTGATTAAATGACAGCATACCACTCTGAAACACAATTAGTAGTTACTTATAATTAAGTAAAATTCATCAAAACAAAGGGATTAATAAACTTTAATTACTTTTCAAAGACATCTGTTGAATATAAACACCACAAGGACAATATGTGATCTGTTGTCTCATTCTCCCTGTTGCTGGACCTGAACCTGAATAACTGAAGGAACCCCAGATCTCCTGTGTTTCTGACCCTGATGTGTCTATCACTCTTGAACAAGATAAATCTGGTCCCATCTTATCGTATTATCCTCTTCTGCCATTTCATTGTGAAATCTTTCTGCCTTGCAAATTCAACCCTTTTCCTTGAGTTCATTCTTGAGGTTTTTTTTTTTATTGTGTGGGTGTGTGCGTGCGTGTGTGTAAATGCTTTTATTATCACTGTTAACATGGCTGTCAATTTTATTGTTGATTCGCTTCAATTCGCAGCTCACCAAGCACTGAACCCAGTTTTAGAAGTTTACCTCCTCAGTTGTCTTGTTTGCTTGTTGCATACACCATTCCTCATTGGTGAACTGGTTGTCAGCTTTTCATATTAATCACTGCAGTACTTTCCCAATAGAAGGTTCTTGGTATAACGGATGACAAGAATTTCAGCAACCAGTTAGTTAGAATTTGTATACAAAGTATTTCAACATGCAAGTTGAAATTGTGAAACATGAGGCAGCAATTAAAATCGAAATAGTTTGGGATGATGGAATATGAAGTTATTCTACATGTTGCTTTATTATTAATCCCTTTTGATTTACTCATATTGTTTTAGAAGAGTTTTGTTATTACATATCGGGTCGTGATTTTTCATGTACTGTACATGTAAATGTATTTACATATTAGTTGTTTGTTAGGATCCTTTAAACTGAGTTAATGCTTTGAATAACACTCTGCTGGTTTCAGTATGTTAACAAAGATACGTTTCTCCTTGAGTTCCTGATATCCTGGTTCTACTGCTTCAGTAAAACTATGCAGTGATATAACTGCACTGCAGTTATTGTTTTTACAGTGTCATTCAATTCTTTATTAAGTCCGATTGTTAATACTTGTTCTTTCTCCTTCAGATTTAGGGAGTGACGATGAGGAGGACGACATGGAACGGACTTGTGACTCTTTACTCATGTGTATCGTTACTGTGCTGAGTCATGGCTTGAGGAGCGGAGGTGGTGTGGGGGACGTTCTTCGTAAGCCTTCTAAGGAGGTACGTGCCGGTGTGATTAGGCCCCGTAATATGCGTGTGAATGGGTTGAGCCGGTGTAACGCTGCTGCAGCGCAGGTCATGTGAGTTGGCTATGAGCTCATAGTGCAGTGAAATTTTCACTTGAAAAACATGGAGGTTTTGCAATATTTCCTTTCAGCTGCACTGCCTCCGCCTTGTGTGAGAATTAGGCCTTAAAATAGACTTCTACTGAATTCAGGCTAAACCACAAGTAAAGACAAAAGAGGATGTCAGCGTTTGCCTCACATATTCACAATGTCTCGCTACCTGCTACAGTTTCTGAAAAATCTGGGGGAAAGTGATCATGACATGAATGATCCAGGTGGTCACTACATTTCTTAAAAGGCAAGCTTGTGCTACACAAGTGAGCGGGACTGCATTAGGCTGCTGACCACTGCAGGGTAGTTTAATGCATCCATGATTGAGCTCAGCTCATTACTTTTGCAAGTGTTGAGTAAAATATGAAATAAGTAAATGAATAACACCAATGTATCAAGACACGCTGCATTTTGTTGACCAGCTTCATGTCGTCTCTATTACTTTAGCATCTGGCAGCTTACACCTGTGGCCTTGTTTCCATTAACATCCTTTAGGGCCAAGACTGACCTCATTTTAAACTCATAACATTATCCCTAACATGTGAATCCTTGTATTTTGGGTTATTTGTTTAAATGGGGCAATGTTTTTCATCACTCCCCAACCATTAAATTTATTCTGAATAACACTGTGCAGTCTAAATAAAGTAAATGATCACTGATATGTTCATTTTTAAGATGTACATATTGTACAACCCTGTGTTTTTGTATCCTACCCAGGAGCCACTGTTTGCAGCCAGAGTGATTTACGACCTGCTGTTCTTCTTCATAGTCATCATCATTGTCCTCAACCTAATCTTTGGTGTAATCATCGATACCTTTGCTGACCTGAGAAGTGAAAAACAGAAGAAAGAAGAAGTTCTTAAGACCACTTGCTTCATTTGTGGTAAGGCGGCTCAGCCCATCCCCTACAATGCTTATTTACAGTTCAGATTTTTGTCATGGGGGTCAATTAAAAATATGCAGTCGTCATCAAAATTATTCATATCTCCCCATTAAAGAAAAGGCTAAATTCACCATAGTAATTCAAATGACAAGAAACTAATAATAAACATAAATTTACAAAAATATAATTTAGTGAAAGAAAGTATTGCTTTTCGATTGTGTTGGGAAAAAAAATATTTAAAAAAAATAAGCAAACAAAACAGTCTCAGATGCATAAGAGCACCTTTTGCATGAACAGTGGACCAAGATAACTTTAACAGGTGCAGAAGTCTTGTTAAACATTACAAAAAACACTTGATTGCAGTGATTGTCAGTGCTGCTCAACAAAACTGTAGCTCAGAAACCCCATCATGCTTGTTTGCTTGTTTTATTTTTGTGTGTTTGCTTATAATATTTCCTTTCAACCACAATTCAGAATCAATGTCAAGAATTTCATAGTATTTTAATGTATTATTACTTTTCTCCAGGGATGTTCAATATTGGCATTTTTACCGATATCCGATATTGTCTAACTCTTAAATTCCAATATCAACCCATTCCATATATGCAGATAACTGTTGGGTTATATCTCTCATATTTTGAGATGCATACATTGAGACAGATACAACTTTACTCTGCTCTGAGCGCAAAGATCCCAAAATATCCTTAACTCAGGCAGAGGAGTTCATTTTGGACATCTGACTGCCATACATCAAATACTAGCAGGTATTAGCCAGCATGTGGCTAATTATAATGTTTCTGACAACTTGGTAACTTAACCAACAACTTAAAACCAGAAATAAGCAGCTTCAAAGCAAGTCAGTCTGTAGCAGCAACGGCTGCACCGTAGTCACATGACTCTGAAAGGAATGCTGGGATATGACGTTCTTCCACAATAACAGGGACTTTTCTACATGCTGGACCAATGCTAATGGAACAAGATCTCGCAAGATTTCGTTATGGAACAACGCAATCTCACGTTTTTTTAATAATGAAATCTCGTGAGATTTAGTTTTTAAAAACATCGGTCCAAAAAAACTATACCGATATTTTCCGATATCACATTTTAATACCAATGTTGACAGACAACATCGGTAGGCCGATAATATCGGACATCCCTACTTTTTTCAATTTCAACTTATTTCACTGACAGCTGATTTTTTTCCCATCTTTTATGGAGGGTATGCATAATTTTGAGGACTGTATTTACTTCCTTAAAAACCACCTTACATTTTCATACACTACTGTAATACATCTTTTACAAGAAATGACTTGTTATGGTTCTTGTCTCCCGAGGGGGTCCGGCATGGTTCTGGATCCAATCAGCATAGGTGATAAATATAATGCTGCAAACAGACATTTGCTTTTGTAGCTGTAGCTGCTGCTTCAGTGCAGTTTCATAAATATGCTGCACACACCGAGGTGTAGGTTACTTATGCTGGCGCCCTCCACAGAAATGTCAGAGGTAATCCTCGATTAAAGGCTGCTTCATGGTGAAGTAAATCTAAGTGCTTTTTTTTTTTTTTTTTTACTGTTTTTCTACTTTTTGGTCTTTACACCAGTCCATTGTGGTCACTTCCTGTCTAGTTCTTCAGTTTAACTCTCAACAAGTCATCATTTGCTTGCAACTATATGCAGTCCTATTTGCATTGCCATCACACCTCTTAGCATCAAAGATTAGGGGTCTTCAACCAATTTTTTAACCCCTTCTGGAAAGTTAAAAATAGTGGCAGCTGCTCACTCTTAGGGTCAAGCAAGCAGCTAAATTTGCAAAATGTACATTTGTTTTTGACGAAGTCACGTCTCCTTCTGGCAGCTCAAGAGCAGTGTCTTCTGTTGCAGAGAATAAAAACCCTTTGATGTGGACTTAATGGGGAATTTGGATTTTATATTATAGAAAAGGGGAAAACCCAAAGCATGAGAATATGTATAAACTATTGAATCAAGGGAAATGTGGAAGTGACATAGCAACCATTCGGGCACCATGTAGGCCTTGGAAGGCATTCTTCAGCTTTGTATTTTATGTCTACCATTAGAGCACTTTCCCCTCCTATTTAAAGTCACTCCCAATTCCCAAATTCCCCTCCCAGATGATTAGATTTTCTAGTGAATTTGTGGTTTCTGGTAAGTGCGTCTATAAAGGTGAGTGTAGTTTGTTGCAGTTCCCCTCTTCTCTTCCTCCCCCTTTTTCACTTTGCTGCCGTTCCACAGAAGGCTGAGTCATGCGGGCTTCCTGCCATTGCTCTGCTCGCCTCCATAATTCATGTCTGTCTCACGCACATTTTCTCCTACTCACTCATGCACTCACATGCACACACCTAATTTCCTTACCATATGTTTTTGTACAACTCCAGATTCCCCCTTTGTGTAGCATCATCGACATGCCCTTATATGTACAAAACATGTGTATGTATCTATAAATGTACATGCTGTACAGAATGTGTATCCACATTCTGATGAATATGATTGTGTGTGAGCATCTGTGTGTGAACATGCGTATGTTGGGTCAGCCAGTGAGGGCAAGTGGTAAGCATATGGAACCAGAGCAGCCAGCCATCAGCTCTGATTCACTCATGTTAAATAAGGCCAGGACACAGGGGGAGCTGCCGTCTCTATGGTTTCCAGAGGGACCACAAGAGAACTGGAGATGCAGAGATTAGGATCTGATCTCCACAAGAAACGAGTGACCTGACGTCGTCTGCCTTGGTTTTATAAGGCATTGATTGCTCTTTCAGTGTGTCTTGTATCAGTTTGTAGACCTCATGGGGGCCAGTGATTGATTTACGTCATGAACTTCCTGCCGCTGTTTTGTGCTCACTTCCATCTTCTGTCAGTAGGGTTAAAGGAAAGGTTAAGAAACGGAGGTTGTTTTTTAAGTAGTTTGTTGTTCCTTTAGTCATTACATTCAACACAAATTACATTATTGTACCACGTGTAATTAATAAGAATAGCTTTGTTGGTTGAATTCTCACACTTTTTTTTTTTTTTCAGACAGCGTTGGCTTGTTTATATTTGGCCACTTTTAATAACTGACTTTTTTTGTTCCCCTTATCATTTGTATGTGTACAATAAGACAATTTTTTGTGTGTGAAGCATTCCCTTGGTTTAAAAGAGAATGCATTGGTTTAACAAAATGCGTAATGCATAATTCAAAGTAATACACACGACAAAGTGACAAATTTTACAGGTCAACATCAGCCCAATTTGTGAATTAGATTATCTAATTTGCAGGATGATGTACTGCAAATTGTGGGGGAAAAAAAAGAAACGTCCTCAAAAAACATATTTTTAAAGTTTTTTTTCCCTTTTATCCAATGTATTTTGTTACATTTCTGCATGCAGAATATCTGAAAAAGACTTAAGTTTATACCAAAGGACAGAGAGTTGCTAAATTGCTTGATTTTTTTTTTTTTTTTTTTTTTTTAAATCCTGGCATTTCCTTTCTTCTTATGTAGTACACCTAAACGCATCCTGCCTACTGGTTGCCATAGCCCCTTTTCACTCATCCATTTAAACCCAGGACTAACGTACCTTTGTTGCATAAAGGTGTCATCAGTGAATGTGGAATAGAAGTTGATCCAGTGCTGCTGCGCCTGTAAACCAGGAAGGGAGATGGGAACAGAGAGAAAATGGTCTAAAGTGAGAATTTCAGAGCATGCTGCTCTAACCACCTGTGCTGTCTTTACTCAGCTGAAGCATGCTTGTTGTTTGTTAGCACACATTGATGCACCGCAGAGCTGTCTCTGTGTGGAATGTGTATGTCTCCAAAGGGCAATAATGCCAGTTTTGAGAAGACATCTTTTCATGCTGATAAGGCACAACCGATGTATGAGAAAGGCCTTTGTTACACATCAAACAAGACTCTCTTGTACTACGATTTTTTTATGAGCAGTCAGTTGACCAATCGGAGCAGATTGTGCTTTTAGGGATGAAGATCCTAAATGAGGTTAAGTTTAAGGGGTTTGATGAATTGTTTCAAACTTTAATATCATTTGGTAGATGTCAAAAACAATGCTCTCATTTTTAATTATATCATTATTAGTATTAATTTTACAATTCACATCCAAAATGGTCTATTTAAAAAACATCTGGACCAAATATACCCCTGCTTCTTATTAAAGTAAGCTGTTACATGCACAAACGCATGGCGTTTCATGTCCTTGAGATATATGCAGTTGGCTCATCTAACAACCTGCTACCTAAGCAAATGTTTTTTGTTTCAACCCTTTTCTATATTTTCAGCTATTTGTTGTCAATAGTCTCATCATCGTGTCTGTTTTTTATTCAATTTGTCTGCAAAATTGCCATAAATTGCAGTGCTAGTGACATAAGGACTCCAGTCACAACAAACCATCTCAGTTACGAAAAAAACAAACAGAAAAACCCCAAGAACTCCTGCAGCATTGAGTCAATCTGGGATATAAGACATTCAGATGGGAAAAGTGTACTTTGAGATATCTGAAACAGCCCCACGTGCATATTGAGAACCTGCAAGTGAAAAAAGCCTGATGCTGTTTTTAAGGCAGAGTGGTCACAAACACAGATAAGATTTAGGCTGAGTTTACTCTGCACATTGTATAAAGTTAATGGATAACTTCATAGGATTAGCTATACGTTTTAAACAAGCTGATTGTGGCATTATCTATACAAAAAGACACCCATGCCTCACTTTAAGTGCCTTTTTCATAACTCAATTAATCTGCAAACCTAAATGCATCTGTCAAATAGAAACTAGTAGAGTGCATGCTGTCACCTGTCTATGCAAATTCATACCATAAATGTTGCGTGTTGATGCCCTGTTGCAGGTCTGGAGCGTGACAAGTTTGACAACAAGACGGTGACTTTTGAAGAGCACATCAAAGAAGAGCACAATATGTGGCACTACCTGTTCTTCATTGTGCTGGTAAAAGTTAAAGATTCCACCGAGTACACGGGTCCTGAAAGCTACGTGGCCGAGATGATCAAGGTAAACACAAAACATGGAAAACCCCTTAAAAACGCAGCTACTTTCTCTCTTTATCTTGTAAAGCAAGCCCATTTCCTGTAAAAAGGTTGACTTTACGGTGAGTATGCATTGTTTTGGGAGATATCTGTATCCTGCACAAGATAAGAGATGTTTTCATCATTTCATCTCTTCTGTTGAACTGGGATGTTCCTTTAGCTGTTGATTTATATTATTTATACAGTAGTCCTATATGAAAGAGCAGCATTATTAACATTTGTTTGTGTCTCGTTTTTGGAGTCTGTGATTGAGCAATTTTTTTCATCTGTTTATGCTACTGAGTCACCTGTGTAAACGTGTGCCAGCCCGTTTCTATTTCACTCACACACACACACACATCTGGCTTGTATGGACCCAGGGGACTTTCCATTGATGCAATACAGTCACTGGCCCCTGACTCTGAACCTATCCATAACCTAATTCTATCCCTGAACCTATGTAGTCTGAGTCTTAACCTAGAAAAAAAAAATTTTTTTTTGTTCCCAAGGGAACAAAACTACTGTTCACATTTTCACAGGAAGTCCCCATTAGTTTGGTGTGCAGTGAGATTTTTGTCACAATCAATTCAGAAAAACAAGTTAACAAACGCACCAGAGTGCTAATCTGTTCCTCTTTTCTAATCTTAAATAACAGCCATGCCAGCTATACCAATTTAACAATACAAACCAATCACTGTAGGCAAAGAGGAAGTCAGTGAAACAACAAAGTACATACTGCAAGCCATGGTGTACAACTAAAACTGATCAGAACTTGATATGGACTTTTTGACCATTTCTCATGCACTTTCATATTAGCTATTCGCTCAAACTGAGGTCATTCTCCACTGTTACTATTGCTGCAGTCATAATGTTTAAGCATGTAAAACTGTTCCACTGGATCCTTTATCACTGAAGTTTCATTTAATCTTACCTGTTCTTTCTATAACTGAACACTAGCATGAACTATCTCATTAGCTGCATATCTTTAATAGCCCTGATTTACTTGGTTAATCACAGGAGCACAACCTGGACTGGTTTCCTCGGATGCGTGCCATGTCACTGGTAAGCAGTGATGCAGAGGGGGAGCAGAATGAAATCAGGAACCTGCAAGAGAAGCTGGAGTCAACCATGAAACTGGTGGCCAACCTGTCTGGACAACTGACTGAGCTTAAGGAGCAGGTACCCTCAGTAATAAATGACAGAATTGCTCGTGTTGTTGGCTTCCATCCAGTACTGTGGCTCCTATCACGTAGCAGTGTTGCCATTGGAGGGAGGTTGAACATGTTGAAACAATTCCCTGACAATTGCTCACAAGACAGTTCCTCACAACATTAATAGAAAAAGAGACAATTGCTCACAAATTGTTTTATAATTCATATCCACAGATATACAAATATGAAATATGTTCACATAAATTATTGATTTCATTATAAAACACACAAAAAAGCAAACTTTTCATGTAATTTCTAGAGATTAATTCCTCTAATTTTTTTCCCCCTCAACCTAACCTTGTAGAGAAACTGGGAGTTGAGAAACTGGGAGGCCACCTTCTCGGCCGCTTGTACCCACAATCTTGTTCTTTCGGTCACACCCCACAGCTCGTGACCATAGGTGAGGGTAGGAACGTAGATCAACCGGTAAATCAAGAGCTTGGCCTTCTGGCTCAGCTCCTTCTTCACCACGACAGAACGATGCAGTGTCCGCATCACTGCAGACGATCTGCCTGTCGATCTCCCGCTCCATATTTTTCTGACTCTTGAACAAACTCAACCAAACTGTATTATCCATGGAAGTGGACCAAGGTTCATTAAAGTGGACAATGCAGGACCAGGGTGAATGTGCTCTTTGTCTGATAGCTTGGATGTACATACAGTATGCAGTGGTCTCAGAAAGATACTGTTCCAAATCACTGTAGGTACTCTTGAAGTATAGCTTCCCAGTTCCACAGAGTACCTTTTAAGCTTTATAGGAAGGTCAAAATGTATGTTTGCAGAAGTGATCCTGATTGAAATGTCACCTTTAAATTGTTTTGTTTGTTTCCTTGTGCAGATGACAGAGCAGAGGAAGCAGAAACAACGAATCGGACTTTTGGGTCATCCCCCACACTTGAACATTAATCCTCAGCAGCCCGCCTGAGGACCCTTCAATACACTTTCACCAGTGACTGAGCACCACACACAGTTTACCACGTTAGACCAAAAACTGCCAAGAGTGTCCATCTCTTGTATGTATTTAGGGCAGAGCCTGACCGTATTCTTTACTCGACACTCTAAGAATATATTTCTTCAGCAGGCATGTTAATGAGTGTCTTTGTAAAGTGAACAATGCTGTGTAGTTTGGACAAGCCTACATGGGTGGAGTGTGTACGAAGTGGCTCAGGACCTGAGAAGCCGGTCTTGTAAGTCTATAAGATGAACGCACTGACTTCAGCTTTACTACCCTGACTACCTTCTGCATTTGACCCCTCTGACACATGCCAAAGTTCAGCCATTCCTCCGAGGGGAGTTTTCCTGTCAAGTGTCCTTGTGTTGAGGCTTTAACCCTCAGTGTTGCACCAGCAAACTCAGGTCACATGTCGATTTGAAGGTTTGTTTCAACCCGTTTGATTTCATACCTTCAACTGACAGCAATAGGAATGCTTAATAATATGCAATGTCTACATAGGAATGATCTATTTTGGGATTGTATTTGCTTTTATATTTGGTATGGCTTATTTGACATTGAAAATACAAAGAAAACAACTGTAAACAGTCCTGGAGATCAGTTTTCCACAGGTATTAACCCTGTTATAAATCCTGCAAGTGGTTTTCTTTTTCTTTTTCATCTTGAAGGAAAGCATTTATCACTTTCAGAATTCACTGTAATCTCAAACTCGAGGTCCTCCATGTTCTAGGCCAGTTTTGATAAAAAGAGAGATGGATTCGTGGTTACATTAAAGCTTTTTGCAAGGATAAGTAAGTCTGACCTCTTAAAACATTTTCCCTTTTTTGATAATGAGTAGTAGAAATGGGGGGTAAAAGCAAATGAAATGCTTCACCATGAAGCTATTTGCATGCTGTGTTTATTTGTACGGACTATATGGAGTCAAAACAAATGTCCAAACTTTGAGGATTTTGGGAGCAAAGTTTTGCTGACTTTATTATTTAACTTTAATATCACTGCACTGAATCAAGTAATCTTTCTTTAATTCATTTAGTCCTAAGCACTGATGTTTTCTGTAGCACACAATCAACTGTTTGTCTTGTTTTTGTTGGGTTTTTTTCACTTTGTATAACGTTACCAAGAGAATGACTGTTTATGTATATGTGACCAAAGAAAAAAAAAAGAACTAACAGATGTCACTTAGCGTGCTGCTTGACCAAACTGAAGTTTTCTACTAATTGATGGTTTGTGTCTGAATTGTACATTCCATTCTTGGAGACTATTTAAATAAACAAGTGTGTAAAATAATCTGTTGGTGAAAATGGTATCTGTGCTGGCCAAGAAGCTAAGAAGAGGACCAGAACACTAAAAGAAAGGTTTGGTATTTCCCAAGTCACTGCTATGCAGTTTATTTTAATACTTCAAAGCATATCATAAAATTTTTACTGCTCATTTGAAACAACTTGAGTGGCATCATTCTTCTAGCATGTTAGAGGCAAAGACTTAAAAAGGCCCTCAGAGAAGTCCGATTTGTTGATTGCCAGAAGATACATTTTTATCTGTGGCCCTCCACAAATGCAAAAATGAAGAAGTGACTAAATATGTTTATTCGGTTTCAGATTTTTAGGTCTTTATTTGGTCATTTTGGTTTTGGGCTATTTATAGAATTTCAAAGTTTAATAGCCACCTCTTTATATTAATTTTCTGAAGAAAAACCTTATATAATAGATTTATAATCCCTTTGCACTCAACAAGGCTATCAACTAAAATATTTAGAATTTGTAGTCAATGTACCAATTCAGTTGATCATATGTCCTGATCATTTAAACAAATTCAACACTTTAGGGCTCCGCTATATCAACAACCTATATGAAAAGTGAAGCATAAAGACTTTTTGAGTCTTACTGAAAACAACTAAGGGCAGAAGGTACTTTCCCCAATAATTCTTAAACATTAAATAAGTGGGCTGGCATAAAGGAGCCAGTTTTTGGTTCTTTAAAAAAAAAATCCATTCCAGTATTTAACTGTGTTTCATGGGCCTAAATTGTCTCGGAGGGGCTTTCCATCATTGTTGTGATTATTTAATTAGAGCTGAATTACTTTGACCTGTCCAGTGCAAGCGTCTTTTTGTAATTACTGAGTGATACAGCTTGTCTCATTTCTATTTTAGTCTCTGCACTCTGGGTATTTTTACATAGACTATTAATCAGAGACTGATGTGGTCACACTGCAGGATGTGAGCTTTAGAGAGTTTCTCGTGGACGTAACCCTTTGTTTTACTGACAAATCTGTTGGATCAGGGTTGTCTTAATGTTTCAAAAATTTTAAATCTTCTGGGTTTAAAAAAAAAACAAAAAACTCTGACACTGACTAGCATCATTAAAGATGTGCTGTCAAGAAAGTGAAGTTTTTGCTTTGTTTTTGTTTTTCCTTTACAGTAATTGACCAGGAAATAAAAAATTAAAGAGAATTCAACCTTGATATTGAACATCTCTTTAAAAACTGTCCTGGTCATGAAAGATTGACCTTGGTTCAGGTTAGCTGAAGTAACACAATCAAACACAATGCACACGCTGCCACTGCACACATGATGATAATAAAGATTAATATAATATAAAAGAACTACTGCATAAAAGGGAATTGAGAAAAAAAAAGAATCTTTAATTGCCGAAGTCATGTCAAGCCAAAAGAGGACAGAGTTGTAAATTACAACATGTCAAACCAAACATTTAAAACTTGAGCTCCTGTTCCAGCTACAGAAAATTCAGCCTGGCTATTTGTATAAAAAGTTAATATATTTTGACAATGTTTAGCTGTAACTGCTTTTCTTTAAAATTAAGACAATTCAATCAAGTTTTCATCTTAAGAATGTATTTTATGAATTATATTTTGATAACTTTATACCCTTATGTGTCTCACAGGGCTTGTAAGACTTCATTCTGGCATAACCAACAGTTAACCATTTTAAAACATTATATTGTCAAATCTTTTGTGGAAGAAATTACATGATTAAGGTACAACCAGGCTTTTCAGTTAAGAATAAATGCTATAAATATTAATGACACACAGTCAAATAATGAAAAGCTGGAAGGAAAACTCACTTCCTACATTTATATAATTACCATTTCATTATTAATTTTATAATGGGTTATTGAATCATACTGTCATCATGGACAGAAAAATATGTGAATCTAAGGTTTTACTGAAAAAAAAACTTTAATACCAGTGACACCAGTTGAAAGGGAGCGACTGGTCTATAGCCTACACCTGGGGGGTTGACTTAGTGACTATCAAACCCCAGAGCAATCTTTACATCAGCTTATGTCATTTTTGTGGAGGATGCTTTCTACAGCGTGAAAATGCTCAATACTGAAGTATTTTCAGTACAAATCTAAATTAATGTGCATCTTGACATTTTCTCTAAAAATAAGGATTGCAATTCTAGTTTGATTCGTCTTTGCTTTCTTTTTTTTTTTTCCAAGTGTGTGTTGTCTGCCTGCTGCCAGCAGCAGACAGGTGCAGCCGCCGTGTGCTGGATGAGCAGGACGTGCCCCGCGCGCTCACCAGGCTCCCGGGGCCATGAGGAGATCAACGTGACAGACTGCACCGCCTCATGACTACAGACACGGATACTCCACACACAGTGGTCCATGCACAGATGCACGTGCCTCTCCTACCATGACGACACCTTTTTTTCCTGTGTTGTTTCTCCCCGACTCATTTTTAATCAAGCATTATTATTGTTGTTGTTATTTTATGTGATATGAATAGCCTATTACATATTTCATTGACATGAAATAAAAATCATTGGCATATAGGCTTTAACTCCTGGTGATTTCATAACCTGCGGTTACATTTCTATGTTGCACACCTGTGGCCGTGAAAGTAATTTATTTTTCTTGTTTTAATTTTGTCCGGAAGCGCACCGTGCCCACTCGCCTGTGGTACTCAGGCCTGGTAAACTCCTGCACTGGTTCGCTGCCAGCACGTTCCCTGCCTGTGCGCTGCCTTGTTTCCATACACTTCAGCATGGTGGTACACGGGATCGGACACGCGCCGCCCTCCGCTCTGACGTCAGCCGACGTCTGTCCACTGAGGAGCCTTATCCGTTTTAAGTGGGCCGTCCCTCTAGCAAGGATACAGCGCCGTTTAACACGTGAGCCTCATGTGACAGAGGTAGGTCAGGCTGAGCGGAGAGTCAGAGGGTTTATTTAACTCGTCGCTTCGTCCTCCCCCACTTTCCCAACGCGCCACCAAGAGGGTTGACTTCGTTCTGCGGCGGGACCACGGCGTGGAATTCACGGGAACTAACTCAAGAGCATTTCTTAGACCCAAGATAACGTTTGTGTTACTAATAGTGCGGGAAAATGCCAAACCCGTGAACGTTTTTGACCATTTTAAGAAATTGGGGCGTATTCTACAAACTATTTTTTGCAGCTACACCGCGCGCAAATAAACACGTGTTTATTTGTGAGTGAATTGGAGAGATATTGACTTTAACAGCGTTGTTGGAGGACAAATAATGGAGCGAATTCCAAGCGCGCAACCTCCCCCTCTGTCCAAACACCAGGCGGATCTGTCTGACGTCCAGGGGTAAGTTGCACTCTGAAAATGTGCCCTTCCTTGTCTGTAAGCTTTTTCTTCAAACGCGCCTAATAGATCATTGTTATTCTAATTATCTCTCTTATTAAAATTACTTACTCATGCCTTTAACATGTGCTTTTTTTTGCCATAGGATGGACTTCCCAATGTATGTTTATAAGCCCAGACGGGGAATGAAGAGAGGGGAAGAAAGCAAGGTAAGTTTGAGGAAAAAAGAAAAAATGCTGGCTTGTCATCACAGGGCTTTGTGTATGTAATCTGCAGGGGAGGAATTAGAGTGGCAGTAGTTCCCATAAATGGTTGACCTAATTCCTGCTGTGACATAACTCCTGGATTCCTCCCTAAGGGTGTAGCTGCCCCTGATCATGAAGAATTTATGCAACATCTTTGTGTATTTTTCCAGGACACCTACAAGCTGCCTCACAGACTTATTGAGAAGAAAAGACGCGACCGGATAAACGAATGCATTGCTCAGCTGAAAGATTTATTACCCGAACACCTGAAACTCACTGTAAGTTCATGCTGTAGCTGGGAGGGATGTTGGGATTTAACTAATGAGTAGCATGCACCATCGAGTGGCTGCTCAGAGGTATTACATGTGTCTAGAATGCGTCAGCAGCTCTCTGTAAATGACAGCTCACATTAAGGAGAATGTGTTATCTGTAGTGTTTCATTGGATTTTATGCACTCTGTTCCATCCTTTTAATATATCGTTATGTAGACTGAATATTATATATTAAATTAATGAAACTAAGATTTTGGGGGAATATTCCTACTCTATAATTTTATCGCCTTATGGTTGTTGGCATTGTGTGGAATAAATGTGTGGCTGCAGTGAGACCTTGTGTAGCAGTTGTAGAGCTTAGTCTCTGAGTTATATAAGTGGTGAGGATGTGCTGACTCTGCGTGTCTTCCTCAGACTCTGGGCCATCTGGAGAAGGCTGTGGTTTTAGAGCTTACGCTCAAGCATGTGAAAGCCCTCACCTCTCTTCTGGAGCAACAGCAGCAGAAGATCCTCGCTTTGCAGAGCGGCATGCAAATTGGTGAGCAGATATTTACACACATTCAGAGCAGGGTGCTATTGTTGGACAGAATAATTAGTCATATGAATGCATAATATTAGGATTATTCAGAACTAGAAGCAAATAAGTAACTCAAAATGAAGTAATTTTATAGGAAAAATCTATTGTAACCTCTGATTTTGTGAAATTGCAGAATTTCTGACTGTGTATTTCTTATTGTTTTAATAGAGCAACCTACCATCAGTCAGGAGAAGTCAGAGGAGATGTTTCGCTCTGGCTTCCACATGTGTGCCAAGGAGATTCTTCAGTATGTAGCCAATCATGAGTCTGATGGAGACTTCACACCTTCCCATGTTATCAACCACCTTCACAAATTAGCTGCTGAGGTGCTCCAGGGTCCGGTCCGACCTCGCACCCCTCTTAGCCCTCAACCGGAGGAGATCCCCACCTACCACCAGCATCAACCTCACAAGGAAATGCCCACCAGCTTGCCCCCTAAACCCAACGAGGGCTACGGCAGGAACTGTGTGCCTGTCATCCAGCGGGCGTACGCCCCGCCCAGCGGTGAGCAGAGTGGCAGTGATACAGACACAGACAGTGGCTACGGGGGAGAGCTGGAGAAAAGCGAATCCGGGGCGCCCCAAGGCCGTCCAGATTATTACGGCCACGAGAGCCAGCAGAAGCGACCGCTGGGGGATCGGCAGAGCTCAAGCATCAAACAGGAGGATGATGAACCACGCCACAAACGACCTCGCGTGGAGTCCTCAGAGGACGAGCTCCTCTCAAGCGGAGAATCATCAGCTTCATCGTCCTCTAGCGGTTATGGTAGTTACATGAGCGTATCCCCCAACCACCCACCTCCTCCACCACACCCCCTTTGCATGCCGTTCTACCTCATTCCACCCTCTGCTGCAGCTTACTTGCCAATGCTTGAGAAATGCTGGTACCCTGGGGCTGTGCCCATGCTCTACCCTGGAATGGGAGGCTCTTCACCCACCATGCCTGGCGAGCGACCACCCCCATCTCAGCTAGTGTTGTCTCCCAGGGGTGGTTCACCAGCCCCAGCCATATCCCAGACGCCCATGGACTCCCCTGCCCTTCTTCAGGCACTAAAACAGGTACCACCCCTCAACCTGGAAACCAAAGAATGAGAGATGAAGGAACAAGAAAGAGAGACGGTCCTGTTCTAGCAGCCAGAGGCAGAGCTGTTCTTGGGATGGAGACCATGACTGGGCTGTTCCATAATCCACAATCATTCATCTGCTCTTTTCCTCAGCCTGGAGGTCAGACAGGAAACAAGAGAACTTGTAGAAATGATAAAGGAGACTGGTGAGAGCAGCATCCCTCCACACAGGGAAGAATGCAAGGCTCTGATTGAATGTTCAAAGCTCAGTGGTAGATGTATCATATAAACTGGACCTACCCTGCACACACGCAAACACACACACACATTGGTTGAATGTAAAGAAAAGATATGTTTTAGAAGCTGCTGTTGAAGTGTAAACTCCGATGACACTGATGCATCTCACTTGTAGCTGTTGTGATAATGACACGTCATCTTGTACTCTAGAGACCTTTGCACCAAATTAGCAGTGATAAGCCACCCAAAGTTTGTTGCCTATGTCCTTTGCTCACCATCTGATTACTGAAAATTCCATTTCTACCTGATATGAAGATGACTGGCACCACGAAACACAAAGATGTCATCGAAGAGTTTGGTTACAGCCGTAATGGATGTAGGGAAAAGCAGCCACGAGGCCGAAATGAATGAGACATCTTTTTTTATTTGCTGTCATTGTCAAACAGAAAGTTGAGATGGATTTCTGTAATTACTGTCCATAAACTTCTTGTACATTTCTATTTTTGATACCTGTTCTTGCAGTCTGTCCACTCAGAGAGTTGGAGGGGGTGCAGGGTGTGGACAACGTTGTGTTCTCAGAAACTGTGTATATTCTGTAGCACTGTGCTGGACCTGGTCTGCATACTCAACATCTGTTTTTGCTCAAGTCAAACCCGGTGTTTGTTCTTGCTGTTGCCTTTTACTTGTGAAAAGCTGATAAATCTCAAATGTTTATTCTCTGTGCTATGTGTGAATACTGGAGTCAAAGAAGTCAGGCGAGGAGAAGTGAATGTAAGTTTTACCAGAAGACTAGTTTTCTATAGAAAGAGGTACTTAAGATTTTATATTTTGGGACCTAAAGAGAGATGTTTGATGTACATATTTTGTCTATAAATGTTGATATACATCATATAAGTGTATTAATAAAGTATTTTTCCTGTGGAAACTTGCTTATACTGTATCTATTTTTAATAAATGGAGAGTGTGTGCGAAGGAGAGAGTGAAACTGGTTTGAATGAATGCATCTACACCACCACATCACATGGTACACCCGTGCACAGGAAGACCTTTCGCTGGCTGCTATGCTCAACCATTTGTGCTCACTTTAATTAAAACATAAAGATTTCCTGAAGCAACAATCAGATCCGTCTTTTGTGACGTTAACTTGCTCAGCACCATTGGAAGATCATAACATGTATGCAATTAAATGCAGTTAAAAAAAAATTAAAACTACTAGTGTGTTGAACAATCACATTTCAGCTGCTTTAAAGTACACAGTTTTATCTTAGCACAGTCCTGCAGTTTAGCTCCTACCACTGCAAACATTTAAACAACATAAAATAATTTTCCCATCATCATTTCAGAGCCGAGGTGTTAATTCATCCCACATTGAGATTATCTGTGCAAAATGACATCTAAGACAATTACCTGCTGACTTTCAAGTTGCTTTTCCTGACACTGATTCCCATTGTTTGTTTGAGTTTAATCTTTGACTGCTGACCTGAAAAAAAATTCAACTTATGCATATTCTGTCCAATTGCCCAACACTAATCATTATTTTCTTTGCTGATTAAATATCAGTGACATTTATTTCAGTTACTTGGTCCAGGAGAGAAAGAGAGAGACAGAGGGAGAGAGACGGAGAGAGAGAGAGTCATCCTCAAAATTATTCACACTCTCCAATTAAAGAAGGAGGGTGTGAAGGGGAAGGGAAGGATCAGCTGCCAGTGAAACAAGTTGAAATTGACAAGGTAATAATAATTAAAAATTCTATGAAAATCATGACATTGATTTTGAATTGCACTTTGAAAGAAATATTTAAAACAAACACTCACACAAAAAATAAAACAAGCAAACAAGCGTGATGGGGCTCCAAAACTAAAATTTTGTTGAGCAACCCTTTGAGGCAATTACTGCTATCAGGTGTTTTCTCTTCTGCACCTGTTGACGGGTATGTTGGTACACTGTTCATGAGAAACGTGCTCAAATGTGTCTGGGACAGTGTTGTTTATTCGTTGTTTTTTTTTTTAAATTATTATTATGTAACCACAATTCAAAAGCAATATCTTATTTCACTAAGTTATGATTTTATACATTTTTATTTATTATTAGTTTTAGTGTCTTATTAGAATTACTATTGTAAATTTAGCCTTTTCTTTCATTGGAGGGTAATTTTGAAAGACAAATAATGAATGAATAATTTTGAGGATGACTGTATATTAAACTACAATTTGTCTTGTTTGAACCATTCCTGCACATCATTCACATCAATCCCTTTCTTACAAATTCCAGGCTTTTTTAAATTCTTCATGTTTATCCACCACAGATCATAATATTTTTAACACACATGGCAAATTATACACATTTGATCAAATATGTGGTGATTAAATAAGCATTTAATTTAATCAATACAAAAAATGCTTGACAAGCATTAATCTAACTTTTTAATGATTATTTGATGAGGACATGATTAAGCTGGTGACACTAACAGATACCAGTCTGGATGGGAAATGACTTTTTTTATGGTTTTCTTTTTTTCCCGTCATAGTATCTGGGGTTTGGCTGTAATGTGTAGTTTTATTGTTGGCACTTTATTACCACCTGCTGGGGAGATAAAATACCTACAAGTTATTTGAAAGAGAAAAATAAAGGAGAGGCTTGTTTAGCTGCTTTCCATCATCTCAGCTCTAAACACCATCAGTGTTTCTGTTCTCCTGTGCACTCTCCTCTGCCTCTGCCAGGGTTTTGTCTTTGTGAGCGGATGAATAACTCTTGCTTGTGGATGCTGGGGTAGGATGAAAAGGCTGAGTTTCGGGGGAAAGTGGTTACAGCATTATTTGGTCGCAAGCGACAGACTTCTAGGCTCGGTAGGGGACCCTGGAACGAAGGACAGACCTGATTTGAAATTCTGTGTCTGGGCTCAAACGACGTCTGGGGTAGAAAGGATCTGGAAATGTGTGATCCATGTGCAGCTTTTTCCTCTGATGTCCTGTGAGGAGGGTTGAGTGAAAAGGAAAGACTCCTTGGTACTAAGGTTGCCCCGTTAACACGAAGACTCAAACCAATCCGCCGTGCTTTCCTTTGAGGTTCGGTGCGTATCACCAAAGGTTGCTCAGATGCAAAACTGTTGCAGGTCCTGCGAACACAGCGCGCATTCTGAACTTCTGCCCTCATCTCACATTCTTGTTTTGGAGATATAGACGTCAACAACCTCTTCCTGTCTTGGTTCTCTTTGCCTGAGCAGCGGAGAGCAGCTGCCAGGAGTGGCCTCTGACCCGATGCTTTATATCTTGTCTCAGCCCTGTCTGGTGATGGCTGCTCAGAGGGGAAGTGGATGGTTAGAGCTGCATTAGAAGTAAGAGTTTGTCTACGAAGCACAGGTCTGGGTTGCCGAATGGGGGCTCCTTCCACAAGTAGGTGCACCCCCACATAGCGAGGAACCTCTACTGTAGCCTGAAAGGCAATATGGGGAAAACATACATTTGTCAATTCTGTACAGCATCAATTATTCAAATGAATCATGATGGAAATGCACACTTTTATTTTCAAGATACTCTGACCTGTTTGTAGATCAGCTGGAAGCCTCCCGTGTAAGCATTAGGATCAGTCCGTCTGTCCAGCACCACCCTCAGTGTGTCCACCTGCACGGCAGGGCAGAGCCGAGCGGTCACAGCGGTGGAACACGCCATAGTCGGACTGGCGTTGATCTCCAGGAGCCACGGTCTCAGATCTTTTCCCAACATGAAATCAGCTCCGTAAAGCTCAAAGCTTGCCTTGCGAGGCTCAACCAGGTCCTGGGCTGTCTGCAGGGCATGGACCACTGCTTGCTGCATGCCCGGGACCACTACTGACTCCCACTCTTCCTCACGGCCTTGTTGCTGCAAAAAGGACCGAAACTGCCTGCAGGACCACATGTTATCCTCAGGAACTCCTGGATGACGCTCGTGAGAAGGCTGAAAGTGCTTCTGGATGGAGTTGTTGCACAAGTGGACTGAGCTGAGATGAAAAAAGAAAAGTAGGATGTAAAATGCACTTTGAAATAAAACGGACATATTCATCGCTCTTACACAGATGTAGGTCAAGTAAGACTATGTAATTGCATTCTCTTTGTTCGTGTGAGCCTCTGTCTGACCTGTGTAGGTTTGTGGTTGAGTAGGGCTGAGTGGAAAACCGTAGGTAGCACTCTTTGTAGAACCAGACAGTCAGCGGGTTCCAGTCGGTAATGAGGAACCACTGACGGAGGTCAAACTTTGTGCCATGGACAAGCAGAGGACGCTCCAGGTATTTCTGAACCACCCACTTGCTCTCCTTCATCAGGGCTCTGTCCGTGTCCACAAGTGCCAAAATCTCATCCAGACGATTCATACACATAATGCCTGATGGGAAGATGTGTCAGGTTGACACGTGAACTATCCAAAACAGCAACTTTAACTGCACAAAACTAAAGTATGCATAGTGCTGCAGATGACGTGATTAACAAGATACCAGGATTAAAATGCCTTACCTCTTCCCCTTGATTTGGCTCCTGGTTTGATAATCCAGATGTTGTTTATTCCGTCAATGTGCAGCTGAGGGCAAACCTCCCGCAGTCTGGCTAGCATGGCCTCACAGCGCTCCACGAACTCTCCACAGCCTCTGATCACTGCACCTTTCCTACAAACATGCAATATTAGAATTACACATACCCTGCTTTGTTCTACAAAGTATTCATTCAAAGATTTATGAATTGTATACCAATATCTTTTTTCCTTCAAGAAAAATGTGATAAAAAAAACTTAAATATCAACAATGTACCTAAAGATCTACAATGGAACACCTCAGAATACAAGCACACAGTATGTTTGCCATTATTCTAGTTCTCCCACCCTGATCAAGCCCAGATTTATTATTCTGTAAGATACAGTTGTGAATGTTTAATTGAAAGTGAATAGAACTAGAAGCACAGCAGATGTAATATAACAGACATAACAGAACTAACAGAATGGCAGATTAGCCTTACTTAGCCTGGCTTAAAGGGGATCATTGTAGGAAACCCCGAAAGCTCCCAGAAAACATACTCACTGCACAACCATGTAATAGTCCTGCAGAAACGTGGCCCACTGCTGCTCCTCCACAGAGGGGGTTGTTTCCGCACTTATATCAATGTCACTATGCCCCAAAACACTGAGAAACTCTTGACACGCATGCAAAGCTGTGTCAATGATTTCCGGACCTACAACCTGATTTCCAATATCATTTAACTCTGCAGAGAAAGAGAGAGAGAAAATTGGTACAGTAGAAATGTTACTCTTGTTCATCTCATGAAAAATCCTAATTTTTTTTTCTTCTTTAGTAACTGTGATAAACTGTTCTTGTCTTTTTGTTATCTACCCTTTGCTTGATCATTTTTCCAGCTCCATGTCTCAACAACATGCTGCAGCAGGCTGGTACAGGCTGTCCTCCTGAAGTCCTCTTCATTTACATCACAAATGAAAGACAGGATCATAGTTGAAAAGAGAAAGGACATTTTGAGCCGCTGTTAGAGAAATTTCAAATTGATATTGAAAGATGGACACCGCTGCATCTTTCTTTATGGGGGAAGGCAAATGTCCTCCAAATGAATTGTGCACCGAAATTTAATTACCTACTGCAATCGCTCCCAGTTAGCATACCACCTAAGTACTTTCAATAATTTGACAGGGTATGTCATGTATTTCTTTGTAATGGCAAACGTCCTAGACTGAATTTAAGAAAGTTGCAAAGACCGGTAGATAAAGGGGGCTAGGCATTCCAAATCTTCTCCTATATCATTAAGCCTTTGGTCTCCAACATCTGACCCACTGGTTCTTACCCCCTTTAGTGCAGATATTCCCACACAGACATGTTGTTCAGGACACGAAGCATCACAATATTACTCATTGCTTCTCAGTAGTTCAGACAAGTCAGCTTGTGCCCTTAAAGGAGTTTGGGAGTCAGATTTGAGCACCTCTTTTTACAGATGAGGAGTGGAATTCCATACTAAAAAAACAAAAAAAAAGATGTCCAGAGATCTTAGAAGAAGACTTGTCCAGTTTAAGATCTTAAATTGAACCTACTGGACACCAGTTAAATTACATAAAGTAAAACTAAAGACTAATTCTACATGTTGGAAATGTCAACGAGAAGAGGGCACTCTCAGACACATGCTGCTGGACTATCATTATATACAAGAATACTGGGTGGGAATAAGCGCCCAAATTGAAAAGATCAAGAGATATAAAATTCCATTCTGTCCCAGACTGTTTGTCCTGGGTGACCCCTCTCTTCTCAAAGATATAGATCCTTTAAATGCAGAGTGGATTCAGACAGCTTTGATGTTGGGTCGCAAATTAATTATGTATGAATGGCAGACCCCTAATGCTCCACCTCTGAACCACTGGTCAAGTGAGCTAGGACAGGTGGCAGCTCTGGAGAAGTTATCTTTTAGATTGCTAAATAAAGTGGATATTTTCATGCAAAAATGGAATAGATGGGAAGTCTTGGTTAAGAATGCTGAAGTGACATTTTGACCTATTGTGATTTTTTTTTCTCTCTAGTAGTGTACCATTGAATCATATACACTACTCACAAAAAGTTAGGGATATTTACTTCCGGTTTTTCGAGAACAGAATGATGCAGAATAAATATTTAACCATTGAACAATGTACATGTGCATTGAAAAGTTTAGAGAAAGTTTAATTCAGTTCACCTGGAAAGGTTGAAGTGGATTTTAGACTCATTCTGACATCATACAAAAAGCCAAATATCTTTAACTTTTTGTGAGTAGTGTAAATGTTTTTCTTTTCTTTTCCTGTATGTTCTTTGTTACTTTTGTTCGTAATCTGTTGATTTTTAGTGTTGTACAGTATAGCCTTTCCTTAAAATTGAAAATAATAAAAAATGTTAATCGTAAAAAAAAAAGAAAAGAAAAGAGAAAGGACAAACAGGAAGCTACATTTTACTGTAAAAGCATCAACAGAAACATCTGAAAACTTACACCCAAAAACCGTATGTGAGTGTTTCCTTTTGAAATCCAAACAATAAAAACTTTTTGACTGTAGATTACTGGAAACAGAGTCACACAGCAAACCTATGAATGTCTGCTTTTCATCGTCCGCTCCAAGCCTGTAACATCTTGGGAAAAAGGTGTCAGGATCTGCTGTATCGAACCACTGAAGGTTACGCAGATTCATGCACAACCCCACCTGAGAGAGACACATGCAGAAGGACACTGGAGGAGCTTCTGAGGAAACCCTATGAAGCTGCATTTTTGTCGGTCAGTCATTAGAAACTCTACAGACCTTGGTGGTAAATGTTCCAGCATTTGCAAAGTGATTGGTCATCTGATCATTCTGTAAGGAACGACAGTCTATGGAGTCCCGTCGAGTCGTCCAGTAGAAGTATGTTGTTTCATTTCGAACCAGCCGAGACTAAAATAATGAAAGAATAATTTTTGGAAAGCACGCAGAAATAAAGCACTCGTTCTCAGAGTGAAAGATATCAGTGCTAACTTAGGAAGGTCACTAAGATGTTATCTTACCATCAGGTCATACATGTCATCAAGGTTCTCGTCTTTCTCGCGATCGTCTACTCTCTCTGTAAAGAGATAAGAAGTGTGTGTGTGTTTGTGTATGTGTGTGAGTCTGTGAATACAGATTTACATGTACATGGAGGGCTGTATACAAAGTAGGAATCTGTGTTAGTTTGTTGACTGCAACATGGTACACTACACATCATTCATCAGGTGAAGGGACATCCATCTGACCAGTGCTCCGATTACATTTACGGTAGCCTCTCCTGCACATGTAGTTTTACCACAAAATCAACAAGTCTGACAAAATTACACAACAGTAATTACATAAAAGAATGAGAAACCTTAGATTTTGCTGCTTGGTAAATGAGTAGGGCCTTTACTTGAGAAATTCCAAATGCATTAAACAGAAATTACCATTAGTCATAAAATTCTTTGGCTGACCTGTAACATCAGCATTGCCATCTCCATCATCATCGTCATCCTCCTCATCGCTGTGGCAATGAAGTGTTCTATGGACCGGACCTGGCAGCCGACGTTCCACCCACCCTCTGGCCCATAAGGCAGTGCGGATCACAGGGTAAGGTCCCTGCACTGAAAAAACCTTCCTCATCTGAGGGATGAGCAGAGGAAAGATGGTAAAACAATTCATACAGTAATTCAGAGGTAGAATCTGTTTTCACTTGTAAAACACCTTCACTGCTTTTTCCACAGCTGCTTTCGCCGTTCTCAGCTTGTCTGGTTTGATGGCTGGCAGACTTGGCACACTGCGACGTAACCTGCCCTCCAGAGGCGTAACTGTTGACTGGAACACTGGGACACATTTGTTGGTCAAATGAGCAAATAAAAAACTAACACATTCATGCTTTGTATATGCAGGACTTACCTGACATTTGTTGTGGATGCTACTTCTATGTAGTTTTTCCTTCAGCTGATAAATGGACAGAGCAGAAGAGAAAGCAGGAATATATTCTGTTATTAATCAGTCATAGGATAAGTCATCATTTTTAAAGATGATCTTAACAACATGCATAAGGTTAATAATTTCCTCTAATGAAAACTAAAGAGCTTTGCTATAAATAGTAAGACATGTGACATCTACTTATATCTATGCAGCCACTGAAGAAGGATGTAAATTGGGTCAAGCAGGCATCTTAATTTGTACTGACTGAGGCTGACATGCTGACTAATTCATACACAATTAAGCTGAAATAAAACAGTAAAAGACGTGCAAAGAAAATCAGTCTATATATGATGAAACACTATGACTTTGCAGCCTCCATACGCAGTCCTTGAAAACAACTAAACCTGCATAAAAACTAGTCCTCCAGCTCTGAAAACTGAGGGGAAAACGTTCATACACAAACCTATTTTGGAACCGTCCTTGTGATTCTGCCAGTAGATTCTCCGTCCGGCTTCTTTCATGCTCCCCGCAGACAGTTCCCATACCAACCGTGCATGCTCCCACAGAATGTTTACAGTTACCATAGCAACCGTTCCAGAAAGAAACAGGACGCTGTGAGGGCCCACCCTCAGCAGTGCGCTGAAATAAGTGGATCACTTACTTATCTGATTTCGGCGTGGCTCACACGTGTGGGAGGTGACGTGTGGGGTATTAAAACGGCCGTGACACAACGATACGTCATTCATGAGGACGTTGCAGTCTGAACTCAGCACTCAAACCCAAGCGGCAAATCCAGTCAGGTGAGGCAGGTAAACTGCTTCACATGTGCTCTGATTGAAAAGCTTAGGCTGAGGTTGGAGAGGACGGAGAAGTGTCTTGAGGCTTTGTTTCCTTGGTTGACCGCGCGCCATGTTGTTACACGGATAAGTGACAGTGTGTAATTAATTTGGCCTTTTATTGGCAAAAATCAAGTATTGCTACCTTTAGTAGGCTACATATGCTGCCAAAGTGAAACAACAATTAATTTAGAAAAGTGTGAGTGAGAAATGAGAGCAGATTATTACTTGATTTATATATATATACACACACACACACATATATATATATATGTGTGTGTATATATATATATATATATATTTGTTCTCAAAATTATTCATACCCTCCAATTAAATAAAAGGCTAAGTTCACAATAACAATTCAAATAACAAGAAATGAAAGAAAATTATAATAAATAAAAATTTACAAAATTATAATTTAGTGAAATAAAATATTGCTTTTGAGCCGTGATGGGAAATAATAATAATAATAATAATAATAATAACAAAACAAACAAAACTGTTCAAGACAGACATAAGAACACCTTTCCCATGAACAGTGGACCAAAATACCTGTCAACAGGTGAAGAAGTCTTTTTGAACATTAGAGAAAAAGCCTAATTACAGTGATTGACTCAAAGATTTTTTTTTTTAGCTTCAGAGCCACATCATGCTTGCTTATTTGTTTTATTCTTTGTGTGTTTGTTTTTTATATTTCTTTCAAACCACAATTTAAAATCCGTGTCAGTTGCCAATTTATTTATTTATTTATTTATAAATTGTTACAATTTATTTAACAAAAAAATAAAAAATAAAAAAAATTAAAAGTGAGCTTTTACAATACTGAATTTCCCTTCGGGGATGAATAAAGTATTTTTCATTTCATTTCATTTCATTTCAATTTGTATTTATTAAGTGTTTGGGATCACTTTCCCATTAAATCCAATGGGAATGTGATCCCAAACTTTTGAGTGGTAGTGTATAATGTACAGTATATAACTGTATTTTGCACAATGTTTTTGGTACCCACAAGATGGCATCAGAGGCTTTGTAGTATGTTATAGTTGTCCATTGCATTAGATCACTGAGCTCCATGCCAGTCTGTGTTCTAATGTCAATGCGAACTTCTCTTTTAAATTTTACATCAGAAGTCAGTTTTCTTCTTTCACAGTTTCTTTGATAAGTTATTGTACCTATCACAGGAATATTTAAGATATTTTGGACATGTTAAACTATTTTTTGAGTATTTTCAAGAAATATGTAGGCTATCATGAAGTAAAGGTTCTACTTGTAAGAAGAGATATGCAAATGAAAAGGAAAGGAAAAATGAAAATTTGTTATCACAATTTAAACAATGATTTCTCTATTTTTCAGCTTATTGTAACTTTGTAACTTTAACATTTGACTTCATCAGTGACATTTTTCTCAGTCAGGTTGTTAAGGCTTGGCAAGTTTATTTGTATAGTCAGTCAGTCTGTCAGTCATTTTCTGTACCGCTTATCCAGTTCAGGGTCGTGGGGGGTGCTGGAGCCTATCCCAGCTATTATCAGGCGAGAGGCAGGGTACATCCTGGACAGGTCGCCAGTCTGTCGCAGGGCCAACACAGAGAGACAGACAACCATTCACACTCACATTCATTACTAGGGGCATTTAGAGTGACCAATTAACCTAACATGCATGTCTTTGGATGGTGGGAGAACCCACACATACATGGGGAGAACATGCAAACTCCACACAGGAAGGCCACTGTTGGCATTGTTCGAACCCCCTCCCCAGCCTGGAATCAAACTAGCAACGTTCTTACTGTGAGGCTGCGGTGCTAATCACCACGCCACTGTCCACGCCAAAATCATATTACTGTAAAGGACGATGAAGAAAGATAAAAAGAATAATGAAAATTTCAATGATGCACAAAATTAGCAGTAATCCAGTTCTCGATACCTTAAATTGTCAAATAGCCACATAAATATGACTACAAGGGTATTTTATTTGTCCTGTCAAGATGTCTAAAAGTGCTCATTTGAACCAAATAAAATGCCTTTGAAAATATGGCCATGTGAAATAGCATTTAAACCAGTGATGATATGAAATAGGGGAATATAAAATTCTTCTTCCCACCTATAAAGCCCTTAATGACCAAGATCTATTTTGTCTTAGTGACCTCAAAGTCCCATGTTTTCTCAGCACAGTAATTTGCTCTGAAGCTGCAGGCTTACTTGTAATCCCTTTTGTTTACTGATGAAAAATAGGAGACAAAGCTTCCAGCTCATCTTTTGTGGAACCACCTCTTAAGTTAAGGTTTGGGAGGCAGACACCCCCTGCCTTTAAGATTAGACAAAAATCTTTCCTTTTGGGTCAAGTGTGTTGTTTGGGCTGGCATGGGAGACCATGAACCAAACAGTTTTTCTGCTGTTGGCTTATAGGCTGAATGGGGGATCTCAAGCATTCTTTTAACTTTTTTCTCTTTATTCTCTCCATGCATTCATACACTATTTTGCCTGGCATCACATTTGTGCATTTCTTTTTTCCTCTTCTGTTTTAAAAGAAGGTTGCGAGATAGGGATGCACGATATTGGAATTTTGGCCAGTATCTGATATGCCAATATTTTAAAACACATGTGGCCGATAACCGATATCGATACCGATACCGATACCGATATTAAAGCTGAAAAAAATAACTAGTCATTGCAAATAGCAGTTTTTTTATCCGTTTCCAACACTTATAAAAATAGGGATGGGAAAAAATATCGATCCACTGAAATATTGCGATATTTTCATATTCTGATATCAAATCAGTATTTAGAAATGTGGCATCAATCTATTTTACTTACTTACTCACAAGATTTCATCGTTCTGTTAAAAAATCTCACGATATTTCGTGAATTCTCGTGAGATTCATAACAGAACAATGAAATATCGTGAGATTTCATTAGTAAAATAGATCATTGATGGTTATAAATGTCAGTATGATATCAGCAAATGAAAATATCGCGATAATTCAGTGTATTGATATTTTTTCCCACCCTCATCTTTAGAAGTTTTTTAAGTCTATAAAAAATAAGTTTTTGAAGAAAAAAAAGAACAACTTTTTTTGTTTTTTAACTTTAGAAACAGCGGGCTGATCGGTTAAATATCGGTGGAGTGGCTGATGTCCGATACTCAGTTTTAAGCCCGATTTAGGCCAATAACATTAGGGAGCTGATTATATTATGCATTGTGAGACTGAAGTTTAGTCCATTAGGTTTAGCAGGTTGTGCACTATTTTACTTTGCACCCATCTCCACAGACACAGCTCCCTGCATCCATTTATTCCAGTTCTTTCAGTCAGTTTTGATCCTCAACAGGTGAGTACAAAGAAAAATACACTTTTCACCACAGTCATACAGAACATATGCGACACATTGCAGGAAACTAAAGAAGCCTCCTTACAAAAATAAAAAAGCCTTGGTGTTGCATTCAGGGTTTTCAGGTCCAGTCTGCTGTCGAGGTCCACTGCCTTGCCCCCTTCTTCTACAAAGGCAAGAGGAGTTAGTGAGAATACAGTTCCCTGTGGTGCTTTTCTACTACTAACCACCAACTCTGACGGATACCCTTGAAGTGCATAAACTGTGATTTATATCAGTAATCTCGACCTCATCAAAATACCCATCACCCAGTAAAGACAAAACCAGAACTCTTTGGGACAGTTTCTCTCAAAACGTCATACCTCTGTTGAAACACACCAACCTCAAGAAATGCAGTTAAAGTTTTGTGTGCATTGTTATATTTGTTGACATGCGCCATAAGCTGTGGTTTGTAGCTGGATGTGAAGTGCAATTGCGCTGCTATCGTTAAAGTTGTGCATAGTGGTGACAATATCTATTTGCGCGAGAAGCTGACTAACTGGACATAATGTACAATGAGGGAGCTCTGTAGACAAGTTGGCTTTACTGGGTAGCAGCACTGCCTCGCAGCATAGTGTGTGTGCCTCTGCGCTGTGATCCCATTGGCTGAGACTGCAGTGATGCTCTCTGCATCCTGCTCTAACAGGCAGGACAGGAGGGAGGGGAACTGGAGGCGCGGCTGAAAGATCATCACAACACAGGGGCTAAATAATCATTTTCACCATTTTCTTCATCTAAAAGAGATGTCAACTGTCAATATGTCTGCAGTAACAGAGGAGGCTGCAGTGGTCAACTTGTGACTGCTTCTTCCAGACGTCCGAAGACAGCGCTGAGAGGCTGGCTGGAGGTTCGCGGAAAGTCTCACCTTTACTTCTCGTGAACGCTGAACAATTTAACCCCGAAACCATGAGCGTACCCGTCAACGAGCCCCAGAGTATACTCTGCTACCAGGTAAAGTACCTTTTTATTCATACAGGGAGGAGCAATGGGCTGGTTCAGATCAGACAGAGCCAGGCTCCATCAACAACTGTAGCCCCTAAACTGTCTGCGCTAATAGAAACTCAAAGGTGGAGAGTGTCACAATTTAACTATTTAATACAAAAACTCCTCTAGCTTTCTTGCATTGACTCGAGATGTTTAATCTTTTTGAGAACCTGAGATATGTGATGCTAAGTTGCCTTTCTGAGCTTATGGATGGTGTGTTCGGAGGGAATTTATGATAATGTTTGGCTGAGGTGCGAACACGTGCGCCAATTCTTGTCACGTGGCATTGCACTGAGAAATCACAGTTACTGAGACAATTGCTGAGACAGGAATGAATGAATTCTGGAGATGTCACATTAATGTGAGAGCGCAGCAGATTATTGATAAGATCCGTCAGCCTTGCCAAGAGCTCATTAAAATGTCAACTGCTTGTCCCGAGGTCGCGTGCGTGCGCAAGATGATCTGTGTTATTTGTTTATTTATTTATTTTCATGTTTTTTGGTTACCCTCAAATGACCTTGGCGCCATTCTTCCACGATGCTTCCTAAAGAACTGTGTGTACTTCCACACCTGTTCAGCGGTAGCCAGTCTGGCGGTAAGAGGGGACAGATTGTGAAGTGTGTGATTTAAACTGGAGAAATGCTGGATCCAGTGTCCTGTTTATGTGCAGTCTTCTACCAGATTCTCCATCTCCTAAACAGGGAATCAGAGAGAACATATTTGTATCAGTAACCATGCCAGCACTGTATTCTAGCTGGCACATAGTTACACTTTAAGTATAACTCCCTGGCATGTGTTATTATAGCTGAATGGACTTGATGCAGCCTACCCCCAGAGTGATGCCATGTGGTGATTTATAATAACATCCTGTCTGGAGGAAGGAGACAGACAGAGAAGAACCAGGAGTGAGCTGGGAAGTCTCTGATATGATTAGACAGCTTGCAGAGAAGGAGATGAAGCTGCCACAAACCATAACTCTTTAAACAGGTTGTCAGTTTAGTGTCACTACATGTGTAAGGATTGTCCCTCCATCATGTCTGTGGTCTTTAATCAGCTCTCTTTGCTGCATTACTTGATAACAGCAGCTTAAATAAAAATGTCCAGTTAACGTGCAACCAAGGGTCAGCACTGAAAATCTTATTAAAAGTAAGCAAAAAAAAGGTCCAATCTGAAGGATCGAGGATCTAATATGATCATTGTCACCAGCACTTTGCAACATTACAGCTTCTATCAGTAGCACTCGTGATTATTTTTGTACTTCAACAATGAATTTGAAGGTTCAGTTCTCATTTAATATGTTAAATTAAGTCATTTGGCAATACTGAAAATGACTTTGAATATAGTTCTTTGGATAATTATTTTGTAGAAATCTAGATGTAATCCATGAGTTAAAGGGGGAAATGTGGCGGGAAAAAAAAAAGAATCAATCCTAAAAATTGGATTGGGCATTTCAAAGAATAGAAAAACATTAGCAAGCTTTCCAATGTTTACCTATATATTTTTGTGACAGCTCACTTTTACACTTACTATCTGGCATCCATCCCATGCTTTCATTTTAATCAATTTGGTAGCATAGATTCAATTTAGTGGAAGCAATCCACAGTCGTTTGTCTAACGACTCAATACTTGCTTTAAACAGCAGAGCTGTACTGTTTATTTCAATCTCAAGACTGAATCTGATTCATTTAGTCTGAATTCTGAGCACTCACTATATCCCTCCATGTTTGAGAATTGTTCATAACATGTTGTAATGTGGCATGCCACAAACACCTTTCATTATGATGTATTTAGTTTCGAACAGCAAACAAATTCCCAAACTTGAGGTGAACAGATGAATAGGTGCTTGAAAGTTTTAGAACATTTTGTCTCCACAATTTCATCACTTTTTACACAACTCCTAAAAGTAAATAAAGAATTCACTTAAATGACTTAGATAAAAAATTTCTGTATTTTCTCAACTATTAACTAATTTTAACTTGAACTATTTGAAATATTTGAAGACAGAATGGATTCAAGATTTCATATGTGAGAGCGAACTGCGTGATCTTTGGCTGTTGGAATCAGGTGTGACAGCCCCCTATCTGAAACAGTTATTATGACTCGCAGTGCACCCAGCAACAGGTGATTGGTCCAGAGGAACTTTAGCCCGTTCCCCTTTATTCCATCCAGCTAAATTTATGGGATGCTGGTGTGTTGAAGCACTTATAATAACCATAATGTATTAGATTTAAGTAACGCTTTTAGGGCACTCACTGCACTTACAGTGAATCCATTATTCATCCTCTCCTCATTCGAACACTGGGGATGGTACATGTAGCCATAGTTGCCTTTGAGCAGACTGACAGGAATGTGACAGCCAATCCATACCTCTCCAGTCACCACCAAACATTCATACACCTGTTGTCAATGCTGGAGGCAAGGTAGATGAAGTGTCTTGTTTAAGAACGCGATAAAACTGGATGGGATGAAGCAGGATTTAAACTGCCAACTCTGCTGTTAAATTGCCAACTTGGTCATGTTGCTTGTTGTTGGGATTCATTTCGTAGACTTTAATCCTAACCTCATGTGTAGATTTGATGCTAATCTGTTCTGGCTTAGTTGTGGTAAAACATGGCCGAATCATGATACTACCACCCCCATGTTTCCCAGATGAGACAAAGTGTAATGTAGTGTTTTCTCTACTTCAAACATATGTTTAATTTTGTTTTTTATTTTTATCTGTATCCATAACAGCTTTCCTTCCGTTCTATGTTTTGTTCATATGATTATGCAGAGTAAAGTTTTTCTTCCTCCACTCCTGCCTTCCACACCGTTGTTTTGTCCGTTCTATTGATTGACTCCGAAATGTTATCATTAGCCAGTGTGAGTGTGCCTTTAGTAGTTTTAAAGTTATCTTGCGTTCCTTCTGTCCCTACAGATTTTGAGGACACCTTGATCTTGGAGTGATCTTTCTTAGAGAAACACTTGTGGGCAGGGTAACAATGGCTTTGGATTTCCTCTGTTTGTAGACATTCTGTCCACAGAGAAGAGTAAACTCTTCAGAGATTAGTTTTGTTGGTTTTGTAACCTTGTCCAGCCTGATAAGCATGAGTAACCCTCCTTTGAAGTGTTTTTATACTTCCCTCGTTAAGCTTCCGAAAATATGTTTGAAGGATCAAACTTTGATATATGATTGATATATGATTTGATTTTCCAACATCTGTCAAAGTTTTGGGTTTTATTTAGGGTAGAATTTTTTATAAAATTCTAAGCTTTCATGACCATACCAGATCACTAAATGCACATTTTTCTCTCTGACCTGAAGACTGAATCATCCAGAAACAGAGATGCGCGTTAGGTGTTATCTTTTATTCCCTCAATTTGATGAGGTTATACAGGATGAAGGCTGTTTTATGCCGCAGTCTGCAGCCCACATCCGAATCTAAGGCTGCTGTAATAATTGCAGAAATAACAGAATTGGAGAGAAAGCTGAAATAGCTGTGAGGAGACAGAATTGCATGTGTGGCGTTGAATAAGGTGCGTATGACTCATGCTTCTTGTTGGCTGAGCTATAGTCAAAACAGCCGCCCCTCTCATCCTTTCTTCTCCAGCTCTGTCCCCTTCCTGTCTCACCTATCCACCATTACCTCTTCTTTTCAGGCATTCATGTCTAACCACTCCTCTGAGAAGCACTGTCACATGTTTCTACAGCAGAATGGTGATGTTTAGGTGCAGTGAAGAGGCAGCAGTAGCTTGAGGACACGGCACCAAGTGCCATTCTTGGCTCTCAGACACAAACCCGAGTCAGGAACTGACAGGCCCAGCTGTCAGAGTCAGGATTTGTGTCCCTGATGTCAGCTCAGGATGTTGTGGCTACGGAGGGAGACAGGTCAGCTTTGAAAGAGGAAGTTGGACAGTATTTGTGAGGACAAGTGAAGGGAGACTTCAGAAAAATCAAGAGAATTATTCAACAAGTGTTTTGTTCATTCAAGTTTAGTTCTTTTGTTGGAGCCACAAACGAATACGTGATGCTATCAAACATCAGCGATGCTCTGTCCTGATTTCTATATAGCTGAAAAAACGTGGTCATGATAAGATATTTTCCCACTGACGGAACATGCAGGATGGCAGTTCAGGAAACTTTAATACTGATGCTTTTCAGCTGTTTTTGTTTGTTTATTTATTTCTAAGAACCCCATTAGCAGCAGCAAGCTGCCGCTATTCTTCCTGGGGACCCATTTAAAACCTCATGTCAAAGCTAAAGCACATTGACATACCTTTAAAATATATAAAATCATGTTCTATCAATATTTTGTCAGATGCCAGAACACAATACACAGTGATAATAAAAATAAACCTTGCTGTTCCGTAAGATTAACACTGACTGATTCACGTACAGCACAATAAACAATAGAAAATAACAATAGGAAATTCCTGATAATAAGATATTGTATAGTGATTCTACTTGTACTAATGTTGAATATTGAATATTTAATTATTGTTACTCTTATTAGTACCAAGATTGTCTTTTAACCTTATTTTAAAGGTAATTTTGCTACAAATTTGAGATATGCACATTGGAAGCTGATTCCACTCATTCATCCCCCTGAAAGTTTTAGCTGTGATGTAGCGTTGGTGAGCTTGCCTGCAGTACAGTGTGTGTTCTCCTTCACCGCAGCCAGCTAACAGGCTGTTCTTTACTAGTTGACTCTTTTCACAGCCCCCTCAAAGTGCTGATGGAGAGAGCGAGCGCTTTGGTACATCACATTGATTGGCCCGCTCAGTCAGGACACTGGGATGCAAATCATTGCTGCTCTACTTGTTAAGAATGCCAACCAGCTCAATGTTTTTCACTTTGATGTTATTTGACAGAACCTTGTGTTTGTGATGTTGGGAAAAAAAATTCAATAAAAGTGGAATTTTAAGATGTGGTATGTCTTTAGAAGAGCTGGTCTTGAAGTCATAAACTCAATACATGTAGGGGAATAAAAGCTTTTACAACCTCAGCATTTGTTTAAGAATATGTGACAATCCATTTTAAAACTCTTGTAAATTATAATAAAGCAATCAAACAATATCAAAATCTATGAAATTGGGGTGTGTGATGCATCCTCAGTGATTTTCTGCTTTAAAAGGAGGTTTATCAGCATCCTAAGTAGGACACTGTGTGTGACTGTACAATTCAATACTGCTCTGGGAATCTAACATCTTTCTAGGACAATCTGCGACACTAGAAAATACATCTCCACTGTCACCAGCTGTCACATGCAGACCAGTGGAAGCATTTTACTATTTTCAGCGTCTACATACTGAGCCCTCAGAAAAAGGGTGCCTAAAGTCATCATCATGTGAATCTGTTGTTGATCAAAAAACAAAGAGACCTTTCAGATGCACCAAATAAAAATGCTACTTTGCACTAGATTAGATTAGCTTATCATAAGAACACTTCCAGGATATTGGGTCGCATATTTTCAAATCTGCCTTAAAAACAACAGTCAAGTACCCTGATGAATACGGAGAGTTTTTGCTTGCTGAACCTCTGATTGATACAGGCTATTAAAAGAAAAAAAAAATTGGTAAAAGTGAGGACCTCAAAAGTTTGTAAATAAATACACAAATGGAATAGATTTCCTCTACATCTAAAGACATTGTCAAACAAAATGGCTGTTGTAGTGAACTTTTACTTGATTTGTTGAATTCAGACTGTTTGCAGTCTCCCTCTGGGATAAAAAAGAAATATATTTAATTTCAGTTCATTTTAAGCTCAGAAAGCTTTCAGAAAGTTAAGCGATGAAGAACATTTAAATTGAAACTGTCTTTAAGCTGTAAATACTTGGGATGTTCTAAAAAGTAGCTTGTTTGTTAGAATAGAGTGCTCTTAGCCCCTTAGTGCCGGAACTCATTTACAGTTTTATAAAAACAAAATAAATACAGGAAAATATTCTGTCAAAAAATGACAAAGTGACTGTAATAGAATAAAATATCATTAAATATGGGGCTGCTTGGTGATGTGGTGGTCAGCACTGCTGCCTCACAGCAAGAAGTCACTCGTCCGAGCTTCGGCTGGGGAGGGGATCAAACAGTGGCCTATCTGTTCTGTGCATGTTCTCCCCGTGTATGTGTGGGCTCTCGGTTCCTGCCACAGTCTAAATACCTGCATGTCAGCTTAACTGGTTACTCTGCAGCCTATCATCTGGTCAACTGAGAGAGTGATTGGCTGCAATCTGCCCCCCCCTTGGACCTGTACTCCTCCACAGGGGGCTTCCCTCCATACTCATAACTGACAGCCTCCCTACAATAAAAGCTCACACATCACACCACTGTTTAACTATATTATCCCACTTTTTAAACTTATTTTTTGTTGATTGTTTTGCACCACCACCCAAAGACAAATTCTTTGTATATGGAAACTTGTTTAGAAATGAAGTCCCATTCTGATTCTAAATTCTCCCTGGTAATCACTGGGATAGACTACAAAAATTCATTCATTCACTCACTTGATTGATTGATTGATTCATCCGTTTGTTCTTTTGTTCGTTTAGTCAAGGGGTTAAGTTCAATCTGTATGAATTCACACAACAGCTTTTATTTATCTATCTATTTATTTATTTCCTCATGCTTTTTTATTGGTATCATGTGCTTCTTGTCCAGCAATCAAGGTTGGGGCTGCGCGAGTTTGCCATAACCCATTGATATGCATGTAAAGGACAGAACCTCAAGGTCAAGCAGCCATTTTGGATCCAGCAGTGGGCCTATTCTGTGGTACAAAGGCACTAATCTGTGTGAAAAATTATTGTCATAAACCCAGCCGAGTGCTGCTGCTGATATTCAGCTAGAGTGTAGACAGAGGAGACAGTTGCCAGGTTATAGAAACCACCAACACCAGTTATTTTCCGTGTCAGCAGAAAATCACGTACACATGCTTGTTTTTAGGGTCATCGATGTGCTCACCCTCGGAGAGCAAACAAAACTTGACGTGTCATGTGAGATTTTGATTAGTTTAAGTACTTAATGTGACACAAGGGAGGTGAGATGTGAATGACAGGGAACCATTAACTTGTTAAAACAACACATGCAGACATGAATTTGCCATTAAGAAGGTGATGTTACTGGACTGTGACTGAGATGAGTGTGTGCAGGGAGTCTCATGTGAATTGCATGAACCTTGAATAGGTAACATATGAGGAATATTGTCCAATCTGATCTTGCATACATAGGATGCACTATTAGATTTGTTGCATGTTTTCTGGAATACGACCTTACTTGCCCTGTAATTATGTAACAAGCTGGACTTTACAGTTATAGAGTGGTTTCTTTTCTGTATGTGTTTGCAGCAAATGGATCCAAATTGATTTGATCGAATAGTGAATCACTCTTTCTGGGACAGAGAGCTTTTAGAGACCCTCTTGCAGCCATTCTCTCTTGCTTTGTGTATATGTTTGGTAAAACTCCAACTCTAATGCAGCTGACTGCCTCCAGCATGAGACCAAAGAAACAACGTGTAGAGGCCCTAATTCACCAGCGCAGCTGCAGCAAGTGACAATAACACATTGTGACCACACGTGAAAGTACGGTGGATGTTTTTATGCATGAAATGAGGCTGATGCTTGCATGTGGCTGAAGTCTGGAGAACAGACTGAGACACGAAAAGTGAGTTGCTTTTGCAAAAAATGTAATAAGATTCTTTTGTAAATCTTTTACAATTTTAAATTTAGTGTAAATTTTTAAGCTGAAAAGTTCAACTGAAAAGTTTACGTAGCTTTTGTTATTATGCCCACTAGCTGATGCAAATGCCCCCTCCTCCCATTGTTACTGTATATTAATTTTGGTGATGGTCAAAAGTGCTTTAATTAGACTTTGTTAGCACCTATGGTTGTGTAAAAAAGTGTTTGCCCCCTTCCTGATTTCTTATTTTTTTGCATGTTTGTCACACTTAAATGTTTCAGATCATCAAACAAATTTAAATGTGAGACAAAGATAACACAAGTAAACAGAAAAGGCAGTTTTTGAATGAAGATTTTGATTATCAGGGGGGGTAGGGGGGATCCAAACCTCCATGGCCCTGTGTGAAAAAGTGATTGCCCCCCCGTTAACACATAAATTAACTGTGGTTTATCACATCTTTGGAAAGCTGATTTCAATTTAGTCACACCAAGGTTGGATTACTGCCACACCTGTTCTTAATCAAGAAATCACTTAAATAGGACCTGCCTGATGAAGTTAAGACCAAAAGACCCTCAAAAGCTAGACATCATGCTGCGATCAAAAGAAATTCAGGAAAAAAAAGAGAAACAAAGAAACTGAGCTCTATCATGCTGGCGTTGTTTTGCCTTGTTATATCTCACACGACTGGCGCGATGTTGTGACGTACGCACGTTGTGCATTCGCGGGTCAACCCGGGTCTGGAGTTCCCCCTGCATGCCAATCAGAGCCGAGCCGCTTGAAGGCGATTTTAACCCGCGTCGCTTGCCGAGTCGTTTGACGTGGGTCGAAGCGGGTTGATGAGTCATTCCCACTGCCACTAAAAGCCGATTGTTCACGGGTTAAAACGGTTTTTTTGGCCAGTGGGAGAGGGGTATATGTGGCGTGCAAGTGGGGTGAAGTAGATCTTTGCCCCACCCTGGGATTCCCAGCACTCTGAGAAAGTTACTCATAACTTTTCTTGGCCACAACCATCACCATGCTACACATCAGGGATGGCATTAATGAGGTTATGCTTAGTGCCCTGTTTCTTCCTCACTTCGTTTTGTGTTTCATCAGATGAAAGGATTTTTCCACTGGGGGGGTCTTTCAGATACCTTTTAGTTAGGACGAGCTTGTGTTTGGTCACTTGACCATACAGGCCTAATGATACAGTGCTGCAGTAATGATTGTCCTTCTGTAGGGTTCTCACATATCAGCAAAGCACCCTAGATCTCATCTAGAAACACAAGGCCTGCCTTTACTTTGAATATTATCATTAAGGACCACAACAATCTTCAATCTGCCTGCCTAACTGAACTGAGTAACTGGTGATTATTGATTACTAGCCTGCAAGTAAAATTTTAGACTATTTTGCTTTGAAGCAAAAGATGAACTTAACTGAAGTTGTAGAAGCATCTCCAGGAACACTGATGGAATCAGATTCCACCAGTTGCATGCTGAAACAAAGGGTCTTAATAATTAATCAAATCTGTGCTTGTAAATGAATCAGTTGGCTTTGTCATTATCAAAGAAACTGTATAACTTTATCAGAATACAATTTCGATCAATTAAATGAGATATATCTCAAGCAGCCTTTAGAAAAGTAAGGCTGAAAAAATGCATCTTATCCTCCTCACCATGCAAACTAACTAAAGATATAACTGAAAATGCTGTTGACACAATTGTCAGTATGCAGTTGGGAATAGTGTGGTGCTGCTTCCATTTTAAGATGAAGTACTCTACTGACAGCTTTCTGCAGCGGGAATCATATGTAGAAATTTACAGTGTTGTGAAATTTACTACAGAGCACTGAGCTATAAATATAGATGTGTCTTTTCTGCCGCCACACTTTCATTTCTTGTGCAAATGTAAGTATGAAACCATGAATTACATTCAGTGGCCCAAGCCTGACTTCCTAATTAAGTAGCCTTATTCTTTAAAAGAACAGAACTGTCTTGGGAAAAAGAAGTGCTAAGTCATGGAAAGAAATTAAATCCCAAAGCACTGATTTGGTGGCGGCAACGGCAGACCAAACGCACATATGTATTAAGTGGCTGTCTTGGGGATCTGAAAGCTGCTTTTGAAAATGGGTGAATTATAAGCTCATATTAGAGGGGATTGAAAACAAAGCTTAGCAGAAACCTTTTAAAGTTTGATTTGAAGTTTTGATTTTAATCAGATATGATTGTCATCTGTCTGTTCTGCACATCCATTGCATTTTCCTTATCACAGTCCTTTAAAATATGCTTTGCTGCTCAGTTTTTAGCAGTAAAGGCTAAAGAAATATGATAGAAGTTAAAGTATTGCTTTGGGGCTTCAGTGTGCAGACAGAAATGCACACACAGACACACACAATCCAAAAATAGTTCCCATTTATCACATTTCATGACTGAAAGTACAAGCCATGAGTCATTGGTACGGTTCTTTGGTCAATAAACTGTTCATGGTGTTATATCAACCAGACCTTGGAAGAAGTAAGAAAAATCACTGCTCACTCATACTTAATACACACATCCTACAGTAACACACACAGCTTTTGACTACTCTTGTGCAAATGCTGTTTTTAGTCCTGAAAAGTTTTAATAAAAGCCTTCACCCTTGGTAGATTGCCATGGATTTAATGTTTCTCACAAGTCCAGCTAAAGTTATGTGGAAAAATGAATGCATCCCATTAATTTGTTGTCATATTAGTTCAAGCATTTGTTGTGATCCTCACCTCATCTTTAACACAAACAAAACAAAAGAGCAATGGTGGTAGAGAAAGCACTGGGAGAAGCGGTGGTAAAGGACTGCAAATACCATGGAGTGCAGCAAGACAACAGACTAGGCTGGAAATGTAACACAGAAGTCATTAACAAGAACGGACAGAGCTCTCTATTTCTTGAGGAGGCTGAAATCTTTTGATATCAAATTGTTTCATATGTTACTGAGTCTGTTGAGGAAGTGCAATCTGCTGTGCAGCCATCTGTTGAGCAGGAGCATCCAAGCCAGAGGCTTAAAGAAACTGAACAAACTCATTTGGAAGGCTAGCTCTGTTCTGGAGCAACTCTGCAATTGTGATTTTACAAAGAAGAATGCTGCACAAGTTGCTGAACATAACAGCCACACCCCTGATGCAAGACAGAGAGGAAACATCAGTGTGTGTGTTCAGTGAGAGGTTTTTTCAAATTCACTGCAAGTCAGAAAGGTACAGAAGGTCATCGCTGACAGCAGCCATCACACCCTGGAACGAGACTTGATTATGAAATACTTAAACAATAAAACCTACAACAACCTTACAGTTTCCCTTGGGAGATAAAGCTTTTTCATTTCATTTTTTCTATTCCATGTCATAAAACAGATTAGTTACATGAAGTAAACATCACTGTACAATCATGATATTCCACATATAACAAAGTATTTTTAAAAAAATGTTTGGTCTTTAATTCCATTTGATTTTGCATCCAGGCCGTGACACTCATACAAATACACATTACAAGATCATATTACATGATGTGACATACATACATACAGAATGGGATTAATTATCTATGTTGTAGAAATCTAAATTTCTGTGCATTTAGTTGGCACCGAGTCAACGACCATTATGCAATACTGCCTTTAGGGGTTTATGGAATCAATCCCCACTGCTATTTGCATTCATTTCTAAACTGTAACCATTGATTTTACTGGTAAGAGCTGCAACCAGGTCTAACATATTGCAGTACTACCATTCCCACCCTTTAACACTACACTATGTGAGAGGCTATTAGAGATTAGAAAGCAGTGGTATGTTCTGGTTGTACATTGTAGTGCAGAAAAATTTTCAGCGGTGTAGAGACAGTGCAGTTGCACAGTAACTCCAGAGCCCCAGAGAGGTCCCTGCACCTCTTTGTCCTCATTATCATAAGACAGATATGTGGCTATGGGCAACAGCTACGACTGCGTGTGAGTGCACAGCGATGTTTCTGGGAAATCCTTGTCTCTGGGGTAGTAAAATTATCAGCAGCATTCTGCAGCAGTTAGCCAGCAGCAGCACCACAGATGGATGTTGCACACTTTTAATTTGATTTAATAAACCCTGGATAGTAGACCCTTTCAAAATCTGCATTTACTCATACTCTGTTTACCTCTAGCATCTGTATGTGTGTGTGATTTTGTGGTTTAGTGTCCTTCCACTGTATGTGTGTCCATTCCAGACACTGAGAATAGACTATCTGGAATTTGATGCTTATCATTGAAAATCTTCTGCTAGTTTGGCCAAGTTGTCGCTCAAGAACAAAGTCAGCATCTGTTACCTAATAGGATCCCCTTATCGCTGCTTGAGACAAATAATGCTAAACTATTGTCTTGTCTGCACCAAAAATCACAAGTATGAAGAGTAATTTGTGTTTTTGTGTGTCTGTGTGTGCCTGTCAGAGGCCAGATGAGGAGGTGGTAGTTGACCAAGGGGGAACCAGCTCAGTGATGAACATTCACTATGAAAAGGAGGAGCTGGAAGGTGAGTAAATTTCACATTTGTAAGCTCATTTTATATGTTACCTCATCTGGGGATCTTGCAAGGGACATGTTTTATTTGATCTCATCCTTTTGGCAGCTCATTTCCCATAATTGGAGAACATTGAAGTTTATTTCCAGCTGGAATGCAGTGAAAACACTTAATTTCTCCAATCCAATTCAATCCAGCCCATTTTTTTTTAAAAAAATGAAGCATTTAAAAAACAAACTCAGGAGACCAGAGTGCTGTTCTCTTCCTGAAAGTAGTGGTAACTTTGTTGTCATATAATTCTACAACCTGTAGATTTCTTTATAGTGCAACTCAGGTTTATTTGTATTCACAGCAAAACTATTGCAAGACACTTTAAAGATACAAACTAATTAAAGTGGCCAATCCAGTCTTATTTGATGCAATCCCATTGTAATCCAGTCAGGTCAAAATTATGAGCCACATTAGTCCAGTGTGTAATAACTGTCAATTCCATTAAAAAAAGGGGGAAAAAGCCTATTTAAGAATACAGTTGCACAGTGTGAAGCAGTTGAGCCAAAAAGCTCCCCTAACAGGGAGAAAAACCTCCAGCAAAACATATTAATAAATAAAAAAAATTTAACAAATTGATAATGAAAACAATGTCATATGGACAGTAAAGGGTTAAGAGAGTAGAGTGTACAGAGATGTTACTCTCCTTGTACAGCTCACTTTCTGGAACAAAAAAAAATAATAGCATGGCCTCTGTATGTCCTTCCAACTGTGCACATGTTTAACCCTCAGCCATTTATTTTCCCTGAAACTAACTGGATATTTTATATCCTGACATTTTAATGATATTTCTATTATGTAAATTTAACACAGTGGCTCTGTTTTGTTTAGGACACGAAAGAAACTACTAAGAATAGAAAAGAGGTAGAAACAGGACAGACCAGAAGTTATCAAAGGTAAATCAACAAGAACAGGAAGAACTTTTTCCTGCTGGAGTCAAACACTGTCAGCTGAGGGTAACAGTACTGGATTAATCTCTAACCACATCCAGCCTTCTCGAAATGGAAAAAGGTGCATAAAGCAACTACAGTTTACAATTAGTTAAAAAGAAAAATATGTATACAACAGTAATGTGTTTCTACTTTATTTTTTCCCCAAACTTGTATTTGAAATGGGAACATATTTGTCTAATAGTAGATACTGTATACTCACACGATCGCTTTTACTGGGTTAAAATGTGTCTGTATAACTGAAATCTGTTTATTCTTATTTCACAGGCAGATTGTGTTGATCACGAGCACGCTGTATGTCAACAAGGATGTGTCTAAATACAGAAGCATTTCTATTTTCTACAGCTTTTAAACAGGAGGTTTCATTAAATTGGAAAAACAAAATAGTGTATGAAAGAAAGACACTGCTGACTGTCCTAAAACGTAAAAGTGGCATATATTATAACTAATACTGTAAATCAATGTTTTGCATGTTTTATTTGTAATAAACAACATAATATACTGAAGAAACAAGAGTTAAAAATCATGCATGCATAAAGGCCAGCAAAGTAATTATCATATGCTGATCAGGTGTCCTGCAGTTTGCAGCCGATCTCTAAAGTTCACCTCCTGTGGTTTATTTTTAGGTAGATTGAACAGTATGATGCAGCATTTTTTTGAGACTTAAAACGAGTTCAGGGGCCAGGGTTGCACAGATGTGATGATTCAGGTCAGGGCACAGGTCAAAGGAGTCCATTCTATGAATAAATATCCACAGAGAGATATGAGGTTTATTGTTTTCTAGACCCATTATTTCTGTCCTACATACGCTGTTACAGTATCCATACAGACACAAAGATTTTTTGATTTATGTTAGTTTTAACTGTTCATTCATGCTACATTTGAAGTCTCTGACTTTATGTCCACATGAAGCTCAATTTGCATGTCACACATCCACACATCCACTGTTACACGCATACAGCTTCCTGTTATCGCAGAATGTCACATTCAAAGTTGAATTCATAGATGATGATTAAAGTTGGCAACAATTAGGGCTAATGTGAGACAGGATGCAACAGGAAAGCTAATGCTTGCCAGTTCTCCCTGTGGAGCTTAAAGCAAACACCTAAGCTTTGGTTGAATGACTTTTATATTCAGTCACTAAGGGACTGCCATGCACATTATTCAGTTCAACTCAAAAACTTCATTCGTTCCCGAGGGGCAATTTATGGCACACAGAATAGCTTCACATTCCAAAGTATATGTGTAGTGAGAAAAAAAAAAAAAGACAAAAACAACAGAAATTGGGTTAGAAAACACAAACAACTTGTATACCCTTCAGTATATAAGGCTGAATAAGCCTTGCATCATATTGCAGTTCAGAGACAGGTTGCAGGCACAGACAAGCCACATCTGTAGAAAAAAAACTGACACTGGATCAGCACGTCTCATGTAATGTACATGATGTTAAATAAGAATTCACTACAACAGCTTATCTGATTATAGAAATGGCATGTTGTACTTTTCTCATGTAAAATATTAAAAAGATTTGTAGTGGCTTAAAGCTCATCAAAAGACAAGAGGAAGTCTTAATTTTTTTTTGTATCAGATAAGTGTTATTCATGTTTGATTAATTATTGATATGAATTAATTACTACAGATTGTATTCCTGAAAGGTGCAGTGGTTGAAATCTCATTACAGTGCAAGTATGTTTTGGATCATAATGTAGTTGTATGATTTTCCCAGGGTTCTACTGAATAATGTTCTGGTCACATAAATTCAAGGTGGAAACCAGGGGCGGAGCTAGACATTGTCATCATCAGGGGCTTAGCCCACAAAAAGATTCAGCGTTACGAGGGTCATCTAGTACACCAAAAAAGTAATAAGTATTTAATCTACTGGTGTGGTACCAAAAATTATTTAGTATTTGCCTTTATCTATCTAACGATTAACCTGTCTTGACCTTGTTCTTTAATAATCATAACACTACATTATGTTTTCATTTTAATGTATTAATGGATACACATTAAAGTTAAAACTCAGTCTTGGTGTCACACATCTTACTCAAAGAACAACACCAACACATAGCTCAGGACTAAACAAAGACTGACTGAGCAGAATTCACAGAACCAGTTATAAACCAGGACTCATCAGGACAGCATTAACAAAACCAGGTATAACCCCAGGACTAAAGTCAGGGATATATTCATAAATTTAACCAAAAACATGAAGAAAAACGGTTTTTAAAAACGCTACATCACCCAAAGTAAATATGTCCTAAAACCTGGTTCTTGTTCCACCTCTGTGTTGTTCTCATTCTTGCTGTTATCTTCTCTCTCTTTGTACTAACACGGAAAGATCAACCCGAGCCACAAAACATATTATTGTAAAAATTGACACACCAATATATTCCACACAATTATTAGGTTATTTGTACCTTTGTTCTGGAGTTAAAACAGGTAAAGGGCCATATCTGCATATTGTGGTGGGCTAAAACCACAATGCCACCAGGTAAGGTGTTTTTGTTAGTGCTATTTGTACAACATTTAAACATGACAACATTTTTTAACCTCAACTTCAAAAGAAAGTACACAAACTAGGGTACATGTGTTCTTAAATGCTCATGCTGGCATTTTTCTTTCTTTCTACCATCCATCTCTCTCTTTTTGTCCTTCATTCATACATCATCCAAAGCAAATTATTATTATTCAAAGCTATAAGACATATGATATCATTGTAAAATTGTCTTCAGCTGTTTTCAGTTTTGGTTTTTTGATGTCCATGGTTGTCAAATCACTAAAATAAAAAAAAAATATATATATATATATAAAAAATCTATATCTATATCTATATCTTTGTATATATATATATATATATATATATATATATATATATATATATATATATATATATATATATTTTTTCAAAAGTTAGTTAAAATTAATTATAAATTGAAGGTAATTTCTTGGGCTTAGCCCATTAGTGTACTTGTTTCATAAACCAATGCTAAACGCACCATATTACTACTTCAATAATTACACTCACTCATCTTGTTGAGTCATTCATGACAGGTTTGTTTACATATAACGCATGACCACTACCTACCAGATGAACGTTAGATTAACGTCCTCTGATGCTTTGAATCAGTGGGAGCTGCTGCAGGCTGGGCTGCGCTGCGCACCGGTGTGCTCCAGGTGAAGTGCCAATACAAAGCGTGCATGGCCACAGGTTTGGACCAGACCAAGTTTAGAGAGGGGGGAGCCTTGTAATGACATGCAGCGTCCCCTTTTTATTACGTTTTGCATACATTGTAGTTGATGAGAAATCATTTAATCAAATCCAGAATAATAATAAAAAAAAACGATAAAAGAAACCTCAAAAAAGATCCGGAGCTTATGAAGAATCATTTCAGGCTAAAGCCCCCTAACCCAACCCCCCACTCCGCCAATGGTGGAATCAAGTGTAAAAGTGTGATTCTTAGGTAATAAAAGAGACTTTAAGAAAATGCTTACACAAGTAAGGCTGAGAAACCTGATAGGTTTTTGTGGGTGCAAAGCTGTTCTCAAAGTAAAATTCTGTTGTTTTTTTTCATTATTATTTGTTTGATTCTGTTTCCCTTCAGGCCACAGGACATTATTTGTGGGGGTCCGGATGCCCAGACAGAGCCATCGACACCACAGGCCCCACGGATCCCGCCACCGCAAGAGAGACAAGAGGGCAGGAAGCATCGCCACTCAACCAAGCGAGGGAAGTGAGACAACTGCCTGCAGTCATGGTAACATACACACAAGAACACATAAAATCTCTTCTTCAGCTGCTCATCTTTTCACAAAAGGTCCAACATTCTTTTTTTTTAAACTTTTTTTCTTTTTTAATAACTCCTTGAGCAATTCAGTTCAAATACGCACTTGTGCTCCTCCTAGAGCAGGAGTAACCAACTCTGGTCCTCGAGGGCTGCCACCCTGCAGGTGTTGGTGTTTCCCTGCTGCAACACACTTGACTTACATCAATAGCTCATTAACAGGCTAGTGTAGAAGTTAACAGGTAGCCCAGTTGGAGAACCTTTTTACCTGAATCAGGTGTGTTGTGGTAGGGAAACACTAAAACCTGCAGGATGGTAGCCCTTGACAACCAGAGTTGGTGATCCCTGTCCCAGAGGTTGTGGCTATTAAACAAATTCTATCAATACTGTGGTTTTTTTCCACACATACAGTTACACATACAGCACTCCAGGCTAAAATTGACAAGGCACTAATTAGCTTACCAAGAACAGAGCAGGAACTAGTCAGCATGTTGGATTTGTGTGTAGACTTGTGCGAAACTCTGTGAGGCAATTTAAAAGGCAAGAAACAATGAGTAAGATTCTGTGTTTGTGTGTATTGTAAATGTGTTGTTTTAAGTAAAGCAGTTCTTCTCCTCTTTGCGCCTCACATCCTTTCACTAAATCAGATACACCGTCCCAGCGGGTCCAGTTCATTCTGGGTACAGAGGAGGATGCCGAACATGCGTCCCACGAGTTGTTCACTGAGCTGGATGAGATCTGTGTAAAGGATGGCAAGGACGCCGAGTGGAAAGAAACAGCCAGGTCAGGATCTCCTCTGAGAACAGTTGGAAACAGTACTTTGCAAAAAGCTCCTGACAGTCTGGCAGCCCCACAGCTGTGCGCTTATGAAGAGGGACGTGTACAGGTGGTTATTACATTTAAAGTTTAGTGAATCATTTCTTGCTTGGTTTGCTCAAAGTGAAGAAATGAAATGGGAAGAATCACACAGAAACGGCAGCTGCTACCTTGTAGCAAGATAAAAGGTAAATGCAACTTCCACGTATGATGTTATCGACTTGTGGAAAAGGCAAGTTAGAGGAAGCGATTTGTGCCCTCGGTTCAGTGCATCCACAATGTCGTCTATTCTTTTTTTCAAATTTCTAATAATTCACTCAATACTATGTCATCCTTCAACATTTACTGCACTTTGAACTCAGCAATCAGCCACTGAAACCTTAAAAAGACTCATAGCAGTTTGAGTGAATGTTTTACATCGTGAATTTTACATTGTGTCACTCTTACATCAGAGAGTTGTTTACTTCGTCTTTATTTTCACAGTGGAAATGTGTCCATGTTGCCCAACATATCCTACCACAGATCAACTCAAAATTCTGCTGTTCTCATCCCAAAATACACTCTGCAAACAGTGGAAGTGTATAAAAGGCCTGGTAAAGCACAAAAGACCTTCAATAAATTGTTGCTAAAGTAATGTAAAGAAGTGAGTCTTAAGATTTAGCTGAACCAACGACAGGATGTGTCGTTGGGCACTATCACGCAGTCCATGATCCACAACTAAATGGACATTCTTCAGTCAAGAAAACAAAGACAAAGCAAACAAGCGTATGGTGCAAAAGTGACTAAAAATTTGCTTAATCATATTTTTAGGTTTGGGTTGCTTTAGATGGTGGAAAAAAGAAAATTTTCTAAATGTAAATACTGTATATATATCTTTACTTGAATAGAAAAACAGACATTTTTGAAGACTTTGTTTAATTATGTAACAGCAATAATCATAAATTATACTTATATTTACTTTTTTTTTTTAATAAATATTCTCCATGTTTTTAGAAACAGATGAGGAGGTGCTTTCCTAATTTGAGTTTTCAGAGTATCATTGCAGTAAACTCTAAGCCACTGCGCTCCTCACAACTTGTAATTGCTACAAGTGTAACCTGTTGGTGGTGACAATGAACAGAATTACAGCAAGCAAAACCTGTTTTAATTTTTCACATGGTTGCCTTCAGTAAAACACGTTACATGTCTGATTTGTTATTGAGGAAAAAAGTCCAAAGTAAAGTGAAGCAGGAAACGAACTAAGGTACCTGACTTGTTGGTTTTAAAGAGAATATTCACAAAGAGAATATTTCACTAAATTTACTGACAGAGTAAATTTTTTTCTTATTTCTTAAACCTCATACCATGTTTATCTGATTTATCGTTATTCACCTTTGGGGAGTTACTATTACTATGTGTTAATGCTATAAGTTGCCTTCATGTTTTGTTGTAAAAATAAAAAGTAGAGCTGAAAAAAGCTGAACTTCCTATTTTTTTGTTTTATTTCAATTGCTAAATATGCTCCTGATCTCTTGCTTGTTGTTACCTCACAGGTGGCTGAAGTTTGAGGAGGATGTGGAGGATGGTGGGGAGAGATGGAGCAAGCCTTATGTTGCTACACTTTCCCTGCACAGCTTGTTTGAGCTCCGCAGCTGCATTATCAACGGCAGTGTGCTGCTTGACATGCATGCCGACTGCATTGAAGAAATAGCAGGTGAGGATTTTTCATGTGTTAAATACAGCTGTGTGAAAAAGATTTTGCCCCCTCCTAATTTCTTACTATTTTGCATGTTAGTCACACTTAAATGTTTCAGATCATCAAGCAAATTTTGATGTGAGTCAAAGATAACACAAGTAAACAGAAAATGCAGTTTTTGAATGAAGATTTTTATTAGTGGAGGGGGGGGTCCAAACCTCCATGGTCCTGTGTGAAAAAAGTGATTGCCCCCCTGTAACACATAAATTAACTGTGGTTTATCACACTTTGGAAAGCTGATTTCATTCTCTAGCCACACCAAGGTTGGATTCCTGCCACACCTGTTCTCAATCAAGAAATCACTTAAATAGGACCTGCCTGACAAAGTTTAGTAGACCAAAAGATCCTCAAAAGCTAGACATCATGCTGTGATCCAAAAATAATTCAGTAAAAAATGAAACAAGTAACTGAGATCTATCAGTCTGGAAAAGGTTACAAAGCCATTTCTAAAGCTTTGGGACTCCAGTGAACCACAGTGAGAGCCATTATCCACAAATGGTGAAAACATGGAACAGTGGTGAACCTTCCCAGGAGTGGCCAGCAAAACTGACCCCAGAACATCAACATCCAAGAATTGCAGGCCTCACTTGCCTCAATTAAGGTCAGTGTTCATGACTCCACCATAAGACGCCATCATCTTCTTGCTTCAGAGAGCCCACTCTCATCTGGACCAGTCAGGCAGCACTTTGAGGGTCATGTTCTTTGATTTTTCAAGTGCATTTAATACTATTCAGCCTGCTTTGCTATGTCAGAAGCTCCATAACTTCCAGGTGGATCCTCCACAACCACCTGGATTTACGACTACCTCACAAACAGACCACAGTTTGTGAGACTGAAAGGTTGTGTGTCTGAGATGGTGGTCAGCAGCACTGGAGCACCACAAGGGACTGTACTCTCACCATTCCTCTTTACACTGTACACCTCAGACTTCCAGTACAACTCTGAGTCCTGTCATCTGCAGAAATATTCTGATGACTCTGCAGTTGTGGGGTGTATTAGTGATGGACAAGAAGCTGAGTACAGGGAACTTGTCAATCAGTTTGTGAAATGGTGCAGTAACAATCAGCTCATCTTAAATACCAGCAAGACTAAAGAAATGATTGTTGACTTCAGGAGGAGCAAGAATAAGCAGCATAGTCCTGTCTACATCCTGGAAGAGGAGGGTGGAGGTGGTAGAGAACTACAAATACCTTGGAGTTCAGCTGGACAACAGACTCGATTGGAAATGCAACAGTGACTACATCTACAAGAAAGGTCAGAGCAGACTCTACTTCTTAAGGAAGCTAAGATCATTCAACGTCTGCACCAAGATGTTGCAGATCTTCTATAAGTCTGTTGTGGAAAGTGCAATTAGCTTTGCAGCCATCTGCTGGGGAAGCAGCATCAGAATCAGAGACTTGAAGAAACTAAACAAGCTGATCAAGAAAGCTGGTTCTGTGCTGGGGATAACTCTGGAGCCGCTGGAGCTGATCGTTCAAAAAGAATGCTGCACAAGCTGATGAAGATGATGGAGGACACTTCCCATCCTCTCCACAACACGGTGAAGAATCAACAGAGTGTGTTCAGTGGGAGGCTGCGTCAAGTTCGCTGTAGGACGGAGAGATACAGGAATTCATTCCTGCCAGCAACCATCACCCTAAAGAACAAGACTGACTGACTTTTTTGTTTATTTATAAAAAAAAAAAAAAAAGAGCTTTACAATACTGAATTTCCCTTCGGGGATGAATAAAGTATTTTTCATTTCATTCATTTCATTTCATTTCATTTCATAAGAAAGAGACTGGGCAAAAATGGCCTGCATGGCAGAGTTCCAAGACCAAAACCACTGCTGAGCAAAAAGAACATAAAAGCTCGTCTCAGGATGCCAGAAAGCATCTTGATGATCCCCAAGACTTCTGGGAAAATACTCTGTGGACTGACGAGACAAAAGTTGAACTTTTTGGAAGGTGTAGGTCCCATTACATCTGGCGTAAAAGTAACACGGCATTTCAGAAAAGGAACATCATACCAAAAGTAAAATATGGTGGTTTTAGTGTGATGGTCTGGGGCTGTTTTGCTGCTTCAGGACCTGGAAGACTTGCTGTGGTAAATGGAACCATGAATTCTGCTGTCTACCAAAAAATCCTGAAGGAGGATGTCCGGCCATCTGTTGGTGACATCAAGCTGAAGCAGACTTGGGTTCTGCAGCAGGACAATGATCCAAAACACACCAGCAAGTCCACCTCTGAATGACTTAAGAAACACAAAATGAAGATTTTAGAGTGGCCTTAGTCAAAGTCCCCACCTGAATCCAATTGAGATGCTGTGGCATGACCTTAAAAAGGCGGTTCATGCTGGAAAACCCTCCAATGTGGCTGAATTACAACAATTCTGCAAAGATGAGTGGAACAAAATTCCTCCACAGCGCTGTAGAAGACTCATTGCCAGTTATCACAAACGCTTGATTGCAGTTGTTGCTGCTAAGGGTGGCCCAACCAGTTATTAGGTTTAGGGGGCAATCACTTTTTTCATGCAGGGCCATTTAAGTTTGGTGTTTTTTTCCCCCCTTAAAAATAAAAATCTTCATTTAAAAACTGCATTTTCTGTTTACTTGTGTTATCTTTGTCTCACATTTAAATTTGGCTGATGATCTAAAACATTTAAGTGTGACTAACATGCAAAAAAGTTAGAAATTAGGAAGGGGGCAAAAACTTTTTCACACAGCTGTAGCTCAGAACCTGAGTGATTGATATGTTAGGTAAAAAAGAAAACCTTCAGTGAGAACGGCAAGAAATCAGCAGTCATCCTTGGTGCAAGGAACTAATATCGCCTTTTCAGATGGATATAAAAATTCAAAATGTATTCCATCTTCCTTTATTTTGTCCTTTAAAGTGACTCCTTGTCCGGTCTTAGAGTAAATATCGCATTCGCAGATATAAATCTCTAGAAGCAAAATGCCCTCTGGATGCTTTATATAAATTAATTTATCCTCAAAGAGGAAACAGGACAGAGCTAGGGCACCGTCTGGAGACTCTCATACAGACACTCAGCCAGAAGTAAAAGAAAAAAAAGAGAGAAAATTGACACTAAAATTGTTTCTTTTGATGTTGACTTTGTATAACAAGCCCATGGCCAGTCCAGTGCCCTGCAATCTCCAAGCCTAGCCTGACTTTACAAGTTGTGCTTTTGTAATGAGGCTGAGCATCCTCATCTGTGCTCTGTCCAACTTTGTCTTTCTAAAACATATCAGCTGAACTATCAGCCGTTACCACGGTCTGTATTCATTTGCATACAGGTGTGCAAATAACTGTGAGTGTGTCATTTGGATGCAAGCAGATGGTTAGAACAAGAGAGATGAAACAACACTGTTGGATTTTAATCATTCTAATCATTAAACACAAAGAAATATTTTCATAATGTATTTCCCTTTTTTTCGACTAAGCACACATAGATGTAACTACATTTTAAAAAGCATGGTTAAAAGCGCCCTATAACAGTTGTACTTCCAATCAGACTGTTTAAAAGCTTCAATAGCCTTCTTGCCTGCAATCATTCCTCCTCTTCAGCTCTACTTTCTATTTCACCTTGGATCCATGTAGCTTCTCCCAGCAGCACCTGAATGCCACATGGTAATCAATGTGAATAAAACAAGGGATGAAACACTTTCTCATTCTTTTCTATTTATTTTTGATAGGGTGTAGAACTTATGTCTAAGCCAAATTACATTTTAATTGTAATATCACCATCTTGTTTGCAGATGATTGCAATGGGAAATTCTTCCAGCCATAAAGTAAAATGATGTATACCAGAAATGCACAGTTGAATTAAATAAATAATCAACAATAACAGCTGTAATTCCCTCAACTCAAACCATTCAAGCCTGTTGGAACACAGATATAGTCTTCTTAATCCAAAGATGAAGACATTACATAAATGTGAAATATGTGGCCTTGATCAAAAATTTGTATTAACACAGCTTTAAGACCTTCATCAATAAGAAACACTAAGAATCTGAAAAAATGCATTAATTTTCCTTATCCTTACTTCAGACTACACTGATATTCTAAAAAGGCACCTGGAAGAAGTTTATGTTTTCCTTCTTTTACCCAATCAATACTTGTAAATGAAAAAGAAAATAACAGCCTCATAACAATGAGTCACTGATGCTGATGTTGAACTTGCTCTAAAGATTCTCAACTGCAGGTCTACAAAATTTGATGCAGTAGCAATGAAGCACGACGAGTGCTACATCCATTATAAGGATAGAAATAATGAGCTACATCTACAGTGAGAATGTGTTGTGCTTAGAAACCTTTAAAAACTAGTATCTGCTATATTTTAATATCTTATACTACCAGACCAAGAACAGGGAACTTCAGGCTTGAAGAAGTAATGAAAATGTGGTAGAGGAGCACAAAGGATGTTTCAACAATAGTTCCCATGAGACACTGCTGCAGTGTTTGCCTCTGAATTCTGATGCATTTCCACTGAAAACAGAGAGAGGCTGCAACCTGTAGAAAAAGAGTGTCTCCTCTAATTGTTCAGCTCCTCTAGGCCTGAGCAAACTGTGTCTACCATTTTGCATCGATTGCTTTTTGCTAGATTTACATACACAAAATATTAGTATGCATCGCTGAACGCAAGATGACTCATCAGCATTGTTTCTAATATTTTCCAGGAAATTACAGACTGGCTTTTAAATATCACTGAAAATATATACAAACTTTTTTGTGATTGTCATTAGGGAAATAGCCTGATAGATACCAAATAAAAACATTTAATGTCAACATTCAATTGGGACTTCAGATGCAACTTGTTAAAAGATCGTTGACTTACAAATGGTACACTGGAGGAAGCAGAGCTGTTTCTATGAACTGCTGTTAGAAGAATATGTGCGTAGAAGTAATATGAGGTATGGTTGTAAGTGTTTTCTTAATTACAGGTTTCCTTGTGCTGTTTGTTGTCACTGTCCTTATTAACAAGGCTGATCATGGCACTGCGAGCAACGCCTTAATCACGGCCTTGAAGTGTGCTCAGAATAAATGTAACTGTGCTGCAGTGTGACTGACTGCTGAGGGAGAGAGGAAGGAGGAAAGGTAAGATCCAGTGCTGACTCAGCAAGTCAGCATGAAAAGACTGAGAGACACTGATTCTTCTGCAGTCCCACATGACCAGATATGTTGGTCACATATTGAACCAACTCTTCCAACACATCATCTGTTTACCACAGAGCCAGGACAGATGTCTGAGCAGGTTGATGAAAATGTATTTAAAAGGAGTAATTATGGGACAAAAAGTACTTTAAGTGAATAAAAGCTGTGGTCAAAGCAGGCCAATTATATAAACATTATCTAAATAAACTAGATTGATATGAAAATATGATCTTGTGTTGCAGACATGGTGCTGGACCACCAGGAGGCATCGCATGAGCTGGATGACAGCGTCAGAGTGAGGGTACGCGAAGCCCTGTTGAAGAGACATCACCACCAAAATGAGAAGAAGAAGAATTTGATTCCCATGGTGCGCTCCATCACAGAGGGAGCACGCAAACAGTCAGAGCCTCATGTGATAGGTGGGTTTCATAATTCGCATCACACACAAACACACAAGTCTAGAGCTTTGAATAAAGATCAGTGTTTGTGAAAAGCTGAACTAGAGATTCAGTTTAGGCTCTTTAATTCCTTCCTGTGGGGCTTCAGAATTCATTTATGGTTATTTACAGTAAATTAGTTGAACCAAAGTCTGTAATCAGCGGTGTTGTTTATATAATATCAGAGTAGACTTTTATTATATAATGGAAACTGACAGCAACGAGACTTAGTAGCAGACAAACACACAGACTAAAATCATCTTCAGTGACTCCACGTGCCTCCGGGGACAAGACAAATGGATAACATACTGGGAGAAAAGCATACCAGGCTTTAAAAATTGTGTTTTGTTTTGCTTGTGGCAAGTTATTAAGGTACTGACTCTGATTAAGTCTCTTATCTGTCTCTTCCAATCACACGCATGCACATACAAACTCACAACTCAACACACTGAAGGGTCAGCCACATCTCCCCAGCCTCCCCCACTCACTGAATCCAACAAGAATGGCGCCGGACAGGACAGCACTCAGGTGGACCTCAGTAAGGTAAAATCAAAGCTATGAAACGGTGAAGTTTTTCATCACTTACAGGGATTGTGTGACTCCACGACTGGATATTTGTGAATGTTAATACACAGCCATGTTTCATTGGTTTTGGCAGTAGAGAGCAATCTGCTCTATGCACGTAGCAAGCAGAAGTAATGGCATAGCGCCCCCTAGGAAACAGCAGTTGAACTACATTTGCTTCAGTCTGAGACCAATGTGGTGTAATCCCCACTAGAAACTTATTTAATTCTGATTTGGCTTTTAATCTGATGTGTCAATAGGTTGATCTACACTTTATGAAAAAGATTCCTGAAGGTGCAGAAGCTTCCAATGTTCTGGTAGGAGTTCTGGACTTCCTAGAAAGGCCGATTGTGGCTTTCGTTCGTCTTTCCCCTGCTGTGCTGCTCTCTGGACTTACTGAGGTCCCCATACCTACCAGGTACATCCCCAGCAAATCTGTTTGTAACTTATGTAAAAATCAAAGAACAATTGACATATCCTGATTTATGTTGACGCATTTCAGGTTCCTCTTCATTCTTCTGGGCCCCGATGGAAAAACTCAGCAATACCATGAAATTGGACGTTCCATGGCAACCATCATGACAGATGAGGTGATAGCCTTGTTTGTTAAAATAAATAAAAAATCTCTGAATCAGCAAGACAGATAACTAAGTTTCTTAAGTCTTTGGTTTCTCGTTGGTCCAGATCTTCCACGATGTAGCATACAAGGCAAAAGATAGAAGTGATCTGTTAGCAGGGATTGATGAGTTCCTGGACCAGGTGACTGTCCTGCCACCAGGAGAGTGGGACCCCTCCATCCGCATTGAGCCCCCAAAGAGTGTACCCTCTCAAGTACAGTGACTTCATTTATTTTCTTCCTTGAATCTTGGAAACAAAAAAACAACAAATACAAAAAAAAACCCTGAGACATAGGTGCCTTGTTTGGCCACTTTTTCATTTTTGCCTGTTCCTGGACGTCTGCAGGAGAAGAGGAAAATGCCAGGTGTTCCTAACGGAGCAGCCTGCCAGGTAGAGGAAGAGCTACATGCTGAACATCACGGACCAGAGCTGCAGAGAACTGGGAGGTAAGCAACAGCTCAATCATTTCCATTGCTGTAGCTTGTTGGGTCACATGTGCTGTAATTTATAACAACAACAGGAGCTAAATTCACTTATGAAGCATGTTATCCCACATAAATAAGCAATCATAAAATCTGCTGTGGGAAAAGATGAAGCACTAGCTAAGATTCTGGGAGGGATGTGTCACAGCCCCGGGCTGAGCTTAGCTCTCCACTTGTCCACTGCTGTGACCACAAAATCTATATTTAGATGGGTGAGAAGATGCGGTGGGACAAGACGGTGAAAATTGCCATGACTTGGTGTGACAGCCTGAAGACAATCACACTTCTACAACACTTTATATGATCTTTATGTCACCAAAACACACATCAGAAGACGTGATCTCTGATAAACCTTTAGCTTTTTTTAAGAGAGCTTTCAGTATTTCTTTCCAAGACGGATGAGTACCCTGCTGCCTCCTTGCCACAACCAGGAGGCAGTCATTCAAGCTTTATGACAGAAGATGATGTGTTCTGCGTTTATATAAAATGGAAGTGATCACCATCATCATGCACAGTAATAGTCATAATATGTAAATATGAGTGTACTTGCAGTTCTGTTAACTTCTTCCCTGTGTGCTGTGGTCAGGTTGTTTGGCGGTCTGATACTGGACATTAAGAGGAAAGCTCCGTTTTATCTGAGTGACTTTAAGGATGGCCTCAGCCTCCAGTGTGTGGCGTCCTTCCTCTTCCTCTACTGCGCCTGTATGTCTCCTGTGATCACCTTTGGGGGACTGCTGGGGGAGGCGACAGAAGGACGAATTGTAAGAGTGTAAATGCACAAGGAAACACTCGCAGCACAATACAGTACTGGTATATGTGTGTTTTGAACAATGTGGATACAACATAGATGTGCTGAGTAAAGTAAAGCAAACACACTGTTTTTCCACCACTTTTTCTAGAGTGCCATAGAATCCCTTTTTGGTGCATCTATGACTGGAGTAGCCTACTCTCTGTTTGCTGGTCAGCCTCTCACCATTCTGGGCAGCACGGGTCCTGTTCTGGTCTTTGAGAAAATCCTCTTTAAATTCTGCAAGTACGTGCAGTATTTTAACAACATTTCTGTGTCATTTTATCCCACCTGACATAAAGTAGTCTTTGCTTACTGATTATATTTGCCCCCCGTCCCCCTCTGTCCTTTATCTTGTCAGGGACTACGACCTGTCTTATCTTTCACTGCGGACTTGCATAGGCCTGTGGACAGCCCTGCTGTGTTTGGTGTTGGTTGCCACAGATGCTAGTTCTCTGGTGTGCTACATCACTCGGTTCACAGAGGAAGCCTTTGCCGCCCTCATCTGCCTCATCTTCATTTATGAGGCCTTGGAGAAACTGTTCCACTTGGGAGAGCTATACCCGTTTAATACACACAGCGATCTGGACAAACTCACACTGGCATAGTGAGTAACCAAATATCACTTGTTTTTTCTTGCTTTCACTTTAATTTTCTTGCATAGATTTAAGTTTTTAGCAAGTCTTAGTGTTTCAAGTCTTGAGATTATGTGAATACAACCTCAGATGGATACCAATACACACCATATTATACTGAATCATTATTCATTGAAAAAAAAAATCAGCCAATGCATTGTTCAACTATTGGTTGTAACTTGAAGAAATAATTTACTTGTCATCCCTTTTATCGCTGTTGGCTAATTTTGGCCCACTTGTCTTTTTATTGTTGCAGTTCATGTAGATTTGGTGTTCATTTAGGTGTGTGTGTATATAAATATTGCTCGTTAGGTTCCTCCACAGCATTTCAGTCAAAATGAGGTCTTGGCATGGGTCATTGTAATACCTCATTTCTTTTCTTTTTCAGCCATTTTGTTGTGCTGTCCTTGGGGTCGGTGTGCTGTTACAGAATACTTTGGTTTACAAAGAAGTTGCATGTTTATAGCTATCAGGCAAAAAGCAAGTACATCCTGAAAAGGAAGCCAGCCATCATGGGTCTTTTTTTAGCTTACTTTTACAGTAGTAGAAATAATGACATGATAAAAGACCATAGACTGTATATAATTACTGGACGTAGCTTCCGGTCTCTTCTGAATAGAGAAATGTGAAGCCAGTTGGGCGTGTCTTACCGTCGCCATCTTGCCGTGTCACGTACGTCGTCACTCCAGGAAAATCCTAAAATGGGCACAGCGCGGCCGCGGGGCAAATGATTGACAGCTGACGTACTGTGGGCTAAACGCTAACTGAGCTAACACGAAACTAAGAGGAGCTAACAAAGATAAGGCTCCTAAGCGGCATGGTTAAGGTAAGACATGCTTAGACTTGCAATTCGCTGACTAAACACCGCCGTTGTGCGACTCTGTAACAAACTGAGACCTTATTAAGAGCAAAGAAGGAGCTAACTAGGAGCCTCCGGTCGGCAGGCGGAGCTTCCGGTCTGTCATAAGGACACGCCCTTAATTATGTGTAATTTGAAGAATAAATAACATCTAAACGAATGAGTTATAAAAAAAATTCACCCCCCTCACAGTTGACATGAAGGTAAACTTGACCTAATAAACCTAAAATGATTTTTTGAACCAGGCTGTAAACCTGTTTATTTCTGCTGTGAAGTTGGCGTTTTTAACATGGGAGTCTATGGGGATTTGCTCGCTCTTGGAGCCAGCCCCTAGCGGATGAAGGGAGGATTACACTATTTCCAACAAGGAAGAGAGCTTCACTGTTCTGAGGCGGAGTTTGCCCCTTGTATAAGACGCTATCTGCTGTTGTTTATCTCAGGTTGTATTTACCATGTGTTAATAGATATTAAAAACAAGTGGTTATTTTCATGAAGTCCTGATATATACAATTTTAAAATGAAAAGAGGGTGTCTTCATGTCTGTATACAACTGCAACTCTCTGTCTGCTGGCATCTCCTCGATGTGGCTTTGCTATTCTTGTCACTTTTCAAACGGCCCCATGAAATTGGAAAAACATCACATTTCTGCCTGCAGTTCCTTTTATGACTAAGAAATGCATTGAGTCTCGCTATTTTGTAATCAGCTGCAGTGCATTGATTTCCCTGTGCATATGTGTCTCTTTCTGTAGCTGTAGGTGCGCAGAGCCTGATAATCCCAACAATAAAACCATAGATCTGTGGAGAGAGAGAAACATCACAGCTTCTGCTGTACCCTGGGCCAACCTGACTGTCAAGGTAACATAACTAAATAGAAACATACATACATTCATGATGACATAACTTTCTCTCTATTGCACACACTTGAGCATTAGAATCTTAAATAGGTTTATGTCATGGACACGTTTCAGGACTTAGCAGCCATCAGTCACATTATGTTGAGAGTTATATTCCTTCTGCAGATTAATGAGGTTTGGTGACAACAGCTTCATTTATTTGGATCAAGCCTGGTCCTTACCAGATGCTCACCTTGGTGATACGTCACATGATTTATGATAGTCTCTGACAAATATCTGAGGCAGCTTCTTTATTTGAAGCCTGGCTGATCCCTGTTGTCATTAACTTTCATGAAACTTAACTATGTCTGTACAATAACATGGCTTGTGGGACATTAAGGGTGTGTATCTCTAATAAGAAAAGATTTGATGTAGATACATGGAGTATCATGGGAATGAAAGAAAATTTAGGGAATGACAAGTAGTCCTGTTATTTTGTGTCATCCTGTTCCCAGTAGTATATATCTGAGAACACCAGAGACCCATCTGGTTAGTTACACAGTGTGCAGCTTTGTATCTTTCTACTTTGTAGATTGGTTTATATAAACTTTTCTTTCAGTCTATTTTCACTGAAATCATCTGGAGTGATTTTGTTCCACTGGGTTCTTCCATAGGAGTGTATAGGTCTGCAGGGCCAGTTTGTTGGGACAGCATGTGGACACCATGGCCCTTACACCCCAGATGTTCTCTTCTGGTCCACCATCCTCTTCTTTTCAACATTTTTTATGTCTGCCTTTCTCAAACAATTCAAGACCAGCCGTTATTTCCCCACTAAGGTAACCTAGTACATTAACATAAATAACATGACTGATTATTAGTGATCACACATCTCTGACTGCTTCAATCTCTCATCGTCAGGTGCGGTCCATGATTAGTGACTTTGCAGTCTTCCTCACGATTGTCATTATGGTCCTGCTTGACTTTGCCATTGGCGTGCCTTCTCAGAAATTGAAAGTCCCGAGCAAATTTCAGGTATAGAGGTTATAAGTTACCTGTAACTGTAAAGCTCATCTAAGTTTGTTTTAACATTTAAACCTTACAGCTGTTAACTGTTCCTTCAGCCTACGAGAGATGACCGTGGTTGGTTGATCAATCCAATTGGACGCAACCCGTGGTGGACAGCTCTGGCTGCCTCTATTCCTGCTCTTCTCTGCACAATCCTCATCTTCATGGACCAACAGATAACTGCTGTTATAATTAACCGCAAAGAGCACAAACTACTGGTAAACAAAAGACTGAAAATTTCAATAATATGGATGTAATAGATTATGAATCTTTTTCTGACCTGCTCTCTGTTTTACAGAAAGGTTGTGGGTACCATCTGGACCTTTTGATGGTGGGGGTGATGCTAGCAGTGTGCTCCATCATGGGGTTGCCCTGGTTTGTAGCAGCTACTGTCTTGTCCATCTCTCATGTGAACAGTCTGAAGCTGGAGTCAGAGAGCTCCGCTCCAGGAGAGCAGCCTCGCTTCCTGGGCATCCGAGAGCAGAGGCTCACGGGCCTCGTCATCTTCCTGCTCATGGGCTGCTCTGTATTTATGACTGGGGCCCTGCAGGTTAGTCATGCAAAGTTAGGAAATGTTTCCCCACTCTGGCTGGACATGTTAGCAGAGTCTGAACATGAAAAACACTTGAAAACATTTTTGCTATAAAATCGTAGGTGTAAATGACCAGAATGACTTTATGTGCTGTCTGTTACATTTTAAATTTTCAAAGGTACAGTATGAAAAAAAACCAAAGGTCAATGACAGAAAAGTGTAATATATAATTCAAAACTGTGTTTCCATTGATGTGTAATCGCTGCACTAGAACAGCTGTTATATGTTTATTTTCTTTGAATGAGTGATTTATATCTACTTGCTGGGGAGTGCACATATGGAGGCTGCCATATTTTTGCCACTAATTTTACTATAGTGTCCCTAAATGGACAAAACAATGTGGATGAAGTGAGAACTCTCTGAACTTTAAAACTGCTGTATCAGCTTTGTTTAATGGGAGTTAGAGTACTGTTTGGGATAAGTAATGCCTTAAAAGACATTAAAAATAGTTACTTATAGTACAGTCATAGCTACACCTGAGACCACCGGATCCACTCACGGATGAAAGCAAATTTATGTCTGGGAGAATTTTGGCCACTAACGGCCACTGTACATTCACAACAGTGCTTGGAAATTGAAGTCATTTGAAAGAAAACATCTTTTATTTCAAACACTCATCTTTAGCACTAAATGTCAGTAATTCCTACATACTGCACCACTAAGTCAAAATGTTTGCTTTGAAAAAGATCTAAGATATTAAAACTGAAGTTAGTGAACTTTAATGAGAATGCATGCTGATTTATTTCCCTTTCTTTTCTTAGTTCATTCCTATGCCAGTGTTGTATGGTGTTTTCCTTTACATGGGAGTCTCTTCACTGAAAGGCATCCAGGTAATGAAACATCATATATTATCATATATGTTTGCTTTTTTTTTTTTTTTTATACAAACAAAAACAATGCCATATAAATACAGTAATTTCCATAGAGTTTATACCTTAACTAAGAGAAATTAAAATGTGAAATTAGTCTAGCCCCCCCTTTCTCCATCGTTCTCTGTTTTTTTCATTCTTGCTATATCCCAAATTGACATCAATGTTGGTACAGTTCTTGAGACGCATACCATAGCTATACCAAAAATGAGAACCCTCTGTTCAGTTCTTCTTGTCAAAATAGGTAAAACATGTTATAGCAGACCCCATCACCTTTAGAGAGCTCAACAATTGGACAGCTGATTATTTACTCCTAGATACTTTACCCTGGCAAACTTACATTTTACCTCAATGAAACAGTATTGTTAAGTAAGATTTAATGTTAAACTTTTATTCAATTTGAATAAAACTCAAACTTGAATCATTTTAGTAAAATAAATGCATTCACTGGAAGATGTCATTTTATCGTTTGTTTTTCCTTCATGTTTTTAATGACAGACTCAGTCCTCGACATGGTGATACTGTTGTTTTCTCTAGGGATATTTTATCCTTCTTTAGACATGTATTTTGGGGGGGGGGGGGGGGGGTTATTGAAAGGTTGTTTGCTCTGTTTTGCTTTTTAAAACATTACACAATTGCAGTTGACATTTGTCTTCTTTGAACTGATTTTGGGAGTCTGCTTTTATTCATTATGCTGGAAAATTCTTGTATTGGCAAGCTTTTGGAGACTTTTTGTCAACCACTGTTTTGGTATCTGTAGCTATTCATAGTTCCATCTAAAAATATTGTCTTCTTGCAACAGTTTGCATCAAACATTCTTCTTTTCTGCCAGGTTTATACTAAACATACTGGTGCCTTGTCTGAAAGAAAAAAAAAAAATCAAGGCTATATTTGATTAATTATGTGTTTTTTTTTTGTTTTTTTCTTGTAAGAAAGCACAATTATCTTTTTTCCAGGACACTTTAACTTTTTAAGCAGTGGGAGAAACTGATTTCGTCTTATTACCACTGTGCTGAGTCTGAAGCACTTGTCCATCAGTTTATTTATTTTTTGATTAGTAATGCACTAGCTTAATGTTAGCAGTGATATTTAAGTTGGGCACTGGAGCTCTGATTAATGGAACTATGATTGTTCTGGTTCTGTGTGTAATGACTACAAGTGTGTTGATGATTTAGTTGCACACATATTCTTGTAATTTTCTGAAACTTTGAAACACTTAATCAAATTATCTCTTCCATGTGAAGCCAGAATGTCAGATAATTTGACCCAAATTAGAAAATGTTCGTGTATACATGAGTCATATTATATTTGTGTCCTTGCAAGACTTGGCCTCTTGTTGATGTTAAATTTTCACGTTTGAGTGACAGTGCACATGGCTTCCCTTGCTATCTCTTACAGTCTTTTGCAGCATGCACTATATGTCTCTCAGCTTTTCTCTGATTCTTTCTATCCTTGCCCTCTCTTAATTCTCTACCGCTTGGGTTCATGTTTATCATTTCTCAGTTCTTTGACCGTCTGAAACTGTTTGGTATGCCAGCGAAGCACCAACCAGATTTCATCTATTTGCGACACGTTCCCTTGAGGAAGGTGCACCTGTTCACTCTCACCCAGCTGACCTGCCTAGTGCTTCTCTGGGTCATCAAGACTTCGCCTGCTGCCATCGTCTTCCCCATGATGGTAAGTTGACCACCATCTGCATGTGCCGTATATTTACGCTTTTTTACATGTACAGTTTAAATACAGTAAGATGTATTTGTATCATTTGCGTGTAGGTGCTGGCTCTGGTTTTCATCCGCAAGCTCCTTGACTTTTGTTTCTCTAAGCGAGAGCTAAGCTACCTGGATGACTTAATGCCTGAATGGAAGAAGAAAAATCTTGATGATGCTTCCAAAAAGATGCGAGAGGTCTTTTAGTTTGTTGCTCATCTCTTAAAAATCTGTAAAAAAATCAATCTGGCTTTTGGATTTTATGGTCTGGGTGTGTCTTGCAGGAATCGCAGGTTATGCTTGGTTTGGAAAAGGAAGATTCAACTACTGTTCAGATCCCTATGGAGAGCAGCAAGCCCATTCACACTCCAAAAGCACATGATCCCAGGTGAGACCACCTATGCGCACACCTACACACTTAAACAGACAAGATGGGCATCAAACAGATTGGAGTGGTGAGAGAAATGTGTCACTTTCCAACTTATTTAGTTGCATGCAATTTTTTTTGGTATCACTTAATAGATTAGCTACACTGAAATCTCTCCTTAGGCCATTCCCCACCTTATCCTCTACCTTCTTTGTACTCTTATCCTCCTTCTCTCCCTGCTCCTCAGGTGTGATCCCTCTGATATTAATATATCTGATGAAATGTCTAAAACCACTGTGTGGAAATCCCTCAACTCCAATCAAAAGGACTTTCGTCCTTTGGCTGCTAAAAAGGCAAGACCGTACCTTCTATTTTTCCCTTCATCTCTCCTTGTGGAAATAATCCCTGCACTCTGTGGTCATCTGCCTTTCTGAAGCTTCACTGTTGTTGCCTGAATTTTGGTAACTAGGTGCAAATCACTTTTCCTCTGTGCTTTTATAACTGTGATTTCATGTTTTTGGCCTGCAGGATTGAAGGGATCACATTCATTGATGAGTAACAAAACTCTACGCTCCTGACAGACTCAGCTGTATCACCTGACTGTAGCTCTGGATCACAGGATGCCACAATCTGGCTGCTCTCGCCAAATAAGCCACCTCTTACAGAAATAAGTCTCAGTAATTTCTTGCTGTTATCTACTGTATACTGTAACATAATGTTGTCTACAAACACACAAATGCTCTCTCCCTTACAGTTTGTACTTCTATCTTTATGAGGTTTTGCATATTTAAACACACGAATCTTATCTCTCTAAACAAAGCTCTGAAACTAACAATGTAAGAAAACATACTGGAACAAACAATTGGTAAGCTGCATCAAATGAATATTACACTGATGGTAGTATCTGTTCATGCAATCGTTATTGCAGCATAATCCATTTTTTTTCCTCAGTATTCAAAGTATTTTTCAAACCAAACATGTAAAAACAAATTAATTAGCCACAACATCTATAGAGTCAGTCTTTATTTGCATGGTTGGTATAACCAGGTGATGGATTTCTTTCTGACTAACGGGGATGTCTTTAGCAGGTATTTGTCTCTCATGAGATCAAACTGGTGGGATTTGGCTATCCACAGGTGTTCAGTGCATTAACATTTACTTTTAGCTTTTAAACCAGACAGAGAAGGATGACACAACCCAGAGTCAGTGGTGGGTGAGTGGCAGACTGTACCGTGTGAGTGGTGCAGTTTGTAGCTCACATAGAGAATATACACTACAAACTCACTCATCTTTTTGGAGCAGACTCAAACTGCCATGACATCAACAATCAAGTGCTCATAAAGAAAAATCTGTGTGAAAAAGAAAAGAAATGTTTGTGGAAGGTGAGGGGACACAAGGCGGGAATGTTTTAGCTGAATGTGGGAAAGCTACAGCACAAGGCAGTAAATAAAATGCTTCTGCTTTGACAGAATAGTAATATTTGACAACCCTTCAGTGAGAAGCAGGTGACGTCAGGATAAACCGGATCAGAGCGGATCAGAGCTCTGCTTTGTCTATGATTGTTCAGATCTGCTTGCCAGAAGTATAATGTCTGCTTTTCCTTGGTGCTATGAAACTGTAGCATCAAACAGCAGCTGGATCAGTCCTGTGTTTAGCACAACTGCAAGATCTTGCTTTGTTATATTAATCAGTGATTATGTCATCGTAAATTTATGTGGCTTAACCAAATGCTGTGCACAAAGACGCACAAACAATACTAAACAACTGAGCACATATTTACTACGGTGAAATCAGACTTTTGACTCTGAAGTTACACAAATACAATACAGCAGAATACTGTAGGATATATCATTTCAGATTTGGACATAATATTCAGAGAAATGTATCTTAACTGGTTTTTTCGGTGGAACCTGCAACACTATCAGCAGTAAGTTTTGTTGCCCATTTTCCTAAGAGTCGGCCTAATTTCTGGCTGACATGCTGACTTGGACTTCCTGTTTTCAGTGTGAATTTTTGAGATAACATGTAGAAAAAACTTGAATGGAAAACAATCTCCCTATCAAGTTATTCATCTGTGAAAATGTAATACTAGCGGATAATTCACTCTATCATTTCTGTTTTCAGCAGTGTGTCAGACTCACTACTGAAAACAGTGAGTGCGACTGACTTATTTTTAATGAGAATTTGTTTTTTCTTATGACCCCACCACTGCTGCAGCCTGAAAACTATCTGCCAAGAAGTCTGGAGATCGAAGCACTACCATGCCACCTGCATTACCATGTTTTTATATTAAAAATAACACAGTGAGAAAAGTTATCCTTAGCCAAAACGTGATTTAAACAACAACTTGAAATAAGCCATAAAACTCTGCGAAGGGCAAATGCAGATTTGGGAGCTAATCATGATGATGGTATGTTAGCAAGCAGTCCCTTTCACATGCTGGTGTGACCTCTTTCGTCACAACAGATTGTGGCAGCTTTAAAATGATTCAGTCCTCACAAAGATAGAAAGTCACAAAATACATAAAACAACAACCTCTTCAGGCCTTTATCAAGTTTTCACCACCTCTACGCCTAGTTGGGCTACATGATGGAGTAACTGCTCCAGTAAAACAAACCAGGTTCTTTTTATTAATCTGTGTAGTTTTGTCCGTTACCATTCCTTAAATATAGTCTCTATTTATTCAGTGTGCCGCGAGTGTGTTCATTTTTTGTTTTTTTGTTGTCGTGTTTTTTTATGGTGATGATATGGTTGATTATCTGGTAGATTTTAAAAACACATTTCAGCTTCAGTAATAGACACAAAACCTTGTGTCAGTTTTGTGTAATGATGTAAACTGAAAAGTGTAAATGTAAGAAGATCCACTTCAGCGACATTGTTAATGTGCTTTTTGAGGTGTAATCTTTTCCCTTAATGGGTGATTGTCTTTGAATTAATGATTGTGCAGGAAGGAGGTTGTTCTGCAGAATGTCTGTCATGTGTTTCGTATATCTTTACCTCTGAAGAGATTATGAAAGCTCCTGCATGGCACTTTGGATGATGTTAGGCCAGAGAAAACCAGAGTTGAGAAATGGTTTGTGTGTCTGGGTGTCTACAAAGAAAAACTGTGTGTGTGTGTGTGTGTGTGTGTGTGTGTGTGTATCTCCCTGTGTATCAAGAAAATAGTAATTGTGGGGGAGCATCATAATGTTTTTCAAGCAATAATTTTCCCACATATTTAGAAAAACTGGCTTCTTGTAGCTTTTTATTTGTCACAGGGGTTTTTGTACCAGTGCACTCTTCCTATTCTTTTTTTTTCCTTCTCTTTTTGGTGGAATTTAAGGCCAAAAACAAAATTTTTTCACTATTTGTGCCAAAAAGAAAATTTACAACAGTAACACAAATCAGTGAAGCTATTTTCCTGAGCTATTTCTCTTTGGATAACCAAGGTTTCACTGCAGTGTGGCCCCCCCGTTTGTCTTTCACTCAGAAACTTTACAGGCCTGTTTTGAGTTTCACATCAAAACTTGGACAGCTAAAAGGAAACCGAAAGATTTGAAAGTATGATCTTGAATAATACTTTCTTTATGTATGCACTTTCTGTAGATAGTTGGGATAAATTTTATTTTCCAAAGCTCTTTAAAGCAACAAGATTATTTTACTTAAGATATTAAATTATTTATTTTTAGATGTGAAATTATGCATTGTTCTCCTTACTTTCTGTATATACTGTAAGATCATAGAAAGGCCAATGAAAGCAGTGGATGAGTAATGCTATGAATGAAAACAAAACACTGTTACAGTTTATTGGAACACATGAGCAATGGTATTTACTGGTACACTTGAGGAGTTTTTACGATTAAACCGAAGCGGTCACTTCATTTTATATCTTGTGAGGTAAAAGAAAAAAATGGTTAATGTTTAATTGGACACTAAAAAGACTTAAGTTTTATTTTTTCATGTTTTTTGAGTGAGAAATGTTTGGATTTAGAGATGGAAGAAAGAGATAAAATGCAACTGGGCTGATGTGAATCAGGGATGTTGCTGGTTTACAGTCAGTCTAGTAAAGTGTGATTAACAGCAGCCAACAAATGATACTGGTTGTAACATTTGTATCTTAAAAAATTATATATTAACAAAAAAAAAAATTTAAAAAAAATTTAATCTAAGTCAACAATTTATATCAGCCAATGTGTTGTTTTACTGCCATTTTCAATGACTGCTCCTCCATAGTTTTCATCACTTATTTTCAAGTGACTTTAAATCAAAGTGCATAAGTGAAGTATTTCAATTACTGCATAACATACATTAATACCTCTTCCAGCATGAATGTTTTGTCCAGGACTTGTATGTAATTTCATTTTGACTCTGTCAGACCTCTGAATGTGAAAGTCTTTCCGTGTTTGAGGATCCATAGCTGAGTTAATCAACAGTATGGAAAAAATTATTCTTAAAATTATCAGTTAATAATTATATATGGGTCATTATTCATCTTGTAAATACATGTACTAGATCAAAAGGTGAGTGAAAAGTAAATAATGCTTTGTAAATTAATTGAAAAAATATGGTCTGCACCGAGTTTAATCACAGTTGCACATCTAGAGTTAAAGGATTATTAACATGCTATGGCAGAAAATTCATTTATGACCAATTAATAAAGTTATTTTAATGAACATTATGTGTCTTAAGCTTGACTTTTAACTCATTAATGTGTAAGTGAATGTACAGTAAAATATAAAAAAAGTATATTGCCTTCAGAATATTGTAGGTTGTCTGCATATACAGTTCATATAACCAGGAGAGGTGATTGGTGGAAGTACAAATAAATTAGCAGTAAAATGTGTGCCTGTCATTGAATTATGTTGTGTTTACATCCAAGTCAAAGCAGACCTTAAGGCATTCACTGTAAAACAAAAGAAAAAAAACTGTTTCTGGGTCCCATTTTGGATGAATGTAGATAAAAGCAAAGCTGTGTGTGAGACTGTGTCCTCAGATGAATAAAGTCTATCATGAAATGTATGTGATTCAAGGAAAAGATTAAAGTAAAGGAGAAGAGTGTGAGAGGATGAAGTAAGGCAGCCTTCAGGGAGAGGAGCACTTGTACTGCAGTAACTTTAATTATAGTCTTATTGGAGCCATAGCAAGAAGTGATGCCTTGTCTTTTCTCTTCAATAAATAGTCTTGAGCAAAGTTATTCTATATGTTTTATATGTATGTCATTTAATTTTTGATTATGGCAAATTGAAAAATAAATAATTACAGTTGCAATGGAAATAAAACTGTTTTTTGAGTCATGTCATTTTTTCACGTAAATAAAAAAGATAGATTAATCAAGCACACATTCAGTAGACTAAATGTGTGTTTACAACCTCATATCACTACTTTAGAACCTACATATTACTCATATCACTACTCACTAAGTAGTTACTTCATTCTCCTCCTTCTTGAACTAGATTATCTGTAAATTTGTCCTTTTTTCTTTTAAGTTTTTTTTCTTCCTTTCTTTAATTATCTTTTCTAAAAGAAACGTATGTCTTCTTGGATAGAACTTTTTTTTTTTTTCGTCTGCTTGAAATAAAGACAATCAGTCTTTTGGAGAATGCTCACTGGCTTCTTTGATTTCTATCAAACCAATACTAGTATAATAATGATGACAATAAGCTAATAATGGATCAATTTAATGTTCCCACCATAAATTTGAACTCGTATTAAGATCTGAACTGTTTGCTGACCATGTCAAGAACTGAAAAGTTTTCCTGAAGAAAAGTTTGAACAGTCTTGGTATGGCAAGATGTGTCATCACCCTGCAGCTTCACCAACACTCCCTTTGATTGGTGGAATAAAAAAAAGTATCCAGAATTGCAATGCATATCTTTACTGTAGAGACAATAACTGCCATCACTCCTGCTCCTTTATCTGATATTCAACATGGCAAAACATCCGTGTAAATTTGGTAGTTTTCTTCAGGAAGTCATCTTTGTACATTTCAGTAAGCCATATTGACTGGCAGCTTTCCTGTTGGGGCTGTTTATTTTATCTTATTTTATTTCATTTACCAAGGGTTGTACTTGTGAACATTGTGTGCTGCTCCACAAGGAGGCAGCAGATCGCAATCTTTTGCAACTGATTCTGCCTCTGTGGACTTTAATACACATGTAAGTTAAAATTGTTACATCATTTTAAAGGAAATAAGCAGTTGCCCCACCCCAAGACTCCTGACAAGTACATATACTCTTCTACTTCCCTCCTGGTCTCAACTATTTTAGTCTGTCCTCACCCTCCATGAGCTGCAGCCCCTCCCCCAGGTTTTATTCCAAGGTGAGAACACAGTGAGCACATCTGGAGGTGATCCTGTGCTAAGGAGTTGCCTGTGGGAAGGGGTATGAGGTTAAAGATGCACTGCGCTCTGTATGTGTATATCTACCAGTGCATGTGTGCCTTGAGGGTGTCATGTGATGCTCACTCCCAAATGCTCCTGATTACAAGCAGCTGGCGGGCTACTGCCTCCACCAATGAGAGAAGCCTCTGGCTGTGACATCAAGTTGATGAAGGGAGGAAAACAGGATATTTAAGAGGGTTTTTATCTCCTCCTCTCAATCAAGAGATCAGCAGTATTGGACAGGCCAGCATTTGATCTCTCACATAACAGAGGCTTGCCTGTTGGTTAAATCTACATGATAACTGTCCAGTGTAGTCAAGTTTTATTAAAGGCAGCCAGCTGTGGCCTCAGTAACAATGCTAGAATTTGACATATTTAAAGTATGAAAAAGCACATTGTTGAGGCGATGTGCTTTTTATTTTTACATTGATCCAAATTCAAATACGATTATTTACAGGATTGAAACAAATGAAAAGTAATTAGATGAATCCAGTACATTTTCAGTGTTATTCTTATATCTGAATCGGACCCATCAGTTTTTTATAGATTGTATCATGTTCCAACAGAATAAACAAAGTTGTAAGCAGTAATTTAAACAAAAAGATCTGTCTTGTGTAAATCTGCAATGAATGTGAGCATCAAGCCATCTGCTCCTGCATTATTTGGCAACCGAAATACCGTCTTAAAGACATGATCTTGACTCAAATTCTTTGCATTTTACCTCAGGATAAATAAGCAACCAGCAGATCATTGACTAGTTTAGCATAAAAACAGCTAAAATAAACAAACAAAAAAAAACCCTAGACCAATAATAGATAGATAGATAGATAATAATAATAATAATAGAAGAAAAAAATAGATAGATAGATAGATAGATAGATAGATAGATAGATAGATAGATAGATAGATAGATAGATAGATAGATAGATAGATAGATAGATAGAAAAAAAATAGATAGAGAAATTGATGTTATTTTAGCTACTGAAAACATGGTTTTTTTCTAAGAAATGTTAACTTGTGAGGATTTTTCTAATTTCAGCAGCATGAATGCACGTCTCCGTCTCAAACAAGCTCAACAACAAAATTGTCCATCATGTTTAAGATCCAACCAAAACATTGCTGTTTATCTTTTCCCCCTCTTTTTCCTTTCCCTCTCTTTGACTCAGAGAGCTGTTGTCCTCTTTTCAAACTGAACAGAGGCAGCTCTCAACTTGTCCCCTCCTCTTCATCAATCTTTGTCATAAATCTGTCAAGCAGAGAGAAAGGGAACTGCTGAATACAGATTTGTCAGCAATTAATCTAACCTCTATTACCAGACTTGGATATTGTGTCCTCTATACCAGAGAACAATAAGCCACTCAAACATGGAGCGGTAGGTTGCATGTGTGTGTGCTGCGTCGTCTTTCTGTGTTACCTTCCTTTTATGGTGTTTCAGATGTTTTTTTGATTAGATAAAAAACAATAAGAGCACATTTTTTCTTTTTTTCCAAAATTTCCTGTTAAATTTAGCTGTGCTCAGCAATATTTGTATTTTATTGTCGTTTAAATGGCATAAGAACATGAGCCTGTGGTAGACATTTGCTGCCCTTGCAGAAGTAATGTAATTGGAAATCATTGAGAAGGTGATGCTGTTTAACCTTAAGGAAGTACGAGGAACAGAAGGCTAGTTAATTGATACTCTGCAAAAAAAAATGGACATAAGAAGTTGCATGATAGCATACATTTGTAGTATAAATTGCTGCTCTTTGCTGCTATTTTTTTAAATTCAGTGAGGGTGAATTATAGTCAAAATATTTCTTCATATAACAACCATGAAATAATAAATAAATAAACAGAAACAACTTCTTCAGAAACATAAGTAGCTTAATGCTCTACAATATATGTCTGTGTATGTGACGTAAGTTAGCTCCAGTTTCTGTGTGTAAATAAACTGATATGTATGAATACATTGTGACAATGGTGTAAACACCTAAAACGAGAAGGGATTATTCCTCCTCAGTGTTATCTGACTTCCCTTGTCTTACATAGCTGTACTCTCAGGCAAGCAGGAAGCAACAATATATATTTTTGCCAAGGGACAACTGAAGCAAATTAGCTTGCTGCTAATTTGCTTCAGTTGCCTGCTAGAATATTACTTGAGTAAAAGTAAAAAAGTAGCTGTATTTACTGTACTTAAGTATCAAAAGTAAAAAGTACTGTTAATAAAACGCAATCTGAAATTTGAGTTTAACATTTTCTTTACTTCTGTTTAATTTAGTTTTTAAGTTTTAATTTGCAAAGTCTAAAGGAGCTTCAATACCTCCTTACATAAACCCAACCATATAGAAAAATACTGTATACACAAACATCCTTACAGACCTGCATGCAGTACCAACATTCATACCCACATGGATTTAATATAAAATCATTCCAAATAAACTCTTGGTGCTTGGAAGTGATGCAAACAAACAAAAAACTTGATTGATTGAACTTTAACATGACAGCAGTGCGACAGCACATGAACTGTCCGTCCAGTCATTACTAAACCCAGAAAAACCTTTTTTTCAACCTCAAAAGAAGTTGTTTCTCAAAAGGGTGAGAACTCAGTCTCACTCTTCTTGGGCTAAAGATCAGACCAGCGATGCTAAACAGTCTTTCGCATGCTTCTGAGGCAGGTAAAGGTGTGTTTAGCTTCAGAGACGGCTGCACAAGGCTGCTACTAGTGCCTACTCGTCCCACTACAGCAAAACAAAGATTGTCCATTGGCTGTTAGGTTCCTTGTTATTTTGTAATGAGTAACTAAGATTCTCAGGTAAATGTAATGGAGTAAAAGTACTGATTTTTCTCTGAAAATGTCGTGAAGTAAAAGTAAAAGTCATCAGGAATAGAAGTAGTAAAGTAAAGTACAAATATACAAAAATACTACTTAAGTAAAGTAACTAAGTATTTTTACTTAGTTACTATACAACACTGACTGTCACATAAAGTTCTTGGATTTGTTCTTTTTTTATATAATCATTTGAAAATTTAGGGATGATCAGCGTTTTAAAGTTGAAGTCCAGCTCTACAATTATATTGATGTTGCCTGCGAGAGACAATACCCAACAATACATACATTTCCTGTCCTTTTCCCAAAGATTTCCTGTTCCTGTTTTGCCCTTTCCGTCTGTCTGTTGCTCTCTCTCTGCCTCATATCTGACCCTTCACATCATTTGTGAATGTGCTTGGTTTTGTGGGAATGAAGATTATTTTCTATGTCCACATACAACAGCAGTTTTACAAGGTGTTTCATTTATTTTTATCATTAACAGCATTCCCTCCTCCAACACCCTCATACACACACTCGTACGCCCACACGTACACACGGCAATATCATTACAGGGACAGTTCAGTAGAGCAGTGGGTCAGCGCTCAGCTGCTTGAGACAGAATTAGAGTGGCTAACAGCTGAGCTTCTCTAGGGTGCTATCATGTGACCTATCCCACCCACAGGACCAAAGCAGCATAGGGTTAGAGTTACCATGTCTAATTTCCACCATGGCCATTATGAGTGTGCATGGAAATCTGTCTTCCTGCTCACATTTGCGTCATATTATGGTGGGTGGATTGTAATGAAAATCTGCCAGTGAACTTTTCCTCCAACCTGCTGATAAACACACCTTTCTGTTTGGCTGTCATCAACACTCATGTTGGCCTTTGTCCCTTTGTTTTTCCTCATGACCTGCTTTAGGCTGTGCCCGCCTACATGTGGAGGTGTTTTTCATATGACAAGAGGCCAAATCAGGGGGTTTTGACTTAAGGCAGCGGGAATGTATTAAACAGCCTTACCTGCAATGATCAGAACAGCCTTTAGTTGCACATTTGGAAATGCTCAGATGAATTGTTTCCTGCAAAAGAACAGTTTGTTTTTTTTAGTGTCTGTCAGCAAAGTATGCAAGAGAGAAAAAGCTGAGGGCTGCATTAGACATTACTCCTCTGAGTCACCTGATGAAAGGTCTTATAAAAAAAGCCTCTCCTGCTATTATCAGCAAGATTTTAACTCAGTTCCCCATAACTACACTTTGCTAGTGGCGCCATGCATGGCAAGTGCAAAGAAGATGAAAACTGTCATTTAATTCATGGGATTATAAAATAATTACATGAAATGAGCAATTCTAGTTTGCCCTCTGAGCCACCAACCCCCAAAACATAGCTCACACATGTCAAACATGTGCCTGTGTGTGTCCTTGGGTCAGGGGCCGAGAAAAGCCAAGCCGAAACTGAATGGAGCGCGTCCTGCAGGGCCTTTACAGCACAGTAACATGAGGAGTGCACCAATGCATTCTCACTCGAAATGCAAAGTCACAACTGTGTTTCTTTGCATGACCAAATAAGGACAACAAGAAAAAGTTAAAAGACTTTTAAAAAGTACTGTGCTGGCTAATTCTGCTGATATGGATAAATTACATGTGAGGAAGTTAACCCACAATTAGTCAAAATGCTGAGGCCAATGTGGAGGTCATTTGCTGCTGCCACCTAAGCATGTGTGCGGGCTGTAATGTGTGCATGTAAGAGTGTGTGGTGGGGGGATGGGGTACCAGAGGAATTAGGTAATATTGACATGGTTGTTTCAACCCCATCCTCCCAACAATACTAAGATCAATGTAGCAGATCAATAGAAGTCATTGACAATAACTGAACTTCTCATGTGATCAGCGAAGGAGAAAATTCACAATTTTTCACTCGCATGTGTCCCAACATGCCCATTTATCATGCTGAAGGTTTGTAATCATGCAAATAAGATCACACACAAATGCACTCATGCAGAAATTCATGTACACACACACACACACACATGCACACAAGCGCGCGCGCACACAGCAGGGAAAATAGGCTCTTCTATGACACTGCATGATTGGTCACTTTTTCCCTCTCCTCTCTCCCTTCCTGCTGAAATAGTTTGAACAAAAGGGAGAGAGGAGGGGAGGTGGTGGGGGTTGCTCGGTTGGGGGAGGGGATGTGTATGTGCTGCTCTGTTGTCACCAGGCCGGGGGGAGGGAGGGAGGGAGAGGAGGGCGCAGCGAGCTGGAGGGCGAGCGAGGGAGTGTAGGAGAAAAGGATAGGGTCCCTGAAGAGAGAGCAAGCGCCGCTCCACACATACACACACAGCCACAATCACGTTTACATCGGCTCCCCCTGTTGTTGTATCTACTTTGTGGAAGAGTGGATTACTTTTCTGTACTGAAGCACCACCCGTGCGCATGCAGGCATGGTCAGGTTAGTAACCATTTATTCAGTTGTTGGAAAAGATATTCAAATCAATCTGATGTCAATATTGCTGCTGCTTTTTGCACACTTCTTCTCATGCTGGTATTGGTCTTTTATATTTTATTTTTTTCTTGTGCTCCATGTCTTCTCTTGCGTAATTTCATTTTTTTTAGTCGTTTTTGTAAGTGCGGCATTCTCGTAATTTGATCTACATGTCAACTCTTCTCTCTGCGCTCAGTCTTAATTTTCTTTCCAAATGCATGCGCTGTTAGACAGGAGGGTGTCCTCTTTCAGGAGAGGGTGCAAAGTTCCTTTTTCTGTTGTGGTTAATAGTTTTTGTGTCGAAACACAACACGGGCTGCTGTAAAGAAATAGAAAGACGTTTATTTTGGTTGTTTTCCTATTAGAGGGTGAAGCTGGTATGTCAGGGTGTTTATTTCTAGAACAACCCACCTTTTTGACATATGTATGTCCACATAGATTAAACAGAGAATACCAAGCAGCAGAATGCATGACTCATCACTGAATATCCACTGCTATTATTTAGATTTTCCTCACAGTTTATTATTATGAAGAAACATTGAGCTAATTATATACATACATTGAATACAAGCGAGTAAGCATTTTTAATTTCTCGTGCACAGGTTTTTGTAAAACAAGAAAAGATTGAGAAGCAACTTTCGGAATAGGTGGATGATTGTATCTGTTGGTCTGTTTACACTCTTCAGGTGGCAGCATGTCAAAGTGGTGTTGAAGCCTGAGATGAGCCATGGAGCTATACAGGAGGCAAGTCTCTAGCCAAGCCAGCAGTCATCCAGTCTACAGTAAGAGAAGCAGCAGTCACATAGGAGGGCCCCGGAGCATGCAGCTGGGCCCTCACTAACACCAAGTGGACCCGGTCCCTTCCTCTTCACCAGGGGCCAGGGCTGCAGAATGCTCAGTCCTGTCACCCCTTACAGTAAGTGTGACACTTTAGCATGTGTGTGTCCTGCACTGTCCTTGAGCCAGCTTGGGTTGTGTCTATTTTCCTGTACACATTCTTCTTCTGACTCCTCTTTTGTCCATCTCCTGTGGATGTGCAGAGGGAAACGAGCTGAAGGGAGGGAGGGAGGGAGGTTCTCTGAGAAGTCATGTTGAGAAGGCAGATATGCTAATGGTTTTAACAGCTGAATCTCCAGGCTTTGCTTTGGGGAATTTTGCATAGTGTTCAGTGGTTTTCTTGTTTTTTTCTTTTTACCACTCCATGTAAATGAACTCTGAGCAGTCAGTTTAGACAGCAGCTAAAGCTCTGCTGTTTGTATTGCGGAAACAATATTAACTTATTGTATTTACATCTAAGGGTTCTATTAAAAAAAGAGTACACGCATACTGATGGCTACTGGGTTGTTTTATTTTTTCAAGGTGGTAATGAGGTGACTTTAGTGTAAAAACCTTCTTCCATCCAGTTTATTATAAACATAAGCAATTAGATATTATTTGCACATTTATAATTTGTATTATAGCAGATTTAAACTGACAATTCTTACCATCACACCATAAAATACCTCATTTTTGGTGTAAAGCACGTACAAACGAAAGGATCAGATCCGGGCTTTTTGATATGCATATATTGACTGACTTAAGTTATTGATTAGGCCAAGCTTTAACAGGATTACAACACTAACCTGATTGGAATAATGCAATGGGGATTTCCTTCCACATGTTTTGCATTCTAAAGCAGTAAAATATCCTGAAGCCTTTTTTTTTCCTGCAGTCTTTCAGGGAGAATGAAGGAGTTGTTTGAGCAGACAGAAGTTTTGCTAACGTGCATGCGCCACATTCCTTCCTTAAGGTGACTCACAGCATCATGTTAGATTTCCTCCTACTTGGCCAAACACACTCATAAGCTTGCAATTATTATTTTTATTTTTCCCACAACTTGGACAAAATCTCACCATGAACACATTTCTGATCAGTCTCCAAATGCAAATAGGTTAACATGTAAACACAATCACCTACACCTCATTAAGGGGATTTGTACACAGTAATGATGGTGTGATGCAGAGAGAGTGATGAGCCCCTTTAGCACTTTTTAGTTGGCAGTTACCCGGGTGAAGCGATTCTGTGAATGAAAGCCAGATCGTTAGTAACCTGGTGTCAACAGCCTCTCATTAGATGTGAATAGTGGGCCACATAAACATCACTCTCTGCTTCCGCACACATACGTATTAGTCCTTCACGGTGATCATGAAAGCTTGTTAAGCAAATTGGAGCACACCTTAGATCCTCATTAGTGGTCATGTTAAAGATATTTGTGGCTGAGATGGGGAGCAGAGTGAAGGACAGATGGAGAAGATGTGAGCAAGGACTGGTCAGCTGCAGCCTGATATATGAGTGGACACAATAAGCGAAGAGTGGGCCAGGCCGGCCTCTGCCACATGTGAGTGTGTGAGCTAAAGGGGTGGGGGAGGGTAAAACTGACCACACAGGCTGGGACACACAGTCGTGTCTTTACTACACTGCACAAGAGAAGTGAAAAAGAGGGAGACTCAAGGACAGAAATGTAGGGCAAAACCGTAGTGGAAGAAAATGCATTAAAAAAAAAGGATTTCAATGGACTGATGGGGGGTAAAACTGTATAATTATTACTGTAGCTAAGTCTGGAGCTCTTTCTGACTAGAGATTTGACCTTCAGCCTTGCTGTCATTGATGTCTAAAACCTGAAACTGATGTACAGTTTACTTGGCAGACATCAGTGTGGTCTGTTAAACTGTGCAGAGCAGGAGAAGAAGGGGGAAGGGGAAGTTAAAGGGAGAGGGAGGGGCCTCTCCTTCATACTGACTTTATGTTTTAGGCAGCGGCCACTGCTTACATAACAATCTAACCCCCATTTACACTGTAAGCAAAGACGACATAAGATATCAGGGTGATGTGTGTAGTCCACTGTCTGTTGTAGTAGTAACCTCAACACGCTCCTTCAGCATTTATATTTGTAATCTAATTCATTCTTTGATGATCACATATGACCCAACGGTGTGCAAACAGCTGATTTATCAACACTGTAACCAGAATGTTCACACTGCTTCCTCCTTTCTTTCCTTGAGACTGGCAACGAACAATGTGCTGAGTGTATGGAGAGGATATGCACTTTGTAAATAGATCTCAGGTTAGATTCTTGGCATTCCAACAGCTTGACTCATCCGATAGATGACCAAGAAAGAGAGCTGCCTGTTGGCCAGCTGAAGCTGAACTCCACACAAGGGGGGAAAAAAAACACTTTGCTGGCACTTGGATAAGTGTGTATGTGTTTATTTCCGATTGTCTGTGCGTCTTCAGGGAGTTCTCTTTGTTTATTATGAGTGGAGTAAAAGCGCTAACAGAGGCCCTTTAGCAACAGAAGGCTGATTTTTGTTTTCACTCCCCATCCAACCCACCAACCACCGCTGATGCTTCACAACCCCCAAATCCCATCCTAGTCAGCCCCTTCCCCCACATGTACTCCCATCTTATTAACCCCTAATTACTCATACTGACCATGCAGTGGACCGAGAGTCAAAGTAGCCACTGATGGAAAAAAAAAAAGAAAGCATGAAAGACTTGCATAATCCTGCATTCTTGAAAGGGATATTTATGCAGTTTGACAATAAGATATCCAAATATTAAAGTAGCTGTACCCCTCAGATAAATATTGAAGTATTAAAACTGGTTTAAGTGGAGGCTATGCATGGCTGGACAGAGAACACGAAGGTCTATCCTTTCCTTGAGCTGAGAAGACTGCTGTTAAGTGGCACCTTTGTTGTTTGGATCACGTATCTTCCATATGTTTCATGGATACCTTGGAAGTTGGAGCTGGGAATAATATCATAATCAAATACTCCATTGAAGGTGCAAGTTGAAAAGGCAATTTTGATTAACTAACTGACCATGTTAGCTGTATTAGTATCACAATTTGAAATTGATTACACAGTAAGTATGTTTTCAAACAAATAGTGTAGATGAACAATGTTTTTGCCGTTTCTGAGACAGCTGAGCTGACAGAGGTGCTGAATAAGGGTTTATTAAAGAAACCATCATCACTTTCTAAACTCATGGCAGCCATATTGCATTCTGAGGTTGAGCTGGTGGGGTTTCTTTGACGCCAGAAATCAGACTTTGTGGGATGGTCCTTATGGGTCCTTTTTGCAACATATTTAACATGAAATGCACCAAAAAATGATGGCTTACAGAAGAGAAAAACAAAGGAGATGAGAGATGTTCGGTTGACCATGATGCCAATTTTTATGTGAACAACAGGAATTGGAGAAAAATTTGTTCCCAACCCCCTGCAGACTCAAAGTAGAATTATATTTCTGAACGTAGTTTCATGACTGAGCAGATTTATTAAGTTTATAGAAGTTGTTGTTCTTTGTGGGGTGTTAGAGTTTCATTCTAAGTCTGCTCTGTTTGGTCTTTCTTGCCTCAACACATTTAATGCTCTAATTAGACATTCCAATACTGAATTTTTATTATTATTATTATTTGAGTTTCTCTGTGCTATTGGCTTCTTCTTCTAATGTATATAACAATAGAAAATAATAAAATGGTCCCTCAACAGGCATCTCTTCCAGGAAACATATTGAGCTTTAGAGTAAACAGTGGAGCTGTGGGCGATGAATGTGAATACAAAACCTGTCACCAGTGTAAACATCTGACCACAACAGCATTCAGGTCAGTGATGAAAGTACAACTCCTCTCAAGTCAGGCAAAGACTGCAGTGTGCTTTCTGAGAAGTGCTATCAAGCACGGGTTTGCAGGGATCCTTTTTCAGATTTCCCTGAAAATGTATGCAGAAGCAAAAAGTCACAAATAACATACACAAACCATCACATGCTCCCACCACCATCAAAACTACACCCCCTTAGGGTGTCATGGTTTACATCTCATGTGATTCAGAGCATTCAAACCATGTGGACACATTTTTTCAACCATCGAAGACATTCAGTCTGAAGATTTGTTAGTTATCAAAAGTAGCGAACAAATGTGTTTTGCTTGTGTTCACGTGTTTGTACCACACATTTCAACCACACAGGCTGCTCCATCTGCAAACGCTACCTTTGGTTTGTTCATTCTGTTAGTTTTAGAGTCTCTGTGACCCATTTTTAACAAACCAGTGCTATTCTGGAGCAAATGTCTAATCTTGAATCTGTTTCTTGCATTTCAACAGCCTTAAAAGCGGAAAAGTGGTTCCAGTGCAGAACCAACTCTATGCTGGTTTTGCACATAAATCAGTTGACCTGCCAGTGTGGCATCTAGTCATCCCAGTTCAAGGGAGAGCAATTAAAAACCAAGCTTCAACATGGACATGAGTGGATCCAGCAGAGTAAGCCCATGAGGGACTTGTTCCTCTCATTTTTCTGCAGTTTTTTTTCTGTTATTCCACCTGTCAGCATTTGTGAAAGCTGCCTACTTTACAATGTTGCCCTGGTAGATCTAGGTTTATAAATTCAGTTTATTAACAGCCACCTTTGCACTGATGTGTACAAGTGCTGAGCATCAATTATAAATGTCCATCTGCACTCTAAGTTGCACAGAAAATGAGACAACATTGTGTTTAGCTGGGAAAACAATCTTCTGCAGAAATCTAAAATAGACTGGAAGGCTCAAACAATATACTTCATGCTGGAGGCAGTCATTATGACAGAATCATGTCATATGCTGTGATCAGTAAGAGTGTTTTTAAAACTTATTTCTGTTGTGTGTTTTCATTTTTCTGCCCACTGAGCACTACTGCAGAGTCATTTGGTGTGGGAATGAATGCTGATCGCTCCCTTTCCCACTGAAGACAAAAGCCAGATGTTGGTGGGTGTCAGTTGGGGTTTTTTTCTAACTCATGAAAGGGGCTTTAGAAAAAGCAAATAGGAATTCAAATACAAAGCAAATACTACCTTCCTGGGAAGCTAGTAATGGTGTTGTTGTTTTGTGTTAGCTGTGAGGACTTTTTTAGAACATTCTGACAGATTTGTACAAAAATTTAAAAAGCCATCAAAGGTTTGAAGTGGACAACGTAGAAAACAATATAGCAGCTGTTAGGCATTAATAAAACATTGCAGTGTTGTGCAGAAAATCTTGCCACAACAGGAAAAAACTTTTTATGTTCATATATTCTGTATGTTGTTTCCAGTAACTAATCTGCCACGGAACAGAGGAAACACTGGTCAACAGTACAGTTGACCAGTGTTTGTTTCCAAGCTCCAGGTAAAGATTTCAGTGTTATGGGTTCCTGGTTTATCCAACCTAACACCCAAAATATTCTCTACAGAATCCTCTCTTAAACATAGATGCTTGATGCTTCAGAGCCCCAGAAATTCACAGTTTTTTTGTATAAAATGAATATATGTTCTTGTGGATATGTTTCTTTATTCTTGTACAATGATAAGGCTTTCTCTAATAAGTTTTAAACTATGAAATTTGCTGTAAATGATATATTGTGAGGATAAATGCATGCATGTGTCAGAAATGATGAAAAGTGAAACTCCGTTTGTGCAGATTTAAACACTAGTTTCATATTTAAGGAAGCTTGTGGAATGTCAACCTCTATGTTGCTAACTACAGTAATTTTGCAAAAATGAAATATCTTTTCTGGTAAAACACAAGAAATAAGTAGCAATTTAAGTTGAGAAGAACTTTTAGTATCAATGCACACTGTACAGTACATTTAAACTGTTTTTATTTTACATTTAATTTTGAAATTTTATTTTTAATTTTTTTTTTTACATAATATCTCTTTATTTTTTGCCATTGAAAAATCATGGTTGGAAGTTTTATTAGTTGATTTATCATATGAAAAACAACTATGCTAAATCAGGGACTAAGTTTATTTAATTCTGATCATCAGATTGCTTTCTAGCTCTTCCACATCCATAAGCCATATGTGCTCTAATCCATCATTAGTCTGGTTTCCTTCCTTAGTGTAGTCCTTGACCCATCCAGGCCCTCTTCCACATTCTGATCTGTGTGTGAGCCCTCCATTTGTACAGATTTTACATGCCTTAGCTGAATTAATGAGGATTCCAGACACAGAGTGCAGTGCTTATTAAGTATGTTTTTTTGTTGGATTATAGACCATCTGATAAAAAAAAAGGATGCAAAGCAGCAAATAACTGGCTTCTGCTTGTAGTCAGCATAACCAGCGAGTCTGATGATGCTTATTGTGTGTCTGGTTTCAATGCATGTGTTGTTACTGTCACAGAGCCATTGCATTTTCAAAGACTGGCCTGGAGTTTTGACAGACAATCAGATGTCTTTAGAGTGGTCTCTTTTGACAACCATGTCGAAAAAAAACTGAATGCCTTCATTTATCTGAAAAGTGAATGAAATGCTTTGAGAACTAGGCTCATGGCTATAAAGAGCAACACATTATTTATCCCCACAGTGTTAAGAAAACTTTTTATCAAAGGATGTTTTCCATTTATGCCATTTTCATACTCTTTAGTTTTAACTGTATGCTTTAGTCACTGGTTTATGAAACTATATTGTAATACATAAGTTATGCAGTCCAGTTAAACATGCTGGAGTTTCTGGAGTCATTACAGGCAATACTTGGAGTATGTAGAGAAGTGACAAGTTTTCAGCTAAAGCTCATACTGACCAGATTTATTAGTAGTTATGTTAACTAATTGTCTCTTTTCAAGACACATCACCACGTAGGGCTCACTAGACACATTCAGCTCAATGCTACAATTCCCTTTGAAGTGTTTTAAAAATGGAAACTGCAGAAAAACATTTACTTTCTAGAAATAAAAAAGAGGATTAGCCTCCTTTCAGGGCTTATTGGGCCATTTAGTCAAGGAACTAATCAATAATAGAGTGAAGTCAAAACAGATTAAAGCAGTCTTAGCACAGCAAAATTGTCTATGGAGAAGGTATTGCCTGCTCCATCAACAAATGGCAACAAAATAATAAGCATGAATCACACAGAATGCAGTTAGAGCTCACTGAATGACCCTCCTGGCTTTTTTCTTATACTGCTTGTCAATCACTCCTGCTTGCCCCCTGAGGCATGTCAATTAAGCTTGTCACGCCCCCAAACAATCTGGGGTCCTTGATTATTGAATTGTTTTATAAGGACCACTGCACACTTTTTCTCCCTGCACGCTGGATTAGAGTGAATGGTGTTAATCACATTCTAATAATGGGGGGAAATATATGGATGCAGGGTTACATTGGAGGAGAATCTAGAGCCAGAGATTATATGCAGCCTGGTGACCAGTGACATACAAAGAGGAACTTCTGTGTGAACTTTTCTTTTGACAATGAATGACTTCATTCTTCTATTATGTAGTCCATGGTCATTCTTATTAGATATAAAGCTTGTCTGTTACAGTAGTTACCATGTGTCATGTTCAGAAAACACTGCTGATGTGTCTTCTCACACAGTCTTTAAGCTCCTTTTTATTTCTCTTCTGTCCCCTCCTGAACACCACATTCTGCTTTGATTCGTCAGCTAGCTTAGTAAAAAAATAAGCTTGTATTGTTTATCCAGTGAAACCCTGAATCATACAGTATAAATACAGTTGTAGTTCTGTAAGATGTATAAGAACCCTGTTAGAGCTTTTCTAAGCTGTCCATTGGTTAAGTCTTTGAAGAGTTAATTCTTTCCACATTAGTTTTGCAGTGAGGTGAGATTAATTTTCTTATACGTCCTTGGAATACGATACCAAACGATGTAAACACAGTGAATTTAGCAAGGCTCTTTTTACGCTCGTCAAACAAAAACTTGATTACATGTTGCTTTTGAGAACAATGGGAAAGTATTGAATTGGCATTCAGGCTTTTTTCTCATGACTTGACTTTGCACTTCCTGTCATACTTTAGCCATTTTTATCGACATTGAAGGGAAGACAACATTTTGTTGAACAGCTTAAGTGGGCACAGCTCCTTTGCACATATACTAACTGTGATGTCTCTTATGGAGGCACTGAAACTAACAGCGACAAATTGTGGACAATAAGAGATTACATGCATGAATTTTACAGTCTTTAAGGCAGCTGACAGCCTACTCTCATTCCTGTTGTGTGAGACTAGCATTCATGGCCCAATAAAAAGGAATCTTGCTCAGAAAATGTGGCCCAACACCACCTGTAAGATGCAGGGTGTGTCAGAAACAGGAAACCTAGAAAAACCAAACTGAGACTAGAAAATATTTGAAGGTTTATTTACTGTATTTTCAGGACTATAAGTTGCTCCTGAGTATGAGTTTTATCAGTCAAAAAATGCGTCATGAAGATTAAAAGAACATATATAAGTCACACTGGACTATAATTAATACTTATTTATTTAAAATAAGGCGACTTTTGGATTTTTCATATCTAGTTTGTTACTGTAAAAAATTCCCAGATCACTCTGATGCCAAAGGTAATGCCTATATGATAGGGATGCACGCTATAATAGGCTCCCCATTGGTATCAGCCTATATCAGCCTTAAAACTGAATATCGGACATTGGTCACCCCACTGATATTTAACCAATTAGGCCGCTGTTTCTAAAATCCCCCCCCCAAAAAAACCCCAAAAACAAAAACTTCTTCTTCCTCAAAAGCCCCCCCCCCCCCCCCTTTTTTTTTTTTTTTACAGACTTTAAAACTTCTAAAGACAGTTTTTTGTAGGATGTTCTGTGTGAACAGAGTTTATGCATGGTCATTTGTGTAAATAACCAAATATCCCCTGTTTTGGGGGTATTGTCTTTTTTATCTCTCTCTCTCTCTCTTCTCAGGGAGAAGAAAATCCAGGTCATTCTGGAATATAATGCACATATCCTATTAGTTTTGTTTAAACAACTGTCATTAAGTTTGACTTGTTATACATAGTACAAGTTGAAGTATATTTCTAATTATTCACAAGGAATGAATATTACATCATTTATTTTTTGCTTTGATATTGATATCAATATCGGTTATCGGCCACGTGAGTTTTAAAAAGTTGGCATATCGGATATCGGCCAAAATTCCAATATCGTGCATCCCTAGTAAATGATCATAAACATCATGATTAAGAAGGATAAACATCAATGGGTCATGTCAGTCAGCATGATTTGACACTTAAAAATATGTTAAATTGTATATATTCTGATATATTGATATATAAGTCGCACTGGACTATAAGTCATAGGGGCAGCCATAATATGAAAAAAAGGGCGACTTAAAGTCTGGAAAATATGGTAAACAGAAATGAGCAGGAACCTGATAATGTAGGGGAGAGGTCCTGAAGATGAATAGAATATGACGTTGGTAGAAAAGGAGTGCTGAATCTGTCTGGAGCAGGCTGGGCAGAAAAAGCAGGATCAAGGCAGGCAAGGATCACAACCAGGCAGGCAGAAGTGTAAATCCTTTAGGCAAAAAAGGGGTCAAACTACTGTGGTGCAGGAACTGTGAGGAACATGAATTATTTTGGTCAATACTGAAATAATGATTTTTTAAATGATAATTTTTTTAGTTACACAATGCTTTTATTCAGCATTTCTCTTTGTAAAAAAAACACTTTGTTATTGATAATTTATGCAAAACACAACACACCTCCTTTGCTTTTCAGCTGCGTGAGTGTATGCTAGGCTGTGTGGAAAGGAATGTAGGCGCCTGCACGTCACTTTCAGAAATTGTGTAAAGAAAAATGGCAAATAAATCATTTTAACTTGATTATATGAGTTTGGAGATCGTTTGACATGAAAGCCCTAGAAAAGAGCCTTAAAGGAGTGATGACATAACAGTTAAAAACTAGTTTATGTTGTTGGCATTACTGCATATGTAAATACTCCAAAGAAAAAAACGGCATTTTTTACAGCGGAGTATTGTTTTGAAACGCCAGACCTCACTTCCTCAGTTATACAGTTGGGTGCGGTGATGATATGGAGCTTTACCCGGAGACCACGTTGACTTCATTTTGATTGGCTACACCTTATTTCGCTATGACCTTATTTGGAGAATCTAGGTCAAGCTGCGGCCGGAGTTTGCTAAAGGCTAACTGCTAGCAACATGGGCACTTTAGACAGTGTGAGCTACGTTTATCAGACAAGACAGCATTTAGAAAATAAATAAACTTACAGGTAATGACAAGGTTGTGGCCCCCTCCCTCAGTGTTGCTGCAGAAGTTTGCCTTTAAATCCATTTGTTTGAAAACCCAGACCTGACTGCAGAGAAGTTACTACTAGCTCCATACATGCAGCTGAATCAGACAGGGAGGGGAGGGGGGAGCGGACGGTGCATAAACCGTCAGAGAGAGAGGGGGGCGCTGTTTACTTGATAGTGTGCTCTTATTGGAGCAATTAAATTACGTAGAATGATAGAACTACGTAGAATGATAGCCTGCTGTCTGATTCAACTGTTTCTGAGCAGAGAGACAAAGCTGACAGACCATAAACAGGAACTTTGATTCTCACTCTGGACATTCTCATGGCCTCATCAGTGCACAATAGATCATATTATACACCCAAAACCCCAGAAAAGTGAAATTTGATGTCATGGCACCTTTAAGTACCAACAGAGACAAGTGAGCAGAGTGTTATTAGCAGGCACGGGTGGCAATGTTTAGATTGTGACAAGGTGATGCCATTTCTTCATGTTGTCATAGCTTACTGACCTTAATTACTTCACATTTCATTCAGTTCTGTTTGTTTGAACCTAAAGAGCACTACAGGAAAAAGGATTTTATGTTGTTATAATAAGAGGGGTGTGTGTCTGTTATTAAGACGTGTAAGCACCTACACCACATAAAGGATTAGAAAACACATCTAGAAAGGTTACATGCAGAATTTATTTGATTTTGCTCAACCTTTTTTTTCCCTCTCTCTCTTTCACACATCCTGAGGCCACATTTGGCATTGATCTGGATTTGGTTTTGGTTGCATGGTCAGTAGGCATGACTACAAGATGTCCACAACCCAGAATGCAAAGCACCTTGATGTTCCTGCCTAATGTCTGTTTTTGATCGAGAGCTGACTTCTTCAAACTGCAGCAGTAAACTAAGCTGACTCTTCAGGCACCTCGGATTTGGTTCAGTATTCATCTTAAACAGTAGTTTATTATTGTTATTGGTCACATTATTCAGAAATTAACACAGTTACACTGCAGAAGTACTAGAACAGGGATTTTAAACTCTGCTTTTAAAAATGTTTGTGATTTGTAAAACATTTGTAATAGCTGTACCTTCTTAAGGTTTAATGAATTGTGCACATTCCTACAGAGACAGACCTGCTTGCATATGCTTCCCTCCAAATCGCCATTGTTTCAGGACAATAAAAGCTCAGATGGAGACCAACAGGTAAAATGATATTTGACAAATGGCAAGTGCCCTGTATGCCAGGCAAAGTAAATTTCAGTGCAAAGAGCTATTAGAACAACCGTTAACTTGGTTTTAAATGTTTTGCATAAGACAAAAGTAATTCATGATTTGTCTGTGTTATTTCTTACCCTTTAACTCCAATCAGAGTTTGGTTCATGGTCAAGAGCTGTAAGGCACAAGACTAAAACTTGTTCATTTTTGGGAAGTTATCACCCTACCATTAAAGCTCAATTGGTAAAACGGTAATTGTCAATATTAACAATACCGTTTCTCTTATATTGACTCAGTCGGGCCACCACAGATATACTGTTAGCCCCACGCCTTCAAAATGCTGAGCATATTATTGTTTTACTTGGAAAGATTGAAAAAATTTTTTAAATGAAGCTGCATTGCTGCCTCCAGAAGCGCAACAGCAGTAGGCAACCGAGGAATAACGGTATGATTGATTTGTGTTTGTAGTAAAACAACATTGGTTTCAGTTACCTTACGACATCCACTGGTGTGTTTGACCACTGATTCCAACACGGCTACAAAATTTTGAGTGGGAATAACTGACTGACCTGTTCGATTAATGCAAATTGGGATTTTTCTCAAACTTGACAGATGGGTTTCATTGTCTAACTCCAACCAAGAAACTGGCTTAAGTAAAGTAGTTCTTATGCCTAAACCTAACCAAATAGTGAATGAATGTGTCAAGTTTGTCTTTACCTAAAGACTTTTTTAGGGTCCCCACATCATTCAGCTCCCTTGTTATGACTTTACTACTTGTTAATAGGTAAACATATAACTGATGCCATAAGATACCTTGTGTGTATCTTACATACTCTAAAGGTTGGACAGGAAACAAAGGTAACATAGTACAGTATATCCACCTGTATCTCAGTACTACTGACAGCATATCCATCCCACTTCACAAGATACAGTTAGATTATATTTTCTAGTGGAGCTGAAGCTAGTGTTGCTGTAAATCTGAGCCGAACCTATGAGATGTTCAGATGCCTTTTCTCATCCAAGTGTTCACTTATTCCTTCAGGATTTGAAGTTGTCTGATGAATCCCTGAGTGCTCTGACTCTGGATTGTGAAATGTCATGTTCACAGCAGGCATAGTTGCTCAGGGGGCCTTAAGCTGTTGGGCTCCTGTGGCTGTAGGTAATCCTTCCACAATGTGCAAACTTACAATGAAACATGAATCAACACCTTCCTGTTAACATTAAATAAGAAATCATTTCATCCCAGCTGCAGTGTGAAAGAATAGCTCATGTTTACAGTGAGTTTTCATTCTCCATTGCTGTCTTTAACTAAACTGAATTTGCATCAGTGGGAATATAGACTTTTAAGGTTTTTGTGGCTAGTCAGAATTCCCTGGAGCACAGGGATTTCTCAGATCCAGGGTGGGGCTTGTGCTGCTCAAGAGCACTGCGTTTCCCTGGATTGGTTGAGAGGGATTATTAGGCTGAGGGATCATTTGATTTAGGGATCAACATGTGGGCCGTTTAGAGGCCCATCTGGTAGTCTTTGTGAACATGTGACTCCACCTGTTATAATGCACATAGGTTCAGATTAGACTTGAGTGTAAGCAAGTGGGTGTGCAGAGTGATACTGAATAATTATCAAGCTGTACCACTTCACTTATTCATATGCTGTTTTTATGACCATAGCAAATACATTGTCTTGACTGGGGTCTTAAATAGTGCTGAAAATATTTGTTGATCTTTTTTAAAAATTGATCTTTGTAAACAAATCATATAGGTCATTTTAAGATCACCAATATGTTAATATGTTGTCCTTTATTTTATTTTCTTGTAAATCAATGATGGTTGATAAAGTGTCATTTACTGTCAAAATTATTACTCAAATTGTTATTGGCAGAGTAATCCATGATGAAAACAAGTCCTAACTACTTTTAGTTGCCTCAGAAAAAAAAAAATATGACATCATGTTGCTTCATTAGAACAAAACTGTCATATATAATGAATTGTCATATACTGTATTAGCATACGTAATGGAGAGTTAGCTCAATGTTTTATTTATTAATCAGCAGAGGAAACAGAAAAATCCATCAAAAGTTAAACATGTGCAATGCTGGAGCAGAACAACAAGCTATATCAATATAATGTGCTTAGATACAATATCATGTGTTCTACCCCGTTAGCAACTGGTGAAATCTTGCAGAAGCACCCTCTATCCAGTGCTGTTGCAGAAAGCCCCTCTGGCCCAGGCCTGGGGTCAGGACAGTTTAATAATACTCTGCAATGCCTGGAATGTCAGCCTAATGCCAGTTCAAAAAGACAAGCCCTCAGCCACTAAACCAGTGGATTACTCTGTGTAAATGTGCATCGAGAATTGCACAAGTCAAGAAAATTTTACTGTTTTTTTCTATGGTCAATTATTTAACTGGTAATATTGTTCATATAAGTTCCAGTCTTTTCTCTGCATAATTTAGAAGAAACACTAGTTTGATTTCTCTCCCTGGTGACCCCACCCTCTTTCCCCTGTCCAGCAGACCCCTGAGGTTTGGGCTGAATTAGATCACACGCTTGGTGGGGGTGGCTTTGTGGACTAAGAGACTCACAGAGAGACAACAATGGCTCCTATTTGAGAGAAGCAAAAGCAAAGGGTAGCGTGCAGGCTGATGGAGGCTTATCGCCATGGAGACCAAGCTGGAGGCTATGTTAGCGGCTTCTCATGAAGATTAGAACAGTAGTCTTTGGCCTGGATGAGGCTGTGTATAAGAGCATGAGCTAAACATCGACAACACTCTGAAAATGGGTCAGCTTTCTAAGGTTATGATGAAGACAAAATCAGAACTGGTGTTTTATATATATTGTTTTAAAATAAAGATTTAAAAATATCAGAAAACCTTTTGGAGTACAACTGTTATTTGATGTTGATAGAATAATGTTGTGAGTTAACACCTTTGGTTTTGTTTCCATCAGGTCTGTTGAAGATGCACTGGTCTCCGGAGCACGCTGCCCCTTTATCTCAGTGGCCTGAGCAGCACCTAGATGTCACGTCTACCACCTCACCACCATCTGCCCACAAACACGACCCCCACACTACTGCTGCTCGCCGCGGCTATGGCCCTGCAGGTTATCCATGGGCCAGTGATGACATATCAGCCCTTACAGCTTCTTCTCTGCTCAAACGCTATGCTGAGAAGTATTCAGGCCTGGACTTATCCTACGAACGCCCTGCTGCAGGGGCCTACTCAGAGCCTGGAACTTTTCTAAAAACTGAATCTGAGCCCTGGGCTTTGGGTCAGGGGATGGATTGCTACCCTGGATTGGAGGCACTCACTGGCACAAAGGTGGGGTCTCCCTCTGTGGGAATCCCAGCCACAGGAAGTGTAACAGTAGTGAGCAGTAACTTGGTCTCAGAGCCTGGGTATAGTGGCGCTGGCTCTTGCAATGCCCCATCATCTCAGGAATACCCTCCTGCCTACAACAGCACCTATCTGTCCTCAGGATACTACCCTCAGCCCAGTGCAGCACTTCCACCTGCCCCTCTGCACTCCTTGCAGGCCACACCCACTCTAGTGCCCAGCTACAGTGCCAGCACTCCTGTCTACAACTACCCACCTGGCTGTTACCCTCAAACCAGCCTGTCCTCTGGATACAACCACCCCAGTGCCTCCTACCTGCCCTCTGGAATTAGTGCTCCCACTCCTCTGGCCCCTAGGCCTACAATGGTGGGGGGCAGTTACAGCTACCCATCCCACAACCTTGGAGGGAGCTCTGATGCAGGGGGGCCACTGAAACGCAAGGCCTTTGAGATGACAGAAGAAGGGCAAGAGGGGGCAGAAGTGGAGGGAACACGCTACAGAAAGTACGGAAATGGTCACGGCAACAGTCATAACAAGGGCAATGGCAACGGCAACGGCTATGATATTAGTGGCCCAGCCTCAGACCCCCAGGCCTATAAACATGGAAAGCCCCTATTATCACCCCCATATGGCGGAGCAGGGGACTACAGCCCGCCATCAGGCCTAGCAGGTGAGAGTGTGTCAGGGGAGCACAACTTCCCTCAACAGCAGAGAATGTCTATGAAGATACCTGCATCCCATACACAAGCTGAGGACCCCACTGGTGGGCGCTGATGACCCCAGTTGGCATTTGAGAGGATTCCCTTGCTCTTTAAAACCAATCGGTGTTCTTAACCTAGACAGATGTGCAGGGATAGAATTGAATTTGTTTATGTGAAGTGTAATCTTCCTGGCAAACACAAGAGGGCACAAGACTCTATTTCTTGTGTACGTTTAACATTTTCATCACACATATTTTTCCAAAGATTCACAGGGGCATTTAGGCCTCAATGGCTGAGGTAAGTCTTAGGAGTGAGTTTGAGGCATTCTCTTCATAGATAGCATTAAGACAGTCTAAAAGTATGAGTGTCTGTTTCTCTCAGGATCCTATTTATTCCCTTTCTGCTACTGTGGCAGCGGCACTGCAGTTGCTGTTTTAGAAGTTGGTGTAATTATTTGTGGCCGTTATGTACGTAAGAAGGCCTTTGACTGCAATATGTTTTTAAAAAATCATTACTGACCAAAAAGTAAAGAGAGCAATAAGTGAAATGGTGAGATTGCCATGTTTCTTCAGCACAATCACTGCTACACAGCCGACTGCAAGGCTCAGTGCATCATTTGGCCTTGAAAGATGAATGTTTCCTTTTAACTTTTTCTCAACCTCTCTTCTTCTCTGTCTTTTCTGACTTCTATCCCATAGCCCAGTCTTCTCTGCTAAACCACTGAGCAACTTTTGGTTTTGTCCACTTTATACATACCAAGCTGCTAAAATTATGGGGAAGTGTACATGAAGCTGCCCTTTTCTCTGTACATATAGATGTAAAGCGAGAGTAGGGTAAGATTTTATCTTCATGTTTCAACTGAAATGTTTAGCATTCACAGTATTGCAGTAAACAGACTCATTCAGATAATTTTGCAAGCATGTTTACATGCAGTTTTCTGCTTAAGTATTTGTTAAAAGTTTAAGAATGATCTGATACCTTGCCCAGCTTCTGCCTTTGTCTTTAATATTTAAAATGCCACAAAGATGAAAAAATGTACAAATCAATAACAAACACTCAGAAATAGGTCTACTTACTGTTAAATTTCACTCAGAGCTATTGCATAAAGTCTCATGAAGGCTTTTCATGAGTGCAGCTTGAATGCACAGCCCAGGTTTCAGTGGAGGATATATGCTTCTGAGTGAGTGCCTATAATAGCTTTTGCTCAACATTATTTTCTTTATGGGGATTTGCCTGCTTATCTGCCACAGTTGACTTTTTTTATATGCATTCTCTTTACTTTTGCCTCTCAGAAGGATGATTTGTCGTTGTGTTATCAAATACTCAGGAAAAATATTGTTACCTCAGAATGATAAAATAAGAATGTATGTAATGACCTTAGGGTGTTGGTAGAGAGCTTTTAGGAGGAGGACGGAAAAAATGGAGGAAAACCATGAACTTACAAGACTTTCAATAGTGTAAAATAAACACATAAAGATGAACAACATTCAAATACTATCCGCTTGGCTTCTTTGCTCTCGGCAATTTGAAGTTTTTGTACCAAAGCCCGAAATGTTGAATGTAATTCAGATTTTTTTTTTTTAAAGGAAAATACATGCCATAATTAACATAAAGGATGTTTTTAGATATATGAAAACTATTTTCTTCATGTATAGATGTAATTCTCTTATAGGTTTTGGTGGAAAAATGAATGGCATGTTAAGTGTTAGTGTAGGTTTTTTGTGGGGGTGGGGTGGGGGGTGGTTTTGCTGACAAACTGTCAAAACGAAGCACTCCTGATTTAAAAAAAAAAAAAAACAAAAACATTTTGACCTATCAAGATAAACATATAAACAGATGTCGAATATCATCTGTAACCGGAATGTCTATGAGATGTCTTAATAAAGTATCCCATTACAATGTCAGTATTTTTAAATCACCAGTCAGTTGTCTGTAATTTGAGAGCATGCACTGTCAGAAAACAATCACAACTTTTAAGCTTTTCTCGCCATGTTGTAACTTTGTAGTTTCACAATACCAGCCCCTTCTAAAACTATGTCCACTCATCTTTTTTTCCCAACGTAAGCCCTTCAACTGATATCTCAAATCTAAACTACACCCAAACTAACAGCATGTCAAGCGAATAGATTTCCTTTAATAGTGAAACTTAGGCTAAAATACAGTATCTGAAATTCAGTGCAAAGAAATAGTGTTCTAGAAAAAGGCAACTGTTTCTAAAATCAACGTCATTGTAGTGTGTAAAATACACTCATGAAATTAATTCTGTCATATCCTTATGAAAAGTACATGTCAGGCAAATAATAGTCTTACCCCCGATTTTCAAGTTTTTAAGCGCTTAGCTACAAGAAGTGAATGCTCTTCAATGCCACGCAAAGAACATGCTCTACAGTAACTGACATACTGCAGCAAGTACTTGCTTTTAAAGAGTTACTCTGATTCATTGAAGGATGTGGAGTCAAAATTGAACTTTGGTGTTATCTTTGAAATCCACTTGTACTTTTGTTGTGTCTTATACATTCTCTGTAACCATTTCTACCTCATGTTGAAGACATTGTACATGGAAGTATTTATTTCATGTCATTTTCACATGCCAGTTTAAGGAGCAATGTTTCTAAATTTTGACCTGTTATAGTCTACCTCACTAAAGACTGTTGTGTCATGGAAATGAAGATATACCAAAAAAACTTGTTGACTTTGTCTTTTTGTGCATGGGAATTAAAAGTTTGGGTGCTCTTGACTTTTTAAGAATAAGATTGAGAAGGTTCTAATATTTTTGCCGTATTAGTCTTTTTTCAGTGTTCGTGCAGTCTGACAGTGACACATTGCTTTAGGCAAAGTGACAATAATAATGTGAAATACAGCTCACACGGGTATTTCAGGTTCTTTGATGGTGTCGGCTTTTCTCTAACTTTACCTTTATCTACCTTTATGTTTATGCAACGTCACAACAACAAAGCAATTTTTTTTGCTATTAAGTTTTCCGTTGAACAGAGATCTTATTTTTTTCTGTGTTGTATCACTATTTTCATTTATTACTTCCAACTGTGATAACACAACGTAATGTTTAATTGTCTTAATAGCTAACAGTGCCTCATATACATTGTATACATTATATTACAATAAACTTTCATGTATTGTATTATAATTATCATTATAAACGAAGTAGAGGGAAACATTATTTATATAGTGATATTTTATTATTTTCCTTGTAGTTTTTATAATCTTAAATATGGATACTATGAACTATCTGCTGACACTTAAAAACACGAAGAAAATAACCATAAAACTGAGAGTTTACTTACTTTGTAGTACTGTGCAAAAATCCTGAACTACCTCTCATTTCTTTACAATTAACTTTCAATGAGCCAAATTTACCTTTAATCTTTTAAAATGGTTTTAAACAATTCTTCAGGTTTTCCGCCTTAGATTTTCCTTGGTTCCTTTTTCACTCTTTCAGACCTTTAATTGTACGAGACTCTTTTCAGGAGAATTTCTTTCTTCTTTAAAAAAAAAAAAATCCTGAACATTGACTTTCTGAATTATCTAAGCATAAAAAAAATCTCTTAAATAAAGGGACAAACCCGTGTTGTGTCAAGGGAAAACTGATAAGTTATGAAAAAACTTATTTTAATAGCCATCTAGGAATTTTGTTCCCATTTCTGTAACTGAAGTTATGGAAAATCCCATACAGTTTGACAGTCTTCATTACCTTAAAATAAACTCCAATGATACTATTTCAATTAACAACTGACTGCATTCATAGCAAATCCAAACTCACAAGTCTGATTTCATCCATGTTCATCAACTTTTTCCTGTCTTCTCACCTTGTCTCAGCAGTCTTTTACAATTAAAGGTTTAAAGACAAGTCAAATAAATAAAAAAACAGAGTTTTTTCCCCTCTTTTTATCTCTAAAATCTGCATGGCCATGAAGTTCAACTACTGTGTCTCTCATTTTGCTAACCAGACATATACAGTAGATCCACTGCAGAAGCTGCAGCAATGTCAAAATAAAAAAAAGACCAAAAAAGTAAAGCAGTGACACCTACAGGTCCTAATTTTCAGAGTTTTTCCCTAATATAGAATCATATAAGAAATCACTGTGAATATAAGCATTTTATAGCTATATACATAACCATTAAAAATAATTGTGTGTGTGTATGTATATGTATGCATATATACACACACAATAGTTAGGATTATTTTAATGGTTCAGAAAGAATTGCCATTGCTGGCATGAAAAATGAAATCCTGATTATACCAGTCAACAAAAAAACTGTTTAAGATGTTATGACCTAGAGTCATTACAGTATGTGGGTGTTGTTGCTCCTTAGAGGTTGTTGTTGTCATGCTGTGGACTCTGTCTGTAGGTGTGTGTATGTGTGTGTACTTTTCTGGATGTTGTTTTCAAGTGTTGGTTGGGGATTGAACACATATCACACTGATGATCTCTATCAGTGCCGGTGTCTGGCTCCACGCTCCCAACAGGACCATGGCAAGCTGAACTGGGGCATGTGGTGCAGTGGTGTGCTACGGCTGTTACTTTGTTGATATTTTTTTCATATGGACATTTTTACAAAAAAGAGCAGGCCTGGTAGTGGCACAAGAAAGCTCCATTCCTTTATTTTTCTTATTACAGATAAGTTGTTGCTTCATAAAACTTTCGCTTTGTTAGTTTTTTTTGGCCATTCTCACCCTGACTTTGAATTTACTCATTTGTTTAAGGAAAATTTTCTCAAGGGGCTACAAAAGCTGATGTAGCACTGGTCTTCATTTAGAGTGTTTAAAGAGGAGTGCCTTGATTTCATGGACTTATCGAGGAAGAACTTAAAGCAAACTGATTATTTTAGAGGTTCTAAAAACAGACTCGTGCTGAGGTTGCTCTATACTAGAAGTAGACAAGTTTCATCCTCAAGAGCTGCAGTCCTGCAAGTTTTAGCTGTTCCCCTATTTCAACACACCTAATTCAAATGACTGTTATTGAGCACAACTTGATAAGCTGTCAGAGCCGATTAATTTGAATTATGAGTTAGAAGAGACAGACATCCCAAATATGTAGGGCTGTGGTTCTAAAGGACCAGACCTGCCTACCCATGCTCAGTACAGAGTGAAAGAATGAAATTCCTACAAGATGACGTACCATATTGACAAACAATTATCATGCAAAGGTTTAAATGACTTTTCATTCACAGACATAATGCTGATTAAGACAAATGAATGAGTATAACTTTTTGTCTCATTTCCTTTATTTGATTATCTATTTTTAAGTCTTGCAAGCTTTTGACAATGTCAAAAGCTGTACTTATCCACAAATAGAGAAAATTGTACAGCAGGGATCCTCAGTCCTGGTACTTGAGGGCCAGTGTCCTGCAGGTTTTTTAGAAATTTCCCTGCTGCAACACCCCTGACTCAAACTAATGGGTAATACCATCAAGCTCTGCACAAGTCTGAGTCAGAATCAGGTGTGATGCAGTAGGGAAACTTTAAAAACCTGCAGGACATCAGTCCTTCCAGGATTGAGGATCCCTGTAAAAGCACTTCCTCCTCCCACCACTTTACCATCTCATGTCAATGAGTTATTTCATTCAAGTCCCAGCAGAGGGTGGTAGAAAGCTGTAGGAAGTCATTTAAAAGCACTCCACTAAGGTCTGTTGGAAACGTCTCAGCAATAAACAGCATTTAATAGTTGTGATATCTGCAGACAGTGTTGGGAGGGGGAAAGATGTAACCAAAACCCTAAATGAACTGAGGGTGATGCAACCCGTAAATCTACTGCTATCCTCTGTGGCAATATAGAGGGTGAGATCCAGGTTGAGAGGGGTGCTACAGACATAAATGGGTCATTTGTTTCTATTTTGGCAAAAATGTTGCTTTGTTATTCATTCCTCAGTGAAGTAATACATTAAAGATGGAAAGATGGCTGCCTTCTGAACTTTTCTATTTAAAAACATGTAGCCCCCCCCCCCCTTGCATGAACATATAGGGTAGGTTCCTCTGTAACATGCCAGAAGAGACTTGACACAGAAACTGAAAAAGTACTGTATGTTCTATCACAGACAACCACCTCATCCCGGTGCTGGATAATAGCAATGATTCAGATTACCCTGATTCCTTAAAGAGACAATCTCCCTTTCCCTGTAACTCTTACATAAAACATACACAGCGTCCCCCTCTCCTTCGCAAACCTGCTCCCACCTCGAAACAACCCAACAGATCTCACCAATGTCCCACTTAATCCACGTCCTACCTCTGCTATCAGATGGATTACATGAGAACAAAAACTTAAAGATGAATTTTGAAAAACATTTCTGTAGATACTAGAAAAAAAATCTATAAATAACAACATAGAGAAGGTCAGTGTCATGATACATTCTACTGGAAACAATAGTGCAAAAAAACCCAAACGTAATTGTAAGTTTAATAAAATTACATTGAATTTTGCTGGGTAACAAAGTGTGTGTTTACCATTAAAAGAAACTGCAGAAAATAAGTGGTGCAATCCAAACACTTGCAGCACTGCCGACAGGAAGCTGAAGGATAAATCTTCTATCAGGACTGTGTGAGCCTCTCTTCATTGTTCTCATTTACTTCCCTTCTTCCTGAAGTAGCTCACTCTCCCTCTGCTTTGCTCTCTGTGGGTAAGGAGGGGCTTTACAGTGCACTGTACAGTCTGAGCCTGTTGGGAACATGCTGCTGACTCAGCCCAGGCCACTGCATTCATCTATCTGCACTGCAGTGCTGTCTCTGCTTACCCCCCCCCCCATAACACACACACACACACACTCCTCCCTTGTTCAGTGCACCACATACACAGGAGGGGATGGGGTGGGGTGGGTGTGTGAAACATTCATGCACACACCTGCCATCTTAGTACCCATGACACACCCAACCGCATAAGGCAATAATTGTACTCAGGTGTCATTAAAACATGAAAAAAGAAAACATGAAATGTATATTTCTGTAAATAAACTGTGTTCCTGTTTCCAGATCTAAACAGAACGTAGCTTTGTCTTGCAGATCCATCTCTTTGTCCATGTCATGCAGTTTTAAAACATTTTGTCATGCGTGTAAATTCAGTGATTGTTCACTGAAAATAATAATAAAATGGTCATTTTAAGAAAAAAAAAGAAACAGAATTACTTTCTTTATAGTAGTTATATTTGCATAAAAAGTGTAGCCATGTAAACCAGTTATTTAACACCGTCTGAACCCACACATCCTCAGATAGAGTGGAACATATTCTGAATGAACCTCACAATCATTCATTCTTTGACCAAAAACGACACCAGCCAGAGGGATAACTGGAAGGCTGCTTTATTGTTTGGAAATAGATTCGTGCTCAAATGAAGACATTCTTTCACTGATTCTCATTTAATTGTCCCATGTGGTTGTGCAACACATGTCCTCTTTCTGACTGTATTAGTGGCAAGAGATAATGACAGTCAAAAGTTTTTTATTTCTATTTTTTTTTTTCCTGTTAACCTATTTTCAAAGAAAAGAAATTTATCTCAGTCATGCTACAAAAGAATGGCCTCATATACCGACTGGTAAACCAACATTTGGAAATGAACAAAAGTGTAAAACAGAAGGCAAGCTGTTCTCCTACTAGCAGGCGAGCCAGTAAACAGAACACACAGAGAGAGCACTTACTACATGACTCTACATGATGTTAGTCCAGACAGTCTAATCTAGGTGGTGAGTTTTCAGTTTGAGCTCATTTCAAACTCAAAGCATCATTTCTGTCGTGCTCCGTTTTGATTCACTCCATGGGTGTTGAGATCCTCATTGCTGATTTTATTGATCGACTAAATAGAAAGCTAAAAAGGCACGTGCCGTTAAGAGATATTGCACCATAAACAAACACACAGACAGTTAAGACAACTAACCCTTAAATCATTAGATATATCATATTGAAAGTGACAGCAAAAAATTAAAGATCAACTCCAAACTGCAGCAGTGTGTTGGGGAGGGGGCACATGGAGGGTTCGAGCTGCAGCAAGCAAAAGTTTGTCACACAAAGTGAGCTGTGGCTCGTACTGGGACACAAAGGTTAACCAGCAGCTGCCTGCAAAAGGCTGTGTGCGTGAGCGTGTGTCTGTCTGCATCTGTATATCTTTGTGTTACAACATAGGAAACTAGGGGCAAGACATCTTCACACATGTACAAAAGGGTATGCTGGTAGTGCAATCCTCTCACCAAGGCAGGCTCCACAATTCTCAGCAAGCAGCCAGTACAACACCATGCATTGTACGCCGGTACCCAGTATGCAGAGTCCTGGGCGGGCCAGAGTTTTGGTTATTCTCTGAACATACCACACAAAGAAAGAAGCATGATCAGTTACACTCTGTGGTTCTGATTTCACCTCAATGCAAGGAGTGGACAGGAGAGTTGAGTTACAGACATTTTAATAATGTATATATATATATATATATATATATATATATATATATATATATATATATACACACACATATATAAATATATATCTATATATATATATATATACACACATATATATATATATGCATGGAAGAATTATACATACATATATATATATATATATATATATATATATATATATATATATATATATATATATATATATGTGTGTGCGTGATATAATTCTGTATATATAGGTACTGATTTATACAGTTTTGAATACAATTTTTTGCTCTTTGATATAGATTCTTTTAGCTTTCTCCCCTCTTTTTTTGTGAAAAGTGACTGAAAAAAAATCTACTCCATCTAAACAATGCGTCACAGCCTAACAAGTGTGACAAGGGGCGTTAGCTGGAAGCCATTCTATTTACGGTGATTAATATTTAGTGTTAGATTAATAGCTGTAGTTCTTTTTAGGTAATCCCATATTTACAAAAAACTACACATGCTGTTAAAATAATATATTACATTATTTATAGTGTCTTAAAAAAGTCCAGTCTCAGCTTTTGCAGTTTGTGCCCTATAGAACATAGCCTGAATTTATTTTTTACCAAATGGATGAGAGTGCTGCAATTTTTTTTTCCCTTTTCTGTCATACATTTGTTGTATCTGTGGAAATCTTGGAGAAAATGGACGGCAGTAGCTTTTATGCTTGTCATTCAGAGTTTTATTTGGTTCAAGTTAACACCCACACTGATCTTGGAGATCTCATGCAGCAACTGGACCATGGAAACTTGAAAACGAATGAAGGAGTTATTCATAAACAGGGAAGTGACATCACTGCACAACAGGAAGTGCAAAAGCTCTGGTGTGGTGCTTAGGCTCACAGTACCATGAGAATGCATCCAGTGCTCTGTTGGTTATTTGGTATTTGTCATGCAATAAGAGCAATATGAAGAAAAATGGCAAATAAGATGCTCAGAGCACTTGCTGTTGTTGACAACTGAAATTTGGGGCCTATCCACCGAGCATTCCACTTCTGTGTGTGTGCTGCTCAAAGTAACGTATCCCAATTCACTCTCATGACATCTCCTCACAGTGTTTCCTGCATCCGTGTTTCCTATCAGGGTGAACCTTGTTTGTTTACTGAAATTAACTGAGGCCAGACTTCAATTTTTAACGACTAAGCCAAAAATGTAATCCGTTATCAATATGAGTCGCCCATTATAAGCAAGCGCAATGTTGCTGTTCCACTGAGATGCCCGTAGCCCTATAGTTCTAAGCATCATAAGCAGGAAGCGCTAAACTGGCCCCTGACTGAGTGGCTGTCACAGGGACAGCCAGCCGAGATCACTGTCCACCAGTACGGCATAAAACAAAAGTGTAAAACAAGATACAATAAATACTCCCATCACATTCACTTGCATTTTGTTGCAGAGCTCATAATAGTACATCTATAATATCTCCTGAGAAAAAGGGATGGATTTTTCAAGCATTGCATACATTTCTAGGGTCTGTCTGTCTAATAACGACAGCAAAAAAACCAAAACCAAAAACAGAATGGGCACCCAGTCCCACTCCATGGACAAAGGGCAAAAAGGGATAACAAGGCAGATCTCTTTGGCTTCTCCACACACAATGTTCTCATCATCCATTCATCATTTTATGTTTCTCGCTCAAACAGGACACCACTAACACCAAACAGAAATGTTCCGGCACAAGACCGCTTCCCTCTTGACTTGATGTGGCTTATAAAACTGTGTAATATAAGACTCATCACCTTTCGAAACATGTAAATTACATCAGGGAAGAAAACAAATAAACAAAAGTAGAGGAAGATTTGCATTAGCATTTTAGGTAAATAGGTTACAAGAAACCAAATCTTTAAAAAGAAAGAATCCAAACTCTTCTCAGCCCTTTCAGAAAGGTCTAACCACCCACAGAGAAACATCAAGAAATAGAAAGGAGTTTGCCAACCTGTGAAATCCCCACAAACCACTGACAGTAGGACTCCCAAAAAGCCTGCTCACACAAACATAAAGGCAGATGGTATGGAATATTACATAGATGCATACAAATCATAAACACAAGCTTTTTAGCTCCAAAGTGTTGCGCCCTTGAAAACATTTCAGTCCAAATTTACACACAGACGTCTTTTTCTTCACCTTTCACACTCATTAATCTCCCAAGCAGCAAAGAAAGTGTTGCATTCCCCCCACTGATCTATTGTGGTGGTATCATGTGTTTCATTCCTCTGTCTACACAGGCAATCATAAACATTTGAAATGTGTTTGAGTGATGAGCTAAAAATTGGATCTATTTTTAGATGATCAACCCGCATATCACTTATCCATGTTGAACAAATTACCGTGAACTTTCAAATTTTGACCATGTCTCGATCGTACTGTCGAGTCACCGGTGTGGTCTGAGTATTAGTGCCTTGTGGACTATGATAATTCATGCAAGATTTCTGATCAAAACATGCCATCATGCAAGTCATTTCTATGCATTGAACAAGCACAATTATTTATGTATTTGTTTGGAAATCTTCCGGAGTAAATGTAAGCCCTTGGCCCGAGTTGACCCCATAATAAACAGACCCTTTACCAATTTGGTGTGAAAGCCCATGTAAAAAACAAAGCATTTTGATGTGGGTATAACAAAGATAAAATGAGCAGAGGAGTTGAGTGGCATGGGCAAACTGTTGAATATTGTTCTTTTTTTCATACGTTTGCATTTTTGCTGCTCAAATAAACAATTTCTAGCTTTAATAAAACAAAAAGTACTGTCAACACTCTTTGTTTTTGTCTTTCTTTCACTCACCAGTCATCCTTCTGTTTGCTCATAAAGTGAGTGTGTCATTTGCTCTTCTATACACTGCAGTTCAAAATGACAGAAACACTCATTGGCTGCTGTAATAGGACACTTCAACATCAAGCAGCATCCTTGCTTCCATTGCACAGTACTGTCTTCCACAGGAATCCATTACTTGCATCCAGGCGCTGGACTCCTGTTTTTTTTCATTCCAACTCTTGGTGTAGAGTTTCTTGTCTTATCTGTTGACCAGTGGTCGGTGAGCCCAAGACATTTCCCCGTAGGTTTTCTTTTCCTTTTGTTAAGATCATTAGTCTAGATACAACGATGCCACACAGTATGCTGATTATGTTTGGTTTGAAGAAAGTTCAAGAGTCCTTGAGCTGTCACAGACTGAGCTGCTTCCCTCTGCAATCAATATAGGAATGAAGTCTGTAAACAAAATTATTGAATACTATTTTTTTCTGACTTGCAAATGAAATAATCTGTACATCTGTGTGGGTGAGTTTCCTCTTGCTTTGCTTTAAGTTACATTACTATAATCTTTATTGTTATTACTGTGATTAATCATCCACTGCCCTAACATTTAGATTCCCTGATGTCTTTTTGGTTTCTTCCTTTCTCTTTCCTTCCTCCCTTGCCCTCATTGTTTTCATCCTGTTTTTCCTTGTCAGGTTTGGTTACACTGTCATAAGAGGGCAGGGAGGCAGTTGAAGGGGTGCCCTCCTTCTTTTCTTGTTCCTGATTGTTACCACCATTCTCTACTTTGTTATTGGCTGGTTTGCGCTTACAGACAAAACCCCGCCGGGCCAGGTAGGAGCGGTAGGCCCTTTGAATGATTCTGGCAGATACATCCTCCTGCTTACGCCTCAGAGTGGTGGTAATTGGCTCATAAGAGACCTTGGAAGGATTGGCTGCCACGAAACGCTCCTCCATTTGTTGCCTCAGCATGTCCAACTCCCCACTGTCACCCAGCACACGCTTGGTGAAGGCAAACAGGATGTCCAGACAGTGGATGCGGTCTCCGCTCACCATAGGCATGTCCATTGCGATCAGCTCAATGGTGTTAGGCTTGGGGACGCGGAGTGGGTGTTCAAGTGCATCAGCAAAGTCAGAAAGCTTAGCATAGGTGATGAACTGGCAGGCATCAGGGTCAAACTTTTCCCAGATTTCATAAAAGGTCTCAAAGTCGTCCTCACTGAGTGGGTCGGCACTCTCCTCAGTGGCCACACTGAAGTTCTCCAGGATGATGGCGATGTACATGTTGACCACAATTAGGAAAGAAATGATTATGTACATAACAAAGAAGAAGATTCCCACAGATGGGTTGCCACAGTCTCCAGTGGCTGGGGTGCCGGCGTTCTCCAAAAGGGGGTCACAGTCTGGAGGGTAGTTAAGAATAGGCAGCAGCAGGCCGTCCCAGCCAGCTGACGTGGTGATCATAAACAGGATGATCATACTGTTGCCAAAGGTCTCAAAGTTGTACATGTCATCAATTCCAGCCCCGTGTTTCACATAGCCAAAGTTGGACATGCCAAAGATGGAGAAAATGAACATAACCAGGAAGAGCAGGAGGCCGATGTTGAACAAGGCAGGAAGTGACATCATGAGGGCAAACAACAGAGTTCTGATTCCTTTGGCACCCTTGATGAGTCGCAAGATTCTGCCAATACGAGCCAGACGGATCACCCTGAAGAGCGTTGGTGACACAAAGTATTTCTCAATCAGGTCAGCCAGAAACATTCCTACAGAGGAGAGGAACCAGAGACATGAAAGTTATTTGGTTAATATATGGGAAATATTGCTAAAACACTTCCCACTGACTGCTTTACTTCAATCTCAGAGTTAACTGAATTTTTTTAAATTCTCTATCTTCATTTTCTGCTTGACAAGTATCACAGATCGCATCCATTTTTGTTTCCAATCAAGAATTCTTCAGTTATTGCTAGAAAAGGGTTCATTCATTCCTCCTGCAAAAGGCGTTTTAGTTAAACTGAGATTCTGTCATGTAGCTGGTCTTGTATGCACTATTCTTTATAAACTCTGCACACATTTGTAACTGCAATACTGTCAGGGTCAAAGCAAAACCTTGAGGATGTGCCTCTTGAAGAGGTCAATTGTGTTTTTTAAGAGGCGTTTAGGATTCACATTCTGCCTCTCTGGCATGGGTCATGGGTTTTTGCTTCAGTTTTATTTCTGTTCATCTGTTTTTTAGTTTCTGTTCTTGGTCGTCCTGAAGTCTTGTGTTTTTAGTTTCATGGGTCCACCCCCATATCTTCTGTTGTTTTGATCCTGTTTAATACACATGCTCTTAATTTGCTCTTTGCTCCACCTGCTCCTTGTTTAGTTACTTCTCTCTTATACAGAATACCCCTTAGTATCTTTTGTTCTCTGCTAGGTCATCATCACTGTTTTGTCTTTTCTTCCCTCATCTTCTTAGTTAGTCTTAGTTAGTTCTTCTTAGTCCAGTTTTTCTCTTGTAGCCTCCTTAGTCTGGTTTGTTTGTATATTTTTTCATTTATATTTCTTTATGCATCCTGCTGTGGCAGCAGTTTTCATTATTTCACAATAAACCTTTAACTCCTACATCCACCTGCCTCCTGCCTACATTTGTTTCTTGCCTTCACACCCACGCCACACCATGACACTTCCTCTTTTCACCGTTACCTTGTTCAGAGATGGTTTAGTATTTATCTTAATCACTCGTTGCCTTTACTAGTAAAATGTTCCTTCTATGGCTGTGAAACAAGCCCAAATCATGATAGATCCATCTCTGTGCTTAACAGTGTTCTTCTGTTTTTATGAAACTACAACTTCATATCTCCAAACAGCGTTGGTCATTGTGGTCAAATGTTTCTATTTTAACTTGATTCAATAAGCCATATTAACAAAATGCATTTGGCTTGCGTTGATGTTCATAATAAAACTTCTGATGCTGAATTTTCTGATTAGTACAGAGGCGGGGTTTAAATTTGAACGTCTTTCTGTGATGCTAATATTTTTCCATGGTTGTTTGCGTAATAGAACATTCCACCATCACTCCAGATTCAGGAAAAACCTTCCTGAAAGTCTTAAATTTGTCTTTGTTGCATTTTTACAAGCTGATCTCAAACATTTTCTTTTAGTTTAAACTTCATCTCCCATGTACTTCTGACCATTTGACAATTACATTATGAAATGATAAACAGTTAAGAGAAAAAAACTTCATCAGCTTTATGGGCATCGTGATTTTCATTTTCAAAGTGCTAGGCAGCAACTCAGGGGAGCGCACGCTTGTTAGTACGAGTTTATGGTGTGAGGCTACAATAAAGCTTCATACCTTACATCACTAAGACTTTGAGGACGATTGTGAATGAGCTCTTTATGATCTGACACCTTGGTAAAACCTTTGGAGGCTCTTCCATTCCTTTAAATGTTATTTTTTAGAACACAACAACAAAAAACAACTAAATATTCCTGGTAAAGGATATTAACTGTACCTTCTTCAGAATTAATTTAATTTGCTATTCCCTTCGTTATTATTCAAAACAGAATTTGCATCTATTAGCATAATCTCTCTCTCTCTGCTGTTATTCAAGCTCTTTTATGTTGACACTACCCAACCTTTGTTTGATCAGGCTGTCTCACACTCATCATACACCATATCCTTTTTTGAATACTTGCCAACGATTGAAAGAATGACCACAACCACGTCGAAGATGTTCCAGCCGTTGGTGAAGTAATAGTGACGCAGTGCAAAGAGCTTTAGTAGGAATTCGCCAGTGAACACCACAATGAAGATGAAGTTGACCCAGTAAAGCACTTCCTCTGTTTCCTTTGACTGATCGTCCGTTTCTACCATCATAGTGACCATGTTGAGGCAGATGAGTATCATAATGGAAATGTCAAACACCTGCTGCGTCACAAAGTCAAACACCATCCCCTGGATCTTGTTCTGAAGAGAGGGTAGAGGAAAAAAGGAGATATTTGGAGACATCCTCTCAGCTTTCGAAAGCTAAAACCAGAAACATGTCTGATTATGATGAGGGCAGTGATATTTACCTGAGGCCTGGGTATTGGTTTTTGTGGTTTCTTTGACCCTAGTTTTTTCATTGCATTGTAGTATTTCTTCTGTTCCTCGGTCATGAAGATATCCTGACCTCCAAAGTACAGGGAAAAAAACCAATCTGGTTATAATCTTCATTTCAGTGTTAATCCCAAAAATGCTTCAATGAAGAGACTGTTCATTATTTGCATTCTAAAGTTGAAGGAATAATATAACATTTTGGAGAAATATAATGATGAAAGCAAAGAAAATAATTCTTATCTTTTTCTTCTGTTGGTTGAAGTTATCGATGATGACACCAATGAAAAGGTTTAGGGTGAAGAACGAGCCAAAGATGATAAATATGACAAAGTAGATGTACATATATAAGTTGTCCTCATAGACGGGCTGGTCTTCCACCTATTTAGGGTGAAAAAGGCAGATTATTGAAATCTGTACTGCGTTGTGAAGTGCCAGACTTTACATATCAACAATGTAGAAAGCCCACCTTTCTAGAATCGATTGCTGCATACATGATATCCATCCAGCCTTTGAATGTTGCCTGTGAAGTATGTGATCGCAATGTAAGAGAGTACACTTGAAACAAACTGGAAACAAACGAGGAAGCTGCAAGAAAGGTTTCTTACCACTTGCAAGAGTGCCAGGTATCCTGCACCCACATTGTCAAAATTGATTTTGACATTTTTCCATCTGACTTCAGTGAAATTTGAATTAATGAGTTCGAAACACTGGGTTTTATTGTTGACTTCGTCCGGCAGAAAAAGTTCCTCAGCCGTCTCATTGAAACAGTAATAATATTTTCCAGCAAACAGGTTGACGCCCATGATGCTGAAGATAAGCCAGAAGATGAGACACACCAGCAGCACGTTCATGATGGAGGGAATTGCACCCACCAAGGCGTTTACTACAACCTGAGGAGAGCAGTGAGGAAACAAAAGTGTAATTTTGCAATTACGCACACACCAGCTGCACGAAGTTCACACATGAAAACATTAACACACACTTACATAGAAATGCACACTCTGTCTCTTCAAAAAAAACAACAACAAAAAAAATCCAACTTGTGTCATTTGATTTCTTGGCACAAGTTCAGGATAAAAATGATGCACTGAAGGGAAGCGTAACAATACTGAACACAATATAATATAATACAGAATATCTGCCTATCTAGCTAATGTCTGTTTCTGAAGCATGAACATGTTACAAAATAAAATATCGCTGTTAATAGTCTGGCTTCACAGAGCAAATATGCTTGTGAATGTTAAAATCAAATGTAAGCAAATAGTTGCACGCATACGCTACAATTTTCCACTTCTTTCGGCGAGATGCAACTTTTTTATGTAGCCACTTTAGATCAGACTTGTGGCTAAATGCCTGTTAACATCTTCAAACAGCAGCAATGCTTTTTTGACAGGTAAGTTTATTAGTCAAGTGAATTTAACTGCTTCCAATAGCTGTTTACATATTTTTGCACTGAAATGTATTCTGCCACAATATATTGTTACACTCCTATAAAACTTAAATGACTATAAAACTGGATATTTAAAAACTGTGCCAATGATTGACTGAATGCTCAACCTCTTTATATAAAATTTAGTTGAGATATAATAAGCATTTGCAATATTTTCTGAAGGTCACAAGAAGAATGTGCATTTCTATACACAGAGGTGCCATGGAAACAGAAAGCCAAATAAATCAACCATAGACAAACATCAAATGTCAACATTTTTTGCTGTTATTTCAGTGTTTTGCTGAACTTCATTAATACAGAAACAATGCATCTATGTGAGAAGTTAATATAATTGCAAAATGGTGATTGTGAAAATCATGGTAATGAGAATCACTGAGGAGTGATGAGCAAGGATGGCAGGGGAGGGGGTTATGCAACCAGAAGTTTGTTGATCTTCCAGTGTGACAATGCCAAAGCCAAACTGTGGTAAGATCAGATAACAGGACACTTGAGGCAGAGCAAAAGTCAGAAGATGCTGAGCCTAGACACGGACAAGAGATTTCTTTTTTTCTGCCCAACAACAACCAGAGGCTAATCTGACCCATCACACGTTAAAGTGAAGCTCAGAAGTGAATTCCAACGCTATAATTTTCTTTTTTTTTTCTTTTTTTTTTCTCAGTGCAGAATCCTCCAAGGATGAAGAATTGAATGTGGAATTTCTATACAACAAAAGCCCAATCCCAACTACTTTCTTTGGCTATACCTCTTACAGTAGCTTGATCCCTGTATTTTTTATTCTTGCTGGAATGGTAAGTGCCCCTTTTGGTTAGAGGTCAAGGAGTGGTGGTCATCTAGCTATCCAACACCTCAGTTTAAGGGCTGGACAACCACTACGTTTTACTTCTGAAAGGAAATGGGACACCTCACCACTGAAAATGGAAGAATATGGCCAATTGATGGGATCAAGAGTGGGAATTGGGAATGGGCCTTTGAAACAGTCTAATAAATCGCATCTGCACAGTAAAATGAGCATGAACAATTTTCCGCATCTACGTGCACAGATTTCCACATCATTTAATTTGTCTCGCATATGACAGCAGGGGACTCTGCACCTCAGAAACACTTAAACATCTAGTCGATGTCATGCACAGATTGCATCTCAGTCAATAAAACCCTGTCAGCGTGGTTCAGGTTGAAATAGTTTGGTGTGACAGAACATACCATCCTCTGGTTGTTTCTCAGCTGGCACAGAACAGAGCTGAGCTTTTACTCTAATATGTGCTGCATCATTCAGGTAAATAGATAGGAGGGATACATTTTTACTTTGGGTAATATTTCTTAAGCATAAATCATTGCTAATTACCTTAACATAGTGCTAAATTTATCATATGAAATGAAATATGATAAATCAAATCAGATGCATTACGACCATCTGAGATGATCTGTGTCCATGCAAAAAGCTTCTCACTGATTAAAGGGGTTACTAAAAAACTTCCCCTCAGCCTTCAGAGAGATTTTTAAGACTTCTTTTTTATTGCCATCTCTAGCATGCGTTAATGCTTTTATTTAATTGGCATGCAAAAGGACCAGCTGCCTGGTGTTTTAGGTCTTACCCTCATCCCTTCAAAACGTGACAGGGCCCTGAGGGGTCTCAAGGCCCTCAGTGTCCTGAGTGATTTAATCGGGCCTAGATCGGAGAAGCCCAAAGCATTAGCTATAAGGCTGACTATAGACACCTACACAGATAGGGACAGAAGGAGAAGGAAAGACAGAAGCAAAGGAAGAGAGGACCCACACAGTTAGAGGGGATATAGAGAGAAAGGTGGACCCTATATCAACTGTAAGGATGGCTGAATAATTACATATTGATAAGTACAAAAATAGCTTCTTTACGTAAAAGAATATTTCTATAACATAAAGATTAAACAGGGGTTATTGCAATATACTGTACAAAGGTCATTAAAGTGCACCCGGAGTTTTTTCTTTTTTGAAATGTGTTGGCTCTTGTTTGTGTTTGGTTTAGTTTGGCAAGCCAGTCTAGCGTGATAACCAGCTTAACAGCACAGTGAGCACACCTGGAAAGAAACTTGTGGTTGACACAGTGAGAGGAAGAGAAGAGAGTCAAACAAAGGGATAAATTAGAGGAGAGATGTGTTCACAAACACTAAATCAATGTGACACAATAATATACACACAGTACACAATACAGAACAGTACAGTTTCCACACCAGAGGGCGTTTTACTTAAAGAGGGAAGAGAAAACGCAGGAGGTTGAGGACAACTTTCAGGGTTAGAAGAGAGGATAACCTGTGAAAGTAGGAGCCCCACCACAACACACAAACCTTACCCTGGACCCCCAAACACCGACCTCTCAGTCCCCCTCGACAGCTGCACAATGTCTCTCTTAACTTAAAGAGAGACACAGTTATAGGCACCTGCTGTGAGAAAGAGGACAGGTCAGTATTAGGGTAGAGGATGTTATCTGCACAGCATAATCTTATGTTAATGGGTTTTTGTGTGTATGTGTGTGTGTGTGTGTGTGGGGGGGGGGTCCCCACCTAAAAATTGTGCATTTGTGTGGCGTTTCATGTGTTTGTTTTGTTTTTTCTGGTGTAAAGTCAATCTATCTGATAGGAAAATCACAAATATTAGAGCCATGTTGGTAATTGTTTCTCACTTTGTTATAAGTTAAAGTACCGGGCCACATTCAAATTTTTGCTTTAATCTTTGAGTATTATTAGGGGCTCAAAGTGAAAAAGACAACTTACAACTATAGAAATGTTGCATACCGGTCACTGTGCCGATAGAGAAATTCACATTAATGCCTAGAAGAAAGTACTTTTACTTATTACTAATCAGGGGATAAAACAAAACTAAAACTAAAACAAAATAAAACTCCCAGAACTTTAAAGATTTTTAAAAATCAATTCGATTAAATTTGTTTTTAAATAAAAAAAAAAAAAAAAGAAAGAAAAAGAACAAAAGAATTAATTCATTTTAAAAAAGGAACAAATTCAGAAAAATTTGGGTTGGAAAACCATAACTATGTCGACTTGGAATGACTTACACCCCCTCCAGAACTGATGTCCTGTTTTGATATCAAGAAAAGGTTAGAATATTTGTGACTACATTGTTATAAAAACATCAACCATAGCAATTTTATAGAATATGTAGGAATATAAACTGACATATAATGTTATATGATGTATAAACCAAACATGACTCTTAATCCACACTAAAACATTTTAGACAACTTTAAAAGATTCACTTCTGTAGTTTTGAAAATGTAAATATTGTCATATAGTACTGTCAAAGTGATTTATCAACCTTTAAAATAGATTGCATTGGCTATTTTTTGTGTCTGCATTTAGTACATCTGAAAAGCAGGTGCTGCTGGCAGCTTTTCACGCAAATAGCTTCAGCTTCTGAGGGGGACAATGGTGGATTGCAGACACACATTATGATTCAAAATCATTTTTCATGAGCAGTGAGAGCAATGTATTTAGTTGTCATTCTTGAATTCAACAACAATAAACACAGCAAACACCACTATTTAACACAGGTTTTAAATATTCTGGACAAACTAAATTCAACATTTGCAGCCACTATATACTGTAGCTTAAAGATAAGAGTCCGACGTGTCCGCCCTGAAAATAAACGTTAGACTTGTGCAAGTGAAATCCCTCTCAAACCCCGCCTTTGGTCCCTTACTCGCATGCAGTGGTGCGTGTGAATGCAACTCCCTCTCCTCCTGCCTGTAATTCGCTCTTCAGCTTTGTTTTGGTGTGTTCGGGACGTTTCTGGGTGGAGATTTCTGTTTATATTGCCAACCAATGACAGAGCTAAGGACACGACGCTGTGGGAATAAGCGCATGATTGGAGCAGACGCCAGCCACTTGAACTCTCGAAGAAAAAAAAAAAAAAAGAAAGAAAATGGCGGATGCACCAAAGAAAAGGTAAGAGCTTTAGATAATGCAACTTGGAAAACCAGGGTTAATATTGGTTTGGCTTTTACCCGCTTCTGAGCTCTGAAGGAAAAGCTTGAAGCTGAATAGGCTGAAGAACGAGGCGCCCATTCGCCTGAGAGGGAGGGGCGCTCAGTTTGTTGTTTGCAAACAGAAACGCTGGAGGGACTTCGGACTCTACCTTTAATGATGACTAAAGCTAAAATTGTGTCTTTTTATTTTCCCTTTTTGCCAACGTCACATTTTAACTTGGTTTGTAGTGGCTGGACTGGAGCACATTGTGCTCCTCTGCAGCCACGGCTGCTGGAGCCATTAGCATTGTGTCACAGAACACACACATCATGCATAAATGGTGTCAGAGATCATTTTCAAAGCTGCAGACAGTTTATTAATTTGTTCAGCTACTCCTTATCCAAGTCCTTAGAAATTGGCCACTTCAGAGACTCTGCACAGATACCCGCTATATAATTTTTATTTTTATCATGCTTATTTCAAATAAGATTTGTTTTTGCATTTTCCACTAACATCTCTATTTCCATAGTGTAGTATTTCCTTTTGAGCTTTCTTCTTCTCAAAATTCTCCACGCTGCAAACCTCAGAACATATGTTTGCACCTGCTGCCATTTGCACAATTACTCTGAGTAAATCACCTGTAAACCATGGTTCAGCCCCATGCACACAATCCTAGTTTGCACGGGCAAATTACTACACACAAATTTGGATCTTAGTAGATCCAGCCCTGAGTGGCAATTAGACAAACCCTTGGCGCAGTGCGGTTAGCAGCAAGGTTGGCAAAGTTTTTTGCTCTGATCCTTTATCCATCCCAAAGTTTGGCATCTTCTTCTGTTACTGTGGTGAAACTTAATAACTATCTTTTAGTCTTAAATCTTTATCATTTTTGTGGCTTAAAGGTGATAGGTAGTTCAAGTCCTCCTGGCCAGTATATGCCACATTCACACTTGCTTACTCAATTAGCATTAGCAACGTTACAGAACCGGCTAACCATTAATTAGCATGATCAAATGTTTAACTTGTATTTCCAGGAGGAAAGCTGCAACCTCCGCAGGGCTTTTGAGCCCCTTTGCTATTTTCACGCTCATCCTGCTTTGTTTTTTGTTAGCTTAAATTTGAGAAATGTAACACAAGGAAGATGCGGGATTCCTACACAGAGCAATCGAGCTAGCAACTCCTGAGCTAATGCTAATGGTGCAGAATCCTTCAAGTGTATCTATCTGCGGCTTGCAACCCAGTGGGCGTGTCATATAGTGGGCGTGTCGCATAGTGGGGGGGTCAGGGGTAGGGCTAGATTTTACCGTGCTCTCATTGGCCTGGTGGGCGTGTTGTCGAGTAACGTCACACTACGACACGCCCACTCTACGACACGCCCCTGTCTTGCGACCTGCAGATAGACCCTCCTCGAATCCTTCAGTGTAGACTTTGGCATGGTAATCAGATGTAAATATTAATACATTTTGAAACCATCAAAATTGATAAACAATTATTTAAAGTCAGGGTGGATGACGTTTTCCAGGAGCATTTTTTACTATATTGCTTAAAGTCTTCTTCACTCCCCGATTGCAGCCAATTAATTAAATGTTCTGACACAACAACAAAAATAATCACCTGCAACACACAGCACTGGAAAAACCCCTTCCAATTAAATGAATTTCATTGGAGGGAGTTTTGAACGGCCCGTTCTGATCGATTGAATTATTTTTATGTCCATCAAACTCGACTGCTCTCTGTCACGCACCAATCGTCCTCGCGCGAGTGTGCTCGCAACTTGCCGTGACCATCTCAGTGCAGACGAACCGAGAACATGGCTGCTTGCTGCTCTTATCTATGCCGCTGTTTGCTCTTAAAAAGAAAAAATGGATGTGGATTAAGTCATGGAGGTGTTGGTGTTTGCAGTGAGGATGTTTTACGCCGCAGAAGAAGTTGGAGGTGAGATAATTATCACTTTTAGGAAACGTGGTTCCTCTGCTGTTTACTTGGAAGCTAAAAAGCTAGCCACTCGGCTGTTCTCGGTTATTTTCGCTGATAAGAGTGCACGCGATGAGTTCCTGTGCACTGGAGGCGTGGTTTTTTGGGGGGTGTATATTTTTTCAAATGTAGCTTGTTCAAACTGTTTTTCCAAGATCCCCTACCCTGCCTTTAAGTTACAAACATTCATTTTCGACAAAAAACTTTTGAATTCCTCTAGACATTCCGTGGATGTACTATTTTTTGAAAAATTGATTGTTTTGATGAAAACGTTGTAGCTATCACCTTTAGATAACCTTTTGTACATCAAACCTTTCAGGTAAAAATGTATGCAAGTGTTTGTAAAAGACAACAACTGACTGAGAGAGAAACCTTGTCTAGACTGACAAGTCTTTGTGATCTTCTTAACAAAATGTGTGTGACACTTACGGACAGTTTGAAAGTGCTTTTCCATGTTACCTCAGATCGAGATTCAGGAATTATTGAAAGCACCTGCCCAAAATTTACCTGTGAGGAACAGGCTGATTGGAAATATGCTTATCTTGTGGCTACAATGAACGGGGGCAAAGCTAGCATGCACACACACACTCGCTCACCCAATATCATCATTTGAAAAGATTACAGGCAGGACAAGTTTGTTAGAAAGAACCTTTCAAGCATGCATTAAATTAACCCAGCAGCTAAAAGCTGAACACTGTCACATACAGATAAACTTAGCATATTTTGTAGGTAACAGGACAACAATGTTTAATCATAAACCCCGATATAAACATGAATTAATCCTTCACAGCACTCTGCAGATATGGGCCCTCATGAAAATCATTAAGGTATCTAAGATTCAGAGCCCTTAAGCACTTGAAGATTTTGCCGATGGGGCAAATGCTGACAAGCAGGGCTTTTTGTTAACCAGCCTAACTTAAAAGGTTTTAGGGCACCAGGGTTTACTGTATGTAATATGGTTCTGCAAAGTGCTTTTATGAGACTTTTAAAGAGGGCTTAGAGCGTGCTAATATAAGTGGCCACTGGGACCTCTTTCTGTTTGAGTAAGTTGCCTTTCCTGGTTGTGTACTTCTCACTACTGTGAGAACATTAAAGGGGCGGAGGAAAACTTGATTCAAAAATAAAAATGCACCCACAAGTTATAACACACATCAGATTGACAAGAAAAATGATGAACAGACACTAAACAGGTACTCATGCAAACAAAGAGACTCCTTTTTCTGAGAAAAGAACTCTAAACTTTTGGATAGTTTAAAGGCAGTGAATTAAATTGTTGTTGAAGTATTTAAAGTTTACAGAAAAATTAAAATTACATCTCTGTTAAGGTCAACCACCATTGATCCAGTATTCCAGAGGAAGAATATTGCTTTTCTCTTAGTAATGACAGATGGATATAATAGAGGGTTTTACATTTCTGATCCACAAAACTTTTCTTAGTCATTCCCAGAAATGGGAGTCTCCAAAGCTATGTCTTTCTTAAATACACTCTGTCTTCATTGCATAATATTAGTACATCATGTAAACAAGTGTATTACTCCTTAAAAAAAAATCAGATATTTCACTATGATTTAATTCTGCACAGGAAACAGAGACCATAAGTTCCAATTAGTCTTTTTAAATAGAGGGGTGCAGAAAATACAAAACAGTGAGAAACTCATCATGCAGAAATGACAGAAAAAGACTGATCTTATTTGAGCCAAAGGTAGTGTTAAGTGGGAAGACACCAATAAGGATTGAAAACATACTCAGAGTTTAGATATTAATTGCATCTGGAAAGCTGTTGTATAGGGAGGATGAAATCTCTAGATGGAAGCTATGAAACTGACATATTAAGTGACATAACTGGTAAATACATGCATGGCTTGGTTCTTTTTATGTATTTACCAGTAATGTAACGTAAAAAAAAAAAATTTTTTTTTTTCTTTGTTAGATTTAGTGCTGCAGAACCTATGCTTACACAAGAGACACTTCATCCTCATACTCTGGTTCCTGAAAGGTTAAACAGTTTTGTCTGCAGCTTAAATTGACATGTGAAGCATTCAGTAAAATGATGCTTTCCTTCGATATAATGTTGATGAAACAAGTAATCTCTATGTAAAAAAAAAAAAAAAGCAAAAACACAGAATGCAAGGGAACTTACATCCACAATGAAGAAGTCTAGCCAGCACCAGGCATTCGTGAAGTACTTGACAAAGCCGTATGCCACCCATTTTAGCAACATCTCCAGGATGAAGATGTAGGTGAAAACCCGATCTGCATACTCCAGAATAATGCGGACTGTCTTCCTCTGTTCAATGTACACATCTTCAAAGGCCTAAACAGAAGCAGAAAGGAGTGATACAGACATTTTTGAAAGATATTAATCTATGAATCTTGACTTGCATAAAACTTGTGAAAATTGCAGCGAGTTTCTTTCAATGTAAAGGGTGTTTCATAAGTAGATTAAGAAACGGCCCACTTTAGGATCACTTTTAATAGCGCTGAATTATGTAAAGTGCTTTATATACTGTTTACCTTTGAGAATGTGTTCTGAATATTGTTACTTGTAAGGAAAAAAATAAGTCAATAAAGGAAAAAAATGACGACTCCCTCCACTGCCTGTATCCATTCTTCAGCACATAAGTGTTTTCATTTGGCCAGAGGCCTTCTTCCCCTAGAAAGATGCAAACCTAAGCTGGATTCTTGTGGTTGAAAGGTTGGTGCATTACAGCACTTTGCCATCCATTAGCAACAATAACATCAAGAACAGCTGCAGAAGAAATGCAGGAGATACTCTTCCCTGCCCACATCCTTGGAAATAAATGTTGATCACTTTAAATAAATGCTACTTGCGTGCATTTACATGTACTCTTAATGTATTTTTCCAGCCATTGCTAACATGCTAATTCTTCCATATAACAGACTGGTGTAAAACCAATAACCAACTCTGTTTTGATAAATAGTGTTTCTGTGAACTTTCAAAAGAAGAAACATGCTTTCTAGTACGCGTGTGTGTTCTTGTGCTTTTACCAGGGCTCCACTGCTGAGCAGAATCATAAAGATGATGAGGGTTTCAAACCAATTGTGTTCTACAATCAGATAGCAGGTCTTCCTCAGGAACCACCAGTGTTTTCCCCAGCCATGAGTGATGGGAACATCACAGCACTTGTATTTGGCCACACATTCTGTGTAACAAAAAAGAACATTAACTTCTGATATTCATCAAAAAAGCAGATATATTGTGCAGTGCTAATATAGACAACAAATCTGTGTCATTACTACAGGATATAGGTCATGGGCTCACGTCTGTTCATTATTCTTACAGTATTAACTTCAAAGTCAAATAATAAATATCACACACCATCTGTCCAGCAGGCATCTGGGTCAAGGTACTCCTCCACAACTTCAACCACTGCCACCTCCTCCACATCAGGCTTGATGTCAATTGTGCTGCCCTCAGACGAACTGGTGTCATCCAGCTAGGACAAAAGGGACAAGTCCAAGCTCTTGAATTTCTCTCTGGATGTTAGATGTTGAAAGCATACAGTATGTGGCACAGTGCCAGTAAAGTCATTACTTTAATGCCCCTTTGGGTTTAAATGCATGCCATGATTTACTGCAAGAGGTACACATGTTGCAGCTGTGTAGCAAAGCTGTTTTTCCCCCTGCCACTGCCTGTTCTGCAGCGTCATTAAGACAGTCACACAGCAGGAATTATGACACACCTGGCATGCGACTGAACATCTAGTGATGTTCATTGTTATACTTGCAAAAGATCTTTCAGTGAAGAATGATTGTCCTACTTGTTATGAAAGATTTGACCATACTATGCATGTAAATGCTCATTTATGCAAAAAGGTTAGTTCAATGTGCTTAAGGAAAATACAAAATATGTTGCATTTCAAAAGGCAGTTATTATATAAAATTACCATTTGCATATAAACTTCTGTTGCAATTATTTTGCATAAGTGTTTAAATAATCCAGTTTGAGAAAGTGATGTCTTGTTCTTTATTGTTAAAACCATATCTTGGTTAAACTCAGATGTACAAATAAATCAAAGTTTAAGTCAAGGGGATGCAGGAAAGACTATAGAAACACCAGCAAACAGAGGCCTTATTCTGAAAGTAGTATGAAACTATCAAGAGTCACATTGGTTTACAGGAGAATGATACTCCACTTTCTAAAATCAAATTGTCGGTAAAGGAATACTTTTCCTCTCCCTTCATCTGTTTTTCTAACTGGCTGCTAGCAGCTCTCTCTGTGTTTTCTCCCTGCAGTGTGCCCTGTGGGTGGATGTGGTGCAGAGAGGATGTTTGGGTGGTTAGTTGGGGGACCCTTGTGAAATATGGAACTGGTGCAGATACAGTAGTGATGCAGATGTGCTACCTTCTCTCTTCCTACAACAAACCAGGCCAAGGTGACCTACGTATTATACATCTCTACAAGCTTTGGGGCTGGCTTTTTCTTCTCCTACATTGCTACTAAACAGCAGACTGTGTTTCTCTTTCTGTCCTCTCGTTGGGCCTGACCCTGTCCGCCTGCTGTCTTTGTTTGTCTGCGTGCTCAGCACTCAGGATCAGTGTTACAGCGCTCCTGTCTAAAGGGATGTTCTGATATGTCAGGCAAACTGTGTGTTCAATGTGGCAGCTTAAAACAGTTCTGCATGCTTTATTTGATTTGATAAAGTTGACTTTTTGGTAAATATTTTAAATGCATTTTGAAAACAACTAAACATGTAATTTAGTCATTACACACAAAGATTTTCCCAGCTTTGTCATGTGCTTGAATTGGCCCCTGGTCTTTAAAGTAAAAGTGCTGCAATATTTCTCTCCAGCATGCAATAATTCAGCCAAACAGTCAGCAAAGGACAGTGATGATGTAATTCTCATACCCTTAGCAGTCTTTCCTACTTACATCTTTACTATTCTCCACGTCTGATTCACTGCTGAAGTCTTCCGTATTGAGGTTTTCAAAGTCCGACTCGCCAACAGCAATAGGAACACACACGGTGAGGTTGGGGTTGTGGATGAAGGACATGTAGTCCTCATCAATCATGTACTTTCCTACACTGCTCCCAATGCCGCTTGTAGTGCCATTGCCATTTTTAGGATAATCCAGCTCACGGTTGATGTCCGTGTGGTTTGCAATGCAGTTGAGCTTCTTCTCATACATGTCATCAAGGGGCTTCTGCTCATCTTCAGGAGGCTGCTTGACCAAGTGAAGAAGTAGCATAAATAAAAATACCACCACAAGATATGAATATTATAGAGCTGGCTGACAAAGAAACACATTTATCTGTAAACTGTCAGTTTGTCAAACATCCATGAATTGCTCATTTGTATGTGTTTTCAATTGAGAGGTACCTTCTTTAGCACCGTCGCTACAAAAATCTGCATGTTGGCTTTAAACCACGCGATCCCTTTCTTAATGCGTGCCACAGCAAGCTGCAGATTGTTGGGCTCACCATCATCATCGGTGGCAGCGAGGTTGTCTGCACTGAATGAGCTCAGTAGCAGGGCCAAGAACAAATTCAGCACCTTGGAAAATAACACCATAAAATCTAGCACCATTGTGCTCACAAAACATCCACACTAGAATAATTTTGAAGTGTTTGTACTATCTACAGTAATACTTGTTGTTTCTTACCACCAGATTTCCGATAACCATGACCATCATGAAGACGATTAGACACATGGCCTGTCCTGCCACTTCCATACAGTCCCACATAGTCTCAATCCACTCCCCACACAGAACTCTGAACACGATCAGGAAAGAGTGGAAGAAGTCGTTCATGTGCCAGCGTGGCAGCTCACAGTCCTGAGCGATCTTGCACACGCAATCCTTGTAGCTTTTTCCAAACAGCTGCATGCCCACCACAGCGAAGATGAAGACAATGATGGCTAACACCAGGGTCAGATTACCCAGAGCTCCTACTGAGTTCCCAATGATTTTGATCAGCATGTTGAGAGTGGGCCAGGATTTGGCCAGTTTGAACACTCTTAACTGGAAGAGAAACAGAAAAGAGGGTTGTTTTTAAAATGTCATATTAAAAGATCGTTTGTTATCTATAGAAGCCCTATCAAGGCTTAATCTCGGCTAAATGGGATGACAATGATGTGTGATATGTTCATTTCACATATTCAGTATACAGACAAAAGGCCAGCGCATGTTTCTGTTGTTTTCCACTCACCAATCGAAAAGACCTGAGCACTGAAAGACCTTCCACATCAGCCAGTCCCAGCTCAACTAAACTCAGAGTCACAATGAAGCCATCGAAGCAGTTCCAGCCTTCCTGGAAGTAGTAGTATGGATCCATGGCAATCAGCTTGGCAAACATCTCCCCAGCAAAAATGCCAGTGAAAACCTGTAGATAAAATAAAATAGAATAACACAAATCTGAACCACAGTCCGGTCCATTTGGACGCTGAGACAAGTTTAGCTATATTATGTGTTTACAAAAACAGATCAAAGGTACAGTTATGTAATCAACATGGGCTTAAAGTGCAGAATTTAAGTTTTAAATTGAGGGTATTCACATCCAAATTGGAGGAAAGGTAAAAAAAAAAACCAACTTGTTGATATGTAGTTGCCTTACTACCAAAAGTAATTGGACAGTTCACTCTAAAGCTATGTCATGGGCTTCCTGTCCTATTCTCTTATGAATCCATCATCAATCGAGCAGGCAAAAGGTCAGGAGTTGATTCCAGGTGTGGCATCCACATTTGTACTATCCTTCAGCTGGAAAAGTGCAGAAATCCATCAGAGATAGTTGAAATGCTAAAAAAGACAAAATAAACAGTTTGGTACATACTGAGTGAAAGAGGGGACACCAGTAAGCTAGAGAGAACTCAGAAAGGTCTAGATGACCATGGAAGAAAACCCAGGTGGATTTTTGCAGGATCCTTTCCATAGTGATGAAAAACCCATTAACTACACCCACCCAAGCAGCCTGTTATCATCCTCAAAAATAGAAGTCCAGATAGACTTTGCCAAAAACCATCTAAAGACGTTTTGGGCAAACTTCTTTCGATGTTTGCTAAACATCGTGCTCTGGAACAGTATTCTCTGAACAGATGACACTAAGATCAACCTCTATCATAATGAAGAGGAAAGGCTTGGAACAGCTTATGGGCCAAAGTACCCCACATCTTCTGTCAAACATGGTGGAGGCAGTTAGATGGCAAAAACATTCCAATTGCTCTGGGTCACCGGTGTTTATTGATGATGTAACAGCAGACAGAAGCAGCTGAATGAAATCTGAAGTTATAGGGATTTTCTTTCTGCTCAGATTCAGCTAAGTTGATTGGATGTCGCATCACATCAGTTTTAAAGGCAAAGAAGTAGAATATTCTGTCATGGCTGTCAGTCATCAGATCTCAACCCGACTGACCATGAATTTCAGAGAGGGGACGGTCAGAAAGACCAACAAGCACGCAAAAACTGAAGACAACTGCAGCAAATGCCAAGCAAAAGAAAGGAGGAAACCCAGCATTCGATGATGTTCTTGGGTTCCAGACTTCAGACAGTCATTGCCCAGAGAGGATTCTCAGCCCAGTTTTAAAAAATAACTATTTTATTTACAGTAATGATGATTGTCTAATTACTTGTGAGACCCTGAAATTAAGAGACAAAAAAGAATGCAGTCCCTAAATGCATTATAGGATATTTTTGTTCAACCCCTTGAATTAAACCTGAAATTCTGCACTTCAATTACAGTACATTTTTGTTGTTTCATTTCAATTTCAATGTTGTGGCATGCAGAGCCCAAAGCATGAAAATTGTGTGATTGTTCAAATATTTCTGGGTCTCACTGTAGGTGCAAATCATTCATGTAATCTAAACCAATGAGATTTCAGTGGGATTTGGTGGAACTGTAGTTACTCCATTAATGCTGCAAAACAACCTTAATGTTTTTCAATTCTTGCATAATATAGAATGTCTCAACAGTTCAGTGGCTCTTTTTTTTTAACTTTCCTTCTTTCATAATCTAGCAATTTTTTTCAGTTGAAGACAGGCAGAATGTCCTTCTAAAATAAGGAAGACCTTCCCTGATAAAGACATTAACCGTCTTATACATGGTTTTGTAACAGTGATTCTTTCACAAATATGCTAATCCAAACAGTTTCTATAGATGATTACACTAATGCAGAGATACTGAGGGCTGGAGCCCATCTCAGGAGCAACTAGGTGATGGGCAGAGTATGCCCCGGACAAGTTGCCAGTCCATCATAGGACAGTGTGCAAATGCTCTATACGAATGTAGTCAACCTAATTTTTATGTAAACCTGACCCTACCCTTACCTCTGACAGAGTCTGCCTCTTCATGCTTTTTTCATACTTTATCATGCATGATTATCATAAATGTGCACATAATGAATATATACTGTAATAGGTCCAAACTTTTGACAGGTACTGTATGTACCTATATATGATTTAAATGAATGAGTCTCTGAGCTTGACTTGAGAAGCTGTTAAATGAATCTAATTTGAAACAGGTGGGGACATCTCTAAAACCAGTAAGACTGCGGCTCTCTGGGACCAAACTTGCCAACCTCTTATATATATATATATATATATATATACGGTATATATATATACAACAGCATTTTAAGATTTGTAAATTATCAACTTCAAATGAAAGCATCAAAGTCAAGAAGCAATAGCAGCAAATTCTAGCAGAATTTGCACTGAGTTGTAGTATTCTGGGCTTTTTGCTGAACATTAACACCACATCAAATCATGTATCCGGTCAGTGCTGCAGAGGACACCCAATGATTCACACTGCAGCAGCCACATTCTACGCAAATGAGTTCAATTCCTGTTTCACTCTGGACAGTGTGCCAATGCCTATGACCTCATTTCCTGTCTTAGTGCTGACAGAGAGCCAATTTCACTGCACTCAGACAGCTGTGCTACAGCGATATCTGAAAGCAAGGGCAGAGCACTGACAAATCAAAATGTCTGCTACAGAAGAGGTTAATATGTACTGTGCCAAATCTTTCTCGAATAGTCTTGTGCATGTTCATGTGTGGAGGTGTGCCAGTACCAGAGAGTTTGACAGGTCTGTCAGAGAGTTCAGTGGGGTTCAGAGACTTTTTGTAATTAGGATGCAACAGACAAAGGTCGAGTGATCTAAGTGGGGAGAGGAGAGACTGGGGGGCAGGCTAGATGGCGACATTAAAATGGAACTAAATCTTTAATGAGACCCCATCTGATTACTGTATGCGGTGAGTGTGAGAACCTAAGTGCACATATCAAATGATGCATTGATAAACTGGTTCGAGGTTATACAAGCAAAATCTGTAATGTCTCTTTAAAGGGACTAGAGGCAGGATTAAGAAATGAGACTCGCGAGTGACGCGACTGGCGCCGAAGTTAACTGCAGCCACCAGATAAGTCGGCACGGGAGCGTGCACAAACTGAAGCTCCGACGTTATTTACTACGCTTACAAAGTCGTTTTTATTCGTAGTGTCACTTTTTAGTGTCTTTCAGTTAATCTGGATCGTTTGCTGACAGCAGAAGAATCCATAACTATCCCTTGCAGTGTTTGGATTCACGGCGACCGTCTCCATCCTGTATCAAAACTGTCTGGGACGTGTATGCAGCGTCAATTGACGTCACATCCAAAGGACAACGCGGGAAATTCGGCCACCGAATCACAGCACATTATGCAGCACGCAGCTCGTTTAAGGCAACAGAGAGAGACGAGGGTGGGCTCGCTCTTTTTTGGTTTTTAACACTTCATCACTCATTAGCATTAAAAAACTGGACATGCATGTTTATTCTATCACAATTCCAGCCTCTATTCCCTTTAAAGAGAAAAAATGAGATTGACACAAGAAAAAAACAATGTATAAAAGTTAATTGGAGTGTTGTGTGACAGAAGTTTCTCACCAAGTTGCCGACAGCCAGGACGCCTTCGAAATGTTCAGTCATGGGATAGTGCTCCATAGCCATGAAAAGGGTGTTCAGTACGATACAGATGGTGATGGCCAAGTCAACAAAAGGGTCCATGACAATCAAATAGACTATGTGCTTGATCTTCAGCCAGATGGGACAGCACTCCCAGATGAGGAAGATGTTAGCAAACTTGTACCAACAGGGTGGACACTTCCTTTGAGACTCCTCCAACTCTGCAGGAAGAGACAAAACCAAAACATAAACGATGCTTTGAAGTCAAACTTTGCACATGATCTGGTCAAACTCAAGATTAATACAGCTATGACTGCATCTCAGGGAAAAATCAAACCCAATTCATTCCTCATTTGTGAGACAGTACTGGCCCACAAGATATTAACTTTGAATCTACACATTCACTACATTTGACCTTTTATGGCAAAGGATTGTACCATTTCTACAAAGGAAAACTCATGTGCTATGAGCACCTTCTATCAATGTGTTGGTGACCACACTCATCTGACTGTTGGCACGGTCTTTTCCTTTGAATGAGGAGTTGAGTTGATCCACAGATACCATGAGAGAGCCTGAGTGTTTCTTCTTTATCTCCACATCTGTCGTCTGTACTCACAGAAAGAGAGCACATCACTCAGAAACCATGCTGAATACATACTCACATACACATGAAGCTCTAAAGCTCGCTAAAATGTCTATGATGCTCAAAGTCTGCCTAAAAGACAAAAAAAAAAAAAGGCAGAGGAATCCCTTTACATCAAATCTGAAAAGTACATTGCCTAATTTGTTCACTTGAAACATTTCCTGCAAAATCTTATATCCCATAATTAGAATTCATACATTAAATTCTCAGATACCAGCCTTAATTTCGCAGAGATGAAGAGAGATCTAGGTTTTCTTATAAAACAAACTACATATAAAGACCAGTCTTTATATGTAGTTTCCCTCACAAGCAGCCATTATTAAAACAATGGCTTTCATTTGAGAATTTAAAACACACTTACTAAACCCTTTATCATGAAACGTGGATAACAATCCCTAAGCAACATTAAACTGCATGCAGAGGCATGCATGTCATGTCAACATCGGGGAATCCAAGGCATTATTTGCTGCCACTGTACACCATGCTACATTTGAGGAGTGGTTAAAGGGGTAAAAGCAGGTCAACAGGTTGAGAATAAAAGAGAGGTCTACCATGCTAGATAGTATGAGAAGTATTGTTATAGAAAAAAAAAGACCCAGGTTTGTAATTGCACCATCCAGGATAAGGAGCAGAGGGTAAATGAAGACGGCAAGAGAAAAGTGACAACAGCAGAAGAAGAGTGAAAATGAAACAGAGATGCAATTAGAAGTAGATAAGAGTAGATGATGAAAAAACAGTGTTAGTCCACATGCCAAAGTCCCTATGAGGAAGAAAAGTAAAGGTATGGAAGGAAAACTTAAATTTGTATCATAAAGTGTTTGTTTTTTATGGGTGATGGTGAGAATTTGAAGTCTGATGAAAAATAAGAGAAGATGATCTTAATCAATAAAATAATCAGTGAGGCAGTGAGGTTGTGGATATCATTTTGGCTTGTTAGGGTCTTTTGGAACTGTTAAACAAAGAAGTGATGGAAAATATTAGATCAGGGTAGATGTGTAAATTGCTGTGTAAGGTGAGACATTCAACAGGATCTACATATTTATGAAAGGAGAAAAGAGCTACTGGGTTTAGGCAAAAGGGAACAAGAGTCAAAGGGAAGAGGTTGTAAAGGAGGAGCTGCAGTAACCAGGGCCACCATCACCACCATCATGCCTAAACTGTATTGGTGTCCCATGGACGTCCTTACACTGTCATCAGTGGCTGCCTTATCTATTTTCACCTCAGGCAGAAGCCGTCTGCCGGGCCCAGGGCCGATGAGAGACACCACTCCATTGCAGTCCACTGTGCTGTTCCTCTTCCCTCCAGAGTGGGGTGCCAGCGGATGGATGCGTGATGAACCTTGGCTGTAGCCACTGTAGCTGTTGCGACGGTAAGGTATAAACAGGGAGCCTCGACGGTCTTCACTCTCCTCCACTGTACTGTGCTCGTCATCTGCAAATTCGTTCTCTGAGCCCATGTCCTTGGAGCGGCCTTTGAAGCTGAAGATGCTGCTGCGGCTGTTGTGGCGCGACATGAATGGTGAGCCGGGGATGCTGAGCAAAGACTGAGGGAGGAGATATAAAGATGAAAAAGTGGAATTAAAGGTTTATTAAAATCATCAAGAGATACGAGGAGACAGACAAAAAAACAAGAATTTTCTGACAAATATCAAATAAACTAGCACTTTCAAGCAAGTAGAAAGGTATTTGAGATGAGAGCACAAACAACAACAACACAAGAATCAAAGCCGTAATGCTGCTTCTCTGGAAGTTAAGTTTTGACTTCTTAGACCCCCCCAAAATTAGTCTAAGAAGTCTGAGGTTTTGTTTATATACAGATACCAAGGCTCTTATTATGTTCCACATGAGTAGATCATTCAAATAAAAGAGTTTCCTCAAATATCATTTATGTATTTCAGCAAATTGTCATAAGCAATAATCAAATTGTATAAGCTGCTGAGGCCAAGCCCCTCCCAAAGCCAGTCTGCTTTAATAGCCTGATCAGACAACCTTCTCAGTCAGTCAACTCTTTTTTTTTTCCCATTTCATGGGAACTGTTATTAAACAAATCATCTTGTTGGAGCTGAGATCCACCAAGAAAACCTATTTAAATGAGATCTTTTACAGTAAACAAACAACAGAGACTGCAGAGCAAAACATCTGGAGTTTAATCTCTGGATAGGAAAACAAACACAGTCAGCACACAGACTGAGCATGGCTGGAAAAGGATTGTGGGTACAGGAGGCTATAGCTGCCTTGCCACCTACACAAATGATGGAAGCTGATAAATCTTACCAGCATCTGAAGGAAAAGGGTGTACATAGTCAAGACCATCCAGTGATTCCGGGAATATCACAGACAATGAAGCCAGATTAACAATAAGATTTCTGTGTACCCTGGAAAGCTCTGAGAGATGCCAACAAGGGCAGAATGAGTTGGCCAACTTTTCAATAAAAAAAAGTTAGCAGAGAATTTACTGCAAACACACCTTCCTCAGTTGTATGTATTCAGTCTAGTTTAATAAAAAATAATCACGAATATCAAGAAGACATACTTAAACAAACTGAGCTAGAATGATGATTTTAACTCTAACCTGTAGTGGAATTTTAATATAGGTAGAGTACATTGTTAAAATTCTTCTAGACATGATTCAAGTATGTTACAATACTCCACAATAGCACATATATGGCATAGTTTTCCCACAACAAAAATAGTCTGGATGAACCAAGTACATGTGGAGGGTTTTCTGGTTGAGGGGAAAAACATCCACTTCTGTGTTGTCAGCTTGTGTGTTGGTGTAAACAGCGCATTTTGTTACTTAACTAAGTTGTTAACTTGAGGGTCACCCTCTCATAGACTGTGATTTGCAGTATTCTTCTTTAGTTAAATTTAGTTTACCCCCGTAACATCTGAATTTATTTACAATTACTGTATATACAAACAAAATAATAATGTAAAACAAAAAGGTATGGAAAAAACAAGGAAAAAGACAAAAAAGACAAACATTTGATAACAGTTATGTAATAAGTAATTTGTACAGTGTCCGGAGTTCTCTAAAAGGCGCTTTTGAATAAAATGCATTATCAAAAAATATATTTTAAAAAATTAATACAGGAATAAAAGTGAATAAACAAAAATAAATCAATAAAATAAAAAGAAATTAAAGCTTGAAAATGGAACATTTTTATTAAAAGCGATATTTAAAAAAAAAAAAAAAAAAAAAAAAAACCTGCACAGGTCGTTTGGAGGGTTGCAGAATAAAAGTACAACATTTAAAAATATATATATATATATATTTAGCTTGAAAATAATTATAAAACAATTTTTTATGGGTTTGACAATGGCATTATGTTTACATCTACAGTACAAGCCAATACACGCCGCCAGTGCGGGTTGCCAAATACGATCTCTGTGTGGCAACAATATGTTGGGCACAGCTAGGCTGGTACAGTGAGAAACAGTGGAGACGGCGAGTGAAGCAGCTGCTTCAGAGTCCTGGAGATGTTATCTGTTTCTGAGAAGGAGTGACCTGACAAGAGCAAGACCTGGAGTAAATTTAGGTGAAGACTTCACTAAATGGACCCATATAAACGTTTTCCATGGCATCAAAACACGGAAATGGTGACTTTCTCCTGGATTGGTAAGCTAACTTGTTTGCTAATGTGGCTATTGTTAGCCTTACAGTTATAAACTCTTCTGCGTTACTTGTTGGACATGCTGCAGACTGTTGGTCACTTGCATATTGGCAGCGACCCTGGCAACCAAGCTGTTGGAGTTGTTTTTCTGCCGTTGGAACTACAACCTAGACACACGTGATGTCGCTGTTCTGTCCATGTTCCATACTCAACCTTTAAGGGTTTTTTTTCCCCCAAAGAAAAAAGGTCAGACCCAGTTTTTCACTATTACGCAACAATTGGCATCAAGGGGTAAAAACTGAGGTTAAAGGCACATTCAGACCAGAATTTTTTATTTGAATCAGGGACCATTTGCTGGGAAAGTCCGCTTCGTTTGGGGAATTGTGAATGCGCAAATGGACCCTGATTCGGACCAAAGGAGAACTCGGTCCACTTCAAGCGGACCAAATGTAGGAAGTGGTCTAGCAACTGTTGCTTCCGGCACGTGGTTCAGCATGAGGGCATTGTGGGTTAATATCATAGTTTATGTTATAAACGTGGGCATTGTTGTCAAAACACTACCAAAACAAACATGTGTAGGACTACTTCAGGAATGGATTGTGGTCAAATGTGGAGCAATGACGAAGTGAAAGTTTTAATTGATATACTGTATGGTCAGAAGAAAACATCCCAGCTCTTAGCCCATGACCCACAGAAATAATGCAGTTTTTACAGTAAATTTAGCTGTGAAATGGAGGCTCTATAAGCCTGCACAGTAGACCACCGCATTAAAGTTTAAAAACAAAACGAAAAAATACCCTATGTCAACATTATACGGGATGTACTTGGAAGAAGTGGCAGCTTGGGTGATGAGACTCTGGGTCGTTGGGTTAAAGTGCAGTTTGAAAGCGATTTTGGTCCAGGAGATCACCCCACCCACCAACTGAGCTGGGTCTCCAGTCGGACCGAGTCTAGCAGACTATAGTGGTGTGAATACGCCCTAAGAATGAGGAGGAAGTGGAGGAAGTCTTATGAGCTTTCCAATCCAGTAACACTACCAATTTGTCAAAGCAAAGAAACCCACATTTCCACGAGTGATCTTGCAGGTCACTGCCTGAAACACCAAATGAGACCAAGACTACTGCAAGAACCCTGATCTTTCTCAGTCTGGGGAAAGTTCACATTTTTTCAAAACTGCCATTTATGTATTTCTCAAGTCCAAATCCATCAAACACATCATCTTGCAGAAGCTGAAGCAAGAAAATCAATAGTTTTTTTTAACTGTCTGTACCTGGTTCATGATGGACGTCTTCCTCCCAAGTCGACTTCCTGGAAATCGAATGGTGCTTTTCTTGCTGCCTTCATCTGACTCAGACTTAACTACCTTCTCACTATCTCCTTTTTCCTTCTCCTGTTCTTTCTGACGCCATTTCTTCTTGCGGTTGCGACGCTCTTTAGCACTCTTGGAGCTCAGCTTGGAGACCTCTGAGGAGCTGCGGGACAAGTGCCCCCCTCCTTCATCCTCTAAAGCAGCCTCTGACACCGAAGCTGCAGATGTTGCTATAGCAGCAGCCTGAGGACAAAAAAGGCACAAGGTAACTATATGACATGTGAAATGGGCAAAGGTTTTGATGAGTGGAGGACTGAGACTGACCTGTGTCTCTTCCTGTTGCTTTTTGAGCTGTTCCAGCATTGCCTTGAACTCTGCCTCTTTTTGCTCTGCCTCTTCCATGGTGGCCTGGTTCTGCTCCTCATAAGCCATGGCCACCACAGCCAAGATGAGATTCACCAGGTAGAAAGAGCCCACAAAGATGACCAACACAAAGAAGACCATATAGGTTTTCCCTGCAGCTCTCAGAGTCTAGGATAAAGCACACGAGAAAAGGAATCAGAAATTGAATAAGTAAGACAATTTCTTTCAACCAACACATTGTTCCATAGGTGAAATATACAGTAGATGGGATGTATCTTAGAAATACAGTTTTTCAAAGGTCTAACGGGTAACTAATTTGGCATTTTATTAACAAAAAAGTATTTCTTTCATAAATAAATATTTTTCTAAAGTCTAATTACTATCTAATCCAAATGAAAGCATTTTGTAGCTTAGAATGAGTTGTTTATGAATACATAGGTGGCGGCACATCCAACCAAAGGCTGCCATGTTGCGTCGCCATCTTTAAATGTGGGAGCCGAAAGGGGACAAACTTGTTAGCCTTACTTGTTTTAGCTGTGAATCTCCATGTGTTGTTGTCAAAGGAGGAGGAGGAACAAGCAATAATGACCATGGATCATTTAACTCTCAGTTTTTCATTGAAATGAAGGATCATCCCTACTCTTTGTCCCGTGAGAGGGAGGAAATAATAACTGGCAGTAAATGAGAGTCTACATTGGTGTAGCGTTTACCAGACCGAAACAATTCATGAGGGAGAGGGACATCAAAACTGATGAGGCTTTTTTCTGTAGGACAGGTAAGTTGAGTCAATCTAACAATGAAGTTTATTTTAGCATTATGTTAGAAACAGCAGCTACTTTATCCTCCTGTTTAAGTTGGATAATTTACTGTTACTTCTAATATGGCAAAGATGGCTAATTTGTTAGCCTACAGTGGAAAAGCTCCTTTGCAACAGTTTTCAATTGCTGTTACTCATCATTACAGAAGTCATACCAGCAGGCGACCGTGTGCTTCTTGGTTGCTTCTTTCAGCTGTATTCTAGAGTTTTTCCTCGTGTTTCATAATTTATATAAGCTGATTTGTAAAGGGGGTTGGGGGTTGATGTCCTCCATCTTGTCAGACAGAAAAGTCCAAAGTAATACCAGTTTCTCGTCGTGATTTCACTAATCGCCATCAATAAGGAAACAGAATTATGTGTCATTCTGTACCTCATCCCCTGACGAGAACACTTAAATATTTTCCTATTTATGACTCATCAGCATTGGTAATGGCAATAACGTGCTGAAACAGCGAGGTGCCAGACAGCACTACTTGGTTGTTATGTGCTCCATCTAGTGGTGCGCATTATCCAATTTTTAGTGCACCACTAGATAGGAGTAATTCTCAAACATTGGGGCATTGAGCTCCAAAAACATTTTTTTCCCCAGTACTTCCTCATTTTGTTCTGCATGTGTATGTCTTGTGTGCTTGTGCTTGAACATCCAATCCAAGTCTTTCCTCAGGAAAACCTCCAAAGACAAAGTAGTGATGTTCATCCCTGAATAATATGTACATTTTTCATTATAGAGCACAACTAAAGCCTTTTTTAAAACTTACTAAAATCCACTTACACCTGACTCTTGAGCTCAACAATAAAATGTTAAATCAGCATCAAACTTAGTGGAGAGTGACTCTTGTAGCTGTGGGTTTTTGTCAACTTGGAATCAGTGGTAACACAAGACCTGGGTGTAAACATTCATCTTTACTGAGCGCTCTGCAGTCTGGACAGCAACATTGGGCACAGTTCATATTTCTGTCATGGGTATGCAGAAAAATACAACTTGTAGAGTACGGGGAATCCCATCTCTTCATGTTATCATTGGGACACACCTGCTCGCTGGGAAGTAGAGGTGTACTACACCAGTAAGTTTGAGTCAACAAAGCACAGATGATCAACCATCTACATACATAACCATGTATATAAATTGGGAAAGGCTTTAAGAAGTTTTTAATGGCTGTGCCCACATTTAAAGCAACTGCAGGCTCCCCAAAAGAAGTACAACTAGTTTTTCAATGAAATGTGAGAAGGCTAAAGTGAGTGTTGGGGGCTTAATGGTAAATGATAGAAAGGTAATTAAAAAAAAAAAAAAAGCAATGTCATCAGTTGCTTCAAAACCAATGCAAACATCAAAATCTTTATGAAATTTTAAATATTCAGAAATTTTCTCAGCATGAAAGATGAGAAAAATCTTGTTAAATCTAGCAAGTCACACACTCTGAGCTTCAGCCTTTCAAATCAGCTGTCTTTCTCTCCCTTCTATTTGGAGGGCAAATGAACTGAGGAGCTGCTGCTGAGAATCATTTTTGCTGATTCATTCAGGTACAAAGCTGATAAATTATTAGTAGCGCTTATGGGGTAGGCAGTTGCAGAGAACTGGGAAGGCTTTGATACAGAGACATAACATGTACACAAGAAGGTGTAGAAAATAGTTTATCCATAGACCATACGTTGGCAAAATAAAGTTTGCAGATCTTGCTGTTGCATTCACTGGTCATTTATATGTTAATTAGAAAGAAGGAGAGGAAGAAAATGGTTTAGAAAACTACTGCTTTACCAGCATGTACAGATTTTCCCAGAAGTCTTGTGTCATGAGCCGAAAGAGGGTAAGGAAAGCCCATCCAAAGCTGTCAAAGCTTGTGTATCCATAGTTGGGGTTTCTTCCAGCTTTCATGCATGTAAATCCCTCTGGACATCGTCTGGAAGGAACACAGCAACATAAAACTGCTTAATAACTAAATTACATGCATGAGTGGACTGACATTATGGCACCATTAACTACGATGGAACAGGGCTATGAAGTTAGCCATGAAAGAAAAACCTGCTGATGTTAGCTTATGAGTGTATGCTTTCATGTACACCATTAGTAGTACGATATTGAAATGATTTACTTTAATATTTCATGATCTTTTTAATAGTAAACAAGACTAGATTTGACTGGACTATAAGACAGTGAACTGCTAAGACTTTATTCACAATTCAAGATTACTTTTTTTTTTTTATCATTAAGCACAACTGCACAATTTCTTGGTCAATGCTAATATAATGAATCCATTCAAAATACATCATAAGATTAATGGCTTAAAGATACACCAGACTGAAAGAGTTGCTTGAGACAAGTGGTTAAATAAACTTGATCATCACTTGCTAAAATGCAAGAGGAGCAAATCAGTGTAGAAATCCTCTAGGTTCTATGCAAGGTTTGTAATATAAACAACCATAGGTAAGTCCTTGGAATCTCCAGTTCAGCAAAGATAAGAGCATCTCGGAAGCCACACCCAAAAAAGAAGATACAATAAGTTCAAAATTATGTTGACCTTTATTTGTCAACATTGCTGCACAGAGATATTTTATCATTAAGAATCAGCAGATTACACCAAACCCTGGCAGATAAATGGTCAGACAGCTAAATCAGCCGCTGAGACTGTTATGGCTGGTGGTACCAATGAAGGTACAGCAGCTAGAGGAAGGTTGTTGCCCTCCAATGAGCAGAGAGCTTTACAGAGAATGACAGGAGGTGAGCAAGAAAGCAAGTGCCCAAATTTAGGTCAGTTCTGTTGCTTGAGATCAGTTTCATGCCATCTCACAGCTCTAAACAGAGATCTGCATGTGATTATCTAGAATTTGTAGGAAAAGCAAACATTTCTGGCAGTGTAAGGTTTTATTTTTTCCGGAGTAATTCTGGCATATGCAAGTAAAAATTCATGTAGAGAACAAATACTGTATGTTCTGACCAGTCTAGCTTTTTTCTTTAGACATTTTTAAAGCAGTGAGAAATATTAAATTTTTGATGCTGCAGCATTTAAATGGAAGACTGGCATTAATATTGTTGCTAACTTGCAATTTTGTAAATTTGTTGCAAGATTGAACCATTTCTCAGACCCAATCATCGGCTCAGTTTTTTGTTGTTTGTTTTACAAAGCAGACTAGCTCGTTTTAGGAAACACATTCCCTGTTCTGCACTTTAAGAGCAAGGTCTCTTCTCTGCTGCAGAAACCCTTCTTGCTACCTCCACTCTAGTGCTCATTCAGAGGCAGCAATAGCCTCCTGTGAGCTAAATGCACATTCACAGTGCAGCTCTTTTAGTGTATGAAAGACATTCTGTCACTCCTAACTTCCTTTCTGTAAGTTCAGTGAACACAATAATGTAGCCAAAATCCCTGTTCAAAAGTTGTCTTCGATGCATATGGACAGTGGTTTTGGGAAAACCAGTCCACATGAGTCCTCAAAGCAGATCAGCAGGGTTGAAATTAGAGATGTCCGATATTATCGGCCTACTGGTATTACCGGCTGATATTGGCATTAAATCGGAAAATATCGGTATTGGTTTTTTCAGACTGATATTTTTTATGAATGAGATCAGATGCGAGATCTTGTTGTTCTGTCACAAAATCGCACGAGATCCTGTTCCATTAGCACTGGTACAGCATGTAGAAAAGTCCCTGTTATTCTGGAAAAACTTCACATCCCAGCATTTCTTTCAGAGTCATGTGACTTCGGTATAGCTGCTGCTGCAACAGACTGACTTGCTTTGAAGCTGCTTATACTATGTCTGGTTTTCAGTTGTTGGTTAAGTGACCAAGTTGTCAAAAACTTGATAATTAATCACATATGGCTAATACCTGCAAGTATCTGATATATGGCAGCTAGATGTCCCAAATGAACTCCTCTGGCTGAGTTAAGGCTAGTTTGGGATCTTTGGTCTCTGCGCAAAATATAGTTGTATTTTGCAAAATATGAGAGATACAACCTCCCATTTGTCTGTATATATTGATATCGGTTGACATTGGATATTGGAAATCAAGATTTGGACAATATCAGATATTGGTAAAAAAGCCAATATCGAACATCCCTAGTTGAAATGCTTTAACATTTCAAAGGAAGGCTGCATTTGCAGACCTACATGGTTCTTACGTGCTGGGCACCCTCCATTGGTAGAGATGAAGACACGTCTTATTTTGGCATAACTAACATCTCATGTGTTTGTTGAGAAACTCACCCGGAGTCAGAACTGTTTCCACAAAGCAGAGCATCCAGTGAACCAGGGAGGAAGTAGAAATTAGCTATGGAAAAAACAACAAAACAAAACAATCGTTAGCCACTACCTGTATTAAATTAGTTCATACTTCTGTTCATATTTCTTTAAAGTCACTAGCACACTATTTATGGCCCAGTTATTTACATTATGTACCAATTATTAAATCAAACACCACATGCTTCACTCACAGTCATTCATGATGTATCCATCCCAGTCAAAACCTTTGCTGCCATTTTCCAGAAGCTGGTTAGTCATGTTGATCGGCCAGATTACACACTTCTGCCGGAGGTTCCCCATGAAGAGCTGCAGTCCAATCAGAGCGAAGACGCTGAGACAGAAGACGGTCAGGATCATCACATCCGACAGCTTCTTGACAGACTGGATCAAGGCGCCCACAATGGTCTTCAGGCCTGTTAATCAACACATAGATAACACACACGTGCATACAAATGTGCACGAATGCACAAAAGATGGAAACAGGCACACTCAAATACACATGCACCCCAGCATACAAAATCACACACACAAAATAGACACAAATAAAATGTCTGGCAACTTTTAACTGTGTAGACGTTTTGTTTGGTTTGATGGCTGAAATTCAGAGTCGGCTCAAGTTCAACATGAAAAAATGTTAAATTTGCGACACACCAGCCACTTTATTAGGTACACCAGTACGCAAATTTCTAATCAGCCAATCACATGGCAGCAACTCAATGCATTTAGGTATGTAGACATGGTCAAGACGATCTGCTGCAGTTCAAATCGAGCATCAGAATGGTGAAGAAAGGTGATTTAATTGACTTTGAACGTGGCATGTTTGTTGGTGCCAGACGGGCTGGTCTGAGTATTTCAGAAACTGCTGATCTACTGGGGTTTTCACACACAACCATCTCTAGGGTTTAAAGAGAACGGTCCGAAAAAGAGAAAATATCCAGTGAGCAGCAGTTCTGTGGGCCCAAATGCTTTGTTGATGCCAGAGGTCAGAGGAGAATGGCCAGACTGGTTTGAGCTGATAGAAAGGCAACAGTAATTCAAATAACCACTTGTTACAACCGAAGTATGCAGAAGAGCATCTCTGAATGCACAACACATCCAACCTGGAAGCAGATGGGCTACAGCAGCAGAAGACCACACCGGGTGCCACTCCTGTCAGCTAAGAACAGGAAACTGAGGCTACAATTCACACAGACTCACCAACATTGGACAATAGAACATGGAGAAATGTTGCTTTGTCTGATGAGTCTCAATTTCTGCTACGAAATTCAGATGGTAGGCTCAGTTGGTGGTGGTGGTATAATGGTGTGGGAGAGATTTTCTTGGCACACTTTGGGCCCCTTAGTACCAGCGTGGCAGTTTAACCACCACAGCCTACCTGAGTATTGTTGCTGACCATGTTCATCCCTTTATGACCGCAGTGTAGCATCCTCTGATGGTTACTTCCAGCAGGATAACGCACTATGTCATAAAGCGTGAATCATCTCAGACTGGTTTTTTTGAACATGACAATGAGTTCATTGTACTCAAATGGCCTCCACAGTCACCAGATCTCAATCCAATATAGCACCTTTGGGATGTGGTGGAACTGGAGGTTCTCATCATAAATGTGCAGCCGACAAATCTGCAGGAACTGTGTGATGCTGTCATGTCAATATGGAGCAAAATCTCTGAGGAATGTTTCCAGTACCTTGTTGAATCTATGCCACAAGGGATTAAGGCAGTTCTGAAGGCAAAAGGGGTCCAACCTGGTACTGGCAAGGTGTACCTAATAAAGTGGCTGGTGAGTGTAGCTAATATATCTGCATTTATGTTATATCAACTTGATGTTGTAAAAGCCTTCATATAATTTAAGGTGCAAGGCAGGAGAAGGTGTTGTCCTGGGAGAAGCAGCTCTGTCTGCCTTTCTGTCCTAACATTCTAGCGGTGAACACTCATTGTTTCTTTCGTGCTCATTTTGACAGGTTTTATGTTTCTATTACTTTAATTCTTAAGCAGTTATAATCAGATAAACATAACTGCATAGTTGCTGATGCAGAGTGACCAAAACTGAGTATTCTGCTGTGTTGTCACTGGCTTGTTTTTAGGTGATAATTATACATATCTTAATCATCTTTAGGTGTCACTTTCAAATCAGAAGCTGCATTGGAAACACAACGAAAGCCAAGAAGTTTGGTTCTCTAAGTTGGGGATTTCTCTATTTGTTGATTTGTCTGTACGCTAGTTTGAAGTGTCAAACTGTAATTTACATGCAGCCCCTTCCCTGCACTGCAGAGGCCCTGATGTGCAAAACACATAAGCAAAATAAAAACTACAGGATTATTTCAGACAACACTGAATGTCAATATTTTAGAAATAATTTTAGATTCCTTTAGAATAAAAAAAAAAACAAAACTGAGAGCTTGCTCATACCTGATGAGGCCTTGTCAACACCATCCACATGAAACAAGAACATGGCCCAACTTTGGCTGTTATTTAAGAATAATACCTAATTATGCTTTACTTTTAGCTTTTCAATTCAGTAGGTCATTTTGTTCAAACTTTATATAGTAATGTCTTATTATACATTTTAGAGGCTTTTCAAAAAGAAAACTATTATCTGCTTGCTTCAGATTTCAGATTTTTGTGAGATTAATATATTTCTTGTCATTATTAGTAAAAAGATAACTGTAAAACAAATTATAGACAGGAAGATGCAATAAAACAAGTTTTTTTTAAGTATACCAAGGGTTTGGTAGCAAATGCACTTTAGTTCTAAAATATGACAGAACATCTTAGATAAGTCACAAGTAGAGATATCAAATTCAGTTTTTAAAGAACACAAAAGCAAAAACTGAAGCTATATGGGATGTTTCCATCAGAAAGACATTTCTAATGTAATTTTTCACATTTAAAGTGTATGTATGTTTGTAAACAGAACTAAAGAAATAAAATGTATGCATTTAGATGCATCTGTGAGGAGAAATGGCATCCTCAATTACTGTTTTCTTTAATTCCTTTTGTCCATCTCTGGAAACATCCCTGACTAACTTCTGATGATAATTATAGCGCATCCTACAGATCAACTGAACACAGCAGCACTACGAACAGCAGACAGAGCACAGAGCCAGGCTTAGTCAGGGAAGCAGGAAGTGAAGTAGAGAAAGAGAAGGAGAGGCAAGGGAGATTCATGGCCTGTGGGGGTGGAGTTTTGGGTCAATGAGAGGTGGCATGCAGGTCATTTAAACGCCAAGGCTGAAGGAAATGACTTTGTCAGCATCACCTATCTAAACCATGATGATGACCTTGCTCACTGGTAGGTTTAGTAGGATTTAGCTCTTTCATATTATGGAAAGTGTTTTCAAGAATAGATTTTAGCCCACTGATCATCTTTCCAAACCCCAACCAGGTAGTATATAGATTTTTTTTTTACCCTGATCAAGTATTTGCAATACATAGCCCACACAGAAAGTGACGAAGAAAGAAAAGAAATAAAAAACTGTATTGTTGTCTTCAAGTGGATCGTCCTTAGAGGACTAACACTGATGACTAATAATTAAATTCTATAATGATGTTTGCTCCGTTAAGAATGTGTGACAGTAGCTAACCTACAGGCAGAGAGGGTGCCTAAAGCCCCATATGCATAGGAAGAATATGCCGTGATAATTTCAGTAGAAGAATCAATAAACACCAGAAGGTACTTTGGATAGAACTAATGTAAAAAATGCATAAATAAAAAAAAAATACATTTGGGTTGTCATATCAAAATACTGAATGTAACTTGAATACAGAACAGCACAATGGCATTAATCAAGAAATTTTAAATTTATAATAACATTGATCCAAGTACTAGTACAGTCAAATGTGAATGTGTTCCTCCCCTGTGTGCCTCCCCTGTGATCATTGCCTGACTCAAGGATGTTGAGACCGGGGCTCTATGGATGCCATGCCATCTGCTGTAGAACTTATTGTCGTTGTTTTTGTGAAGACTGAATCAGATTGTGTTTTAAGGGTAAGAAAATCTCACACAGAAATTTTCTTCCAAGTCTGATTAATTTATTACCGTGTATCTTTTCATTCCCAGGATGAAGAAAGATCTTTTTTAAAGAAAAAAAGAAAGAAAAACACAAAAACAAAGAAAAAAGGAACTGAATCTAAAAAATTTGGTGGGTTAAAAGAAAGAAAGAAATCTTAAGAAATAGCCTCTTAAAACCAAACTGGAAAAGCATGTGTATCAGAGCTTCATGCAGCATCAAGGTCCTAATTTAGGCTTGGCAGTCTTACAGAGTTAAAAACAAAATCAGTGGAATTTGCTTTAACGTATGAACAGAAATCATATGGGCACCGTTTTGTCCTACAGTAATTACTTTTACTCTTTTTACCACTTGTGCTTCTGGCCTAAAGGTCAGTTTCTTGGAAATAACAGCAAATGTCTCAAGTTATAACAAACTTTTAGGCTTCAATTTCTTTTTCAGTTGACATAAAAATGTACAGAGGACCAGCCTTTGTCTACCTTAATGTGCCAAAAGATTTCTGTTCACATATGACCCACAAGACTGCCAGCAGACAGCTAAGCCTATCAAAAATGTATTGCTACCATTTTTGATTTTCATAAAACAAAATTAAAACAAAATAAGTTTTAAAAAGGCTGTTGTTAAAAAGAGTAAGAGGTTGAAGTAAAAAAAAAAAATAAAATAAAGCAAGATAGAGACATCTATCAGCTACTTTTAAGCTCAGCCTTAGTGTTTAAATGGGAGTCTCACCTGGAATGACAGAAATAGTTTTCAATGCTCGGAGAACCCTGAACGTTCTCAGCGCCGAGACATTCCCAAGGTCCACAAACTCTGTTATATATCTGTAACGAGGTAGGATGACACACAGAACAGAACTCCATGACACACAACACACACGATAACAACACGCACGTTTGCGCAAGAGCACGACACCAGCACCACCATCGAAGACCAGGAGGGGGACAGTGGGAGAGAGAACACCTGTCCGACCGGTGAGGAGAAGACGGAGGAGGAAGAGGAGAGGAAAGAAGAGGAGAGGGGCTGAAACAAAACCACACCTAACATCAACCCCGTGGATCGCCCACCCGCAAACACAAACACCTGTCTTACCTGGAATAACTGAAATTGTTTTCAAAGCCCTCAGAACCCTGAACGTACGCAGAGCTGACACATTGCCTAGGTTTACAAACTCTGTTATATACCTGCAAGGTGGATCAGATACAGTTACTCAGCAGTCATCCCCATCAGAAGAAGAAAAGATTGTTACATAATATTTTGATAAGCATTATCAATATGATCACGCAAATCATTCTAATTTAGTTATTGCATGTTAAACAGAGCACGTCAATCATGCCCCATTCTACCTCGAGTTTACCAGGCTGCAGATGGAGGAGAGGAAGCCTATAGTTCATATATGGTACTGAAGTGTATCAGAGGCTATAAAGTGAGCCAGTGCTCATCAGGATATCAGGACCCTGCTATTAGCTCTCATTAAAAGTGTTGAAGTAATTGTTTGCTTTCCTGTTTTAACCCTAGTGCTTCTTCCATTTAACCACGGTGCCTCCATGTTCATGATGGAGTTGTTCAATCATGTTACGATGAATGAGAATAGATCTATACTTACGCCATTGAAATGACCATGAAATCCAGCCAGTTCCATGGGTCTCTGAGAAAGGTGAAGTCATCTATAGCAAAACCTCGGGCAACAATCTTTGTGAGCGACTCAAATGTATATATACCTGTGAAGGTATACCTTGGAAACAAAGAGAGCAGAGATAAAAATACAACTCTAGGTATTAAATGGCAATATGAATGCTAAAAGAAGTTATGGACATGCACTTACTCTACTTGTTTGGACCACTCCGGGGGGTCACTAAATGTCATGAATATACAGTTGGTCAAAATGGTACACATGATGATCATGCTGAATAATGTGAGAGCACAAAAGTTAAGGAAAGTTTGAACAGTTACCCAAGACACCCAGATATGCACAGATAAGTGAAAATACATTTTAATTGTGAAAAAAAATTAATGAACAAGGCAGAGCAGACACAGTGTTTACAAAAACAACTGTAGCAATAAGCAATGGCCATAAGATCTATATCTTATGGCCATTGCTTATTGCTAGAGTTAAATTGTATATGTAACGTTTCACAGCAGGGACACAGAAATTTTGAGTAGTTTGAGGAAACAAAAGAGAAATACATGAGAATTTAATAGCAACTCAACAATTTGTCGCAGATGATTCTGAGCCTAAATTTATTTTGCATGAGAAGTACAGTGAGATAAAAGATGTTCACTGCTTGTTTGGATGTGTTCAGGTGACATACAGTAAAGGCAAACTATAATCATCCATTTATCAATATTTAAACCTAAACATCCTTTAAAGGTTTTTTTTTTTTCAAAGAATATATAAATAAATAAATCCCTAACCATACCAGCTCCAAATTAAAGAGTGGAAAGTTGATAGAGGAAATTGGTTTAGCATAGATTCAAACTTATTTATATTCAATGGCAGCATATTGTGTAAAATCACCATCCATCCACTCTTATCACCTTTAGTTGTTTTTGAACATGTTACAGAATAAATGCACAAAATCATATTTATGACAGTTTTACACAATACAAAATGAAAACATGTCACAATTTGCAAAGGAAAGCATTGGCATGTAAAATGTTTGTGTTCCTTAAAGGTTGAATATGGAACATTTTTATTAAAAGTATATATTAAAAAAAAAAAAAAAAAACCTCCACAGGTCGTGTGTGTGTGTGTGTGTGTGTGTGGGGGGGGGGGGGGGGGGGGGGTACAGAATGAAAGTACAACATTTCCTAGAAAAATTATATTTAGCCTAAAAATAATTATAAAATACATTTTTACGGGTTTGACAATGGCATTTTATTTATGTCTATAAGCCAATACACGCCGCCATTGCGGGTTGCCAAATACGATCTCTGTGTGGCAATAGTGTGTTAGGCACAGTTGGCTGGCTTCAGAGCCCTGGAGATGTTGTTATATGTTTCTGAGGAGGAGTGACCTGAGAAGAGCAAAACCTGGAGTAAATTTATTAGTGAAGACTACACTAAATGTACCCACATAAACGTGTTCCACTGCATCAAAACACGGAAACATTGACTTTTCTCCTGGATCGGTAAGCTAACTTGCTTGCTAACATGGCTAACGTTAGCTGTCAGTTATAAACTCCTCTGCGTTACTTGTTGGACATGCTGCAGGCTGTTGGTCACTTGCGTATCGGCAGCGAGCCTGGCATCCCAGCGGCTGGAGTTGTTTTTCTGCCGTTGCAACTACAACCTAGACACACGTGATGTTGCTGTTCTGTCCATGTTCCATATTCAACATTTAAGTAAAAAGATGACCCAGTCTAGACAGTCTAATTTATGAGCTTTCCTTCTTCAGTGTCCCTATTCTCACTTAGTATTGCATCATACTCACTTACAATTAACCATCTCTGTTGTTACCATTAAAGGGACACCGTGCAACTTTTGGCCACTAGGGGCGATAAACTTGTAACTTCCCACAGGCCACTCAACTGTCACAAAATGAAACAGTCTCTATCCGTAGTTTGGAATCATGTTTGCAGACCACTTTGATAGGCTGATTTGAAGTCATGGAGCCATAAAGCAAAGCGCTCCAGGTCACATGACCAATGAGAGATGGATCTGCTCCTGCAAAATAACTATGTCTGGTTTTTGAGGGAAGCGGCCCCCTCAGAGCACCTACATGTGTCAATGCTGTATATTGACCCCAGAAATCATCTGTTATTGTTTACATTAGGCTGATGTTTGGGTCAAAAGTTACACGGTGTACCTTTAAAATATATTTTTACTGCTGGCATTTACATTAAATTAAATTTTAACTAAGATACATTTTAGGAGAAATGCTGATTCTAAACTGTGAACTTAAGCTTTGAAGTGAGCGAGAGTGGTTGTGTGTCTTTTGTGTTGGCCCAGTGATGGACTGGCGACATGTCCAGGGTAAACTCTGTTTCTCGCTTGATAGCACGCAAGATCTGCTCCAACTCCCATTACTTAAAACTTTATGAGTGGGAAACTTTACAAGAAAGGGAAGGAATTTAATGTTCCTTTAATGTTACTGGGTTAATAGTTATCATAACACAATAATAAAAAGCAATGAAACATTTTTTAAATAACAAAAAGTACCCATCCAGTATGGAGCAAAACTTTAACCGCACGTCATCGGTGATATAGTCTAATGAGTAGTTTAGTAGTTGCTCAGTATTATGCATCACTGCATGAACAAAATAAAAACAAGTCTTAATTAGCTCTGCAAAGTTACTAAGATCAAAATTTATGAGGAATACAGGGAGAAAGTATTAAGTATTATTCATGAACTATTCATCAAGTTATTGATGAAGGATCTCTTTGTCTGTCTTGCAGTAACACGCGTCTACACTTATGTGTGTCTGAAATTCATTCTTCTGTTAGTCGTTATTACTTAGGTATCTATCTATTTAGGATTTATGAATGATCAAACTGAAAACTACTCAACATTTTGTGTCCCTTGCTGTGTTGTATAGTGTTAGCCACATCTCTTTTCATTCAGCTTATAGTTCAGACAATAAATCACTTGAAAGGATATGAATGTATCAAAATCTTAATAGCTATTCGCCTCAATAGATTAAAAGGGCTTAAGATGTACAAGGAGGGCGTGGCACTGAAGCGGAAGAGTGTTTTCCCTTTGTTTAGGACTATAAATGTCTGTGGAAAGAAGAGAGAGAAACAGAAATGCAATTAGACAAATCAGGGTTAACCATGTAGTACATATCTTCTGGTACACTGTCTGAAAACCTTTGTGTTTTCATATTTTCAAAAAATAGGAGCTGAGTGAGCTCAGTTCTGAATCAGTCAGCAAGACTGCACTGGTTTCCCTTCTAGGCACAGATTATGAAATGCATTTTGAACAAGTCAGCTTAACGAGAGTGCTAACTTTGTTGTCACAACTGATAAAGAAATAATGTACTATCATAGAGAAGAAAATTATGCTTCAATATGCTCACACTATAGGAAAAAAACAGTTTGGTGAACACGTAAATGTGCAGAGGAGGACAGAAATCAGAGGCAGCAATGATGCAAGACTGTGTATCACTCTGCTGACATCCCTCCCTCTGTGGCCAGTCACCAAGCAAGCAGGAGTACACCTCTGTCCTGGCTGGCTTTTCATAGTGACAGAAGCTGTGAGCTACCACAGGGGCAGCAGACAGGGACATGGGAAGCTCTCCCCTCTTTGTGGCCAAATGACTCGCTTCGTCCCAAGTTTAAAGCTCTTACTGGAAAGGAACTGCAAATGCTGTCATCGATCAGAGCAGATCTGCTGACTCTAGGCTCTCAAAAACCACTCCCTACCCATAAACAGCACTGGGCCAAGAGGGGATGGGCACTGGGGTGAGGCAGCAGTGTCGGTGCATTTCTGCATGGTCTGTGAATGCTTATGCTTATTCTCAGACAAAAGGCATGCTGGGTCAGAGAGAGACGTATGAGCATAATTTACAAATAAACACAACGCTCAGATATATTAGATGTTCAGTTGCCATGGCTACCAGTTTTATATATCCAGCCAATGCAGTTCAGAGTCAGTTTTGACTATTTACCACTGTGTGCTTGAGATGAGAATCTGTGGGTGAGTTATGGACATGTACATTGATGGGGTGCTTTTCCTTCTTCTATGTGCTTCTAACACCTTTCACAATGTCAGCTGCTTGAAAACTACATCGTGTTCTGTGTTAAAGCAAACCAAAGGATCAATAAGGATAAAGACATAGATATCGATATCAGACAATTATATTACTGTTCATTTAGGATGTGAATTTACACATATTCTTTTGACTTAAGTACAATTTGGATTTTACAAATTCATTCACTACTATAAGGACAACAGTCACAAACAACAGCCTACTACTACTGAGAATTCACTGTAGATGCATCTTGGCTTTTGTCTTGCCAGCAACAACATTAATAGTTAGTGGTAAGCACACAGACAAGATTCAAGTTGACTCATTCTGAGACAACTTGTGCCCTGAAACATGTTTTTATTAAAAAGGTCTAAATATTCCCTCCATAACAGAGGTCTCCTCTCCATTCCTTCCTGTTCATTTTCACCCAAAGCACATCTGTAGAGCCTGAAGTCCCCTTCTGACAAACATCAACTTTTTAATGGTTTTACCATGTCCATAATGGGAATCTTGCAGCATGTGGGTTACAAGTTTGCATGACATATTCTTAGCAAAATCAAGCATCAACCCTATGACTGGGAATTTCTGCACCACCTACACTCAGAAAGGCAAGGTCAGACAGCCCTTATGTTCTGCGTAGAGAATTAGAGGAAGCACTTCGGAATGCTTGATGGGCGGGGCTTTACAGCCAATTTGCATGCACAGTAAGAAACAGATTAAATGAAAAGCAAGCATGAGTTGCAGGAAGAGTTAGCACAAGCTAAGTTGGTGTGATTCTTGCAAACATGGAAGACCTGAAATTATCTGGAAATAATAGCATAAAATCATCTGCTGAAAACGTGCATGTCTTAATACCCAGAGATGTTGAAGTACAAGAGAAATGGGTTCAGTTTATTCTGACATGTTGCGGGATCACATAACAAATTAGCAGAGGACACTCGTCTGCAGCCCAGTGTGTTCCATACATCATGTGGATGCCACAAGTATAAGGAGACACGTCCAACATTGGGGCAGTTTTTTGTTTTGTTCTATTTAATGTGTTTTTTTTCTCATTTGCAAGACCTACTCTGAGGTGATGAGCCCCCCGGTTGACCAAACAGCCAACAAGCAGCCCCAACTGGGGGAGGGGTGTTGGATAGTGGTTATAGCAAGACAATCAACCTCACCTTGCCCCCATCTCTCTGAAAATGAAGTAAGTACAAGTGAGTGGCATTTATGTGAAAAATCCATTTCTTAGTACATGTGACTTGGCAGCTCTCATTATTAACTTTTTTTCCCTTCAATGCAGGTTATCAAATGTTTCATAGCTCAGAACCTGGTTTAACTTTAACATATGGTTTAAGCCAAAGTTTCATATGATCTTTAATTGTTATATTTCTAATTTCTAATGTTGTTGGAAGCAATAGAAGGTAAATAGATTACCATGCTGAAAGTTCTGCTTGAATAAGACTGTGTATAATTTAACTTCCTATTCTGGAGCATCGCTTTCAGGTTCAAACATTTACTGTACAGCTGAATTACTCCAATATTTAAAAAGTTGGTTATTGGATATGGTAGCATAGACACAGGGCACATTAGCATATTCAAAGATTTCCAATGAGAGCGTTATTTGTGACAAAAACTACTTAACATTGAGTTGCAAAGATGAGATTTTAAAACTTTCTAACTCCAGGAGTGGAATTTAAAAATATCCCATCACTCACCCAATGTGACTCAATGAGCACAGAATTAACAGGAAAACACAGGATCCACAGTCATATAAACAGGACATCTATCCATCTATCTATCTATCTGTTTCAATGCAAACGAAAAGTCAGAAATTTTCATCACAACTAAATTTAGATGGAAAGAGGCTTCAGTTACTCAATGAACTGCGTCGGCTAGGAGGCAGAAAAATGTACTGCTGACGCAAACTTGGCAGCTTGGCAGTATTACAACAGAGGATGCAAATGTCAGGCAATCTCCTTAATTGATAATCTGCTACATCAATCGATAATCAATGACTCACAAAGCCTTTCAAATAATAAATGTAAGATATCTTGAATTAAAGTTTTGTTGTCATTGGCTACTCTTACAAAAAACATACACTTAATAAAAATATAGTATACCTCCAACTTACAGATTAGAGAGAACACTTCAGGCACAAAACAAACATCAAACTATCTGTGGCCGATAAAAAAGTGTTGATGTTATGATGATTTCACTCTGACTGATACCATTTATTATGTCAAGAATATGTACAAAACTGCAGGTTAGCAAGAAATCATTTGCCCATAAAACTAATTAGAATTATTGACTGATAAAATCAGTTTTTTTTTTAATCACACAATGAAATGAGACATTAGGACTCAGATATCCCAGTTATCATTATTAGAAGAGTCAGAAACAAAAAGCCAACCACTGAACATGTCCTAACATTAAAACACATTGTTTACTATTAAATCTGCAAGCTGATTATGTGACAAATGAATCATTTATTTAATGCAGTTATTTTCACATAAATTCTGTAAAGTGGCCTCAGACACACTGACTTGGAGATCCACATCCCTCTTTTTTTGCTTATGTAGAAGTACATAACAAAGTATATCTATCAGAGAATGAATGCTGCCTTGTATTAATCATAAGTACATAAAGGAAGAGTTCCTGCATACTTTGCTTTAGCACTGATTTACCATTGTGGAACTAAATGCATATGCATACACACATACATAAACAGGCTACTCAGCAGATCAGGCTTGACTGGACAATGCCACGTTTGCTGCAAAGCTGTTGCAATGTTCCCCAAAAAGCTTTAAAGAAACATAAGCACATGCAAAAATCAGCAGGCAGAATGCAGCTGCAAGGGCAGTGATGGGTGTTTGTGTTTGTGTGCACACGAGAAGAGAAGGAACAGCAGAACAAGGATACAGAGACAGGTTTGCGGGGGTACGGGACAGCAGCAAAGAAAGAGACGAATAAAGAGAGAGATGAGGGGATGGTGGGGGAGTGATGCAGAGCAGAAAGCCAAAGAGCTGCAGAGAGAAGAGAGCCAAACCTGAGATAGATGGGTAGATGGGAGGAGGGGAGGAGGAGGAGGAGGAGGAGGAGGAGGAAGAGTGGAGGAGGAATGGGTAAGCATGCAGTGGAGAGAAACTGAGAAAGAAACAAGGTAGGGAGGGTAGAGAAAGAGAGATCAGTGAGATCTAAGCAGGGGAATAACAGGAAGCAAATCAGGGGAAATGTTCTTTTCTTCATCATACAAAACCACTCGTTCGTCACAAGTCGACTAAAACACAGAAGTGAGTGCAGATTTAGCCCCTTCTGATCAGGGATCAAACATTTCCAAGCAAATACATAAAAATTATAATGATTGACTAACACTGCTGTACTGTACTACACATTCAATGTTTTTACCCTGTAAAAATACCCATAATCCTACCAAAATGATTCTCTACAAATAGCCAGATGAGGCTAAAGTTTGGATTTGACAGAATAATAAACTGAGGGTCCTGGATATATGGATGCACAATGCTTTTCTTTTCTCTTTTTCCTATATGAAGACTAGTCTAGTTTAATGTGACCTTATCTTGAGGATGTGCTGATTTAACTTAACATACGATTTAATCATGATGTTTTCAGTGGCGTTCAGAATAAAGTAAAAACAAAAAGTCTAATGTTATGAACTCATATTTGTGTCTTCAAAGGGGCACACAAGATGAGTTTGCTTCCTAACACCTGGAGGTAAACAAACAGAATCAAATAAGACATGATGCAATCTCATGCCCAGTGAAATTTTCCAACTTTGCTTCCCATTGGCTGATTTAGCTAAAAAAAAAAAAAAAAAAAAAAAGTACTTTGGACCACAACTAAGACGATTTAGATCAATTTCACAGATGCAAAAATATCTTAAACATTAAAAGTTGGGTAATTTGTTGCGTTTGATAATTAATATTAAGAAATGTAACTGTAAGAGGTATCTATGAGCTGATTTAAGTGGCACATAATAACACACTTAAATATATATAACTGCAAAGGAGTAAAGACAGAAATCCAAACAAATCAAATGTTTCCCACTTCTTAAATATGCTGTACTCCAAAATGGGAGGGTTGCTGTTTACTCCGCCTATACCTTATTTCTCCCCAGCAATGAGAGCACACTCAACAGCCCACCCCATCCCTTTTCACTCAGCCCAGCACAGGAGGATGCTGTGTCATCAGAGACTGAGGACTCAGACAGAGCACTAAAGGCTGGCCCTCGTTCTAATTTACTACACCCTGAAAGAAAGAACGCCAGAGATGAGGCGGCGGAAGGGAGAGCAAAAAGCAGAGTAATAGGCAGAGACACACTCAACAAGAGAGCTGGAGGGACATAATGTAATGATGTGCATGATGCTACAAGCTGAGTTCCAGAGGCTGCTGCTGTTTGCCCACTTGCAGCTGCAGCTGAGCATGACCATGTGCTGAAGCGACAGAATACTGCACACTGACCTCATACTACAGTCACCCAAAATATCTGTGAATATAAAGAATTACTTCTTGCCAAACGTGTTTGGCTGCTAATATTTGTTTTGTGTTTTTTTTACACCACCTACACAGATACATCTGTATGTGCACGTCCACAGCAATGACTTAAGGCACTCATCGGCCCTCCATCCATCCTGTGCTGTTCTTCTTGTATGACCACAGCAGCCGTTACGTTGCCTAATCACATCAGACATTTGAAAAGCCTAGGCAGTCCTCTCCCCATCATAGGGGGAAACCAAGAACTGCAACTCTGCATTTCTCTTCCTCCCCACTGCCCCCTCTTCCTCTCTTTTATGCATGAGTGCTGTGATCAGGTTTCCTGCAGCTGATGGTAACACACACATACACACTTAGACTCGCTCATTGACATACAGCGCAATGTTGAACGGCTGGATGACTGTCGGTCGAGTAGAGGAGACGTGCATCCGGGAAAGGTGAGGGTGCAGACAGAGGAGGAGGAGTGGACACTAAACTGTGAATGTAGTCAGAAGCTCTTCCTCAGGTGTGACAAAGGACAAATGCATTAGTGGAAAAGGGAAATGATTGATTTAAAGATAGAAAAATGGTGTGTGGCTGATGACATGTTGCAGTGATGAGAGTGATGAAGATCTTGGCTGTTCAGAAACTCATGCGAAGACACATATGGAGCAAAGAGTACGATGAGCCATCAAGTTGGAACATTCAGCATCCATGCTTTCCTTTCTATAAAATGATGATATATGAGATTTTTCCAGGGATCTCAGTCATAGCTACACAATTTAGGCTGCACAGATCATAAAAAAACTTTTAAAAGAAACAAAGTATGTTTTTAAAAAGGAATATCTAAAAGCTAACATAATAATTTGACGGTTTTTAGTCAGAATTGTAGCAGCTTGTGGAATATTAATATTTATCATATTACTATATATTTGCAACTATGTCATGCTGATGTATGAAGGCTATATCATGTCACAACCAGTAATAAATCTGATTTGAAAAAGATTTTATATGATTATTTTGCATAATTGTAAAAATACAAAAGGTAAATCAGAATTATTTTTGAAAGCAAAATCTGGCTTTTAGGTTCCAGATCCATGAAGATAACGTGTGGATGAGAACATATGACGTATCCTCACAGCCTAAGAATTAATAAAAAACAAACCGCATGATTTATCCTGAAAGTCATCCTGAAAATGAGTCAGACAGGCTCATTCACATTATTTAGTCCAAATAAAACATTTTAAATCTACAACCTATAGAGGGCTTTACATTTTATATTCAAGTCTATTATTTTTTTGGAAAGGTAATTAAGTTACATGACTGTGATAAGAGTGATGAAAGAGTTACATTTGTTCTTAAATGTTTACAGGGTAAAACAAATATAGATTCTTTTACACTGAAAAGGTAACCTTTTAAATAGTATTAGTTGTATTCAGGTACTTTGTTTGGGGTATTATACCCAGAGACAATATCTGCATAGCAACAAGATTGAAGGCTTGAAAAACATCACTGCTTACTTTCTTATCTGGATTATCTTTAATCTGCATTTTGTGCATTAGTGTGATTAGGCATGAAATAGTCATTCTATTCAAACGCTGATTTTCTTTGTGTTCTGTTACGCAACCTGAGCAACGTTTCTAGGAATACTGAAAATGCAGATATCCTTTTTCTTTCTCAATCATATATTGACGTTTTCATGTTTACTTTCCGTGCGTGTAAGTCTGTGTAAACCACAGCTGAGGTCATGTTACTGGGATCTTTCATCACCAAAGTTAAATGCTCAGAGGACAGTGAGAAGAGCGAAAGAAGAATGCACCGAGCACAAAGAAAAGTTGGGAAGAATGATAAGGCAATAATGTAACCCTTCCTGTGGCAACCATTGAACTGGGGCTGCGGATCAATAGATCACAAAAGGCACATGCACTTGATTGTTCCATCCGCCCTACGAGGGAGTGCTGCTCGCTGAGATTTCCAGTCTTGCTGACTGGCTTTCTTGCTTCTATAGAAGCCACAGATTCTCTTACACATTATCATCGCCACCACACAGGAGACTGGCCACTCCACTCTTATACACAGCAGAAAGGTACTATAGCATGCTCCAGCACTTTTTCTTCTCCTTCAACTCCTCATTCCTTCCTCTGCTGGTGCAGAGCTGCAGAAAGGCCAGAGTCTGGCCTCTTTTATGAATAAGAAATATACAATTTGAAGAGAAGATTGAAGGTTTGTGTCTACTCTGCCTGTATTGGCTTGATTCTGAGGCTGACTGTTAATATGGAAATCATTGTGTCCATGTGACTTGTTGAAAACAAAATATGATCATGAATAAAAGCAGCAACAGCAAATACAGTGAAAAGACAAACCTATTATTTATAATGAAAATGAAGTTGTGATGCATTAGCAAAAATGAAAAAAAGACATGATACTTATTTAGAATTAAACACAAGCAGCTGGGTTACAATAAAAAGCTCCTTCAGCTGCGCTGCTAAAGGTAAATCATACATCAGTTCATCCTCCTGCCATTTTGACACAGCTCTAGTCATGTGACACCGTTTTATCAGGAAATGTATTTGTCTAACAGGAGATAGTTTGTACATACAAAAGAAAAACTGCCATCCCCTCTGGCTTGTACATCATCTCCACCACACATTAACACCTACAACTGATCAAAACATTTAACAAAGGCTTTACCGTAACCACAGTACACACCAAATCTGCAGTCTTGCAAGATTAAATATGCCACTATATGTCCCACTGCACAGCTGTAGAGGTATAACCTGCAGAGGTACGATTCCCACTCAGATATGAAATCTAAATTGTTTGTGTTTGTAACTTTTAAATGACCCATCTGTACTGTATGATAAGTTTTCAGTGTTTGCAGGCAAAACATAAGACACGGCCCCTGAGACGTTTCAACGCGTCAGTATGCATACAGGCACAGTAAATAAAGATTCAAAGTTTTTAAATGGCTGTATGTCACTTCAAAGAAAATTTGTCAACGTGTGGCAACTCACTTTCTTGTTCAGATAGAATGGGTCCAAATCCTCCAATGGTGTGCCCCCGCATCCATCAGGAATATCGCCGTAGATGAAGGGCAGGCTCTTCCCAGCCTCCAGGTCACTGTTGGGCTTGGGTTCATTGTCATCAGATGTGTCGCGATGACTACTGTCCGATCTGGGCTTGGGTGGCTTCTTGTTTTTCTCTTCCTGGATGCGCTTCTCGATATTAGCGAGCGACTCCGGGGTGAATTTCTTGAAACTGTCAGGTCCTGGGGGTGCAAGAAGGGGTGCGGCCATGTTTTCATCCTGCAGCTATTTCCTTTTTATTTGTTTTCCATCCCCGACATCCAGCTCTGAGTGGAGGAGAGGGATATACAGTGATTATGTGTGGAAGAGTGAAAAAAAGGACACCAAACGCAAAGCAAGACGGCTCAAGGAAAATACATGTTCAGGAAAAGATTTCAGCTCTGAAATGTAATCATCTTAAATTTTCATCCAGTATTTTACATTCACACTTACTGGAAAACAAAGGGCTGTGATTGAGCAAGTTTTACATTCATATAATCTGTGTACAGGTTCGGTGCTTCACAAAGACTCACATTTCAATCAAGTAAAAGTAAATAAAGCAAAATGGAGCTGTAAGATGCAAATATCTCAAACACAAGCCAGTATTTGCACAACTTCAGTTCCTTCCATCAAGTTTAAATGACTGAAGTGATGATGTTTACCTAAAAGCCAAAAGCTTATGTGCTCACCGTACAATCCTTTCTTTTGCTTACACCTTTGTGACCTCACATAGCCTAACTCAAGTTTTCATCTCTTGTGCACAATACTTTAAAGCATGCAGTATTTAGAGGTTTGGTTTTACCTAAAAGAAAAGGAAAAACCTCCATTAGCCTACCCAAGATGAAAATCACATCCTGTAACGAGTTAGCTCTGCTGACATCAAGATCTTTGGAAATAAGCAGTTTTCAGCTAATGGTGTAGATACAGAAAACCTGAGTTATAGTTGCTTTCAACGTTAATAGAAACAAAAAAAGCATTCACTGCACTTTGACTCATGATAAAACTCCTATGCTAGGCAACTTCTCAAAGAAACTCATATTTCTTCTCGGTAATTAGGCAACACTTGGCTAAAATGGCAAGCACAAAGCATCAATATGTTGTGTGTTATCTGAGATCTAAATAGCAGAAAAAGCAACAATGAATGTGACTGAGAAATGTGGGGTTTATTTTAATAAGTGAATTTCTGACAGTTAATTTGCCAACAATTTATCAACTAATAAATACAATCACTTTTATTGCATAGGCTCCAGCTGTTTTTCTTTGTTCATAAATCATAATTGATCCAATTTAATTCAGGATCTGTGGTTCTGGCTTGTTATTTAGTAGGTAAAATTGCAATATTGTTAACAACAGTCTTTCCAGGCTCACTAAAACATGAAATTCACCTCTAGTTTGGCTGGGGATTTGCACGGTTTGATACACTCGATCGACTCAGTTTTTAAACAATATCATTAGTCACAACGGCGATGATACAGACCTGAAAAAAGTTGAAAGGTCAAAAGGAGAGAAAGTCAGGTGAAATCCACAGGCAAAAAGAAAGATCCAACAACCTTGTACTTTCCAGAAAAAAAAGAAGAGGAGAAAGTCCGATCTTAGTAACCCAGCCTCGGTGCAACCTCCAAGTCTCCTTCCACCAAAGCTACATCAATTGATCCGTCAAGGTGATTCAAAACAGTCTGCGATAGCATGACCAGCAGTGTATGTTCACTTGACAAAACAGAAAGCAAAACTGAAAGGTGACAGCGAAGAGAGTGCTTTTAATTGGGGGGAAAAATGCTACTTTATAGTCTACTGAAGGCCAATTCACTTGCTCACCTGAGAAACAAGTTACAAAATCTATCTTAGCCTACATATTTTGATTACTGGTGCTCGGGGCAGTCTGCAGCATATACAGTAAAGAGCGCACAGCTCCAAACTGGTGTCGACTCGGTTAAATCCGCTCTGAGACCAGAGGTGGGCAAAGAAGAAAAAGATTAGATGGATGAGGGAGAAAACCAAGAAGTCCTGCAGCTTCAATTGCCTCCCAAGCAGAAGAGGCTGAGCTTTTTCACTGTCCCTTCAGCAGCGTGTACAAAACTACCGTGACGCTGCGTCCTCTGGAGGTGAAACACCCAAACGCACCGCGGAAAACTCCTTTATTCTGCTCCGTGCACTGATGATCACCTAACATCTCTCAGGGTTTACCGGACACCGCGGAGTTAACGGTGCTTGGGAAGAGGAGGCGTACATGGCACTTGCATCAGAGTCACATGGATCGCTACTGAAGTTCACCCTTTGCTTCCTGCAGCATGTCTTACTGCTGCCTGTTATGAAATTCCAGTTCTTATCTCCAGCGTCAGTGAACGCAGGTGAGCGGAGCAGGCTTTGTTACCATATCACAGAGACAATAAACTGGCTGATAAATATTAAAGGAGCCTCAGATAACCCCTTTATACCCTGTATGATCTATGCCTTATTATAGAGTCTGAACTGTGTCAGTTTTCGTCAAAGTTTTACAGATACGGCCGGAAATTTTGATGAGTTTTGGTCATTTAACCGAATACGATTAATGGGAGAGAAAGACATCAGACGACACAGCTTACAGGCCGCTCATCAGTGGTGCTAAAATCACAATGAAACCCCTCTCTCATCAGAGAACTTCTTTCCTTTGGACTTCAGACCACCTGCCCTCCTCTATAAAGCAATCGGCTACCAATCATGTAATTTGTATTAACTGACTGAAACTAATATGCAGCCTATGCAGTGTTCGGTAAAATGCACTGCCTTATACCGGGGCGCGTCGTTCTTCTATAGGGCCAAAGCCTAAAATACTGCAGTGTGGTTTATTGCTGCTCCATACTCTAACTCTAGTAGGTCAGTTAAATGCTCAATCTATGTCCCGACAACTCATCTCTGCATGAACTCATGCAACCTACATGAAGTTAGCAAGACACAATTTCACATCATAGAAAGTGAAATTATTTGCGGGGTGGGGGCGAGGTGGTGAAACTAAACCGCACCCCTACTGATAAGACCGAGACGACAGAGATCCAGTTATGCAGTACTAGCTGCATGGTAATGTGAAAGTGAATGTTGTATTACTTGGGGGAGATCGCATGAAAAGACCAGAAAAAGGTGTCGCGGTCTCTTTTCGGGACTGCCAAACTAAAGACGCACCTACCTCCTCACGCAATACAGTCTCCGGAGAGATTGCAAGCGAGGGGAGGGAGGGGGGCACAGAGGAAGAGGGTGGGGGTAGGGGGTTGAAACTATCGTAGTTACAAAATAATGCTAGACAAAATAAATACCCAATATATATTTACATTTTAAACATTTCAGCTGAGATGGTTTTAAAGTGCCGCATTATTCTTTAAAGAGTGCGTTTGCACTCTGAGAAGTTTGACGTGATCTCACTTCTACATCCCATACATGCGTATGTTTCCCATTCTGACACACTGAAATGTCATTTCATCCAGCTAAAGGCCAACTCCCCAAATAAGCCGCTGGCAGTCCATTTCCTCATCACGTCGCATCATCAATTCCAGTTTTCCCGTTTAAAAATGACATCTTTCCTACTTCCTACTGGTGCCTTTACATGCATATTTAGCCATGTACTGGCAAGGAGCCTTCCACAGACGCTATAGAAAAAGATGCTGAGAGAGGGACCGCTCTGCGGCACTGGCATGCAGTCAGTCGACAAAGTAAGACCGAGACCCATTCCACGACCAAAAATACCAGACAAAGCAGAGAACAGATTGTCTACTCACTTTCACTTGTATTAACAGATATCCCGACAGCTGTCACTGAATTGCAGATGTAGAAAAGAGTCGGGAGTAACTGCGGCTGTCGCCATATTGTTGCTGCTATCTTCCTTCCCAGTGCGTGCCGCTACCCTGCATAATTGATGACTCTCAGCAAATTGTTAGGGAGTGTCGGTAAATGCCTTCGGTTTCAGGAACGGACAAGAGACCGCAGCATCGTAAGCATAAAAGATAATGTTTACCGTTCATGTAAGTACAATCACTCATAATTCTGGTTGGCACTGGTGTATTATTTAACATAACTTGTTATCATTTATAATTTCTTACGAGAGGAAAGTGTAAATGTTTAAAAACACATTTGAAAGATTTGACCTGTAAGTTGCAAGACAAATTAAAGGACAACAGAGTTTAAGTTCGCTCAAATTCATTGCATGTTACTCAGTGTCATTCACAAAAGAGCGTTTCATTTCACAAGCAGGCCTACAAATTAAAAAAAAAAATGACGAGAGAACAATTCAGAAAACAAGTCTTGTGGGTGAGTTTGCCTTGTTTAATCTTAGGTGAAATTAACTTATGTCTTTAAAGTGAAGTCATAATTACAAATATTTGTTCATTTTAAAATGCAGAGCATAGGTCTTTTTCTCAGCACAAAAGGCCCTGATAGTGAACCAGTATGCTCGAACCCTTGACCATTATATCAAGACAACTTTATGAGGTCCATGTCTCTTCTTTTCTAGAAATGTCATGTTAAAAACTCAATTTAGTATCATACAATGGGATTCAAACTGTACACATAGTAAAAACTGTGGAAATTCTTCTGAATGCATGTTAAAGGGAATACAACTCAGACCTTAATAGCAACTCGTGTTATGTGTTGATATTCTATATCAAAAGAATTGATTCCTGCTGGGATAACAAACATATTACATGCAGAGGTAGTGTACTTGTTTCAGAATTTCTTGAGATATGTGATTTTACTTTGTGCTGAGCAGCTTTATTCCATCAATTTAGGTTTGTTTGGATTGATAGCTGTTTTATTTACTTTATAATTCGATGTTTCTTTATTTCCTCATTTCAGGGACCCTTTAGTGGATTTGGCTAAACCTGGCATATTTAGAAGTTGTTTTCTTTCTTTTTATATGGTCTGTCCCTATCAAATAAACAAATTTAAAAGAAAGAATTGTATCCAGCACAAATCAGACTTGGATAAAATACTGAAATATTCTGAACATGCAAAATGAATAATTTGTCTCACCAGTACACCAAGTTGCTTATTTGAGTGAGTGTTTCCACCATGGTTGCTAGCTACCAATCAATCCCCATTTCTATAGCTTTTGATTATTTTCAAAGTCAATGCAAAATCATATTTGTGGTTCACGTTCATGATTTAAGGTTTCTTAAATCTAAAAGTTTCTTGAAAAAAATAATTAGCAGTTAGAGCTGGGTGACTGAACATCTTATGTGGTGTGCATATTTCCCTGTACTGTTTCACCAGTTTATTGACTAGAATAATGGAAGGTTTAGTGGATGACTGAAATAACAAAATGCAAAGACAGATAAATTAAATGACTGCTTCAAAAATTAAATTAAATTAGTAGATGCAACAGCCTACATTATACATGCTTCCACTGAGCTGGGTTTTGCATCACCTTCCGGACAGCAGATGATGGAGGACTTCCCTTTGCTCAGGTGGTTTCTGAGGGAGGAGGACCATGCTGATCTGAGGGTAACTTCCTGGGTGTGTCAGTGAGGTAGCAGGTTATGGTAGGTGTGTAAATTCCAGATGGGACTGTGGAAGGCAACCTGTCATTTTAAAGTTCCCTGTAATCTGTTAGACAATAAAACATTAACCAACCAACCAAATAAATCAATCAATCAATGTTTATTTGTGTACATTTCATACAAAAGTATGTATGCTTCCTTCTGTGTACAGTCCTTGAATTGTAGGAGAACTCTCCTGTGTGGGATTGACTGTACAAACCTATTCACAGTTGGCTGACATTAAATCACCGAGCGAAAAGGTTTTCAGTATCTTGAAAGCTTTGCTCAGTAGCCCTCAGTCTTGGAAATAAATGGTTAGAAGGTTTTTAAAGAGATCCAACAATGTCTCCCTCTGGTGGAAAGCTGAAGAAGTGCAGCTTAAATACCAGAAATCATCAAGCTGCACAACATAAAAACAAGTCAATGTCTCAATAACATGCCATGTGTTAGGCGGCATCTTCCCTCAAATAACACCTACATTTGAACAGTGTGATGAAGAGGACAGTTTAGATCGAGTTGCAATTGAACCAGAACATTTTGAGGTCCACTCATGGTTCAGACCCTTCTCCAGTATTTTTGAGGTTAAGCATTTTGTTAGAGAACTTGTGCAACAAATACTGAACAGTTGAACAGTTTCAGAAGTTCACAGAAGGTCATATTAAGTTCACCTGGAAAGGTTATGGTGCATTTTAGGTTAATTCTAAAACACAAAGCCAAATGTCTCTAACCTTTTGTTTGTTGTGTATCTAATGAACCTTTCAGACTACGGTGTTCGTGTGTTGAGCTCACCCTCCAGTCCTGCCCACTCCTTGCTGAAAATTCGAACAAACATGTCATAGCCTTACAACTGATACTATCTTTTACAGCTTAAATGTCATAAAAAGTTGTAGTTTTAAAATAAATTCTTAAAGTGAATTAAATAAATATTTCAGTTTTTACAAAAAAAAAAAAAAAGAATTCCTTATCAGATAATACCCCCTCTGTTTTTACAAGGAAATCAAGACATTGAGAGTGTTATACATCATAAAATGTTAAAACATCAAATTCTGTAAATATATCAAACCAATGAAATGTCGAATGCAAAAATAGATCATTAAAACTTTTAAAACACTGAACATAAAAGTTCAATATTTACAGTAGATACGTTTGTAAAAACGATGACACAGTTGTTTTCATATATAAACATTGAAGACAGAATCCAATTGAATTTACAAACTTTGTGATTATTAAATGCTTAAATACTTTACACAAGTTGTAACTGAAATCCCAAAAACCCGCAGACGGTGTAACTTTCTTGAAACAGATGGTTGTCTTGAAAGGGAAATGCTGGAGATGGAGGACATACTGAAATGTCTTGGTATTGTTGTGGACAAAGAGGGTAGCTCTGGATCAAGCGCTTAATGTTTTATTGGCAACAGTTTTCTGTCACCAAGGACGCACTTAGCCATAGTTATTTCTAGCCGTTTTACAGATGGTGTGATGTTTAATTTTCAGCATAAACTGACAATAAAAGCCCAGTCTAGAGGAAAAACTTAGTATCTCCTCACTTAGATATTGTATTTGTGGATAGGGCCCGAGTTCACTGAAAGCCTGTGGTGTATAAGGTGACAGGGTTATAGATACTACATTTCCCTGAGGAGACCCTACATCACTGATCAGCACATCAGAAAGGACACAACACAGATGGAGAAACAATTATCTGAATATCAGGTCGTTGGTAAACATGGAGTTGTCCCCAACAGCTTCTCACCCAGCACAAATGCCTGGGTGGTGTAAAAGCACAAGGGAAATCAAAGAAATTGACTCTCACTGTGCTGCCACCACCATCCAGATGCAAATGGTCCCTGCAGCAGATACACTGCCTGGCCAAAAAAAGTCACCACCTGGATTTAACAAAGCAAATGCTGTTGGTACGAGCCTCCTATTGGATAATGACAGCATGGGCAATTATCTTTCAGCCGGCAACAAGTTATTTAACCCCAACTGGTGCAATGAGTTGCTTCTCATTTCCTAAACAACCATGTGGAAAGACGTACCGTGGTCATGGAAAAGATTTTAGTCTGTCTGAGAAGGGTCAAATCATTGGCATGCATCAAGCAGAGAAAACATCTGAGGAGACTGCAGAAACTACTAAAATTGAGTTCAGAACTGTCCAATGCATTATTAAAAACTGGAAGGATAGTAGGGACCCATTGTCTTCAAGGAAGAAATGTGGCTGGAAAGGCAGATGAAGCGATGCACCCATCATGCCTAGAGCCTACTGTACAAGCCTGTGAGGGCAGTACTATCTGGGGTTGCTGCAGTTGCTCAGGTCTTGGTTCAGCAACAGCATTTGCTCAAAGAATGAGGTCAGCTGATACCTGAATATACTGAATGACCAGATTATTCCATCAATGGATTGTTCTTCCCTGATGGCATGGGCATATTCCAAGATGGCATAGCCAGAATTCATCAGGCTCAAATTGTGAAAGACTGGTTCAGGGAGCATGAAACATGGATTGGCCACCACAGAGTCCAGACCTTAACCCCACTGAGAATCTTTGGGATGTTTTGGAGACGGCTGTGCGCAGCGGTCAGACTCTCCCATCATCAATGCAAGATCTTGGTGAAAAATGAATGCAACACTGGAAATAAATCTGCTGATATTGCAGAGGCTTATTGAAACAATGCCACAGCGAATGTGTGCCGTAATCAAAGCTAAAGGTGGTCCAACGAAATATCAGCGTATGACCTTTTTTTTGGTGGTGACTGTTTTTTGGCCAGGCAGTGTAGATGAATGGGTTATCAACACTTAGAGGGGAAATTACAGAGGGGCCAGCAGATCCTTCACCATCTCAGATTAGCCAAGACTGGCCTCTCCAAAACCTTCATTACGTGCAGTGGTAGGTTTGTTAGTGTAGTCTCTCCACCTATCTGCTAACCTGGCATGTCGTCACACTCATGCGGGGGAAGGTAGGGGACTTGTCCAAAGAGGAAGGGAAGGTGGAGAGATGTGCAGGAGTGCACACCACAGGGAGTCGGGGTAGAAGGGTGAAAGCAGTGGAGGTCAAGAGACATCAAGAGCTGAAAGTGTTGAGAAACAGTTCAGCTGATTTGCTCTCTCCAGGTTTCCTGATAGCGACCTGTTTGTTTCCTTATGTCCAGTGATCTCCTTCATCCCTATCCAAACGTCCCTCGTGTTGTTGAAGTATCTTGACTTTTCTCTTGAAACATCACCTCCCTTACAATATGCAAAGAGATTCTGATACTGGTTAGCACTATTAAAAAATGAGAAATCCATCCTAATGTCCAGGAAATTATACTTGAAAAAGCTATGCAGGTTCTCAAACCTTTAACTGTCTATGATCAAAACCCAGCAAGATGAAAAAGTTCAGAAGGTAGTCTACACCTGCCCTCAATGCAAGAAAACTTTCTCATCGAGGCCTGTCCTTGAGAAGAACTTAATTTTGAATGAATGAATGAGTAAATGAAAATTGATTTCGAACAAATGAAAAAATATATTAAGACAAAAGAAAACAATTTAAAAGACCCTAAATAAAAAATAATACCACTGATTCCTAATAAAATCATAATATTAACAAGTTCAAAAAAAGGAGTGGGAAGAAGTTTAAACTTTTTAAGAATTCCCACCCCTTCCTACACGTCACGTTTTAGCTGAAATACTGGAAGAACTGAAGACGACTGGCCTCCAAGCTGGACCTGCTGATCACCTTTATGCTCGAACTAAAGATATGGCCTGCACTGGACTCGAACTGGATGTTGTTATTGGGAGGTGAAAATTGACGGAGTAGTTTCAGTGGCAGTCGCAGCCAAGAATATTGGCAGATCAGAGCATCTGCAAAATTTAGACGTGATGACTAATGTTGGTCATTAAATAATTACCATAAGGTTACAAGTTTTTTGCTGCATTCCATTTTCCACTCAGAAGTTGGAAATTCCCAGTTCTGAGTAGGAAGTTTCAACTGGAAGGGCCCCCGAGGTGGTATTTCTGACTCAGAAAGTTGGAGAATCCTTGCCACCTCCGAGTACAAATTTAAAGATGGCTGTGCCAAGTGTTAGCAGAAGTAGAAGCTTCTGTAATTTTACATTTATTTGCACTTTTAAATACATTTTTGCTGCATTAAATCAGTCATACAGGTAGTATTGGTTTATACAGATGTAGGGGGAAGCTGCTGTCATTAAATTCACATTTTTCATGTGATATATGTGAACTACAACACCAGCCGTGCTAACAACAGCTAATAACAATAGGGTTAGCAAATGCGTTTAGCTAGGCTGCTATCTTGTTTTCCGACCAGTGAAATGGATTGCAGTTTGGTCAGGTGTGATGTCATCCCCAGTTCCCACAGTTCAGAAGTAAATGGGATGCACCAGGAGAGCTGAAAGTGAAACCAGTTGGGCATTTCCCATCGTCACCATCTTGCCGAGTCGCGTGCGTCGTCCCTCCCGGAAAATACTAAAATGGGCAAAGACAGGGCCGCTCCAAGCGGTGGGGCAGATGATTGACAGCCAAGTTAAATGCTAACCGAGCTAATCCGAAGTGAACACGAATGAACGAAGATTGGCTGTTTAAAGTTAAGACAGGTGAGAGAGAACTTTTTACTGGGCATGTTTTCACCTCTTTAAACTGGTTTAAGGGCCTCCAACAGTATACTGGATCTAAAATCTTGTTTCTTTGTTGGGAAGTTCATGTTGAGCGGTGTTTGATTTCAAAGTGACCGTGAACATCTTCAGAACCATCAGTAAATCACAAATATTTTACTGCCGTGATGTATACTGTTAAAAAATCTCAATCAAGCCCTCTATTCATATTTCTCTTCCAAGAAGCCAGGCTTTGTTGTCATCTTTTAAAATGGTCTTGATGAAAAGTTCTCCAGACTTTATGAAGGGCTTTCAACGTTGTTTGAATGTGTAAATGAGATTGAATTTGTCAAACCAACGGCTTCCTTCAAGTTAGAGTGACATGCATACTGTATACTTTGGCTCAAAAGGTAGTGATTACTTTCCCATAAGTGATCCCAAACTTTTGAGCTGTTGTGTAATGTCCAGAGATTTGAACAAGCATCTGCTAAACTTAAAGGTTGAATTTGGAACACGGACAGAACAGCGACATCACGTGTGTCTAGGTTGTAGTTGCACGGCAGAAAAACAACTCCAGCCCCTGGGATGCCAGGCTCGCCGCCGATACGCAAGTGACCAACAGCCTGCAGCATGTCCAGCAAGTAACGCAGGGGAGTTTATAACTGACAGCTAGCGTTAGCCACGTCAGCAAACAAGTTAGCTTACCGATCCAGGAGAAAAGTCGCCATTTCCGTGTTTTGATGCAGTGGAAAGCGTTTATGTGGGTCCATTTAGTGTAGTCTTCACCTAAATTTACTCCAGGTTTTGCTCTTCTCAGGTCACTCCTCCTTAGAAACAAAAAACATCTCCAGGGCTCTGAAGCAGTTGCTTCACTCAGTCTCCACTGTTTCCCCCTGTGCCAACCAACTGTGCCCAACATACTATTGCCACACAGAGATCGTATTTGGCAACCCGCAATGGCAGCGTGTATCGGCTTATAGACGCAAATATAATGCCATTGTCGAACCGTAAAAATTTATTTTTTTATAATTATTCTTAGGCTAAATATAATTTTTCTAGGAAATGTTGTACTTTAATTCTTTACCCCCCCCCCCCCAACGACCTGTGGAGGTTTTTTTTTTTTTTTTTTAAATACAGCTTTTAATAAATATGTTACATTTTCAACCTTTAATGTGTTCATATGTAGATTATTTTAATCAATCATTGCAACCAGTGCAGTCATTATTATTAAAAATGAAATTATTTCAGAGGCTGAAACGTTTCACCACAACTCTTCCTAAAAGCAATGCAGTGTGTTGTCTTTCAGCTTTGATGGAAGTGATCATTTCACATGATAGGCCATGCTTATATTTCAGAGCAAGCTGACTCCAATTTTGTTTGATCTATTATCTATGCCTGTACAGAACTTTGTTCAGCTGTTGCGGTCATAAAAGTGCTCTGTATTAATCTTTAATCTACTTTGTTGGTGAGGCAATTGTGTATTTTTGTGACTGGCCCCCAGGTCTGAAAGAAAAAAAAATAGTTAAATATTCAGCATAAAGTTAATATTCAGTGTTAACCTGGGCAAATCTCAGCTGCCCAAGTGTGAGTGAAGGAGTTACTCTTTCATCATTATCATTTTGTTTATAATGCAGATTCATACAGCAACATCTGCCTATGTAGATATTTGCATCCAAACTGTTTACTGAATTTTTATGGTCAAATAAACATCTATCTATCTATCTATCTATCTATCTATCTATCTATCTATCTATCTATCTATCTATCTATCTATCTATCTATCTATCTATCTATCTATCTATCTATCTATCTATCTATCTATCTATCTATCTATCTATCTATCTATCTATCTCTTCCGTTGCAACAGTTGTTTTCTAAAACTTAACAACAGGCGCCCCTTTTTTCCTTATCTATGCAAACCATAGACCAGAATCAGGTGTGTGGCAGCAGGAAATCTTTGAAAAGGGGATGTAATAGACATGAAAACACTAGATGTGAAGACAAAGCTAGTCAGCCAAGACAAGTACACCAAACATCCGATCATTATCTCATTTCTGGAGTTCTCTGATTATTATATCAGATAAAGACTTATGAATTAGAGAAATGATTATGTTTGGCACACCTAGTTTTCTCCGATGTCCCCCTATGTACACATGTGTGTGTATGTATATTATATATATATATATATATATATATATATATAGAGAGAGAGAGAGAGAGAGAGAGATGCTCCCCAAGACTTCTAAATGTTCTCCGCTTGGATAACTACAGTGCAAAAAAAAAAAAAAAAAAAAAATCATACAACTGATTAATAACATATATAATATTATACTAATTAGTCAGCTTTTCACAATTACTGAATTTTTATGGTTAAATAAACATATCTATCTATCTATCTACTCTCTCTCTCTCTCTCTACGAACCACTTCAGTTGCAACGGCTGTTTTCTAAAACTTAACAGGCGCCCCTTTTTTCCTTATCTGTGCAAAGTGCAAACCATAGACCAGAATCAGGTGTGTGGCAGCAGGAAATCTCCGGCCGGTCCTCGAGGACTGGAGTTGCAAACCAACGCCTGACCCAAACCAATGGAAATTTTTCTTGACCCACCCCTTTTCAAAAGGTTGAATCCTGGCATATTCGATATTTCTGGCAATATTGAAATTAGGTGGCTCAAGATTTTGCAAAGTACTATATATGTACGATTAAATCAGGTACAACTTGTGTATGCAAATATGCAAATACATGATCAGGTGGGAGTGTTATGGATTTAAAACGAGGGTTTAAAACTAGAGATCCGGTTAAGTTTGCAATGGAGATACCATTTCAAAGTAATGCTACCACATGTCTGACTTCTGGAGGACAGAAACACTTGGCGGCTGCTGGAAGTCTTTTACTTTGAATACACCGACCGCACTTCCTGTGTAACTTCACATGTTGTGCATTTTGTTCTAGCTACGTTCGTAATAGTCACGATTATCGCTACGTGCAAAGATGAGTTTTGCCCTAAAATTTTGGACCTTCGTGGTCAATGTTTTGGTTCTACCCCTTCATTTGATCAACGCAGTCGGTTTGTACGAAATATACAAACGGATCTTTCCGTTTTGCGTGTACCGGATTTCAATAACTTACAACAAGAAAATGCATGACAAGAAAAAGGAGCTGTTTCGCAGTGTGTCGGAGTTCAGCCAGTCTGGCAAACCGGTCAAAATTCTGGAGATCGGATGTGGAAGTGGCACAAATTTTGAGTATTACCCGCCTGGCTGCAGGGTGGTCTGCACGGACCCGAACCCACACTTTAAGAAATATCTAATGAAAAGCATGGCCCAGAATGACCACCTAACATACGACAGCTTCGTGGTGTGTACGGGGGAGGACATGAGTTCTGTTGAAGACGGATCGGTGGATGTTGTTGTTGTCACGCTGGTGCTCTGCACCGTCAGCAATATACCGCAAACCCTACGAGAGGTGCACCGTGTCCTGCGCCCCGTAAGTGCTTTCACCGCTGCAGTAAACTATTTAGTTTTGTTCCTTTCGTGTATGTTGAATTGCAACCAATTGCTCTGCCTCACTACGCTAAATATAGGTCTAACACTGCATAAAAAAAAAAAACCCAGAATAACAGGTCTTATAGTTCAAGATATAATTTTTCATTTTATTAGAAAAATAAATCTGTAAGATTATCAGGTTGAAGTGGTCGTTCTGGATTAAACACTTTCGCTGTCTCTTGGGGTGAGTATGGACAAACTGGGACAGTTAAGCTTAATCTTTACATGTGTTTACTTCTGTTACTAAAAATCACCATTGAACTCATCATAGGGCAGCATGAGATTAAAACAAAAAGGTTCTGTGTGGATGCTTGGTTCATAATCAGAATTTATAATTTACAGGTTGCATTTTCAGAAAGTTTCCCAGTTTATCCATACTCACCCTATCTGATGTTAAAACACAAAACCAAAGTTTTACTGTTTTGTTTTTTAATATTTTTTTATAAGATTGTGGTAAAATGGCTCAGTTTTAAGTTTTAGTAGGCTATCATATATTTAAATTATTTTTGCAGCCATTTTTTAAAAGACACATTACTTTTAGCAGTTAGAAATTATTAGAAATGGTCAATGTCATGCAAAAGTTGGTGCCACTTAAACTTTTACTCACATCAGAAGCTCAATCACCACACTGTATGTAGAGTGAGCTCCTGTCTCATATTACAGTTACATAATCTGTGGTTACCCAACTACAAATAGCCAACACAGACGCACCTTAAACTCAGATTTGAGGTGAGCAGACAAATATTTTCACATTTGATGGATTTAAAAACATCTACACCTTTATTAAATATAAAAAAAAAAATTACAACACATTATTTTGAAAGAATAAGCGCAAATAGTTTCATTTGAATCTTTAAGGTAGAAAGCTACGTTCATAAACTGGGATAGATGAATTTTGTAATTTCAGTGGTTTGAGCTTAATCTGATCTTATACTCGCAGGGTGGAGCCTTCTTTTTCATGGAGCACGTGGCCGCAAACCCTTCATCTTGGTCATACTTCTTCCAGCATGTCCTCCAACCGGCATGGTACTACTTTGGTGATGGATGTGAGGTCACCCGTGAGACATGGAAATACCTGGAAGCAGCTGGATTCTCTGATCTCAAACTGAGACACGTTGACGCACCGCTTGTCTTCATGATCAAACCGCACATCACAGGCTATGCTGTGAAATAGATATGTTGTTGGTCATGCAACAAGCCGTCTTCACAACCAGTATATGAAAATGCAAAGGTTTGTTGCCTACCCTTCTCCTTGCCAGTGTAATCAACAATAATGGAAGGTAGCTGTACCTGTAATAGTCATTTTTATTTTTGTATAACAGATGACCCATTAGTGTCATTTTTTAAAAAGTAAATTAAGCTTTAGATGAAGCACTAATAATAATTGCACTATTAAATATGCATCTCGTTTGTACACTGTTGCTCATTGCACACTTGTTCACTGGTAAATTGATCATACATGCTAATAGGCTACTCATTCGTTACCATATGATACTCACTGCTGCCTTCAACATTGTGTCAAATTGTTTGTTAAAAGATTTAAGGTGGCTGCTTTTTTTCCTCCCATTAAATAAAAGTTGGAAAAAGACGTTTCAAGTTTCCCTATGTAGATTACAGCGCACATGATCATTTGCGCCATCCTGTGGTCCAAGTGTGACACAGCTGGCAGGGTATTAAGGTAATCTTTTGATCTTCTACAGTCCTTCGGTTGAATCTCCCTCAAGCCTCTAATAGTTTTTGTGGAAATGAAGTATATTTCTATGAAAGTATGCAGACTGATTTGTTTGGTGTTTTGTTTACCACTTAAGCTACTGAAGACAGTGGGGCTGTTTGGTATGTACAAACGTCTGTTTCCATTGCTCGCCTACAACATCACATTTTCATACAATGACAAAATGCACATCCTGAAGAGAGAACTTTTTCGAAACGTGGCCGCATTTGCAAAGTCAGACGGAACGCTTCGCTTGCTGGAGATCGGTTGTGGCAGCGGAGCAAATTTCAAGTTTTACCCCAACGGCTGCACGGTGATTTGTACCGACCCCAATCCGCACTTCGAGAAGTACCTGCGGATGAGCATGGACGAAAATAAGCACCTGACTTACAGCAAATTTTTAGTCCTCGCTGGGGAGGACATGAGGGAAGTACAGGACGAGTCGATGGACGTCGTCGTCTGCACACTGGTTTTGTGCTCTGTCAATAAAGTGCAGCAGGTCCTGCAGGAGGCCCGACGCGTTCTCAGAAAGGTGAGTCTCAACGTGTTGCCTTCAGGTGCGGCAGGATATATTTTATCTGTGGCTTGACGCTCATGGTTTGAATAAAAGTTGGTGGTATATACCGGTAACAGCGTAGTGTTGATGTGCAAAGCAAACCCAAGGTTAATCACCACACTTACCGTGAAGAGTATATTCGTATTAAATTTGATTTATTTATAATCCTTGAAACCAGCCAGTAGTCCGATGATACAATCTTGGATGACTGGACGCATTTTTTTATTTTTTATTGCAGGGGTGGCCAAGTCCAGTCTAGAGAGCCATTACCCTGTAACTTTTAGATGCATCCCTTCGTCAACACACCTGAATCAAATGAATGGCTCGTTACCAGGTCTCCGCTAAGCTGAATGGCACGCGCATTTGGTAAATCAGGTGTGTTAAGAGAAGGGATGCATAAAGGTTGCAGGATTGTGGCTCCCAAGGACTTGGACTTCGCCACCCCTATTTTATTGCAAGCCCTTTTTTTGAAGTATAAAATGAGTCTAAGCAGTAACAATAGTTGGCATTAAGAGTCAGTAAAAACTACCTGAGTTGACATTGCTCTACCATCGGTCAAAGTCCTTGCACTAAATTGAGATTTCGAGTATTGAAGTGTACAACGGTCCCAGGGTTAATTTTCTTGTGGTTAGCCTTTTGATGACGAAATTTAACATAAAATTAGTGTTGCAAAATCTTACAGTGCACCTATACCCAAATATTGAACCTGTTTGTCGGGCCTGAAGGTCAGATAGTCTAGTTAATTAATTACTAGTTCCAAGAACTCCTGATACACTATCCCTTTAGATAACAACCATAAATAAACTAATAGTGACCTTTGGATTTATTGCTGAAAGCCTCGTTACAGTTGTAACTGGCAACAGTAACTGAGCTCAGAGGGAGCTAAAATTACACATCAGGACTACAGGCTTTTTTGTTTGCTCTTTCAGGGTGGAGCCTTCTATTTTCTGGAGCATGTCGCCTCAGATCCTTCATCATGGACACATTTCTTTCAGTACGTGCTTGAGCCTCTTTGGTACTACCTTGGAGATGGATGCATGGTAACCAGAACAACATGGAAAGACCTCGAGGCAGCTGGTTTTGCTGAACTTCACCTAAGACACATTGAGGCTCCAGAGGTTTCTCTAATGATAAGACCACACATAATGGGATATTCAATAAAATGACTGGGACAAAAGTTGCTTTACTTTGCCATTTTTTGGTGTTTTAAATTACTCTGCCATGACTACTAATAGATTTTACTGACTTAACTTGTAAATATTTGTTATACAGATACAGCAGCAGTATTACCAACGGTTAGCAAATAGTTTACACACTCAAAACAGGGGGATAAAAAATTGAGCAACAGATTCCATATCCAACAAACACTACCTTAGCCGCACACTACAGAGTGAAAATATATTTATTTACTCACAGATTCAGCAACATTTCATACACTGATCTTTTTTCCCCCACTCCTCCCAAGATGTACACAATAAATATTACCTGGACACTGTGCTTTTTTTCCCTGATTGTCTAAGTAACCACCAAGTAACATCCAAACAAACCACACTTAATGTCATCTTTTCTGTTGCCCTTTATACTCCATTGCACAAAAATAAGGAATGACAATTGTAACATCTCCTTACAGGGAAATGAGGGGAATTGCTGGTTCACATACACAGAAATTAAGTCTGCATGACAATTATACAGTCAGAATTCTGCAGATGTTGTTACATCCAACAGCAACATTATTAAAAACACAAGAAAAGAGATAAAGGATACATTTGGAAACTGAGACTCAATTTTAAAGCTCACAATTTCAAACCTCCCAGTATTAAAAATGTACACAACTATAAATGTTATAGCGTTTTCAATTTTTCTTTTAAAAAAACAGCAGTTGGAAAAATGGCCAATTTGCTTATTTGTCCAGTAAATCTCACTGCCATAAGTCACTTTTATATCAGAGTAAAAAAAACAAAAACAAAAAAAAACTGGAGACTCTCAGCCTGAAATGAAGTGTTCCCAAAAATCCCATCATGTCCAAAGGCTGAGCTGTGCCGCTTTCACTCCATCCTCCATCGGCAGTCAAACACGTTATCCTGTTTTGACGCAGTAAAGATCTTTTAACGTTTTGAGTTCTTCGATCAGAGTCTTGTTTTGGTTCTCAAGAACTGCAACGCGGTTTTCCAGGCATTTAACATATTCTTTTTTCTTCCGTCGACATTCTCGAGCTGCCTCTCTGAAATGGGGGGAAAAAGTGAAGCTTGTGAAACTAAATATTATGTAATTAGTGCATCTAAAGTTTATCAAAATGTACAGTACTTAGTGATCTATTTATCTTGTAAATACATTAATACATCAGTTAGCATATCTCACACTCCTAATGACATGCCAACTATATTTCAAATGCAGCTGAGACCCTTCTTTACTAAATATCTGAGTCATGAAATATAAAAAATTGCTAGTTTTCCTCATCCAGAACAAATGAGAACACTAGTTCTTTCTGCTACCCAGAACACAACAGTGCATTTACCTGTTTTTTGCAAGCCTGATTTCTCTCTTCAGTGTTGGATCATCCGTCTTAGTCTGGGACAGTCCAACAGAAGAAGCCATAACTACAGTCTGAGGAAGGGAAGCAGATGTGGGAGCTGTTCGAATCTGGTACGTTTGCACTTCTCCTCCTGCACCTGAGTTAAACAAACCAGCAGAGGAAAAACAACATGGGTCAAGTTCATCACTAAACATGACTTTTCTTCTTTCCAAGGCTATGTTGGAAAGCAGAGGAAGTGTAAGATTTGAAGCTTATGGATACAAAGACAACGTTACATTGGCCCCGGCTACATGATGTTTTTTAATTTGGAATTAATTTCCGCCAGCTGGCACAGATCCAATGCTTCTTTTGTGCACGCTTCAACAAGTGCCATTACAACAGTACAAGGGAAGGAGCATGCACAGGATGACAGGAATTAACTAGGACAGGAACAACCAGTTACATAACGGAGGGATTATTTGATTCAGAATTAAAAGAGGAATAAACCAACCACTTAGTTCGGAGTTATTCATAAAGCGTAATGAACTTTTATTCAGAATTAAAGAGGAATTAAAACTCTCATGTAAACGGGGTCATTTTGCACCTGGAGAAGCTACAGCTGATCTATCTTGGCTACTGTTACACAGCATGTATGTACAACTGGAGCAACTCTAAATGCTGTGCAGTAGGAGGCACTGAATCTGATACTTTCCTCATGTGTGTAGCATTTTCAGCTTTACTTCTTTCCCCTCTTATTAGAGCCATTTTAGACAGCACCTTCTCATATTGGAATAGACCCGAAGAGTTAATTTAGTAAAAGTTTACATTTAACTGCAGCAGAATGCTTTTGCATGGCTGCTAGATTTAATTGTTGTGCTAATTCACTTTAAGAGGAACACCAGGTAACAAAGGCTCAAAAAGTCTGTTAAAATCCAAGAGCTCACCTTGTACAACAACCTGATTGCTAGGCACCAGTATCTGCTGGCCATCTGGAGTCTGTGCATACTGAAGGATGGTGGGGCCTTGCTGGGCTCCACCAGAGTTGGCCATGGAGACAGCCTGTAGTCCCTGAATTCCTTCAGAACCTGGAGTTGCCAGCTGGATTGTGCCATTGGCAGCTATAGTAACTAGAACAATGGCAAAGGTGAAATAAAAAATGAATGAGGCACAAGCTAAATTACATTCTTGAATATCATAAAGGATTTTTTGTTTTGATTTTGGTGGAAAAATCCAAAAATTTTAATAATCACTTGTTTGTTTGTTTGTGTTTTAGCTCTTCCTAGGGAGCTTGCTAAAATGAATGCACACCCTGGACATTCATACTTAATTATCATTCTCAAATTTGTTTTGAAATCAGTACTTTGATTATAAACACAACAATTTTTCACTTTAGAGGTTAAAGGGGAAGTTCAGGATTTTTGACATAGGGCCTCGTTTTCGAGTGAGCCAGGGTACTGCTTATCACTGAAGACAGTTTCAACATATTTCATTCCGTTATTCTATTTCCAGGAGGTTGCCAATGCTAATGCTAGTGTAAGTCAATAGGAATCTGCTAGCCTGTCATTAAAACCAATCTTATCCACTCCACAGAACATCCAAGATTCCGAGGCAAATCATTTATAATTTAAGACAATCTGTGTACACTCTGAATGCTGTGTTAATAGAATAATGGTACAAATAAAACTAATCTTTTTTGCATTTTGATTGTTGCTGCTGAGACACTTCACAAAGTTTTGCTTCCTGTATTTGGCAGCGGAGTGATGTCATCTGCTGCCTGAAGGAATCTGATTACACAAATATAAAGTCAAAACTACAGCCAAGTCTGAAAGGTATGAGGAAAATGTCAGATTTTAAAGACGATCTCTAACTTTTTTCATCAAACTGTCCCCATATCTCCATGAACTGGAAAACACTTGCAAAGGTAGTGACACTACCTCCCAGAAGCAAAGTGTATCATTCCGCAGCTGGTAAGAAACTAGTTCCTCGATATGTAAGGCAAAATTTGTCATACAAGGCTAGTTTTACTTTACTTTAACACACGAGTTTACTAGTTTAACACGGCATTTACACAGATAGGCTTGCTGATTTGCCTCGGATGTTCTGTTCATTAGGGGCTTTTGGACTGTAGGAACCTTTTGGAGTTCCTAACCTTTTTGGCAACCAGGCCGTTTTTTTGCGCATTTCGACATATAGGAACTAGGGACCTCAGACCACAGTTCCTATAACCTTTTTAGCTCCTACTCCGAGGCAGGGTCTTTTCAGGTTCCATAGGAACTGAAATACGTAGGTGTTTGGTGATTGGTAGAACTGGCAAGCCGCGCCCCTTACGTGAGCTCCGCTTCTTCCAGCCCCACCATATTTAAAAAGTCTCACAGCTGTTTACCTGTTTACGGAGATCGTAATAACAAGAACTAATACAATAGGAGTGTACCAATTCATTATTAAATCGATCACAATGGTGCACGTCCCAAATCGATAACTATTTTGAAATGTCCAAAAGCAATTATTTTCATATTAATTTCATGACCAAACACAGCTGCAAAGTATAGCAGTAGAATCTGCGGCTGCCGCCTGGACACTTTAGTCCAACATAAAAAAAAAAAAAGGGGGGAAGATTAAAAAAAAAAGGGTACGGAGTTCCTTTGGCTACTGTTAAAGAAACTAACAGGCGGGATACCGCGGGGGGCAAAACAGCTAGTCGGAAAAAAATAATTAAACCAAAAAAAAAGGGGGGGCTGCGGCGAACCAAAGGCGCCCACCGAACCGGCGTTTAGGAAAAAAAAAAAAAAAAAAAAAAAAAAAAAAAACTGCATTCTTAGAACCTCTCTGTTGAATGCGCCTATTAGCATCGGCGACCTCCTGGAAATAGAATAACGGAATGAAATATGTTGAAACTGTCTTCAGTGATAAGTAGAATCCTGGCTCACTTGTAAATGAGGCCCTAGGTCAAAAATCCTGAACTTCCCCTTTAATGAACACCTCTTTGATGTCAGTCTTTTTATACAACTGAAGTTGGAGGTAAAAGCTCTTACTGTACTGGCCGGTGCTGGTTTGGTAGATTTGAGGGGTTGTTGCTGTAACACCTGACACTCCTGTGGACGCTGGGCTATTGTCCTTTCCCTCAATATGTGTCACTTCCTCAGATGAAAGATCATTCAAGATTTTTCTACAATATGAGGAGAGGGGGTTGACGGATTGAGTTATGTATTCAGAAAATAAAATATTTTCTTCTGAATGTTCATTGTTGTGTTTTCTTGTTGTGTTTTACCTGTACGAAGGCCGTCTCGCCAGTATTTCTCTGGTCTTTTGGGTTGCCGCTCCACTGTCTGATGAGTCCTGTGAATCTTCACTATCTGTACCCTGGGCCTTCACAAGGAAAGGTGGATTAATAAGTACATGAAAGGAATCTCAAAATTAGCTGATCCCATGGCTACAGATGTCTTTTTTTGTCAAAACACTTGCTTCTTATTGAAAAAGTGCCTGCTGGTATTGTACTTGAGAAACCCCAAAGGATTTTTTTCCCCGCTAAATCATTAATAAAATTTAAATTTTTAAAAACCCACATAATTAGATGTAATATTTCTTTTCTCTTTGGAGGAGTGGTAGCCAAGTTCATCAACTATTTTTTTTTCTTTTTACCTTGATAGCAAAGGGCATATACTGAAACAACTATGAGAGTATTGCCCAGGCTCAAATGTAAGAGTGGGACTAATAAACACATCAATTTCATAACAGACCATTAGAGTTCAGACCTTAACCCCAATGAGAATCTTTAGGATCTGCTAGAGAAGGCTTTACATCAGCGGTCCGACTCGTATCATCAATACAAGAGCTTGGTCAAAAGATAAAGTAACTGAACAGAGGTGAAAGTTTTTACATTGTATGACTTACTCAAACAACGCTACTGTGTTTAAAAATGTAAAATGTAAATATTTTTTTAAAAAAGGTAGGAGTGCAAGACTTTTTTTTTTTTTAACTCACTTTTTTCCAGTGTTTTTTTTCTCTAGGGTATAAAAAAATCAGTGATGGTTAGGTCAACAGTTGATTATTTCTACAGCTTAAAGAACTTCCGTTTGCATGGCCAGCATTTCAAGAATACTTATACTGAGGTTTTGCAATTACAATTGCAGTAACTGGTGATTTACTTTAAATGTTTACTCAACCAGCATACACTTCTGACTTTTGGACCATTTACTGTGTTGTTATGCAACACATAGTTCCGTTTAAGCTAGCAGAGTACCTCCTCAGAAGTAGGATCTGAAACAGGGCTTACCAATTCTACATATTACAATGGTCCATGGTCGCTGTCTGTGACCACAAACTGTGGTTAGCTCAAACAGTTACAGGAGCTATGACAAAATTTATGGCTGACAGTTTACTTCATATCATTTTTTTGCATCTTTTGTTTACGTACATCTATAACTTGGATCAAGTCAAAGAAGATTTCTAAATGTGTGCTTAATCAAATCAGCTGGAAAATAAATTTCTACATGATTTGCTTAATTATTCTGACAGCATTTGGCAATCATATTGAGTAATCACATATTGGTAGTTTGTAGAGGAAAAATTGAGATAATGATATATTTATTAACAAGTCTCACCTGTGCAGTCTGCACCTGAGGGGACTGAATAACTGATGACTGTGCAGACTGGATCACTCCTTGAACCTGAAACTGACCCCCTGGCAGCTGCACAACAGCCACAGATGAACCACCCAGTGACATCTGAAAAAAAAAAAAAAAAAGAAGAATAATAATATCCAAGAAAAATTTCAAAAGGAGGAGAGATTTGTGTATTTGACAGAGCAATTAACTTAGTGTTTTTATGCATGAAGTCAATTAACGCACCCAATTTCTATATGTTAATAGTAATAATTATAATAGTAATCATTTTTATTATTACTACTATCATTACTATTACTCCTAAAATTTATGCAAATGTTCTTGTTTACCACATGGCTATCAGCAAGTAACATTAATATTACTTATATTAAGATATTTATCACTGATAGTTTTAGCATAATTCTGTAATAAAACTGAATTGGATAGTCAATATATTACACAAATAGGTGTGCACTGCTGTTATGCATATTTAAAAAAGCAATGGTTACCTAGTGAAATCTATCATCCTTGCTCTGAACAACTGTAAAATCTACAAAATAACGAACAATATGCCTGTATGATAATAGATATTTTAAACTGAAAACAGGAATTTTAACTCCCAGTATTTAGGTTAGGGATGGAAAAGGTCTGCTATACTTTCATAACAGGAACAGAGCAGCATTGATTGAATTTATTTAGAAACACACACATTCTCCAAACTTGTGACTGGTATTATACAGGTACTACCCAAAAAATTTGAATGTTTGGATGTTGCTGATTAGGACTTGCAGCTTTAGAAAACCTCAAATTCAAAATCTCAAAAAATGAGAATACTGTGAAAAGCTCCAGTATTATAGGCTCAGAGTGTCACATTCTAATCAGACAAGTAATCCAAAAGACCCCTGTAAGTGCCCTGAGCCTTTAAAAAAGTCCCTGTCTTGGTTTAGAAGAATTTACAATCATGGAGAAGACTGCTGATCTGACAGTTGTGCAGAAAATCATCATTGACTCCCTGCACAAGGTGGGAAAAACACAAAAAGTGATAGCAAAAGAAACTGGTTGTTCTCTGAGTGTTGTCTCAAAGCACATTAATGGACAGCTAAGTGGAAGGAAGACATGAAGAAGAAAACGGTGTACAAGCAGGTGGGCTGACAGCAGCCTGGAGAAGATGGTCAGGAAAGGGCCATTCAAAAGTGTTGAGGACTTCACAAGGAATGAACCTGTGAGCTTCATTAAGTCCAGCATAAACGCAGCCGTCTACCAGGACATTTTGGAGCACTTCACGCTTGCTTCAGCAGACCAGCTGTATGAAGATGCAGACTTCATCTTCCAGTAAGACTACCTGCCCACACTGCCAAAAGTACAAAATCCTGGTTCAACAACCATGCTTGATTGGCCCCCAAAATCACCTGACCTGAACCCCATCCAAAACGTGTGGGGCATTGTCAAGAGAAAGCTGAACGGGAAGAGACCAAACAATAAAGAAGAGCTCAAGGCTGTGATGGAAGCATGTTTGTCTTCCATAACACCTGAGATATGCTAGAAGCTGGCTGCAGCCATGCCACACCGGGTTAAGGCAGTCATTCAAGCAAAAGGGTCCCCAACCAAGTACTAAGTACAGATGCAAAATTTTACATTAGGAGGCCCGACTTTTTTGTATTTAAAGTCCTTTCTTCATTGATTTCATGCAATATTTAAATTTTTGGAAAGTAGAATTTAAGGTTTTCTTAAGCTGCAGCACCTAATCAGCAACATCCAAACAAATAAAAGCTTGAAGTTTATATTGATTTGCATATTATTTGTCTATACAATATGTAAATTGCACCTTTTAAGTTGAATTATAGAAATACATGAACTTTTTCATAATATTCTAAATTTTGGGGTGGTACCTGTATATATTCATATAATTTCTGGTTGGATCCATCTGAAATTTCAAGTTATAAGAGTTTGATAACTAACTATATAAATAACATTTAAAATGCAGCTTTGCTTCAGCTCAACTTTAGTGCTTGTGTAATTCTCAGCGCAACAGCTACTATGGCCATAAAGCAAGTCAGATATTATTTTTAATGGCATTTCCAAAGGGATCTTTTAGTTACCTGCTGGGCTATCTGTGAGAACTGAGAGGTTGTGATGGTAGTGGGAATGGTTGCAGCCTGTGATTCAGTGCCATTGCTGCCCTGCTGTACTTCTTCCATTGTAACTGGGAAGAAATAAATAAATATTACTGTTTTACAGTAGTTCTAGTTTAAGAACGATTGTCTGTGTCCGTGTTTGGCTGCTTGTAAGGTGCTGAAAACACAAAATTGTGGCCCATAATATTCAGTATCAACAGACACGTTCATAACTTAGTCTCCCTCTATAACACAAATCTTAAGTATAAAACATGTTTTTCTTTTCCTTCCTTTTGCTTTAGTAAAAAATTTGAATTTAACTTATGAAATTAAGTAATAATCAATTTCTTCTCTGGTTTGCTCGTATTAGCCAATGCAACTAACATTGACTCCGAATTACGAAACAGCCAGATCCAGCAGTCAGTGCTGTTAACTTTTTTTTTTTTTTTTTTTTTTACAATCAATGATCTTATAATATATTGCATAAATTTACAACGAGATCCCAATAATTTTTTTAAAAACTCATTGCTGTTACTTCCAGAATGTTCGCGCTCAGTCACATTATCGCAGCTAGTTAACAGTGGCTAACCAGTTAAGCGGATGTTATACACTTTAAAGCGTTAAAAACATTCAATTTAGAACAAGACGCTAGACAGACTTTGTTGGTCTGATATACAGGATGCACGAGCTTTTGTCCCAGTGAGCAAATATATGTAACTCTGTCACTGGCACGCAACTTATCGCGTCAAAAGACGTCAGCGATACGGGGAGCCATTAAGCTAACTACACCTTCCCTTTTCGTAAAACGGCGAGGAGTTGACTGAGCTACAGCCGCCATTACGGCTACAGCGGAGCATACAGCCAGACGAGCACAAAAGTACCGCTCAAGCCAGCCAAAATTTACCTTCTCAATGGACGTGTAACTGCTCTGGTTCACAGCGTGGAATTCGGACAATTCGTGCACAGACTTTTAAACGAAAAGTAACTAGGAAAGTTACTTAGCAGTGATGGCTAACAGCTAAAAACACAAAGATGTCAGCTAAAAAAAATAGCTGACCACTTTTTTCCCCAAAGGAAATGGGCGTGGCGACTGAGCAAAGACGACATTACGTAATGGTGTCTTTAGGCGTTTTGATTGGTGGAAGAGTTCGAACTACAAGCGCACAGAGAAAAGTATTTGTATTTATCTTTTCACGTGCGATTTATACTTTATTCTGAGATTAAATTGATCATAATGTACTTCCGCAGGACTCATTTTTAATAATATCCTCTCGTTCTGACATTGTAAGTAATTTTTTTAGAGGTACATTTGGAGAATTTAAAGTTCAAAGTACCCTACAGTATGCACATTTTAAAAAGAGCAATAGAGATAGTACATAATGTAGACTATCAGGTTCATAATGACTAACTTTAATTTATTGTTTATTTAACAGAGACCGTGTGCAGTTGCATGATTATAGAGCTCATTTCCATCTGCAGTTCCATCTGCAGGTAAACAGTAAACAGTAATACAGAATGGAAATGACATTAGATATAACAGAAAACAACAAATTTAAAACAAATTGCAAATACAGCTAAGATAATATAAAGCTATTAAAATACAAAAGTAACAATATTATCCGAATAACAGGATGAAAATATAACAAAAAAATATTATAAACTCTTTCTGATGTCAATAGCAACACAGTTTATGGAGTTGCTGATATGTAATACCTTGCAAATGTGTGTGCAAAGTATGAAATAATTTACTTACTGGTAACATACAATATTGCTCCAGGAGAGAGAAAGGGAATTAATAAAAATACAATAAGATGAAACAACATTGTGTTTGAACTACCATCTGAGGAAAAAAAATATATGCATTGCAATTTTTTTTTTTTAAATTATAATGGAAGGAAAGCTAATGGGTACATTCCTTATACACTTGTTGTGTTTTGGGTTGTGTTTTTTTTTTATCATCTTCTGATTTTCTTTTTCAGATATGCACATCTGTTTCCTTCTTTCTGTTGTTTCAACATGGGTCTGATTTGCAAGTTATTGATATATCTAATCAATCATTTTGAAAAATCAAAATGATTAGAACAATCAGGGGTAGAACTTGAAAAGCTTTTGCTTCTTTTTGCACATAAGTGTTAATCTTTTGTCATTTTTTGGTATTATTGTATTTGTACAGTTTGGTATTTAAAAGACTACTTGTTTTAGTTTCTACATTTTGTTTTTAATTCAAAAATCAATATTTGAAAAAATAAATTTTTTAATCAAACTATCATCAATGTTCTTTACATCAATACTTTACAATGCTTTTAGAAATTATATTATCTTAACCTGCTCCATGTGGTTTCACTGCTGCTTCTCTGTTTTTAGAGAAAGAACAGAGGATGTTATTCTGCATTATGGACCCCTTTTTCTGGGTGTAAGCGTCAATAATAGAATCTGTAGTTTCCACTCAGTTCAACATGAAGGTGAACTTCCTTTGCTTGAGTGTTAAACAAGCATTGTATGAAGAATCCCTATGAATGAACTGGATTGGAAAATGTGAAATTAAATTAAAACAAACACCTGGAACGATTAAATGCTTGTTTATTCTGCATTACTTATACATAAAGTATAAAACAAAGTACAATAAATCAAAATAGAAAATAAGTGAGAAAAAATGGGAAGGAGTGAACCACCTTAAATGACGGTGTATTAGTTAAACACCCCCCCATCATTAAAGATTAATAAGTGGATCACACCCTCTCGGAGCAAGTGTAGATTTCACCAAATAATTACAATACAACACACTAAGAGCGCATACACAAAATATTGACAGAACAACTCAAGAGAGATGAATACAGTCTTAAGTACACTACTGGTTAAATTTCATTAGTCCTTGTTAGTAACTAAAAAAAAAAATTATGAGCGTCACATCTAATGTGCAAGCTTTGAAATTAAATTGCACCTTCATTAGGATTGCATAGTGTGTAAGAACTCTGATGTTAAAAAAGTGGGAACCAGAAGAAGCCCTTGAAGACTTCCTAGCAAAACAGGACTCTGGCTGACAATAATTCCTCTTTATCCTCTTTAGGTTTGCAAGTTCTGTAGTGACAAGAAGATTCATTCTGACAAATGTCTACATTTTATGGGTACTATTCACAGATTGCACCATGGGACCACCTGGTCCATCCCTGTATTATGAGTTTTACTCCCTGAATAAATGGTTTCATACATATTTATCTCCCCAATCTGTGCCCCCAAATGAAAAGCAACTCAAACCAATTTCTTTTTGTGCCTGGTTGAGTCATGCAAACATTCTGCTGCAACTGTATGACACAACATTAAAGCTAAAATGAGGTGTTATTGAACTTTTTTTTTTTGTTTGTTTTCTTTTGATTTTTTTTCTAGGTTGAATAAAATGGGGAAAACCAAATATCAATATCAGACTGTATATGTCTAAAATTATTCAACACACTTAATATACCATGAAATGGAGATAATTAGTCCACACAGTAGAAAGCATCTGCATGTACCACCAGTGCAAAGTGCATCAGCTCATTCAGACCTAATGCTTTGTTTCAAACAGCTTTCTAAAACCTGAAGGTTTTCTGAAGACTGAAACTCTCCATTAAAACATTTTATCTCAGCCTCTGTAGAATCTAGAAACTTGAAATAATAATAATGATAATAATAAAACATATGAGAGGTTAAATCTTTTAACTTTTATTGTAAACTGTTGACTCTGCCCTCATTTTTATCATGACTTGAAAAACAATTCATGATCATATCTTGAAAATATTGATGCGATGAGTGTGTCACTTTATATGGGTTCATAAAATAATCATCCCTGTTTACTGTTAATCATTAAATACTTTTCTAAAACTGTGTTTGGTCTGGCTGAATGTTATGGAATGACAGCAAAAGTCAATAAAATGAGGGAAAAAAAAAACTATTTACAGGCTGAAATTAAGGGTGCATCACTAAAATACATTATAATCCATTACAAACAACTTTGAAATTATGGCAAGGAGCACAAGGAAAGCACAAGATTGCAGAAAATCAAATACATTGTGTAAAATGTCTTGATGCAAGCGTGTGTGTGTGTGTTTTTAAACCATTTTCTCTGTTATTTTCATTTGCCAATTAATGTTTTTAAATGTGGCTCAGCTTTGCAGCTGCATTGACAAGTGCTTATAAATCCAGTGACTGAATACAGAAAATAACCATGACACTTGTTTACTTGCTTCTATTGACTACAGTACCAACAACAATGGTTTTGGAATTCAAATTCATTATTTACAAAGTTGCACAAACACAAAACACAGTCTGAATGACCTTTCTGAGTTCTGAGAGGAAAATGGGCCAAACTCATTAATGCTTACGCCATTACCAACGTGTAATACAAAACTGAGGATATCATGCCGGCTTGGTAACACATTGGCAATGGATAATAGATGAACAATTATGGGCCTTCTTTTTACAAAATAACCTGGTAGCCTGAAAACAGTCATAACATTGGTTTATAGCCTTCTCAGCAGACACTTCCCCCCAGAGGAAGGTTAACAGTGATAGCCCCCCCAGTAAACTCTCAAAGCTCCTCAACCAATAGTCTTGAAATATTCTAGATGCTCCTGAAACATTAGTTATAATGCCTCATTGTTATAATAAAATAGATATTTTTTGAGAAAGTGCAATGTTATATCTATACTGACTAATAATGCTTTAAATTTATTCATCTTTATCATCACTTGTATAGCTAGTATACCCACAACAAAAGTACTTGTAACTGTTAAATCTTATATACAATCTTTTTTCTGCTACTATTACAGTCTCCCAGCCGGGTCATTCATCCAGAAAGCATCAACTGAGAGAGATGAGTCAAATGTTTTTACATTTATACAAAAAAAAAAAAAAAAAAGATCTGTACATTAGCACACAGTATCTAAAATACAAAGAGACCCTCGTAGTTACAGTACAGAATATGGCCTCTTTCCTTTATTATTTTGATCCCTTTTGATCTGTTAGGATTTCCTCTACTAGTCAAAGAAGACTACACAGCCATTAATAGTAAATTCAATAAAAATGAAGGAATGTATGGCTGAAGTTTAGTAAGGCAGGAAAGATATTAGAGCAGGAAAATCTATTTGGCTTCATTATCAGGGGAAAAATACACTTTTCTAAATATGCACACTGAGTTTGACAGGCTGCTGCTTTGCCCTCTTATTCATCCATGTCACTGAGAAATGACAAGGGCTCAGCACATGCATTAGTGTGAATTTATTTGAAAGCTGCATTAAAAAAAATATTTCAAGTTGTTGATTGAAGTTTAGCAGCTTTGTAGAGACAAAAAAGGGAACATGTTTGTGGTAAGTACAGAATAAGAGGACAGATTTCCACTAAGATAGTCCTACATTATTCATCATTAAGTAGATCTGCTGTGTTGCTTTGACCTTTCTCCAGAAAAAGTGCATCTGGGATTTTGCTTTTCTTTGCATTTCACAGTACATGTCATCTGTCCCATTTGCAAAATGTTATCTTTGTATAAAAACACAGTGAACAACTTCAAACGTGGCAGATCTAATCACAGACATGCAGTGGCCAAGATATGCTGGTGTCATATGGGGCTGGGTGTCATAATTTTGCTTTACACCCTGCCAAGCCAGTGGTCGAGCTGATGGTGCAGAAGACAGTGGATGATGGCCAAATAAACCCAGACCACCACAAGCGCTCACATGTTGTAAGCAACATAAATAGGATCGAGCTGGTCAGCGAGAAACGAGTCCCGAAGGTGCATGCGTTGCTTTTCTCCTCTGGAGTTGATGGGTATAACCCCCGGGTCCACAATGACCACCACACCAACGATTAAGTGGTGCTCCTCCAGGACCACATTGGTGATCAGAGGCACCAGGTCCAATGCATCCTGCTCTGAACCACACAGCTCCGACACCACCACCAGCAGGTTGGTCCATGTAAACACAGCACTGTGAGGAATAAGGACAAGGTGCTTAACAGCAATCTTAAAATCCTCAAGGGGAAAATTTCGGTTAAAGGCTATGAAATGCTCTTTATCTGGCAGCTAAGATTTTTAGCATCAAGGATTATTTTCAACAGAACATAATGTGTGTGAGGTTTGGCAAATAATGTGTATGAAGCATTCTTACCTCTCAGCAATACTCCGGTGAGCCCGTGACACTGATGTTTCAATGTCAATCGGGTGATAGCGCAATCCTCGTAGCTCCAGTGTCTCGTCCAGTGAGCCCACCACAAACAGAGCGTCATGTCGATCTGCGTGCAGAAATGGAGGGAACATAAGCAACCCAGAAAACTTTGCAGACTCATTAGAGGAAAATGTCTAATCAGTGTTGAAAATAAAAAAAAGACAAATGTCTATTTTGTTTTTGAATCTAGATATTAGCTTTGTTTGTTTACCTCCACTGGCATCCAGCAGCTCTGTTCTCTTCACAAAACCTAAGTATCCAGTTCTGGCCCATAATGTGTGTGGGTCTCCAAAGCTGAGCTTGGTGTTGAAGTGGTCAGCCTGAAGGCTCTCCTCTCCATAGATGGTGTAATAACCACTTGCGTTGTGAGGACTGTTCACCCAGATCTGAGACAGAATCGCACATGGTGCTGGTTTTAGAGAACAGAGCACCTTACCAAGTCCTCCTTCCCCCCAACCCCCCCATATTGCCATGCTGTTGGAGGAATGTCAATTCACGGCCCTCACCTCTCCCAGATGAGAGTCACCGAGTGGGCCTCTGGTCTCTGGATTAACGATTATGACCCGAACACCTGGGAGTATCTGCACATAAATGCAATAAATCAGCATTGCTATGACATAACATTTCACTGACTATCTACTCCACTAGGGTGTCCCACCTTGCCAGACTCCATTAAAGGAAGACTTTGAGGTGCTCCTCTCTCCACCAGCCTCACTCTGAAACAGCCAACACATGCAGTCATTCATAGTCAAAGATCAAAGGAGGAGTTTTTTAGTTCATTTTTAATTTGCTGCTGACAACACATTTAAAAGTAGTTGAGAGAGGGACAACAAAAGAGAGGAAAACTTATTATGTTTACATGTATTGATTAGGAAATTGCAAATCATTGAATTTAGTTTTCATTTACGTTTCATAAAGCATCCTACTCAACCTTTTTGAAAATGGGACTGTAGATTCAGGACTTACGGACATTATTCCTGGCTAAAGTCACTTGTGTTTACCTTTAAATGTTTTAAATATACTTAATAAACCAAAACGCTGCACTGTGCGTAATTTTTCTATAACTGTGACTTTTATCCAGCTAACACTTTATTCAGCCAAGCTTCAGAGTTTTATGTCATTTTTTGTTACTTTTCTCACGCTTTCTCAATCAAAGTTTTTTTTTTTTAACTGCATCATAATGCAAAGCCTTTTTTGAGTCCTATTTTGATTAAGAAAGATTAGCAAAAGCATTTTGTTAGATACAGTATGAGAGTCTGTCAAGCCTTTTTACAGTGGAAAATGTTAGAGGAAAGAACAGGAGGAGCGTTATAAGATGAGCCCCAAAACACAACTTCTTCATAAAGTACACTTTAAATACAATGTATACACATGACAGCTACATCCTGTCTTATAGAGGTGTTGAGGCTCCAACACAGAACAGCTTCAGTCATTCTAGCGATGACTAACGACTGTTGGTAAGTAAGTTTGTGTCTGGTTTGTGTTGACATTTTCCTCTTCGGGGGGAAAGCTGAATCAAACTACAACAGATAAATGCCTTTTATAACATAACAGAACCTACAGACCCCATCACTGTCTGAGTCAAAGGTTTGGGTTTTACCTTTATGTTTCATTAATCATTTAACTTTCATGTTAAATGCTTAGAATTTCTAAAGCTCGTAAAAGTAATGGGCTCTTTTAATAGTTGAAATGACTCATGTTATTACCTGTCATGGCGTAGAGACTTCATGTCCACATACACCGTACAGGGATCAGGACCAGTGGTGCCCTGTAACATACAAAAACATTTACTTACAGGTTCCACTGGTTTGCATTTTACATATTTCAAAATCCTGTCCTGCTGGCTTTTGTACCTGCAAGCAGACAGCCAGGTTGACCCGGGAGCCAAAAGCAGTGCTGACAGCTCTGGGAGACAGACCCAAATCTTTAAACAACTTGGAGAAGGACTGTGTGAGGGCGAGGCGAGGACGTTCTTCTGCTATCACCACGCAGCTCCGCACACATGACAGGTTCACTCCACGTGCCTAAAAAACACCCAGACATCAATATAATGTTCATGAATCTGAGAGAATTTATGATTACCTGTGTGTGGAGTCCTCACCTTGAGCAAATCCGTCTGTGTACCAAGCCCTTTAGTGCAGAGCTCCATGACAGAGTAGGAGCAGAAGGTGTCCCTGATTCGGTACTGACTGAGTGTGCTCAGCCACAGAGACAAACCACTCTCTAGTTCAAAGGGTGGAATCAGGATGGATTGATGACCTGAGTAAACACTGTAATAAACAAATCAAAGAAAAAAAAGTGGGTAAGAATCAGTCATCTCGGTGCATGACACAGATAATGTAGAAAGTGATGATTAACTGTACCTTGCGAGGCACCACAAGACAAAGCCCAGACCACAGTAAGGATCCAGACAGATGGCTATTTGGCGAGAAGAGTACAGTTCACACTGAAGCTTTATGGAACGACAAAGTGCACTGACTGCTGCATGAGAGATCTGAGAACAACAAACAGCAAAAATAATGAGAAAAAAAGAGTTAATTTTGCAATTTCTTTTTAAAAAATGTGGTGCCTCTGGAAGCAAAAGTCTCGTCATTATCTAAAATAATAGACTGATGCAGCACCAGCTAGTAGTTGAACACCCATATACTCATTTTGAGTGAGTGCAGTGAAAGTTTTGGCTCGTCTTGTATGTTCCAGCCATAAATTATGTTTGGATGTGTGCGTCTGTGGGTTTGGAAAACCACAAGCGGACACTGCTGGCTGGTATTTTATTTTACATCACTGAACAACAGATGTTCAACTAATATTAAACGCAGGCAGACTGTGAGGATGGTTGCAAATGTGTTTTAACCATCAAAGTAAATTCTTTCAAAAACGTCTCTCTGTGACAAACCTAAATAAAGAGCTGCTCTGGAACCATATGGAGTGAATGCTTGATTTATCTCTTTAGAAAAATAACATCCCCTACTCCCCCTTAACAGTTAGAATTCCTGTTTTACTGGGACTAAGTTGAAGATATTTGAAGACAAAAACATGTTAATCTGATTTCTTTTTTTTTTTTTTTTTTTTTTGGTAAACAGATGTCTAAAGATGCTAAACTGGAAAACACAGTGGATCCTTCTTAAATAACTAGTGTTTGACCAAGCATGCTCCAAAAATGGCTCCACAGTAATGTTGCTCTCTTCCTCCCCAGAGGTGTTATTGCAGCAACATGCAGCCTGGCCAGCCTATTTAAAGCTTGAAGTTGTCTCATGTTATCAGTGGTGATGATGGTGTGATAACAGAAACGTTCACTCCATTTTTTATTGCACTTTTTTTGTTAGTGTCCTTCGCAGCATGTAAATAAATCATCTATTTTTTTTTTTTGCATCTAATCGCCTCAATAGTGTTCAGTTTGTGGGAATCCGTTCATTTTTATTCATGTTGCAGCAACGTTTGGCTTTATCTTTTGCATCAGACACAAACAACTGGCTGCTGCCATGTTGTTTTACACCAGTCTTTCCTTGCTCAACATTTAATCTTTAATGAGCATCAGATCTCAACAAGCTCTTCACTGCTGGTTCAGTGTTTATGCAACAAAAGAGACATGCATTTACTTGCAACTTAGGCTCTAGATGGCTGTTGTAGCCTGAGGACATGACATGGAAGCTCTTATAATCTCAACATGCAAAGACATGTAAAAAGTAGCATTTCTCACCTTGACTCCGGTGAGCATGCCTGTGGTGGACACACTGAAGTCCAGATAAGCTATCATCTCTGCTGTAGGTGGTTTATAGATCTGTGGAGGCCTGCGTCGAGGAAGGTCATCTGCAAACAACAAAAGTGCAGAGTTTAAAGGGAGCAGAGAAGTCATGATGCCATATAAAGCAATAGAGATATCACAAACACTCATCATTATTAGCTGTATTTTGCTCATTGCCGATTCATGCAGTAGATTCAGACATCATGACTGGGCATTGTATTGGATCTAACTGTTACCAATAGATGCTTTGCCCACAGTAGTATGAAAGAAAGAAACATACAGTTTGGTACAAAAAGAAAAGTAAAGCTGAAATAGAGAGAAGATAAACAAAGGAGTGTATTTATAAAGCCACAAATCTACCCATTGGAGAGTTATACCTACAGACAGCAGTGCTGAGAAAAATGTTTGTCCAAGCCTTGCAAGACTAGTAAACTGTCTTCAGGAATGGACACCAGTGACTGTAATAGATTTCTTACTTTTTACCACAAACATACTGTATCTACTTTAATATACCAGTTATTAAGAACAAATGAACTTGGCACATTTAAGCTTACTCTTAAGTCTGAATTCAGCTGTAAATGTCTGACAGCTGATGGATTCAGTGTTAGTTTGCACATTAAAGCTGAGCTGAAGTGATCACGATGGCATGTTTCTGTATTTAGATAATGAGGATTTGTTAATTCACTTTGTAACGTTTGATTTTTTTTTTTTTTTACCTGTATCAATGATTGTTGGCCAAGTTTTAATGTTGACAGAAGCTGCAGCCTCTTTGGAGCGCAGAATCCTCATGAGGTTTTGAGTGGTAAGAATACACGCAGCTTTACTGACCTGGCAACAAAACACAGATGTGATTAAGTGAACAAGAGAAGCTGCTCAAAAAACTGTGGTATTACTGCAGTCTTGCAGGGACACCCAAAGTCTCCCACCTGAGACCCACTGGAATGCCAAAGGGTTAGATGAGTGACATAAACCCATACACACAACATGAGTCATACTTTTTGAAACAAAATTTTCTTTTGTTAATTGGTGAAAGATGGTTGCTCATTTACCGTGTAAGTGTGAAATATGGCTAATTACTGCAGGAGCCACTTTATGTGCAACATCTGCCCTCAGAATCTAGTAGATGCAGTTTGTAGATGAAGAGATTTTGGGATCTAATCAACTTTTTTGTTGGAGCACTAGAGATCTATTCAAGTTAAGAAATGCAACCCTAAAAACTGAAAAGGAATCCAGATATGTTTCAGTATGCAACACCCAGCCACAGAAAAATCTTAGAAGTTAACCAAAGTCTCCAAGCTGATTTTCCTCTCTGCAATGTTTGAATCAAACAGGATAACACACATGCATACAGACAAACCCAAATGTAAAAACATAAGCATACATACATCAATAATCATCCGAACAGTTGGCAGTGTGGCTGCCAGGTTCTGAGGGTGCGGCGGTCTGACGTTTACTGGAACACATCCAGCATAGAGGCAGCCGTAGAAAGCCGCAATCAAATCAATACCTGAGAAAAACACAAAAGACGAGATTAAAGTTTAAAAAAAAAATCATCAAGGTCTCATAAGAATCTCAATGAGGAATTCTAGATAAAAAGGCAGAGGGAGAACTTACCAGGAGGATAGAGCAGCACTACGTTCTCCCCAGTGTTAATGCTGCCTTTCTCAGTCAGTGCTGCAGCTATCTTCTCTGCTCGCTTGTGAAGCTGGACGCAGGTCGCCGTGCCCACTGTCATACCCTGGGCGATGGGATGGAATAATCAACACCAATAATAAAGTAATATTTTTAAAAAGAATCATTTATAATGATCAGACTTAAAAGCAACTTAAATGTGGGCACAGAAGATGCATTTCCCTCCCTGGTGTACAGTCAGTTTGGTACCTTGGCATTAAGAAGAACATAGAGGACATGGTCTGAGTCTGTCTGGGCCCTCCACTGTAGAGCCTCTGTCAAGTACTGATGCTGCAATGAAATTAGGAAAATAATTATAGACTACATCTGAGCATCTACTTTAAAATTGTGGATGTTATTACAAATACAACCATCAAGGGCAAAGTCAAGAAGGGTTTTGTGCTGATGGAAAAAGAGAATTCAATAAGCTTGAAAAAATAGAAAAATAAAGTGGTGCTTAGAGAATGCATACCTTCGCAGATAGCTGTCTAGCATAAATTATCACTTGCCACTGCCAAATAATTTACCACTTACTCTTAGCCAATGGAGCTCTTAAGATAATGAACAATAACTTAAGATGTGAACGGTAAAGTACATCTGCAGTATGCAGGGACAAACACAGCGGGAAAAAAAACACATGCTCAAAAAAAAAAACAAAACAAGCATGGCAATTCTTCACAAACACACATAATAATGGCCACAATACATGCACAGATTAGAGCATAAACAGAATAAGCACGGGTGTGGGAAGATCCAAGAGGGAGAATAATTCTTACCATTACTGTGGGCCACATACAGAGCTACATCCACAGGGAAGAGACGAGGGCAGAGAAAAAGAAAAATCCAGATTTTTCTAAAAAAAAAGACTGGCCTGTGCTGGAGCTTTGATCATGGTTACGGTAGGAGTGGAAAGTCTTCAAACCTCACTCTTTACTTCACATACACACTTTGAACATTGCTGTTAATCACATGCACATGATTCTGACAGCTTCTGGAGGACATGCTGTTAATAAGCTTTCAGATTTAGAGTTACCAGCTGGTTAAAAGTGTGAGTCTCAGTGTTAGAGCCAAACTACCTTCCGGACAAGATCCTGGTCCTCGATCATGCCGAGGTCCCTCCCTGCAGCCTGGGCAATCCGCTTCCCAGCCACAAGGTTGCCCACCATAACAGATGCAGGACCTACACCCACTGCAGGAAAAAATAAAGAAGGATAGGAAAAAAGCCAGAGACAGGGAGAGATATATAAACAGGACATCTTACAAGGAAACACTAGTAACATATTTCATATTAGTACTTTTAAACTATGTTCGAATGCATCACTGCTCTCACTTTCATCTCACATGAAAGGTTTGGTTGGGCCACATGACCGGAATTCTAAATATTCTGGATACTAAAGAGGTTTTGCAATGACTTAAGCCTTTTATATCTACAAATGCAGCAAGCAGATGCAAGGATCCTGCATAAGGCTGTATTAAAGATTTGTAATCTATGTGTTATATGTTTACCTCCTCACAAATATTACATCTAATGTTCATGTTACCTGGCTGCTTCTGGCGGGGCTTGGGCAGGTTGGTGACACAAGTATGGGGACACATCAGGATGTTGCAGGGGTGCAGGTTGCCTTCCAAGTAGAACTGTTTAGTGTCAGAGATGTGGATGCCACCCAGGGGTGTTTTGGGTAAAGTGTTGGCTGGGACCAGAGCCAGACAGTAGAGGCCCACCTGGTGGATGCTGTCGATAGCCTACAGAGGAAACCAAACAAGACCGAGATGGTTGCGAATTACTGGCATCATGCATGCTGTGAAAATATATGGCCAATAAGTTAATAAAACTACAGAACTTCCAAAAAGGAAAACTAGTGTAAGACTTTGGAGGACAAAACAGTGATCTTTTCTTAATATTATAAAGATGTAAAGTTTCACAAAAACAAAAAAAAAAGATTGAAAGAAGATGGTGAGAGGATTTACCTGAAGCACTCGGCTCATCCACTGGAAACTGTCCTCCTCGCTGGCATCTGGCCTCTGCTCTGCCACAATTACAACCCTCTCATCGTAGAACACTGTGACTGAAAACACAGCGATCCTGACATGCACAAACACAAAAAACACACACATATACTGAAGATTATTTAAGGCTCCAATGGTGTGACTCAGAGATATGGTTGATTAAAATGTTATAGTTTAGAACGGTTGTGTTTCCTCTCCACCACTAGATGTCATTAGTGATGAATTAATATTTGCACTTGACCCACCAAAGAGTTCATCCTCTGTGTTTTAATCACGATGAAGAATTTCTCCTCACCTCCCACGGTAAACTGTCTTAACTGGCTCCACGGCGAGAGCAGTGGCCACCAGGTCGTCAGCGTTGTGTCTCCGTCCGCTCACCATCAGCAGACCCTCAATCTTTCCCACCACAAAGATCAGACTCCCCTGTGCAAGGCCAAACACCCAGCAGTCATTATACTGTCAGTAAAAGAGAAATGGCCTCTCAATAATGAAAGTCGTACTTACTGGGCCAACAAACCCCAGGAGACCTGATCGCACAAATGGAATCTCTCCAATGGGAACTCCATTAGCATTAACCGGTATCACCTGAGCACCATGACACACACAGAGACAGGGTGGCCATATTACACAAAAGAAATTAATATTTTTGCTCAACTTTCCTGAGGCACATTTAGTCAGAACATGCTTTTTGTCAGTTTTTCATACCTCAAAGGTGTTTTTGGTGAGTCCAGGCAAGCCGTAGTACATGGTGCCTCCGGCACGGGAGTTGATTATTATTTCTCCTATTTCATCTGTTTTACACAACTGAGGAGGCCCATCTGGCCTAACTATACACATCAGAGCTGAAAGAGGGGGGGCATCAACATTAGTAGAACAAAAACTTCCTAATTAAATGCCTAAAACACCAAACTGTATTGTTGATACTTCGATTCCTCATGACTGATCCCTCAATAAAACTATTTGACAACAAATGCCTAAGACAATCACAATGTAGATTTCAGCCTCTTAGGAGCATTAACAGGAGCATTTTAGAAACAATGAATTGTTTGAGTTATGTTTGTGAGCAGAAGTGAATGCAGTTATCTTCTGTAACAGGGATGAGAAACACATACATGCTGAAAATGATAGTTCTAGCCTGTCCTTGCAATCTTTAAAAGGGGTCTTTTTGACACCAAAAATGAGGCAATTGATACATAATACTATGGGAAAGTCCAGGGAAGTAAGTGCAAATCTGAGAAAAAATTATCCAAGATTTACATGTCAAATGCCTCTGGAGTTATTTCCTAACAGCTGCAGATTCCAAGATTATCAACACAAACAAGCGTGAATAAATATAACTTCAGTTATTGGGAAATATAGCAACTTTGCAGAGGCCTACAAGAACACAGACTAACATGCAAGAAAGAAGGTTCTGCTCCAAACAGAAAGGTAATAACAGCTGATGTCTGAGAATCCATCCTTTACTTGTATTTGTTTTTCTACTTGTATCTTTTTTTTTCCCCTTGTAGAGCAACAGCTCGGAGATTACAACTTTTTGAATCTGTTCCTGTAAGTACACACATCTGCTCTCATATGTCAAAACATGACAACTCTGCCCTCTGAGCTTTGAAACACTTGTGAAAAATGTCTTTTAAAACTTGTAGTTGTATCTGTAGAGGAGAGCGCAGAGTTTGATTGTGCAGGTTTTCGAATCATGTCCTACAAGTTCTCACTTCAAATTGACATGTTTTTGCGTGATGAACCATATTTATTGTCATACAGTTAACTTGCGAAAGAGAATATTTTCCTGAATGTAAATCTCCAGATGTGTGCAAAAGGATTTTAGAGCTTTGCTGCAACATAATTCAAATCAGTGTTTCACATTATGTTCATCTTTGAGCTTAAATTTTTAACAAAACACTTGATAAAATTTTCTCATAAGCTTTTGCTTGTCGCACTTTGCTCTTTACTCGCATATCTTTCCTTTTATCCTCACCTCCAGGCATCACGTGTCCCACATCTTGTACAGTCAGAGCTGAGTTCTTATCCTCCGTATTCACCCTGATGACACCGTGACTCAGGCCGCCCATGGAAAGGATAGCGCGAGCTGGGAGGGGTGCTCCTGGCACTCCTGGTCTATACGAGCAGACACGTTGATCAAACATGCAAGTTAACATCTAGCTAATCTGCTTATTGTATTTATCACTGATCAATACACTTCTATGCCATCTGTATTAGTAAAACTGTTTTGTCTCAGTTAAGGGGCTCATATAAGGGCTATTTACAGGCTCATGGTATTCTTTTGGGGATATGCTAGAAGACATTTACATGCTTTAATGGTCAAAAAAAAAAAGTTTCATTAACTGCACTCCTGATTAATCCCCTCTTGTGATTTTCTACGTGAAACACTGTATTAGCTCGCACCTTATGGGCCCTTACTGAAAGGCCTGCTCTACTCTGGTCGCTGCAGAGTGTGTGATAGCGACTCATTCTTTCCTTGAAGGCAAAACTAGTCACTTGCTATTCATTGTGCTAATGTGTAAATTCAACATGGTGAAACAATGGGAAAAACTCAAAAAGCATCACTGAATATGGTGTGTTTTGATGGGCTAAGTGGGTTTGACGTGAAACATGGGTACGAGAATGATCTTCTTTCTTGTTTTCAATTAGTTTTTTCCTTTTCAAGAGGAAAAAAAAAAGTGAAATACCTGCGTATAGCTACTGTCATGGCCTCAGGAGAGGTAGCACAAGGACAGATAACTTCAGGCTTCAGCCCGTGTGACTGAAACACATTCAGGAAGGCATCGCAGGAAGAGACCGACCCTGGAGAGGAAGCGAGAGACTTTTCCACAGGTTGTCTCTTATTTATTCCATTTGAACAAACAAACACAGACTCATGAAGCCGCCAAGCACAGAGTACTCACAGGGGTTAGCACCATCAGCCACAATGAGCATTCTTAGTGAAGCAAGGCTGATATCTCTCTGGTCCCGATGAGCCATCATGGCCCAGTGCAGGTCACGGCACTTCACCAAAGCCACACGAGCTGCACAACAGTAGCATCACACAGCACATCATTCTACCATCCTTTCATGTAACATTGCTCCAGGTAAAAGTCATGTGTTGTTTACCTTTCTGGACGTGGACCCTCTGTACCCAGGAGAGAGGACAAGCTTTCATCACTGCATAGGGAACACTGATCGTGTGTATCCTGTTCATTACAGCCTGGAAAAGAAATAAGGACATCATGTAATGGGCATCAATTATTGTAGTAAGAGTAAATTTCTTCATCTAACTTACAGTAATTAACACCCACCGTAAGAACTCCATGCCATAAGCCCATATCTTTTTTGAAGTCCAGGACGTTCACTAAAGTTTCCCCTTAAAATGGAAACAGGCGTTAATTCAGCTGTGCTGATAAGAAAACCTTTAGGTAATGGATGACAGAATCGCCACACGACTTACCCTCACAATAGTTGCAGGCCTGGGTCAGTGCCTGGCAGTGGGTCAACATGGCCACTTTAGATACAGCCACACCCACAACTGTGCCCTCTTTACTCGCCTTGTACTACAAAGAGACAAGAGGATGAGGACAACCTGTGCAAATCCCCACACAGTGGACACAAAGCCCGCTTTTTATGATTGATAATTTCATCATGACAGGAACAAGTGTTTAAAAAATTCTCAGTCATCACAGGAGGTGACATAACAAGCTTTTACCTCTATATACGCAGGGTCAGTGTTTGCAGTGGGTATGTGCGGCTGCCAGTCTTTTGATGGTTTGGTCAGATATTTTGAATCTGTTATCACCCACTTTAATCGAGGCCATCCTGACAGAGAAAATCAGAAGAAGAAATCAAGTCAAACATAACTATTTAGAGAGGAACATCATTTTAATTAAAAGTCAAGATAGTCTTTATTGAATGCAAACAGTCTGAATGTGACTTAGTCAAGGCAACTATATGTGTTATAAGCAACATAATAAATACTCCACTTATAAGACAAAGCTTGCTGACCTTTGAACTGCAGTATTTCACCAGTGGGGGTCTTGGGTAGACCTTTCAAACAGATTTCACTTGTCAGAGCCAGACCAACACCACAGCTTCCAAGCAGGAAGCCCACTTGGCTGATACCTGCATCCTAGAAACAACGCACATGGGAGAAAGAACCACACTTAAAAATATTCGAAATGAAAATATTTCTGCTTATGTACAAATTCATATGATGATTTTCATACCTTACGAGACAGTGGCACCTCAATAGGTACAGGTATAACCTCAGCCAGGAGGCAGCCATAGAAAGCCACCCAGAACATTCCTGGGTCACTGTTTGGATAGACGAGCGCCACCTACCAAGACAATTTGAGTTTAGGATAATTTTATGCAAGATCATCTCTGTTTTTGTTTAGAGCTGAGCAAGAAATTTATAGATTATAGAACATAAAGCACAGAGGAGTCTGATGGAAATATCTTGCAATAATTTAGGGGATACTTTGTCATAAACTGAAGTTCAGGCTAATCTGCTGTGCAGAGAAGATGTTCTGTTTTGAAGATGCTCTGACCCAGTCACCTAGTAATTTGTGTCATGCCAAAATAATTCAAAACATTTTGTTTCCAATTGCTCCTTTCAACTGCATTGGGATGAGAAAGCTGGTGTTATTCGCTTCACTCGTCTTTGGATTTTACATTGTGGCTGAACAGCGCTACTGTAACTGTGAGTCTGCTCCCTCACCCTGTCTCCAGGTTTGAGGATTTGCTCGTTCTTGGTGCCCAGCTTGTTTAGGAGAGTGTACGCCAGCTTCACACTGCGACTCCACAGCTTCCCTATCAGACAGAAGGTGGGGAGGGAAGAAGGCAGTCAGGAGGGTGGGAAAAGACATCTTACTACTGCCAGGAAAATCTCATGTCACAGGGTTCACACATTTTGTACTATCAGTTGCTTTGGAAATAACACAGCATCTCTCATTTATGACTTCCAGCGACAACGAATGACCACTGTGAACACCTTTGTGTGGCTTCTGCACCTTAAATAATTCAATGATGTATCTCACCATAGGTCAGTGTATAGAGTGGCTTGCCAGTGATGTCCAGAGCAGTGAGAGCAGGGCTCTTCCCCTGAGTGGCCCCCCAGCGAGCCAATGCTGCCTGCAGCGCTGGGGGCCAGTTACTGACTACTCCCAGAGGCTCCCCTTTTACTGGGATGATCTGACGGCCCTCCGGCTTCGGTGTGTTAGGGTCCGGCTGGGGCACTAAAATAAAGACAATAAAGAAATATTTTGGCATGATGGGTACATTAATGAGATCCAATATTATGCGTCGCAGCTTGCCTGTACTGTACTCTTCTGTATGTAATCCTAATCTGTCATTGACTCTGCTATGAAAATTGTAAGAACATGTCAATAAATACTTTTTACAGAAAACTGGCCGCATCCCCTGTTTTAAATTATAGATACAAGCTGCATTAAGTCACAACAACTTCATGTGTGACAAAGCATTGATCAAACTTCACTATGAGTTTCATAAAAATACAAAAACAAAATAAAACAGTCCTTTAATATAGATACACAAAAATGATCAATTAAAAACATTAACAGAAAACAAATGATGCATAAGTAGACTTTGCAACACATATATTGTTGAAATTGGTAGCCTTGTGCAGTATTGATGGTATTGATGGCTTTTATCTGATCTATCAATTGGTGAACACATATGGGTCTTTTCCATTACAGCTGCACAGGGCAACTCACAGTAAGCATCTCACAGTGCAGACGAACCAAGACATGGCTGTTCACTGCCCTTATCTATGCCGCTGTTTGCTCTTAAAAAGAAAAACTGGATGTGGATCAAGTCATGGAGGTGTTGAAGTTTGAGGTGAAGATGTTTTACACCACAGAAGAAGTTGGAGGTGAGATAATCATAACTTTTAGGAAATGTGGTTCCTCTGCTGTTTACTTGGAACCTAACAAGCTAGCCACTCGGCTGTTCTTGGTTATCTTTGTCGATAATCATGAGCGCATGCGTTCCTGTGCCCTGGAGGCGTGGTTTTGGGGAGGGGGGTGGGGGGGGGGGGTATATTTTTTCAAATGTAACTTGCTTGAACTGTTTTTCCAGGATCCCCTACCCTGCCTTTGAGCGGGCATTTTTGAGTATTTTCTGGACTATAAGTCGCTCCTGAGTATAAGTCGCATCAGTCAAAAATTGCATCATGAACAGCAAAAAATCATATATAAGTCGCACCAGACTATAAGTCGTAATTTATTTATTTGTTTAAAATAGGGGGATTTTCGAATTTTTCATATCCTACTTGTTACTACTAAAAATTACCCAATTAGTCCAATTCCAAAGTTAATGCCTGTAAATGATCATCAACATCATAACTAAGAAGGATAAAAATGTTTTTGAGGATTTGTTCCCCACACAGCCAGATGTCCAAAATGAACTCCTCTCACTGAGATGAGGCTATTTTGGGATTTTTGCCCTTGGAGCAGAATATAGTTGTTACAAGCCTAGAGCGTCCTCTTTTGGCATTAGACGGTAATAATTACTCCTTGGCTCATGTCAGTCATTCTGAATCGATACCTAAAAATATGTAAAATTGTATATATTTTCATATATAAGTCGCACTGGACTATAAGTCGCACAAGCAACCAAACTATGAAAAAAAGTGTGACTTATAGTCCGGAAAATACGGTATGTTTCACAGGAAAAAGGTCTTCTTTTCAATCTACTTCAAGTGTTTGATGAAGCTTGTACCTTGGACGATCTCTTCCGAGTCGTCGGTGAAGAACTCGCTGAGAGGGGGCCTCTTAGGTCTCTTCAGAGTGTTGAGCAGCTGCTGGATCTTAGTGGACACTCTGCTGTTCACAGGAACTCCTACAGTCAGGGTGAAGGTGTAGGGAGGCAGCAGAATGGAGAAACATACAGTCACACATGCCATTGCTCATACAGTCACAGACACGACCTGTTCAAACAGCTTACCATCTCGTAGCTTGCTGTTCTTCATTCCAATATAAAACTTTCAGTAGAATTTAATCCATCATAACAATAAATCTTAATTGATTTCAATCATTTTTTGGAAATGAAAAGCAGCAGCATGGGTGGGTGTCATCAACACAAGGAAAGTGGTGAAATCTGGGATTTTTTTTTTTTTTTGGTTTGGGATCACACATGAGGATCAAGTTTGTGCATGGACATTGTATTTGTTGCATATCCATCTGTAATCATCTACTACAAACAGCAGGAATAGTAAGGGTTCAGGAAACACATATGACTACAGACATTATACATTAAGGGTTTCCTTACTCTGCAAATTACTTCTTCCTACCAGCCAGTCAAATAAACATGAGAGGATGGAAAAGATCAAGAAGAAAAGAAAGTGGTAAAGTCTGATTAATAAAACACTGTAAGTAAGCACTTATTTTATCAGAAAGAAGCTCTCGCTAAGATAAAGACTAGTAGAAGCCTTTACCATCCGCCGTCTCCATCATGCTGGATCGGCTCTGCCCGCGGCTCATTCCTCGGACGACAGCTTTTGACGGAAGGTCCACCCGTGGGCCTCTGGCTGGAGGGGCCACGGCTGTCACATCCGGAGGAGGGACGCTGTTCTCACTGTGGGCTGCAGGAAAAACAAGATTTCTTAAAGTTCTCATCTTGATGGAAGGAAGCAGAACTACCAGGTGAACGAGAGCAAAAAATAAAATATACTGTGAATATAATATTGGCGGCTTTCGGACTCTGGGGGTTAGAAATAAATATGTTCTGGCTTGAGCTGTTCAGTTTTGTTGGTTACAAGCATGTCAGATTTAAAGTGTCTCCATGGAGGGCTGAGGTTTCGAGAAACATGAATGGACAGCGGATTTCTGCTTTTCCACCAAAAGATCATTGAAAAGTTTAAAAACAATGTTCCTCAGATAAACATTTGCATTTCCCTCCTTCACCGAGCATTATATTTTTAAATCAGTCAAGAAATCAGAGGAATTTCAGGACACGAATAGTAAGCGTGCAAGCCTAAGTTGGACATAACTGATCTTCAGTCGTTCAGTCATGATTACCCTGAATCAAGAAGCATTTACCCTACAGAACAAGATGTTGACTGTGAATTCATTTTTAGCATTCTCTCAGGAAAAACAAACAAACAAACAAACAGAAAAACAGAAAAACCTATTAAAACGTTACAATTTCCCCCTGGAACACTTTTCAGTGGTGCTAAATTTAAAGCCATTTCAGGAGCAAGGAATCCCTTTGGGAAACCAGTTCAATTCTAAAATATACTGTAGTTTCTGTATAATCACAAAATGCTAAGTGAAATTTTACTCTCTGGGCTCGAGGCAGAGTAAAATGTAATCAAAGTACGCACACAGTGCTTTATTTTTAAAATAAACAGGATCCACTTCGCTTTTCATTGACTGACTTCCTGCCTGAACGATCTGCTCTGTTTCAAAGCGACAGAATAGTTTCCGCACAATTATTCTGTGTCTGGTGATCTAACCTGGACATGTAAGAGCACACGTGAAGACCATCATTTGTGAATGAGTACTGAAAGGCCTGTTCTGAATTATATATTTCTTCCAAAGAATTATTGGCATTTTTGTTTATGTAAAAAAAAAAAAACCTGATTTGACAATGTAACATAAGGTCAGTTCTGTTTAAAAGTACCCTAATCTGGATGAAACCATTTAACAATAGAAACACGTACTGTGGTCTAATAAGTATCAGTTGTTTAAGGAAGAAATTGGAGCTTTAGTTCTACATCAAGGATAAAATGGACCATTCAGATAGTTAACATTTACTGATGTCCACATCCTGCTGCAGATCTGAGCGTGTGTTTAATAGCAGAATGGGACAAATAACATCTAAATTTCTTTATTACTTGTACCCGCAATGGCAGAAAATCTCTGAGTATTGTGAGATGGAATGATAATATTATAAAGTAATAAAAGCTGTACAGTCAGGACCTTTATTTTACCAAGTTACAGACTTAAAATGCAAAAATTGATGTCTATTAATAAAGCCTGTCAAGAAAACTACCACAGCTCTTGACAAAAACTAAAATATAACTAAACAGAGAGGTTCAAATATATTCTCACTCTAAAACAATATAAAAGAAAAAAAATCTACCAAATAAACTGCATCGTTTTCTACTCCTTTTTGGTTGCCATAAGAATGAGCAAATTCATCAAAAAAGTTCTCTTCATGAGCTATGACGCTTCGCCTCAGGAACAGCTTGGGAACTTGTTGGACAAATGCATGCAACACTTGGTGTCCATGAATATTTTAAGGAAATCAGCCTCACCGATGCGACTCTGAGCCAGCATGTCTGTCACTGCTGCAGTGCGGCTCTGCTCATGCAGCTGGTGGTGGGGTTGATACAGGGGCTGGTACTGCGGCTTGTACTGAGGCTGTGGCTGAGCCTGAGGATGGCTCTGAGGCTGTGGCTTGGCCTCGCCGTGCGACATGGTGGAGGAGGCTGAGGAGGAGGTGGAGGAGCCTTGGGCAGAGCGGTTGATCCAGTCTGGGCTCTGCAAGTTGGGATTGACCAGAGGTGGCGGAGCGACCATTGATGATTGTCTGCGCGCCGATGTCTCATCTTCAGAGCCTGACGAGGAGTCTGAATACAACATGAACATGCAGCATTGTCACCACCTGGGTACATTTATATCTGCAATGTCATGTTAGAAGAAGAGAAGAATAGGATTGGCTCTTTTTGTGTCATACCTGGTGGTGTGCGAGTTTCAATGGGAGACTGTACATAAGTGGACCGCCTTTTGGTGGGCATTGGAAGAGCCATCTTCTCTTCTTTATGCTTAGCCAGGGCAGCTTGTACTGCTTCAGAATGGATATCTGCGTAGAAAGGGAACAATACACATTCAGTTAGATAACAATCATTTCCCTGAAAAAGATGAAAAAATAAATATAATTTTTTTTGGATTCACTGGATTATTTAGTAATATAAATGATCCAGTGCTGCTCAAATAATAACAGAAGCTGCAGGACTTCTAAATACCTAACATGAGAAACCCTTGTATGACCTGCGGACTAAATTTAGATCACTGCAGTGACATTTACAAGCCCAATTCCAATTCCTCTCCTTGGCTTAATGCCTCCATTGTGCAGCATTAAGATGCCCTTTTCTTTAAGGGATCAAGAAGAGAACAAATAAAGGTTCTCCAGCCCTTAAACTGGGCTGCTGGGGGGATGCCTAAATAGATAACCCCTACTCCTTGATCTTCAAAAAGAAAAGGGGCAGCTCGTCTACCCAAGAGAATGAAAAAAATGAAACCAGTAAGGCCAAAGGTGGCAACTAAGAAGAGGCCTTAGCTTTTATTACAGCTTCTATGCGCTGAAAGTGAATTAGAGCAGTTGTTGACTTTATATAAACAATACATTTTCAGTTAACATATAAAATATGTGTTTGTTGGGTTAAATCATTTTTTAATGTTATCTTAATGTGATTTTGTCTTGTGTTATCTCTACATAATATATGTGTTGCAAGAACACAATTTATTTAAGTATTGTGAACAACAAAGCAAGATGAACTCGTTTCTTTTAATTTGTAGTAACATATTACAATTATGTGGAACCTGTTGACAAAAAAAAAAATGATGTAAGTCAAAGATTCATTTCTTTGAGTGTAGTTTATGAAAAAGTTCCTTTAGTCACCTGTGGGTTGATTAAACTGGCAAGTTTTTAGTGACTATCAGAACAGGGGAAATGAGAATTAAGCTGCATGGTTTGCACTGTAATTTTCAGCTGCAGCATTATAGCCTTTTTCAAGTCAAACTTAGTTGAAATCTTAAGACAAGTGAGAAGAAACGTCCTCAGAAGATGACCGTGTTTCCCACTGGAGCAGGAAACCACAAGGAGAGAACAAAGCTGTGTATTAGCCCACTCACATGCCTACACACATAAAAATGCACTGAGCAATGAACACACACTCGCTTTCACTTGATGACACCCACAGGCGCATTAAAAAGTGCCACGTGAACAACAACAGTCAGTCCATCCAACAAAATGCACATCAAAGCACCACATATTGAATTTTTATAATTATTACTTCCATAAAAAATAATACATCAAAAAAAAAAATCTAGTCAAACATCAAAAATTTAAATAAATCATCAACACAGCTCACTTCACAGCAGCAGTGGGGACCATAATTACATAACTGGCGTTCTGCTGAACAGACTGCTATGGGCTAAATCATTCTTTCTCATAATGTGCTGAAGTCCTCCCTCACACAGGAGCGTCAGCAGAGGCTGACTCCGTACACATGTCCAAGAGGATGGAGGCTGTCTCCACGGCGATAAGCACAGCAGGTTTGTATGGAGGCTTGCTGTGTCAATTACTCCAACTCCAATCAACATGAACACAAGTGGGCAGCTAGTATGAATGTAGTGTAATCTCTGATGCATACTACTTTATGTAATACAAATTTGAATTAGTTTATAGAACATGAATTTGTAAATACAAAGGGAGCAGCATCAGAAACCAGTCAACAGTTTAGTGAATGAAACAGTGGCAGTTTCTTAGGAGGCTTTGTTATTGGAGAAAGCCAAAGGGAAAACAATAGTTACAGAAATAGTTATCATCAGTTTTCTCTACTATCACAGCTCCTCCATAGAGGTATGCTTTCAGTCAGATTTGTCCAACTTGTTTGTTTCAAAGCAGAATGATGCAAGAAATAATCTAGCCATATTGTGCAGGAGGTGCAGATATTTCCGAAGTGTTGTGGTGTTGGTTCATCACTCAAGATGTCATCTACTGGCCAAGGTGAGGGCTGCATCTCAGAGTGGCCATGCAGTTTTCTGTTTCTTACTGCTCCGCCTCCATATCACTTCAGGAGTTTTAAAACTATGTTTCATTGAAAACCTCGTCTTTGTCTGGCTGGTGGCTACTGCATCTCTTAATAAAATATCTCATGCATTTTTGAATGAGCTGCTATAAAAGTTCAGCACATAAATCAATAGTATAAAATGAAAGGTTTGAGTGGATACTCACTGGATAACCATGAAATATTTATGCCTATCTCGGGATGAAGTGTTTCCATTTCATTCTGAGTTAAAATTACAGCTACATTTCTGCAAAACCACTATTCCTTCAAACCTCAATTGTTTCTGTGCAGATAAACAAATATTAACTATATGTAAAATGGGGGGACGAAAATGACAAATATTACATCTACTAACATCAGGTTATTGGCACACTTACTGTCAACACATAACCAGGCTAAGATTACCACCCAGCAACACGGAGACATCTGGAGCCACTACCATGGCTTGTTACCTACAATTTTTATGACATTGGTATTTAATAGTTTATGCTCCAGTCCTGACTGTGCATATTCCGTATTTGCCATTTAAAATGAGAGAACTAAATCTCTATTAAACATATAATGTACAGTACAGTGCCCCCGATTCATCCTATAGTTAAATAAGAATGTGTTATGTATGTATGATGTGTATACAGTAGGGTTATTCAATCTGGTCCTTCGAGGTCCGCAGCCCTGCAGGTTTTCAATGTTTTCAATAAACCAACACACCCAACTCAAATTAAATGGATCCAACAGCTTAAGCACTTCTGCTTCTGCACCTTAACTCCTTTTTTTTTAGTCAGGTGTGTTGGAGCAGGGAAAACTGCAGGGCTGTGGACCTCAAAGACACCGGACTGATTAACCCTGGCACACAGCATATTGATAAAGAAAATTACAGTGAATGTGTCTTCACTTTTAACCAAGGGCTATGAGCACTGTATATTCACTGAGCACAAAAGTAAGTATATTTGTATTTGGTGATTTCCACGCTTTAATAATACCAACTGAGGATGTATTATACATTGTTGGAAAGCCCAATTAGCCACCTTTACAATGAGTTTTGGCTTGCAAAGATTGGGCTTCTCTGGAAGGAGCAACACAGCTAAATATTTTTGTAATGCTCCCCAAAATGTGTGATCCTGTGCAATTTTTTCCTTTTTTTTTACCAATATGAAAAGAAGAGAGGTACCAGGCACTTGTGGCTGTGTATATATTTTCCACGTGTCTCTGAGGTCCCTGACAGGGGAAATGAATGAAGTGTAAAAGCGAATCATCAAATCCATTCAAAACTAGAGCGAATACCAACAGGAGAATATTGCCGGGGATTCTGTTACATTTTCAGGGGCACTACCCACACATTAAGCTGTGTTGTTCATTCTACAGAAACACAATCTTTACTAGTTCAATTTAATTTCAATTTATTAATGGAAAACCCCTTGAGATGCAACATCTCGTTTTCAAGGGGGACCAAAAAACAAAACATTGACAAAACAAAAGTTGTAACACTAGTTGTAACTAGTTGTAACAGTGTGACTTATTGGTCACACTGTAAAGGTGACTAATAAGGCTTTCAAACCATGTATAACACAACAACACTGAAAGGGAAAAATAATCAACAAAACATGAATTTCGTTACTTTTTGTGCCAAGTTCACATAAACATACATAATATACAAACATCACAAAGCTTTCCGCAGTTTTAACAGAAAAAGTAGAACATTTCAGGATGATCTCATTTTTGCCTTTAGTATCTCCTGATCTTTGGTGTTGAAGCATTGATCCTGATTTCTTCACTCATACAGTGAGATTACGCAGAACTATGTTTCTCAGACTTTTGCCAAACTTGACTAAAACTGAGAGACTTTAGATCAGCCTGTTGCAGTGTGAGGGTGCTTTCCACAAAAAGAGGAGAAGAAGAGACATTCTCTCATCTCTTGTAGGGAAGCACGGCATCAGTCTGGAGAGAGAATACTTTGTCTTAACCTTGTTTAACATCCTCCTTTAATTCCTCCTTGTGCTTAGTTTGTGCCCCTTCACCTTAAGTCTGCTGCTCAGTTTTGCCAGCATCAGGTTTTCCGCTCCAGATCCGTATTATCCTGCTGTCCATACAGCCTTGACATACATAGCCAGGCAGTGACATCATTCTGCTGTCAGAGTGGGGGTCCTCACTGATGGGTTCCCCAGCTGCAAAACTGCACTGCTCTTACACACACATACATACACAAACACTTCCAATTTACTCCCATGTAATTGGTCCCACTGAGGCAGCTGGGAGTCTAAGTTTAAAAACAGACCGGCTCAAAAGGTGAAGATGACGTAAGCCCATCAGAGGTGTTTTACATTTAAGGAATGAGGGAAGCAGGATGCAGTCTAGATCCTGATATCAGGCGTTTTTTAACGCAGGGCTTCTTGCTGACCTGATCTGTAGCGGTCATCTCTGGTTCCCCCACTGCGATGTGTTCTGCGAGTCCGACGTTCGCGGTACCGGGATGAGCTGGCAGGGGGAGGGGCGTGGCTGGAGGAACTTGGAGCAGGAGGCTGCACATCATTTTTAGGGGGCAACACTGTCAAACAAGCACAACAAACAGGATTTAGTACAAGAGGTGTCCCTCACAATCTAAGTAGAAACTTCAGTCACTATTTCTCTCTGAACAGTATGTTTTTTCATTTCTGGTAGTCCACAAGGTCCAGAGCGGAAGATCATTAATCAAACAGCACAAACCAGTTCACATTAATCATCTACTTTGATGATTTACAGGACTATTTCAAGACCCTGTGGCACTAGATTTTGGTGGGAATACTGTTGCAGTAGTGCACATGTCTGACAACTATGCCCAGCAGTGATGCTGTGAATGGTTATAAAGGCTGGAAGCTTTCCACAAAGGAAGCCACAGAAACACTGAGTTTCAACTGTTTAATTACTTTATAGTTTCCAGAGGCAAAAAGATGCGAAGGCTGTTCACTGAAGAATCAGTTCTACCAATTTTGGTGCATCTTCAACAGCTCTGGATAAAGTATCCTCTGGGTATCCTATAGTTGTTTATTGAACAATTAAAACATCTGCCTAATTCGTCATTACCCAGAGGAAAATTTTACTTTAAGCTTTTTTGCATCTCAGGAGACAAAAAGGAGATCTCATCCCAGCTCATTCAGGTTTCAAATAATTTTTATGAATGTCTCTTTTGTTTCAACTAAAATTCACAAGGAGAAATAGTCTTATTTGAGACTTAATGCAGACATCTTGAGAATTATTTGAGAAATGATTGAGATCTCCTTTGTAACTGGAAGTGAGACTAGATTGAGATTTTGTGTAACTTTTCTATCTGGAGACAAGGTTGAGAAACAGGAGAAATAAGCAATTGCCTCATTTAGCTCTCACGTGGAGTTCACATTTGTACTCTAGGAGGGGTAAATCAGACCTTTGTGAGATCTCCTTTTCAAAATTATTTTCCTCTGGGCAGGTTGTTTTACAAAGTTTTACTAGGACATTTGAGACTAAACCAGTGATTCCCAAACTTTTTCGCAACCCCCATGAATGTGAGGCTTGAAAAATGTCTTCCTGAATAAGGAGGATAAAGTGGTTTTTGGTGAATTTGGTTCACCACTGTGACAAAGCACCCACATGCCAAAAATCAGCTACTCTCATTGAGATGATGCCAAATTCAGATTTTAACAGTTGAGAGTGCTTTTGTTGTTAATCCATTAACACTTTTAAAAAATAACACGTTAATTCCACAGATTTGAATTAAATTGTTAATTTTCAAATCTTAAAAAAAAAAAAAAAAAAAAAAGGACAAATGGATATTTTCTTTATAATGATCTCGTGACCACTGAAATGATCTCAGGACCCCCAGTTTAAGAAAGGCTGGTGTATTGGATGCACCACTGCCACAGTCTATCAAAGCAGGATTGACTTGATCCATCTCCTGCTAGCATGTTTACTGCACTAACAGCTCACTTGTAGCAGATGCCTGCTCTGTCAAAATATTTCTTTCACAGTTTAAAAATGATGGTAGCTGAGTTCACAGCAGGAAGGTGACCACAAATATTTCATATCTGTACTGAAATTTTTAGATTTCACATCTAAGCAGCTTAGATAAAAGTTAGCTTTGACAGTCCTGTTAGCGCGGTTAATTTGAGATCTGTCAATCAAGGTGTTCTGTGAAAACCAAATGAGATTTCACTGCTCATTTTTGCATCATTTTGAAACATAATTTCATGATCGTTTTCATTACTCTTATTTAGCTGTGTGGTCGATTACATAGGCTACTTTTCTGTGATGCAACAAACTCAAATTTATTTCTGCCTTACTTTTGCTAATTCAATTCATGTTGTACTTCTCGCATGCTCTCTTCTCTGATTACGTGGCTCATCATATTCATCACAGTCTGTGTGTTTCGTTTGACTTCAGTACTTTTTAAATTATTCTCCTTATTCAGGTATTCAGCATTAATATATATTATTATTCTGGAATGCCTGTAGACCAACAGTTGCACTCTTGTTCAATCAGTTCATGGAAGTCAAACAATGCGTTAATGAATCCTCTGTATTCATATAATGCAGGAATATATTGACTGAGTATACACTTGTTTTCCACTAGATTAAAACCACCTGCCTATAGTTATATGTTCCTCTGGAGCAGTTAAAACAGTTTGACCTGTTGAGACATGGGCTCCATAAGACTTTAAGCATATTTTTTAAGCCTTAGAAAATAGAAATGTGGTACTGCAGTTTTAAAGCTCAGAGGGTTCTCACTTTACACACACATGTTGTTCATTCAGAGATACTACAGTAAAAACTGGTGGCATGAATATGGCAGCTGCCATGTATGTGGACTCATGGCACGTAGATATAAATAGCTCATTCTGAGAGAATAAAAACATTTATTTTAGTAAAGTAAACAATGGAAATACAAATTTGAATGAAAATATAATTCTTTTTATTATTGACCTTTGATTTTGTTACATACTGCACCTTTAAACTTCATGTCACCCTTGCAGTGTAGCAGGGTGCATAAAACAGGCCTCCCATAATGAACTGTGATATAGATGCCATTCCTACTGTCCACTTGATGTAAAAGTAAGCATGACACATCACACAAATGCTGCCTTCTTGCTTTATGATCAGGTTCTGACATTTGCTGTCCACAATGTCCTCATCCAGCATGAACACTGATCACCGTGTAGTGACACAACCCCATACACAGCGAGCTCTGTCACCTCTGTGTTATGACCACCTTCAAAGGTTGTTAGCAATACAGTCGCTGCTCTGTGGGGTCAGACCACAGAGGCCAGTCCCCACTTCCCACACACATGAATGAGAATGGAACGGCCATAACTCTGTTGTCAGTTCACTGATTGTCCTTTGGACCACTCCCGGCAGACACTAATCACTGAGAACCCTCCACGAGACCTGCTGTTTTGGAGATGCTCTGACCCAGTCCAGCTGTCACAATTACTTGTTTGTCAAAGTCTATTACTGTAAGTCTCTAGGCTCGGCCATTTATCCTGCTTCCAATGCACTAATGACTAGGGGAGAAAATATTAAAAAAAAAAAAAAAAAAAAAAACACAAAAAGGAAAAAAAAAAAAAAAAAAAAGAAAAAAAAAAAAAAAAAAAACAGGGGGGGAGTAAAAAAGGAGGGGAAGGGGGAGGGGCTGAGAGTTATCAAAAAGAGAAAAAGGGAATTTATTAAAAATAAAAAATAAAGGAAAGGGGGGAGGGGGAGTCAAAATAGAAGTAAAAAAGATATGTTTAATGTATCTATTTGGCCTAGCAGTGGTTATCACGTGGTGGTAAGCAAGGAAGGGTAAAAGTGGTAAAAAACTGGTCTATTTGGATGTAGTAGTGAGCACAAAAATACACGCACACATTTTTAATAACAACATTTACAGAAAGCAGCCATTTACAGAGTAACAGCTAATGCCAACGTCTATTTCGCATTAACATGCAATGGAAAAACACTTTGAATGTGAAATTGAGATTCAAAAAGGATTTTCAGTCAGAAGTGATCAGTTCTTACCCGGAGTATGGATTATGTAAGGAGCCAGGAGTTTAGTCCTTTTCTTCTCATAGCCCTTCTGTGTGATGTCACCTGAAAACAAAACCAAAATGTTAATACAATCAAGACAAATGTGCTCATAAAATACCAAAACAGAAAACAAGAAACATGCTTTGAACATTGTACATCTATGAGCAACTTTCTAGTCTTGGGCTGATTCGTCTGAAAAGAGGCATCAGTTCAATTACAAGAACTGTGATGAAGGAGGGGATAACAGAGAGGAGACACAGGTAAGGAAACTAGAAAGGAAGAGCATGAAAACAGATGGATGCACACAGTGTTGCAGTAATCTCTAGAGATAGCTGCGGGCGTCAAAGATGTGGCTCAGATCCAGCATCAATGAAGTGAAAAACAAAACAAGACTAATTCTGGACACATATGGATGCGTGGGCAAGAAACAGGATGATTCAGAGACCTCATCCTGATCCACAGAGAAAATCAAGAGGTATGACTGCAGAGGAGACACAGGAAGATGAAACAGAAATGCAAAGGGAACTAAAGAGGAAGAGGTGATGATGATGATGAGGAGAGGCCAGAAAGACAGAAGGGGAGTGATTATACATCCGGAGGACAGAGGAATCCCGAGTCATGGGATGACTTGAACTTGAGTCAAGTGGTACGCAAATGCAGTTTCCAGTCAACGCCCCCTTCAATCCCTCCTGCTGACGGCCCATCTGCATCTTCCTCCATCCCACCAGACCCAACACAGGCTCACTGAGCTCTTCGCTGGCTCTGATGCCATGCAATAACTCTGCCAAACTCTGTGGGTAAAGCTGTCAGATTTTCAGACGTACTAAAAATCCATCTGCAGACCCTGCTCTCACGTTGCTCATAGCAGCGAGAGACGATTCATTCATGACAGTATAAGGCTGCTTTAGAGACTCTTGGTCTCTGTCATACTGACTGCCTCAATGATAAGGAACCGAGCTGTCACCACCATAATTATTCGAAATTTTCCAATTTTTTAAAAAAAAGAGAGAAAAAAAAGGTTGTTGAGATGGTTTTAATGTCAGACAACCTCAGCGACATGACACAGATCCTCCTCAACTCTCTAGCCCGAGTCATTCTGCCCTCAGCTTTCTTACAGGTGATGCTTATGAGAGACGTAGTTATATTTAACAAAGTGAAGTTGCATCATCTCTCTAAGAAAAAATGTGATAAAAACTGGTTCCTTTTTATTTATAAAGTCCGTTCTGGTCACTTATGCAAATCTTGGCTAGGAAAAGCAAAAACTATATCCATTTGTAAATAGCACTGTGTGCGTGTGTGAATGAATGAAAGAATGATTTATTAATTTTGCATAGTGTATATTGACAAGTTTTATATAGGTTTTCTAATGTGTTACTGTATTTTAATATGATGTAAAAAGGCCTAACCAGGGGCAGGAGTGGAAAAATAGCTGCTACAGTATAAACCCTATAAACTCTATTTGCGTGTGCACGACTTCAGCTACTGTACAAACCTTTTGCAACTATGTACAGATATAGATAACTGTTTTGTGTAGATTTATCAATTTTATTTGATGATAGATATTCTTATTTATTTGTTCATTTTCTGAACATACACCTTGTTTGTAATTTCTAGAAAATTATTCTGATATTCAATATTCTAATATAGGTAGTCAAATTATCCTCTTTAAATGAGAAGGTAGGTGAACATTATTTCAAATAAATGGTCTATATTTACCACCTGGGTTGTTGTTTATTTTTTGTATGACTGTTTCCAATTTACTGACATAGTTTAATGTCAGTGGAAACAAGGATCACTTCTAAATAAGTGCTGAAGTATAAATAAAGGTTATTCCATAGTTTTTCATATCTGTACTAGAATGGGAGATATTTGTGCATAAAAATATTAACAAGGATCTGAACCCACTGATCTGCAGATGTAACTCTTGAAGCTGTAAGCTTTGATCTGAAATGAATCAAACAAAAAGAGAAAAAAAAAACCTCTATGTTCAGTCTGTTGAAGTGTACAGTAGGGCTGTGCAGTTAATCGAAATTTGATTTCAGTTTTCATGTCAAATAATCTCCGAACTCATATAATCAAGCTGAAACAATTTGCCATTTTTCTTTACACAATTTCTGAAAGAGACGTGCATGCGCAATACTGTACATTCCCTTCCACCCGGCCCGGCAACAACCTACACTCACACAGCTGAGCGAAGGAGGTGTGTTGTGTTTCACTTAAATTATCAAGAACGAAGTGTTTTTTGACAGAGAGATGCTGAATAAATGCATCATGTAACTGAAATATAATTGTCTGATTAATCTTAATTTCAATATTGACCAAAATAATCATGATAATGATTTTTTCCATAATCAAGCAGCTCTAGTGTACAGCATTGAAAGCCAAAAAAAAAAAAAAAAAAGCTGAAAGCCCCGATGGCCCTGATGCTATCTTTTCTGTTTCACAAAAGAGGAGGTCAGACGAAGATTCTGGCATCCACACACAACAGTACAACTGTCTGCCATGCGGCTACTACAGGTTGCAGTACAAATTCATTTCTGTAAATTACAATGTAAGAGCAAATAACAACAGCTACAAATTATATGACCTTATACCTGCTGAAATATGATAAAGCCAAAGTATGACGATAAAACAGCTCCACACAACCAAACAACGGTATGCCCTGAATGAACTCTCAATCTCACTTTTTCAGCCAACATAGAGAAGAAAGTCTAACAGTCAGAGTTTAACAATTTCTGTAACTAAAAGCAGTTTTCGTCTTTAATTCATTAGCTCTTTTCCTTATGTTAACAGCTAGCAACACTAGGATGATTCTACAGATGCAGCCTGTTATTGTGTGCTGTTTTCACCATGTTTAATCTGTCTAAACCAGACGCAGCATGGTATCCCTTTAATGTGTACACAATATACATCCCTTGACCAGATGAGATGTTTAAGCATCTCTATTTAAAACCTGAGAGATGACATGAGGGACATTCGAAAAATGTCATCAATCTGAGGACACAAAAGAAAAAGATATTTTCAAGAAATGCAGAGGAAAGGTAACGACTTCCGATGAAATCTAAAAAAAAATTCAAGTTTTTATCCAACAGCAGCAAAAATAAAGGTTAAATACATCTACTCAATTCTATCAAGGAGGAGGGGATGAATTTAAAAGCTGATATACTTAGAGTAGATTTTTATGGGTTAAACAATTTTATATCTTGCTTCTGTTTAAAACCTCATCGGAAGATGAAGATAATGATTTGCAAATAATGACATTAGAAAATGCAAATCTGTTTACTGAGAAAAGCTGAGCTTGCACAGTTGTTATAATGAACCCCTTTTTGTAAAGGAACAATACCAGTGACTGACACACAAAATAAGAAGTCTCAAAGTTAGACCAACCAAATTGTTGTCAAACTCTAACACTGAAAGAGCCAGCTCCGTAAGATTTACCCTCAACCTTATTTACCCTTGGAATAATTGACTGGTGAACTCAGCTTCATGCATAATACTCCATCTCGACATCTATCTCAGAGCTTTAATGCAGCAGGCAAGACAGCATGCTTAAGCATTTTCACACACTGAGGCAGAAAAACCACAATACTGCAGACACGACTACGGACACAAGGAGAATAGCGAAAGAGCTCCTGTTCAGAGGTCTCTGCCTGAGAGCCAATTCCAATATCATTTCCACTCAGGGACCAGGGAGCTTTTTCTTCAGAAAAAAAGATGGAAGAAAAGCAAACACTTCCATAAGTAATGCATGAACAGTACAGTTGGCCGCGCTCAGTCACATGATTTATTTTTAGCTTATGTGAACAGGCAGTTTCTCTGCAGAAAGACTGAAAGAGAGGGATGGAGTCAGGGATGGGGGGAGGGGCTTGCGTGGCATTAAATGAAACTCAATGTAATCACTCTTCCATCTGGATGATTTGGAATTCATCTGTTTTTTTAAGTGCTTGCACCATCAGACTCCAGCAGCTGGAGACGAAGGGTTAAACCCTCTATAAGAGAAGCGCAATCTAGCAGTGGAACTACAGGTAAACAGGGGCTGGATCACATTATGATGTTAACATGGGAATATGAAAATGAACAAACTGGTGATCACAATTTACACTCAGAAAAGCAGTGAATGAAATCTGCTTAAGAGGCGAAGCCCAGCTCCATCAAGCAGGAGAGGCCCTCACTTGCTAACCCACTTTCCTAGAGTGACCCAGGCATGTCTGTCCCAATGGTGGAGGTCGCAATCACTCTGTTCCAGTGTGGAGCTTCACATCTCTCCCCTTTCATCCTGGTTTGATGAAAAAACACTTCAGAGGATTTTTTTTTTTATTTTAGATTTTTTTTTTACCAGCTAAATGAAGAAACATCAAAGCTGTGCCTCCTCTCAGCCCCGAACACTCACACACTTTCTAGCTTCAGATTATTCGAATTGTGGTGAGGCTGCGCTCTCCTTTTACCCCAAAGGCACTCAGTCTGAATAGTAATTAGCCCCCGATCTCCAATCTCTTTTTCTTCTTCTCGCTCAACTCTGTCACAATGCACTCAGTTGCTCTCTCAAGACAACAATTTAAGTTCATGTCAACACCTGCTTGCAAAAAATTACATGGACACGTGATAAAATATAACAGGTGGCACATGGGCTTCCAGATGTAACAGAAAACAGAAAATTTCAACAAGGGCTGAATACAAGACATCCATTAAAACTCCTAAACATTACACATACGATTAAATCCTCCTAATGTAATGTACAAAATCAGCCACTGCAGCAGACAGGCACGATAAGACTCAGGGCACGTGGCCTCCTCTCTTTGGCCCTGTGCCACCTCTGCCTTTGTTGAAGTCTGTTATTTTCAAGGGGGTTGTTGTTTGTTTAGAAAACTGACGTTCCTGAGGCCTAAAGAGCTGGCATGGTTTTTATCTGCGGAATAAACATCTTACTGAAACCTCCCAGTGGCCTCTTTTTAGCTGCATCTAACTGGACCCACACAAGCTACCAATAGTTTGACATGAATTATTGATGAATGAAGAAATAATAATACACTTTATATAATGTAGACACTTTAACATACACACTTACTGAGGATTTAAGTGGTCACGTTTGTGTTGTAGTTGTAGGACCACTAAGAAGTCTTTTTGGACCCTTTTTCCTGACAGAGCTGCTTTAGCAAAGTCATGATGCCGGATGTGAAAGTTTACTGGGGTCAGGCCACAAACATTTCTGTTGAGTTGAGGGGTGACCACATTAAGAAAATACTTTAACAGCAACTATAATTATTACAATGTGAGCATCCATTTTTTTCTAGAGGGAAATTTTTTGTACATAGTCACACCATGCAGCCCTAGTAGTACCCAGGCTAGAACTGGGTTTTGTTTACTTGCAACTGCTGAGATGAACAGAAAAAGCAAATCAGAAGGGTGTGAGTTCACAACATGCTAAAAAAGACAGGAAGAACAAGATTAATTGAACAGTATTATGACAACTAACCTCATTAGGGGGCAAATCTTTATATTTTATTCATGCTATTTCATGCATCAACATTAATAGTTTAATGATGCCATGGTAATAATCAAAGACGATAAATTTCTGTATTAAAGACAACTTGGTAGTCTGTGGGACCTAATCTGACCTTTTCAACCTTTCATCAGATTAACTGAAGTGGCAGTCAACAAAGCTAACAGATAATGATTGTTGATTAAAAAATAAATAGACTATTACCATGAATCCCAATAAGTTTGATATTCAAAAAAAGAAAGGTTATTAAACAAAAAGGAGTAAATATCACTTGCAAGAGCCTCACACAGAGTCTGAGGAGGCTCTCCCTGAGTGGAAAGGTAGTTTGACAACAAAAGCTCAGACAGACTGACAGCAGAGGAGAGGGATCCTTATGGACATTCTCTCAACAAATCTTATACCGACGCTGAAAGTACAGAAATCATTTATTTCCATAAAAGAGAAAGATTAAGATTAATTAATGATACCGACAGGGTCTGGGTGACACTCTCAGGATGGGGTAATAAGAACATTTCTATCCCATGATGTCAGAGGACAAGTGTTTCCCACCTCAACAATAAGCTCACATATAAAATGCAGCCAGAAAAACAAAATCAGTAAAGTATGTGATATGTACGGAAGCTGAGACCGGTCATTTTATGCTGCTATTCTTTTTCCACCGTTTTCTCAAGATAAGTTAATTTTCTCATTTTCTCGGGATAACAACCTGAGAGAATGATAAGAGATAGTTCTCAAGTAAGTGATCCTAGTAACGTCGTCTCCCAGTTATGGTGGTAACTCTTGCACTGTTTTGAACCGGAACATTTACAACTATCTTTTTATGATTATTAATAAGGATGGCCTTCATGGTCGAGTCTTGTTCTGAAGTCAATACAGCAGGCTTATTTTGATATGATCTCATTGTGTCTGTTGAGCTTTTTGCTTTACATCAGTTGTGACATTATCCATTACAGACCAACAACAGAACTTTTAGCAGTTTTCTCAGTAGCAGTTTTCTCAGTGACGCCCCCTATCGGCAGCTAAACTGGCATCCATATTGCATCGTACCTGTACTGTGAGCTCACTCCAGCCAGCAAAAGATTCATAATCTAAACTCTTATACTTGCTACGTATTCTTAAACTGTCAGTCAGCTACCACGATCTGCACAAAGCAGAGACCCGATCCTGAGGCCACCAAACCGGATCCCCTCAACACCTAAATCTGGCCAATAAAGGTTATGAACAGGATCTTGACAAAGGGCAGCCTTGGCGGAGTCCAACCCTTACTGGAAATGGATTCGGCCTACAGATGTGGACAAAGCTCTGGCACCAGTCACACAGGGACCGGACAGCTCGAACAAGGGGGTCCGCAACTCTGTACTCCCAGAGCACCCCCACAGGAATCCCCAGGGGACACGATTGAACGCCTTCTCCAAGTCCACAAAGCACATTAGACCGGTTAGGTCAACTCCCATGGCTCCTCCAGGATTCTGAAGAGGGTGTAGAGCTGATCTACTGTTCCACGACCAGGACGACAACCACACTGCTCCTCCTCAATCTGAGGTTCGACTATCCAACGGACCCTTCTCTCCAGGACCCCCAAATAGACCTTACCAGGGTGGCTGTTGGAGCACACCCTCCGATCTCCCGTTTTGAAGAGGGGGACCACCACTCCAGTCTGCCTGCCAGTCCAGAGGTACTGCCCCCGAACTCCGGGCGGATCTCATCTACCCCTGGGGCCTGGCCACCGAGGAGCTTTTAAATTACCTTGGAAAACTCAGCCCTGATGATAAGAGTCCACCCCTGAGTCCCAAAACACCTGCTTTCTCCTCAGAAGACGCGTTGGTGGGACTGAGGAGGTCTTCCAAGTATTCTTTCCACCTACCCACAATGGGAAAGAGAAATATTTATACTTTTGGAATTTTGAACTTTTAAAAAGGAAAAAAAAAAATTTTTTATTTGATTTAATTATTTAAAAAAAAAAAAAAAAAAAAATAAAAAAGGGGGAAAGAAAAAAAGAAAAAAAAAAAAAAAAAAAAAGAAAAAAAAGAAAAAAGAAAAATAAAAAAAAAAAAAATAGAAGGTTGAATATTTAAAAATTATTATGTTAAAAAAAAGGGAAAATTAAAAAATGGGTAAAAATATAATAAATAAAAAAAAAAGTCTTCAAAAATAAAAAAAGAAAAAAAAAATTAGGTGGGGGGGGTTTTAAAAAAAAAAAAAAGCAAAAAAGAGGAAAAGAAAGAGAGGTAAAAGAAAGGGAAAAGAAGAAGGAAAAAGGGGGGGAGAGGAGGGAAGGAAAATGAGGAAACAGGGGCCCCAAAGAAAAACCCTACGGTCCTGAGTCAAGGTCAGCAGCCCACCATCCCCACTGTACACAGAGTTGATGGTGCACTGCTTCCCCCTCCTGAGCCACCGGATGGTGGACCAGAATCGCCCCGAAGCCGTTCTCCATGGCCTCACCGAACTCCTCCCATGTCCGAGTTTTTGCCTCAGCGTCCACCAGAGCTGTGCTCTGCTTGGCCCACAGATACCTGTCAGCTGCCTCAGGAGTCCCACGGGCCTGGAAGGCCCAGTTGGTCTCCTTCTTCAGCTTGACAGCAACCCTCAACCCTGGTGTCCACCAGTGAGTTCGGGGATTACCGCGATGACAGGCACTGACAACCTTACGGCCGCAGCTCCAACTAGCAGCTTCAGCAATAGAGGAAACAAACCCCATTCCGACTCGATGTCCCCCGCCTCCCTTGGAACATGGTTGAAGCACTCCCGGAGGTGGGAGTTAAAGCTCTCCCTGACATGGACTCTGCCAGATGTTCCCAGCAGACCCCCACAACACGTTTGGGCCTGCCAGGTCTGACCGGCATCCTCCCCCACCATCCTCCCCCACTCACCACCAGGTAGTGATCAGTGGACAGCTCCGCCCCTCTCTTCACCAGAGTGTCCAGGATAAGGGGCCGCAAGTCCCATGACACAACTATGAATTCGATCACCAAGCTGTGGCCTAAGGTGTCCTGATCCCAGGTGTACATTCTTATGCCTGAACATAACACTGTAAAACAAATTTAAAAATAAATGTGGGCCATTTCCAAAGTCTGCTGTTGGATTTCTTTTATTGCCACTGTGCTTGTGAACTTGTTTGTTAATGATTGGTTAATCGTGCAAGTTGGTACAGGACAGGTGTGTCAACAAGAAGTATGCAACTGATATTTTGGGGGATGAAGCTACTCACAGAAGTTACTGAACTTTGAGAAACCTTGTAACTTTATTGTTTCAACCTTGTCCTTCACTTCAAGCCATTTTAAGGTTGGAAATACAATCTCATTGCACAATGAATGTCTCACATACAGACAAGTGTCAGATTTTCATGCTGAATTGTATTCAGAAATATTTCCTCTTTAATGTAGCTTGGATGCAGGATTTAAAAGATAAAATTAGTGACTTATTTTATTTTCAGTCTCAGGTGTTGAACCCCTGCTTCACACTAAAAGAAAGTCTATTTCCTAATAAACCTCTGAGTATGACAACACTATTTTCCTCAAACAGAAGCTACGTGAGCCCCATTATCAACTAAGACAATAAAACTGGTATAACTACTGTACGACTAGTCTGTAAAAGAAGCGTTTTTCAAAAGCTTGAACCCTGAACACACACATACACACCCTTACACACACATTTTTTCTGTAGTTCGTGAATAGTTCTCTCTCAGTGAAATAGCAAGTTGGGTGTGGCCAACTCAGGTAACAGAGCTAGTCATATTTTCCTCCTCATGGTTATTAAGCTGAACTGGAACAGGGAGTGAGCCCACAGCACACACGCACGCACATGTGGTCCACACACACTTCTGCAGGCCCCAGAAGGCCAGAAGTGGTAAAAACAAGGCTTACAAAGCAGAAAGGCAAATAAGTAGGAGGTAACTAAAAGAAAGCTGTGACTCAGCCAGTAACCCCCCCCCAGTTGTCATCAGCTTTTTCCATCTTTTGTTCTGTAGCTGACAGCATGATAGAAGGAGGTTTGGTTGAACCACTTGACATACTACACCTCACATGCTTCAGTACTGACAGTAACACTATGAAAAACGGATTTGTCTGTGACAGTTATGACAAATAAATAATGACATGATGGTATTCATCGTTGGGGAAAAAAACTTGAGTTAAATGCATAGTATGTCCCCAAACTGTCCAGTGAGTAAATACTGCATTCAACTTAAGTGTGATCACGCAGCTCTTTCTATCATTCAATGCCTCATCGTGCTTTGTGAAAGCAGCCATGCTTGGCCCCGTCCATAAAATAAAAGAGAAAACATAAAATAAACTAAGACTAGAACATTAGGACTTCAGGGTAGAGGAAATAAGTGAATTGAGAGGCTAAGCGAATATGGTGTAAATAACATGATGAGGACATTCTGTTTGAGTAGAGAGCAGCCAAACTCTGCTTGAACATATCTCTCTGAATTGCTTGCTATGACTTAACTCTCCACCTTTCTTGCTGCGGCTGGTGGATGATGTTCCTGTTGCAGAAACAAGGCTATTTAGGGTCAAATAATTGGATTAAACCCAGGGATTTGAGTTCAACTTGTCTGATCTCCTGACAGCACGCGCTACCTGTCTGACTGGAGTCTACCAACACTACCTTACTGGGTCAAATGTCAAAATAACTGGAAGAATTACTGTGAAGAGTTGAGTATACTCCAGAAAAATTTAAATGCTCATACCAAAATATTGCAGATTATATGAGGAAAAAACAGAGCATGTGAGGAGTTTTTACACAACAGGAAAAAGTAGGAGGGTCCCATTCACATCTTTTCTTGTCCTAAGCTCCCACATAACAGTCATTAAGGTCAAGGGGGACTAAACTGGGGTTCTAAGACACTAGAAACCTTTTTGTAGTTCTTACTTAAGAATAAATTTTACTTTCTTTTTGTGTAAGTGCATTGTCTCTAAATGTCCAGCATAGACCAAAATGAAGACTGGCACCCTTTATTAGCTCATGAAGCAGAAATCTCTCATCTCAGTTTAAGTTCTTAATTATTACATAGATGTAGCTGCTTCTTCACAGTGGTGAACAAAGACCAGCTAAAAACATTTCATACTTCTTATTTATTAAAAGGTGATAGCTACAAGTTTAATTCTTCCCCACCAGTAGGTGGCGCACTCACACTCACCCACTAGCATTAGCAATGTTACAGAACTGGCTAACCATTAAGTAGCATTAGCAAATATTTAACTTACATATCTACTCTGGGAGGAAAGTGGCAACCTCCGTGGGGCTTTTGAGCCCCTTTGCTACCTTCACCCTCATCCTGCTTCGTTTTTTGACTGCATGAATTTGAGAATGTAGGGAAAGGAAGATGCTATTTCTATACAGAGAAAACGAGTTAGCAACTCCTTAGCTAATGCGAATGGTGCAGAATCCTTCAGTTTCAACGTTGGCATGATAATCAGATGTAAATTTTTATTAGACCTGTCAAAATTGATAAAACAGTTTTTAATATGCTATAAAAAAATCAGTAACATATACTTTATTCTGCACCCCTCTGGATGTTCTGAGGATGTATTATTTTTGAAAAATGAATCATTTGATTAAAAAGTTTTAGCTTTCAACTTCAGAATTCTGATACCTTTCAAACCTTAGGCTACATTTACAACAGTGGTGGGAAACTTCGGCCCTCATCCTGTAGGTTTTCCATGTTTTCCTGCTCCAACACACCTGATTCAAATTAATGACTAACCGAGCAGAACTTGATTGGCTGATGGATCTATTTGATTTGAATTAGGTTTGTTGGTGGAGGGATACACTGAAAACCTGCAGGACTGTGGCCCTAAAGAACCAGTGATCCCCACCACTGATTAAGAGGATGGCAGCAGGATGACCCATTTGATATTTCACACAATTAGTCAGTAATTTCCTCTAACATTCTGGTCCATGCTCCTTACCAGTGAACTCTAAAGGTTTTACTAGTACTCATATCAGTATTCAGAAATGGCAAGTACTCAAATGTCAGTACTTTTACTCGGTTTGACAAAATGTGGTATTGGTGCATCCCTATTTTTAGGATCAGGAGCCTCATGGAAAAATAAAATGTAACCTGAAAGTGGACTATTTGTAGGGCTCCCCTTAGTATCAATCGAATGTTTTCAGGGGAGCTCCTCTGCTTTTCCGGGGGAACTGAGCTCCCCTTATCTCCACATAATACAAACCATGCTTTGACCACAAGTTTAAACACAGATAAGCCAAGCTCAGGTACCTAAAAAAAAACAAAAAAACAATCCAAAACAAAACAGCATGTTCACTAATTTCTTGGCCTTAATGAGTGACTTGCTTTAATACAGCCACTGGACTGCCAAGATTTATGAGAGAATCTTCTGAAGAAATCCAAGAAAGAGCTACATTTCTCCAGCACATCTGCAGCAGCAGAAACTAGAGATGTACCGATCCGATACCTGGATGAGATGTCAGCTCTGATATTGTCAAATTAGCTGGATCGGAAATCGGATGAATTCATCCGATCCAGCATTCTGAACCAGTCATTGCTGTTTTTATTGATATCATAATAAATGTACACTTTGTTATTTGTTAAAAGATAAAATTAAAGGAATAGTTCACTCACAGAATAATCTAACTTTATTTTCCACTTACCCTCATGGTGAGCAAGACTCGCAGACAAGATCGCGCGTTCTCTTTTTCTTTCTTCCTTTCTTTTAAATCAATATCCAACCCCTCCTGTGTTTGTCCCAGTTTGTCTAGAGCTCTGGCGCTCTTACCACAATGTAAATAGTGAACTTCTTCTTCTACGCTTGCATTATCGGCAGAGTAGGCTCTGAACACCAAGGCTTTCATAGTTTCGTGACTGCGCATGTGTGCGCTTTACGGAAGTAAGCAATACTTTTTTTTAGGCTCTAAAAATATAGTAAATGACGTCGTTTCGAGTAAATTCTGGACGCTACCCACTCAGGACACTTGGATTACATGGGATGAGCAGTATGGAGGAATACTGACAAGTTTTTGTGGACTTTTATGGATCTTTTTGGCTGGGACCCTGGCGAACTCCATTATATGAAAGTTGGGGGAAAACGAGAAGCCTTCCTGATCTCCGGCTGCATTTGACATATTAAAAAAGTGGACCAGAGTCTTGCTCACCATGAGGGTAAGTGTAAAATAAAGTTAAAACATTCTGTGGGTGAACTATTCCTTTAAATACATTTATATCTGTGTGTTAATTTGTTACCTTTCTTTAAACAAGGCTAAATGTTTATGTCAAGCTTGATGCTTTCACTGACATGGCAAGGAATGCAGTTTATTCATTCAAAAGTAGTATAGGATTGGTATCAAGTATTGGCTGATATGCTCAGCCCAGGTATCGGTATCGTATTGGATCAGAAAAAACTGGATCAGTGCATCTCTAGCAGAGACCTCATGTTTACTCTGGTTTTGCCGGTTTAGCACAACATTTAATTGTGCTGCTGTATGAGTGGTTCAAACATATGGCTGTTTTAATCTGGACAGCCTTTATGGAAAATTTACAGGGGGGAAAAGGAGCAAGTGTATGGGGCACCACATGGGCTGTATCCATAGCAACCAGGCCCATGTGGTGATGACATGAGGGAATATGAAATGTACAGCCATGGTAACAACCCAGTGTGGCACAAAGAAATGTAAAACAGAGCTTTAAAGAAATAAATAGCTAGTCCAATGAAATACAATGATAGAAGTACACTGCTTTTAACTTAAGGGCAAATTTTGATTTGGTTTATCACGAAAGAGAAAGTAACTCGTAAACCAGGGAGAAAAAACTTGGATTAAATGGCACTGGACTTCCTGATCTGAAGCACGTGCTGCAGACAGTCAGACTGCTGCTTCTACTTGGCACTATTTAATAATTCAGCTAACAGCACAGTGACCTAAGCACCACTTATCCCCGTTAAGCTGCCACTGTTACCCTTAATGTGGAACTTCTTTGGGATGAGTTAATTTTAGTTTATGCCAATACAAGAAAACTAAACAAATCAGAGAAAGCAAGATGGAAATTATCAAAGGGTGTTGTAAAGTACAACTTAAAAGGCAGAATGGGTTGAAAGCCCACCTATGGTTTGCTGTGGACTTGAAAGTGAGATGATTCAGCCACCCAGCTGGCAGTGTGTATTTGTGTGGAGGTGTGCACTTGAGTCTCATCTAAATAATTCAGACATTTTTGTACTCAAAGCTTCAGTGCATTTTTAGCAGTGTACAGTGTTTATATGTGTGTGCGTGTGGGTAGATGTTCATGGTAAAATTAGAAATGTTATGTTTTATGTAATAAAAAAAAGAAACCTTGATAGCTGCTCTTGTGTTTTCATAGGACACAAGTGGTGCAAGAGTCTCCCATTTCATGGAGTAAGAGTAAGTATGTAGCCTGGAGCATTGAAGATCAGAGGACAGCTCCTCTGCAGCACTTAATGAGCTAAATCAGCTTCCTTCCTGTCCCTGTCACTGAAAAGGGTGCACACAAATAAACAACAGTAGTTCCTGCAACACATGCACACACACAGTGTGTATGACCTTTTAAAGATAGAATAAAATATTGTTTACTTTTTCCTTTAATCAAGGAATACCATGAAAACTCCTCAACCAAAAAAATGCATTCTGGTGAAACATTTCAGCTTATTTGACAAAATCTGGAACTATCCCTAGTGGCAAAGGCCCAGACTCCGGTGTTGTCCAAAAGCTGTTCATTAATTAGGGATGACCCAGCAGTAAAATGGATGGGCTGCATGTCAAACATCCTAAGGGATCTCACACACCAACAATCTGCCATCAGAACATCGGTGAATGGCTGTGGTTTCTGGTGAGAGTCCTCCATCACCATCATTATCAGACTGTCTATGATCATTTTCAGCTGATTCAACATGTATAATCAGCGTTGCACCTGTTACAGCTGTATGCTCCTTAAAGGCAAGCATAGATTATTCAGCTTGGCCATTGGAAGTTGTCTTTTCAGTGTGTTCCAGTACTATTTGCTTGCCCAGATGCTGGTGATGCAATAGACCAGGGGTGCCCAAGTCCAGTCCTTGAAAGCTACTATCCTGCAAATTTTGGTTGCATCCATTCTCCAACAAACCCGAATCAAATGAATGGCTCGTTACCCACGCTCTGCAGAGCTGAAGGACATGTGCTTGAGGTAATTAGCCATTTGGTTCAGGTGTGTTGGAGATATGTTCTAAATATTGCCGGATAATAGCTCTCGAAGACCGGGCTTGAGCACTCCTGAATTAGATCCTTGGACAGCCCAGCCTTAGGCTTAACTTCCTCCTGGAAAACTTTCTGCTGCATCCCCTCTAGTGATGCACAATATAAAAAAATTTCCTCCAATACCGATAATTTCCTGCATCTCATGACTGGTGACCACTACTGATGTTAAAGCTGAAAATTAAGTAGTAATCATTCCTTCGGCAAGATTAGAAAAATACTTCTGCTGCAGATCCAATAGTTACCAGAGACGTCATAATGTTGCACAGAAAATGTGGCCTTATGTTGTTCCAATGCCCCATGGATTAAAATAAAGAAAAAACGCATTTCACAGGTTCACCACCAAACAGGGCCTGCTATATACGGGTTAATTATACTATATTGATAAGTGTTTTATTTGCAATATGATATTTCAACATTTCCTCATTTCCGGGACAACAGATGAAAATTAGCCTTTTGGCTAAATTTGGCGTATTAAGAAGTTTCTCTGGTTTTTTAAATGCTCTGTTCCTATCAAAATTAAAAAGTAGGATTAAAAAAAAAGGTCAATATTGGGCTGATATCAATATTCAGTTTTAAAGCCAATATCAGCCAATATCGGGCAAATAATATTGTTCAACTCTAATCCCTTCCCCAGATCTTTCTCTTTCATCTTTATTATTTTTCCACTGACATATCTAATATATGCCCATTTTTTTGTCAAAAGTACAAAAACTATAGGCCTGGCTGGGCCCCCCTGACATAGCACTGAGCCCCCCCTGGGGGGCCCGCCCCCCCAGTTTGGGAACCACTGGCTTATGATCTGCTGTCAGAAGAAGTATTACAGATTGTGTTATGGGAAAATAAATTAAAGCACTGTCCATACTTTTAATTTTTGCTCAAATTAAGAAAACTGGGGGCACAATGATCACACTCTGGAAGCAGGTAGGAATTATATTTTGTATAATAAGCATTTCTGAATGATTGAATGATGAATAAAGAATGTAGAGGTATTTCACACCATGCTTCACGTGGAGATGGGAGTGCCACCGTCTACGGATGGCTCTCCTGTCATCTCTGTCGACTACAGTCATTTACTGGTTAGCTTTTGTTTGTGGCAAAGAATGGTCAATATATATATATATATATATATATATATATATATATATATATATATATACATATTACCTTTAATTACATGTGCAATTTGTTTATTTCATGGAGTCATATACATTGGGTTTTATTTGTCACTAATGGATAATAAAGTTACATTTTAATACTGGAACGCCTTAAAATGTCTTTTGGTTTTTGCAGTAGATTGAAATTTTGAGAGGCTATGAAGAATAAAAAATAGGCCTAAAATCCCATAAAACCATAATTCATGTCCAATAAAACATATGAGATGTTGAAACTGAAGCATTTTATTATTTCATACAGTATGTTGCTAATTTTACTGTATACAAGCATATCTTCCTGTAAAACTTCAATGTACTTTTCAACATATACTGTATGGTGTGTTCAGGTGTGTAAAAACTCCCCACACCATCAGAGATGCAGACTCTTTAAACATGGATAACAAGCGGGTTGGTCCTTCTCCTCTTTAGTCCGCAGGACATGTCGTCTATGGTTTTCAAAAATTATTATAAATTTTCATTCATATGACCTCAGAATAGATTTCCACTTTGCCTCAGACCATTTTAAATGAGTTTTGGCCCAGAGAAGATGACTGCATTTCTGGATTGTGTTCACATATGGCTTATCCTTTACCTGGTAGAGCTTAAACCTGCATCTTACTGACCTGTTGCCAGTTCACCTAGTCATCAAATGCTCCTCCAATTGTGTCTGGCTTGTACCATTTGCTTTTCAGCCATTTGTTCTACCTGTTTCCAACTTTTTGAAATGTGCTGCTGCCATAAAATTCAAAACCAACTCATATTTTCTGTGAAATGGTAAAATGTCAAAAACCCTTCAATTAATTAAAAAAGAAAAGAAAAATAATTAAAAAAAAACCCCCCCCACCCAAAAAACACCCCCCATATCCCTCCACCCCAAAGAGAAAAAAGGGTAGAGGGGGAGCTTGGAAAACTGAGGGGACCCCCCATCAAAAAAAGGAAAATTATATAAAATGAAAAAATAATTTTTTTGGGGTTTTATTAGTCCTACCCCAGATTCCAAAAAGGGTTAATTAATATGGATTTTTATGAGATTTGCAAATTGTTGTTTTCTGTTTATATTTTACACAGCTTCCCAATTTTGGGGGAATTAGAGTCGTAGAGGTCTGGGCATCCAAAAGACCACCTTGCAGGAAGAATAAATATAACATCCAAACATATTGGCATCTGACATCAGCTTCACACTTTTTTCATACTGGAATCGTCACTAAAATCCTTGCTGAAGCATAAAAGTAAGGGAAAAAATGTCACCTCTAGACAGAACCCATTGAAAAAGTTGATGCAGTTTAAGCCTCAAGTTTAAGTGACAGGTTTGTATCCAGGCAACCACATGGACAACTAACCATGGGAGCTGAATTTGTGTGTTAAGCTGTGATCCAAATCATAAAATCTTTAAGCCAGATCAGATTCATCTGAATAAAAGATGTTTTTTTTCTTCTTTAATATTACAATTATTATTTTCCTTCATGTTGCAATCTACATTAAAGATTTACGATTAAGGAAAGAGTGGGTTTAAACAGACAGGACAGTAAAAGTGGCACTTAAGTAAAGACGGATTAAGAGGCTTTGCACTCTGAATAACAGCACTGAATATTACCAGCCTTATTCTGTAAGAATGCATCTTATTTATTTTCAAGTGCGGAAAACTAAGGCAACACAGCTAAGGGGGCAAAAAGAGGAAAACTGACAGAGAGCAGTTTGTGATGGAGGGTGCAAGAGAGGGAGAGATCCCCAGCAGCACTCCAAGCCTAGTGTGACTCACGGGCTAAATGAGCCAGGCATGTTGCCCCCTGATGCTCTGTGACCTAGATTGAGAGACGCAGTCAGGACTATAATCTCTCATTTCTCTCCCTCTCTGTAAGCATGGAACAGGCTGATGACATGAAAACCTGCCTGTCCTGCACAGCACTGTGGGCAGACAGCAGTATGAATGATGCTAACTGAAAAATACATCCATACAGACATTATCAACCCAGCCATTACAGCGACTGAGAGGCCAATCAAATCATAAAATACAGAAAAAATTACCACAGTATATGTGGAACTGACTTGTGATGCATTTATTGTGACACACAGGTGCATACAGGACAGTGGTGATGGCATACATCACTGGCCATGCATAGAGCTGCATATAGTTTACTTTTTTAGAAATATGAGAGCCGAGTTACATCTGAGTTGTCAACATATAAAATGCTAAAGCTAAGTATATCTCAGCCACCATTTCCATACAAATCTGCACAGATATTCATGACCCTTATTTATCAGCCTAAAATACCCTCAGCTGCACTCTGTGTGTAGCATTGCTTAACAAGCCTGCAGACATGCAAAACTAAGATGGCAGGCATTGTGCACACTAACACATAACAGTGCTAGCATGCTATTGTGAGCATTTATCTATAAGTTTATAAAAAGGCTTTGACCAGTAATTATCTAGACATAGGCCACCTGTGGGTGTTCTGTGAATTATAGAGTCATGGGAGTTGGGTCAATGCCTTGGGTTTTTTGTTGTGATCTTCTAACAATTCCGAGCAGCTTCTGTGTATTGGTACCCCATCTGTGTGTCGCTTCTGACATAGGGAATTCATAATACCACGGGGGGTGTGCTTGGTTAAAAAAGTTTCAGTGGGTGTTTCATACCAAATTAATAGCCACAAGAATGATGGGATACTGGGTTTTAAACCAGCATGCACTGTAATGTGCTCAATTTTACATACTGGCTAATTATGTTACATTTCCTGAGCGTATGCACAGTGCACTTGTTCCTATTATTCTTTTATCTTTCCACTCTGCTTGATGATGCATTCCATAATTCCACAGGAGACTGATGTCTGCAATCTTTCACATTACCTGAATTTTTCAGGACATGAGCAGCAGATACCTTTGCACCAGAATCAGCATGGTCACAACCACAGACTGAAAGTGAATGGATGTAGCTGCTGTAACCACTCAGTGGTTAATAAACTGCTTCTGAAGTCTCACATCTGCCATTTGGCCATCAATAGCCTGGTCTTTTTTGGACCTGAAGTAAACATATTTCAACAAATAAGTAGAGCTCAACAATGCCATCCCAACATAATCGATATAACCACATGACCTTGGGAGTACTTTGGTAAACAAATATCATTAAATACAATATTCCACTAAAAAATATAAAAGTAAACTTAAACTGCTTAATGCAACACTGTAAATGGTAATATTGGTTTTAATAGACTCTATCTAGTAGGCAGAACTTAATTTTAACTTAGTTGTTAGTAATACTTATTCTTAATAAGTTGTAAGAACTTTGGAGGGCAACATGTTAGATAACTTAATTTACTTAAGTTGAAACAGCTTAATTAAAATGAGTTAGGGATGGTGAGGGAGCAGGTTTCCCACAATGCAGTTCACTTTTTTTTAACAATAAATTGGAGATCATTCACAAATGAGGGATTTATAAATGATGTTGGTAGTGTCATGTGACTGCTCTCAACTTGTTTGTTTATTCCTGTATTTAACACCTACTATCCAGCAGCTGCTGCACTGACAGAAAAGTATGTGGTGTGACAATAGCTGTAGCTAAAACTCACCTACTCTAAGTTCTTGCTACATAGTAAGAATAGTATTGAGTTCATCATTTACTTTAAGTAAGATGATCTCAAAAGCATCATGTTGGTGAAAATTAAAATTAAAATAGTGTGAAACATCTCATCTAATTTCTGTGAAATTAATCACAAAAGTTTGTTACCAAGCATCATTCACCTACAGTTTAATCAAATTTATTAAGTTCAGAAAAGTTCTACAAACTTAAACCATTTTAGTTTATTCTACTTAATCACTCCTATTCCAGTTTACTTAATTTTTTTGAGGCAGAGAGTTTGCATATTTTTTTTAAGTAAAGCCAACTTATTAGAATTTACAGTGAAGGATGAAGCCATATGCCAACTCTAAACAGAAACTCTGAAGTTCTATGGGAAGTAGTTAATTTCAGATGGACAGAAAAACATTTTGAGCTGCTTTAGGTGAAGCACAAACATTAGGATCTATGAGCCAAAGATAAGGAAGATCATCCCAGTTGCTTCCCAGTCATCTGTCATTGTGGTCTTGGGTGAGACACTTCCCCCTCCTTGCCTCCAGTGGCAGCATCACCTGTGTATGAATGTTTCAGTGGTGGTTGGAGAGGCCATAGTCATTGGCTGCCATGTTTCTGTCAGTCGGTACCAGGCCAGCTATGGCAGCACACATAACTTACCATCTCCAAGTATGAATGAATAATGGCTCCAATGTAAATGCTTAGAGTGGTGTCAGCAGTAAAGCGCTATATAGATCTAATCCATTGGATTAAAATTCTTGAATCTTGATGGACTCGTTTATTTCAATATCCAAACACGGGAGAGGAGATTTAAATTTGCGTCATTGCTGTGAGACCTGTGAGACATTGGCGCCGTTACAGGTTAAGTGCTCCTAGTGACCAAAAATTACACGGTACAACTTTAAAGGGACTAGAGGCAGGTTTGTGAAAGAATAAACATGCATGTCCAGTTTTTTTTAATGCTAATGGGTGATGAAGCGTTAAAAAACAAAAGACAAAAATCCATCTATCCATATCCCAATGCAGGTGCACAACGGGCTGGAGCATATCTGAGCAGCTAACTGACAAGAGACGGCACACTGATCAAGTCGCCTGTCCATCACAGGGCAAACACAGACACAAACAACTATGCACACTCAAACTTGGAGGCTTGTGCTATAGATTTGTTTTTCTTAAAAGTTTATATGAAGGAACAAACTGCAGATACCCGTTTTCCTCACGAGTTTATAGAACACAGGCATGAGTTTGCAGGATACCTTCATTGGAGTAGAAAAGAGTTAAACTTTATTAACATTGTTGGAGAACTATGAGAAGCAATTTAGGAGCTCTACATTTAGCAGCGTATTTCAAGAGATACTTGCATACCTCAAATCACATCAATGTATATTAGCAATAATGTGTAAAGTATCACCAGCATTTAGCAGGCGAAAAGCAGGGTAGGCTACACCCTGGACAGGTCGTCAGTCAATCACAGCACAGCACAAAAGATGTTCAGCCTGTCAGTAGCTAAATAAATAATGTGTGTTGTCACAAAAAAACACAAATAGATTTAAAAAAAAAAAAAAAAAGCAACCACAAAACACAATTTTAATCATTAAATGTGTGACTGGAGGACATCTAAACAACAATACAGCAGTGACCAGTTTGATGACCTGTATGAAATGCACACCTGTAGCCTGTGCTTTGTGCTGGCTCACCACTTGCATGAACACTAATTGTGCAACGCAAATCATCTTATGTCCCTTTGAAATTTCTGCCATTCACTTTCACACATTCACATTGAATCTGCAAACATCCAACTAATCAACCAACCACATCAACACCATGGTGGACATAATAACCACAAGATCTGCAGGCACTACAATGCCCACACACATATTCTTGGGGTGAGCAGCTTAAGCGGTTGTGGTTTAGTGCTCCAAATTCCAGTCCAGTTCAATCACCAAGACCCTGACCTCCCTCAAAGGTTTCCTTTGTGTCCTTACAGTCATGGAAGTCGAAGTAGGAGGAGCCCTCTCTGTGACACACACTCATACACATGTTCATGCACACTCGCACTGCAGTCCCTACTATTCCTGAAAAAGACAAAACAAAAAAATGCTGATGTGTATTTTCCCCGGTTTGTTGCTAAGGGACTCCAATCCAACAATGGCAGGATTGTTGCCATGTAAAAGATATCCATGAGAAAGTTTGAGACTCACCGGGTGTCCAGCTGCTGTCTGCCTTGTGCCACCAGCCTTGTACAGGCCGAGTGCATGCTGGACAGACGGCAAAGGTGCTTCATATCCAGAAGTAGGACATCTGGACAGCGGAGCCTTTTCATTAGCAAAATAATCATGTCTGATCTTAGGTTACAAATGACACTGTTGTCCCCTGAGGCTTAGTGAGTCTGCAACAGAAGGACAGGAGGTGTCACTTTACCATTCAGTCTCACTTTAAAAAACTCAAACCGTTACAGGTATCCGCAACAGTGCTTTTAGGTTTGCTCCACCAATACACTGTAATACAGGGAAAAGTCTTGTCCAGGTCATCCCAAAGATTCACTGTGGTGTTGATGGTCTAGTTTCTGTGTTGGCCAATCCATGAGTAAAAATTATATCCGAACCACTCTAATGGACTTTAGTATTTTCATCATGGAATATGCCCATGCCCATACCATTAGGGAGGAGAAGAAAATTTTGATGGAAAACCTTTTCATCAATCAGATGGTGACTTATAAATATAAAGATCTAATGTTAACTCATCACAGAAAACTTTCACTAAGATGAATAAATCCCAAGAATTAAATTGTAACTAACAAAATTTACTTAATTTGTTGACTCTATTGTGATTAAAGGTTGATCAAAATCCTTTCACAATGAAGGTGTCGCTAAATAGGCTCTATAGCACTTGCATTATGCAATCATATCACACATTCTAGCTCCAGCCCACAGCAGGCTCATTCATCTGTAACTAGATTCAATTACATCTTTCACAAACAAGCTGCATGTAATTTCATAGAGAAAAGTGCTGCATTCTTATATCAATATCGTTAATTGTTAAAGCTGCGAAATTACAGCCCCCCACACATGCTTGTGCACATAATTAGTTATTTCTGATAAACATCCACATTTAATCAATCATACAAAGAACAGCCGTCCTGCTACAATCAACCCTCACAAGCACACTGTTAGTCCATTAACCACAGCATACATAGACATTTTCACACACAGATAAGTGCAATGCTGGTAAGGAAAACTGTCTCCAACAAGGTTCAAGTGATGATAAGTTTCACCTGCCCTGCTGCAGAGCAGTGCAGCTCAACATATGCACAAGAGTTCGTGGTGCATGAGGGACTGAGACATCATTAGCGACACATACCTCCCCCCTGCTTGGTTCTATGAGAAACATAGCATTACTCATCCACCCCCAGGCACCTGAGAACTGCAAAGCACCAATCAAGTTGCTGCCTATGATTCATAGTGTGAGGAGGAGACTTGCATAACAGCAAGATCCATATTCCCTTTCCCTACATTTAGCCCTTTAAAATAAACAACCCTCCTAAATCTGCTGCAGGTCAGGGTTGAGTCTGAGAGCCGCAGAGCTGAGTGTTGCAGGGGCCACAGCATCATTTAGTACCTACTGATCTCTGAGGCTGCACACACACACACACACACACACACACACATATATATATACATAGATACACACAGGGCCTCAGGGATGCCAAACTTGACCCATATTCTCTCACAGGAGTGTTTATGCTCATTTAACTATAAACAACGTGTGATATAAATGTAGATAGGCTCTGTGTGATTAAATCTAAATGAAAATAAGAAAATGAAAAATAAAAGACTAGAAAATTTTCTAATGTAAACATTTGTTCATTTTTTTTGAGTCGCAGCCCACACTCATAATAATCCCTTCGTGGCTTAAAAGTAGCAATGACAGTTCACAGAAATAATGGCTTAAAAACGAGGTCAGTGTGGCTTTTTTATTTTTTTAAATATGATTTCTTGTGATCGTGACCCGACCGACTGCAGCAGCTCTGATTCTCACCCAGCTGGCACAGGACACAGTCGGATGCTGATCTAACATAAACAAGCTCAGGATCTAGACTGAACTTGGGTTTATATCAAATATAGCCCCACTTCCAACTATTATCCCCAATGTAAGGACAGCCTACCTTCGGATAGCTCTAGATCCAACTCCGCCAGCTGGTCCCTGACCTCTTTAGGCAGAGCCGACAGATCAACGCCGCGGTCGGTCATCGTTGGAAGCACAGCAGCCTGCAGGATGTTAGCGATATCTCAAGTGATAGCAGGTACAGTCCAGCATGAAGCTACGACCGAGCAAAATCAAGATGTAGAAGTGCTGTTTACTCCATCTCCGCGACTCCCCGACTCCGCCATGACTGTGGGAGATGGAGCAACTCGCAAGAGGAGTCCGGTGGTCACGTGACCAGGCTTGACGGTAATTTCTATGACACGATGGAGGAATAAAGCAGACTCTCTGCTCCCTCTGCTGTTTTGTTTTCACAGCTGGGAGGCGAAGCAGCGCTCCTCCTGACCCAGCTCACCTGCCACATTCACCTCGCTTTCTGAGATGGATCATGTCCTTCCATACTGACATGAACCAGCATCTGGTTTTGTCTAATCAAATGGCGGAAATACATGCCTGTATTTATAATGGATTTAGCATTTTGTGATAGTATTCTGTTAAAATTCTCAACGTATTTTTCTTATCTGTCGATATTTAAAAGATGGTGCTCCCTTTTTATTATCAGACTGCACCAGTTTGACCTTTCTGTGCCATATCCACTGGAAATTATGACAGTTATATTCAAGTAGAAAGTGAATAATGAATATTCAACACATCCATGCATGTTAAGTGTGCAGGCTACAATCCCAATTTGAAAAATAATCACAAAAACTAACAAACAACAGGATGCTGTAAAGAAAATGTCAGCATTGACCATAGATGGTCCTCAAAGGCCATTATCCTGCAGGCTTTTGTTGTCTCCCTGCTCCAACACACTACTGAAATTAGTAGGTCATTGGGAAAAAGTTGACAAGAAGCTGTTGGATCCATTTGATTTGATTTGTGTGTTGGAACAGGAAAACAACAAAAAACTAAAAGATAGTAGCCCTAGGAAAACCGAGCTTTGACACTCTTGAATGCAGTGATTTGTAGATCTCTTATTTATTCAGTAGAACATAAACAACACATTAGATGATGAAAATTAGACAAATGACCATTTCATGGAAAATGCCTTTTTTCCATCTCATGGTACCATTTCATGGAAACTATCCTCATGGAAAATATCCATGAAAGGAACTGTTCATGGAACCTTACTGGAGACTTTTCTGTGTGGAGTTTGCATGTTCTCTCCAGTTACTCCAGCTTCCTCCCACTGTGGTCAAGACCACACGACCAAGATCAAAACATTACTGAGACCAGAGACAGAGACCAGGACATTACCCAGTTTTGTACAAAGTCTTGGTCTCGATCCCTGGTCTCAGTAACGTCTTGGTGGTGTGGTCTTGACTACAACACTGTCCCATTGTCTAAAGGTAAATAGGTCTCCCTTGCAAAAGAGACTGCGCATCTCAGTGGGGCTTACCTATGTATATATATATATATATATATATATATATATATTTTTTTTTTTTTTTTACATATACATATGTGTGTGTGTAACCAGCTCATTTTTTTTATGGCAGTAATACATCTCAAAAAAGTTGGAACAGGAAGAACAAAGACCTGCATGTGAGGTTAACAGGTCTTTTGTGAATGAGACTGTGTGTCAATGGGACTGCGTGTATAAATAAGGTTAATAGAAGTATAACAAATGGCTGGAAGAGTAACTGGCACAAATCAAGAACAACTGGAGGAACTTTTAATTAACTATTTAGGTAAATTGTCAAAACGTTGGTCAGATAAATAAGTGTAAGGAGCATTTCAGAGAGGCGGAGCCTCTCAAATGTTAAGATGGGCAGAGGTTCACCAGTTGTTTATGATATTGAACTCTAGATTGTATGATCTTCAAAGTTGCCATAATTTTACATTGAGAAATCTCTTTGTGATATTGTTTCGCAATTTTGAGACACAGTTTGTCACAGACTGGTGACAAACCAATCAAAGAATCGGGGGAATCTCTGTGAATCTGTGCATGGGACAAAATCAGACTGGATCTGACTGTGGCTGCGACGCAAGAAGTCTGCAAGGAAGCGGCATGTTAGAAAAGGCAACTCCGGTTAAAGAGTGGATGGACTTTACCACTGATGCCTGATGACTTCAGCCAGGAGTGTTGCAGCAGGGAAAATTTTAAATCTGCAGAGGACCTGCCCTCAAGGACTAGGGTTGGGATCCCGGACATAAAGATTTTAAAGTGTAACACACCACCATCCAGACATCACTTAAAGGGAAAGCAATGCATATCTCAACAAGACAGTGCTAGACCACATCCATCCATCATAGCAGCTTGGCTTTGCAAGAGAAGAGTCTGGGTGCTGAACTGGCCGGCCTGTACTTCTGGCTTTTCCTTTCATCAGTATGTAACATTTGACACACCATGAAATGAAAATCCAGCAGTGGAGACCCTGGACTGATGAGCAGCTAAACTCCTGCATCTGACCAGAATAGGACAATATTTGTCTCCTCCTTCGCAGACATTTGTACACAGCATTAGTGAACATCCCCATATTCCAACTTTGACATATACAGTATTACTGCCATGAATCCTAAAATGGGCCTTTTAGTTTTCCATGAAATAATGTCAGTTTTGCCGTTTATACTCCAATGGGAATAAAATATGGGTTTGAGACTTGCAAATCATTGCAATTTTTAAATTTACATGTTAAACAATTTTTTGGAAATCAGTTGTTCATGTGGGTACTTATGGATTTAAATTCATATCCTGCTTTACCTTCTGTTCTTGTACATTAACTTAAAAGGAGGGTTTTCAAATAAACGCATGAATAAAAATCTTGCCCTGGATATTTACTCCATAGTTACCAACTTTGTGTTTCAGATGACTATGTGGCTTTACGAGAAAAAAAAAAAGAAGACACATTTGGTAGTGGAATATGATAGAAGCTATACAAAATGAACCTACGGTTCTTTTCCTTAAAAATGCATTGAGCATTTATATTTTCAAAATAATCTCACCTCAGTTAATGCACCAACAAACTTAGGTTTTTCATTAATTTATTTTACTGTTTGCCCGAGACAATTTATTAATTAGTTGAGACTATACAAGTAATTTTTCCCATCTTGAGGCCTGAGTATTGAACAAACTTCCTCTAAACATGTAGCTCCAACACATTTTATCTTGTAGGTCAACCTCAGTTAAATACGCAAATAAAAAAAGAAAGAAAAATGCATTCTCTTCAACAAATTGAGGGGACATACCATCATTTCCACAGAAAATAAAGCTGTTAAAAAGAAAATGTTATAAAAAACAATTAAAACAGTGAGAAGGGGAGAAACAACATGACAGTCTTGGAAGTACAATGCTGTATAAAATCATTTGCATTTCAAAACTTATATGTCAAAAGAAGCACCTTGCACAAGTTTTAGGTCTACTTCATGATACGACTGCTTATTATATGGTGGAAAGCAAGACCAGAACATCTGTAACTGCTTACAAATATGCACTAATCAACAATCTCCCATTCACTCAAGAATACTCAACACCACATTTGCTTTGGTCACCTCATAACTATAACTTTCGACTGAAATAGACCAAACCCCTCTCAGCAGCTGGACTACTTGCATCAGCTAAAAGCAAGAACATTGATATTTAATAGAAAAATATATTGCACTACTCTTTCCTCAACTGAAATGCCTGGGTACAGGGTTTAAAATCTATTAGGATTGATTATCATTTAAAAGGTCTTCTAAAAGACTAACCTTTTCAAGTGTGTTACATTAGGACTGAGGATGGAATCCTTACATAAGATCTTTTTTGCATCAATATTTTGATGTTACAGAACAGAAGAAAAACAATAATAGTATAATGAACTACACATCAAAAGTGGTATTCTTCAGCACTGAATAATTCATGCAGTCAGTAGGGTCTGATACAAACGACTGATATCATGACATCCAATCTAAATGGGTTAAAATAAATGGTTTGAAAAAAAAAAAAAAAAAAAAGGTCAGGCACACAATCACAAGGTAAACAGTGTTCACGTCCACAATTTGGTTTGTTATAAAACTCAGCTGACTACACCAGTGAGTGTGTATCTGGAGAAATTGTGAAAAAAAGAAAAAGAACAAATATAAAACAAAAGGACTGGCTAAAAAGTGGATGAACACAAAAAAGGGGAAAAAAAAAGAAAAAAAAAAAGGTTTTCCAGGCCGTTCTTTACTGAAAATGAAAGAAACAGACGTCACAGCCAGTGTGGGCAGAAAGAAGACTGTTGCTTCTTTTTGAAGTGAAATGAAAATAACCGATTACTGATTTCATTCATGTTTTCTTCCAAACCTAAAACCTTTTCAAACACCACAGAACGAGAGACAACCCCGAACCCCGCAGAGAGTTCGACGTGTTATTCATATTTACATGAGCAGAGTGATGAAGCTCCTTTGAAAAGGGTGCCTGCTGCGAGTGGAGGGTAGACAGAGGCACCGGGCCATGTCTTTGTGTGATTACTGTAGGCTGTGAGGGGGGAGGTTATCTAAAGTCTGGGGGGTGTGGGTTGAGGGTGGGTCCCTCTTCGGGGAAAAACTTCGCACCAGTCCAGCCTCCAAATGCCTTTCAAGTTCATTCTGGCTGTCTTTGTCCGCACATCATCTTGGAGCTGGTTGTGACTGCGTTGCCATGACAACCCCTCCAGGCTGACCGGACCCCATGCCTGCCAGGACTGACATGGCCACCGCCTCTGCAGCCCGGACGCTCAGCCCGTTGATGGTGGTCCCTGGGCTTGAAGCCGAGGCGGGTGGTGACGGCCCGTGCTGAATAACAGCCGCTGGGGAGCCGATGGGTTCAGCTGAAGTATCCCTGGAGGCTTCTTCTCCTCCTGCAGCTACAGACAGACAGAGCAACATTCACCCTTAGAGAGGTGAGCGAGTAAAAATAGCACATTAGATGAATGAGATGATGGATGAACCCTGATGTAAGAAGCTATGAAGTACATAAAGTTTAGTAGTTGTTATCTTGAATGGTTACCTAAGAAGGCTGCCTTTTTCTGCATGACAGTGACAGGGCAGTCTTTATGAGCAAGGAGGAGTTGCTTCAGCTGTGCCACCTCATTCCTCAGTAGAGTTACTTCATTCTAACACACACGCACAAAAAAAACACGTCATCTCAGCCTTGTCAACAATACAATGTAAGATCAAGATTATACATTTTGTATCCAACCTGCAGAAAACTAACCGTTAGGGAGACATTCATGTTGGCGAGATCGTCTGCCTTTTTCTCCAAAGAGTTTACCCACAGCTTTCGTTTCTGTCTGCAGCGGGAGGCAGCCGCCCGGTTTCTCTCCAGAAAACGCTGCCTCCTTTCATCAGGGTCCATCTCTGACGCGCGCCGCCGGCGGCCCCCTGTTGGCTGAGCAGGGGACACCTGGAGAATGAGGAGGGGGTAAAAGTGGGCAACTTGCAGATACAAATGTGGCTCATCTGTGAAGGCTGAAATGAAAACTTTTTATTCAACACGCAACAACCACATAAGGCACACGTTTACTCCCACAGTGAAATAGTCACACATGCCAAACTAGGACTGGGACGATAATCAACAAATTAATTCGCACAATAAATTAAAATCAACTCAATAATTTTTCGGGGCTCGATATATCGCCATGTACATGCCTGTATTTGTTTTCCTTGTCTCTCGCCTCCAAACACGCTGGATGACAAGAGGGTTCACTCTGTCTCAGGACCTGGGTGCATTTGTGACTTAGCAGAATGAAATGAAGGGAGTGAACCATCCGTCAGTCATTCAGGATCTTTGTATCTGTGGGAGGAGGTGGAGCTGCAAGCACACCTACACACACAGGCCCTGTCCCAATACCCACACTAAACCCTACGGTCCTGTACGAAGTGTGCAGTTGGTAAAAGTGCACATTAAGGGTTGGGGTGTGCAGGCTGCAAGCGTGGAAAATGGCAGAATTGGGACATTAATGGTTCCCTCCATCATCTTGCACCACAACATAATTTTATGTCATTGCTTCCAAACTCAGCCTTTATCTGTGTGCAGTGAAGAGACATCATTTTCAGACCTAAAGAGAATAAACTTAATTTCATCTGTTCTTGTAAAGTATATGTTATGAAATCCACACGTGTGTAATTAATAAATAAATGAATCAATTTATGTAGGTGGCTGTATAGTTTCACCAATACAGGGTTACATAACTGTTACTTTCTAAATGTATAATAATGATTAAATTGTCTTCTCTGTGACTGTTATTGTTAGCATAGAATGCCCATAAATGTCCACGTCCATAAAAACATGTATGTCAGGTAAACAGGTCTCTTACCTATGGAAATAAAATTTAAATAAAAATTAAATATAGCTACTTTTATCAGTAAACTGATCACTTTCATCATTCAAATGCTTTAAATTTTAAATATTCAAAGCATATTTCAAAGTAACAGGGCAAACTTCAGTAATTATTTTACCTACAGCATGGTAAAAGATTACATATTTCAATATTTACATCTGAAGAAGGCATTTTTTTCCACCACAGGCAGGAGCTCATTCACCACACATGGCCATGTTCAGCCTTTATGGTTCAAAACATGGATGCGAACTTCACCAAAGTGTGGACTGAGGGCACAAAGGGGGTGTGGCGGACTTCTGCCCTGGAGCAACCCTCAAGAATTGGGACACACTACGCACTTGAACCCCTCAACGGGAGCGCGCATTCTAGGGGCGCAAGGGTGGAAGTGCAGGTATTGGGACAGGGCCACAGACCGCAGCGAGTGAGCTTCGAGGAGCATGGAAACGTTTATTACAAAGCCTGACAGTCCTTTTTAAATTTTATTTTTTATTGTTCGTTTATATATCTGGGATATTTAAAAGTTCTGGTTCTGGAAATTCCAATGTGAAATAAAAGTTTAATTGTTGCATTTGAAAGGGTGTACTTGCATTATTACGATATAATAACATTACATAAGTGGTTATTTTGGTGTCTGTAATGTCGACAATAATATAGTTTATAGTCAGTAATGTGGGACAATATATCGTCTAACAAAAGTTGCTACGGTCCCAGGCCTATGCCAAACTCTTCTGAAGTGCGATGCAGGGCCATCATTTCTAAAACTGAAACCCTAAATACAACATTGGTACAGTGGGGAAACTGGAAAGCAAACTTCCAGCTGAATTTTTCTGAAATGTACATATGTACATAGGCAGGAAAATGAAGAAGTGGTGAAGAAAAATCACCACTTTCTCAAAAGATTGTACCAAGGTGTTTGTGTTTTTAATTTTGCTTTAACATATCAACGCTGTGAAGCAATGAGAAACTGTTTCATTTCTTCAATTCACCGTTTTCCGTTAAATCCTGATTTATTCTCTAGCCTGCTGAACCATCGTGGCTCACACTGCAGTCTCCTTCACACACACTGAATGTTTTACTAGCAATAGCAACATTTCCTAAAGTTTACAGGTCTGAAAAGCCATGGAGGAAAATGAACATCACATCAGAGACAGAAAAAAAGCTAGGAATACTAGTGTATATATAGGAATACTCAGCCAATCAGAAATGCTTTTCACTGCAAGCCTCATCCTGAATGCTCCATATCCACAGATCACTGGTTGGAAAGCAACAGCAGCGGCATCTGTTGCTTGCCAGAATAAATAATTGCTGCATTCACATGTTGTCTCACTTGGCGACCTTTTCAACCAAAGCAGTGCTGGTTCAGGGATGGCTCCAAGTTGGGTCCAACAAAGAACTAGTTTGGTTTTCCACATTCAGAGAACCACATTATTACATCACGTTAAACATCTCTACCATGTTTAACCCTCCCTTCAGTGTATTGTAAATTTTGACTTGAAGACTGCAGAGCAGGAAGCAAACACAATACAGTGTTTTAGGGCTGGACAATTTATTTAATCGTGATTTCAATTTTGCCTTGTCACAATCATAAAAACACTGTAATCGAAGAAAAACAATTAATCCTGAAGCGAACAGACTGATGGAGTTATAGGAAGCAAACTGCAGGGAGTATAGAACAGGAATGCATGTAGACTTAGTATTAATTTTTATTGCCATTATTATTTTGAATAATATTCTTATTTTACTTCTTTACTTGTTTCTAATTTATTTTCGGTTTAATTTTTTTAAAAGTTATATTTGAAGTTGAGTTATGTGGTTCAATAAACACTTTTTGTAAAATCAATGAATAATCGTGTATATTAATCGTGATTTCAATATCAGCCAAAATAATCGTGATAATAATTTTTTCCATTATCGTCCAGCCCTACAGTGTTTGTCTCAATCTCCTGGCAAACTGATGTTGACACACTTGTTTTTTCATGGCATTTCAAACACTTGGTGTTTGTGAATGCTCTCAGCACTGATTCAAAAGGCTAACCAGCATCAGTATCAAATTACTGCCCTTTATCATTTTACTGGTTATTTTTCATTTCTAATTTTGTCATTTCTGTCTATTTGCTTTGTTTATTCTGACGTGTATTGCTGCCTTTCTTGGCCAGGTCACCCTTGTGAAAGAGGTCTTGATCGCAATGGTTTTTTATCTGGTTAAATAAAGGCTTAATAAACAATAATAATAATGTATAGCAATACAAGCAATATTTTTACAGGTTGTGTCAGGTGTGATCTATAGCCACCAGCTGACTTTAATAAAACATTTGACAATGTTAACAAGTGTAGCTGAAAACAATTTAAAAAATTAAATTACAAACGGTGATATAATGCAGCTCTATTTGGTACACTGGGTTGGGTTCACAGATGCAACTTGTGATATAAAACATGACTCAGCAGGAAAATGAGAGGAACACCGAGCTAATGTTCTTCCTTTGCAGTTTCAACTTTGCATCCATGTTGCAGCTCAGCTATGATTATTTCCTTTTAATACACAGACTACACACTCCACTGGCTCTACATTTTTAAACATGGCAGTGTTAACATTTAACTGGTTTGGTGGTCTCCATAACCCCATCCTCACGACCCAGTACAAAAGCTTGTTTTGCCCTGCAGCGAGTTAATCCGAGTGTAGAACAGGTTATTGTTGGTGCTGAAGCCAAAATGTTGGTATTTAAAAATGATTTTAAGTAGGGCTTGACTGATACAGTTTTAGGGCTGATACCAATATTTTCTCATCAGCCTCAGCCGATACAACTTGCCAATATTTGGTGCCGATACTACATTTGACTCCTAATTTAATATAAAGAAGGATACAATAAAAAGTAATTTTACAACTCTTAATATAAAAAAGAACAAAGCACTTCAAATAAATATATAAACAAGAAAAAGTGCATTTGTAAACAAACACTAATTAGAAACATTAAACTTTTGATAAATATAGGTATATAAAAAAGTCGGTACATTATGCTGAGTGGGGGTATCAGCCAACATCCCCAACGTATTGGCCGATGCTGATACCAGCAAAAAACATACGGAAAAATATGAAACCAGGAAGTGAAGATTTAAAAAATTATCATTTTTTCTTGATCCGCAAGGGGCTGACTTCAAAACAGAGCAAATCCTCACAGACTCCCATGTTAAAAAGAACAACTTCGCAGAAGAAATAAACATGTTTACAGCCTGGTTCAAAATATCATTTTAGGTTTAATAGGTCAAGTTTACCTTCATTTCAACTGTGAGGGGGTGAATTTTTTTTTTATTACTCACCCGTTTAGATGTTATTTAATCTTGAAATTACTCAAAATTAGGGGCGTATCCTTTTGATTGACATGCGGCAGACTGGAAGCCGGCCTGCTGGCCGGTGGCTATCAGTTAGCTCCTTGTTTGCTCTCGGTATGGTCTCAGTCTGAAGCAGAGTAGCAAAATGGTGGTTTTTAGTCAGCCAATAGCAAGTCCAAACATGCCTTACCTTTATTCTGCCGCTTGGGAGGCCAATCTTTGTTAGCTCCTGTTAGTTTCGAGTTAGCTTGGTTTGCATTCAACCCAGAGTATGTTGGCCATCAATCATTTGCCCTGCGGCTGCGCTTTGCCCATTTTAGTATTTTCTGGGAGTGACGACACACGCGACACGGCAAGATGGCGATGGTGGGACACGCCCAACTGGCTTCACTTTCCCCTATTCAGATGTAACCGGATACTACGTCCATTTACAGTCTTTGGTTAGGCTCTAGGTCAGAATCAGCGCCTAGAGCCAGTCTGGCGGAAAAACCTTGGAGATTTCTTAGATATTGCTCATGTTGGACTGGAAACCCAAAAAAGTTATGAGTGAATAAAAGATTTCAGGGCACTGCATGCATGAAAACAGCGTTGGTGTTGCTAATGCTAAATACTTTGTGTTCATATTACAAGGTTTGGCAAGTTGGCTTCAACGCACAGGTTGACTCGTCCTTGATTTTAACGGAAGGACATCTTTGAAACCCAATGCTACCCAGTACCGTTAAAATTCTAAGTAAAAGGTAATGCCAAAAAAAGCTAACAAAGAGTCCAATGCTGCCCAAAAATGTTTGACTTTATCACATTTCTGTACCTGTGGTTGAGCAGGTGATGGTGCGTCAGAGTTTTGAGATGGTTGGTGGCTCTGCTCCTGCCGCTGGGGAACAGCAGGGATGGTTCCTGAACCGCTGCCTGCCCCGTCTTGTGCTCCAGGGCCTTGATGAGAGAGAGCTGCCTTAAGCCGCTTCAAAGACAGAAACAACACTTCATGTAGGTCATAAGATACCAAGCTCACAAAAGAAGCTGAATAATAAAATTTGTGTGTACAATTTAATGCAATTAAAGTGTATGAAGCAATTTAACCAGTGTAATAAGTGAATGTACCATAAATAGACAGCTTTTCTTTTTATAGCCAGCAGCCAATAAAATGACAGCATGACTGGTAATCTCACCATCTTAGTCTCAGAATGAAGGCCATATCCAGATGGGGAGGAAGAACCACTGCTAGCCCCTCCAACAGGGGGCCCTGGAATCCCAGGGATGTTAGGCACTGTGTTTACTGGCCTCGCAAGCTTCGTGTTGCAAAAAATACCCACAAAGGGGGTAAGGAAGAAGAAAATGGGAAGGTAAAATACCATTTTACATACCATTCGTTGCACATTTATTCCCAATCTCAAACATGTGACTTACAGATATAACTGAGGTCATCTGTACAGGACTGGGCAAAAGAGGAACCGTCTGCCCATTAGGGAGGTGCCTCATCAGTGGATATGCACTTGTGGGGGAGCTGTTGACAAGATTAGACACTTGAACAGTAAATAATGATGAAGCAAAAGGATTTGATGAGTACATACAATGTTTAAGTAGGCGAGTCGTTTAAACAACCCAACACAAACATAACTGCATTTCTACAAAAAATTTTTTTAGAGACAATATTTGAATTTTTAGATGTTTTGCTAATCCTCAAGCAAGGCAAAGAAGTGCCCATAAAGCAAACAGGAGCACAGTGTAGTTTACCCAAGCTGTCTGTTGGAGGGCGGAGCCTGCGTGATCACAGAAGTTGGAGATGGCAGAGTCGGGTGTAGTGGGTCATTACTTAAGTGAAGGGGAAGAGAACCTGGACGCACAATAGTTGGAGTGGGAGTTGAGGTTGGTAGAGGCTTTGTGAGAATTTCCTGTCAAGAAATTTATGAATTTATTTTATGGACATGCATGACCAGTACATACAATATATAAAGCATTTTACTGGCATGCAGCTTGTGCCTCTTACCCTTGAGCTTCTGCTGTTGTCAGACATGCTGGATGAAGAATCTGGACTTCCAGGAGGTGATGAATCAACTTGTAAAGGACCCTCATCCTCCTCTTTTGCTTCAGATGGTGTTTGTAATGTTGTAGCCTTAAAAATCAAAAGCAGAGATGATAAGATGACATCTCTAAAGCCATCTAATAACAAAGGGAAGGCAACAATATACCACAGATTGAACATTTATCCTTTTTCCTCACAGGGTGTTTTGTCCTCTGCTCGTCTTCCTGTGCTTTGCAAAACTCCTGTTCAAAGGAGCTGGCCAGCTCGTTGAATAGACCTACCTCCTCACAGTTTTTCAGGAAACGTGTGGGGGTGGGGGTCTGGTCTGCAAGAAAATTGCATTAGTCATACAGTTAGGAAACAGAATTATTGCCTTAAAATGAATGAGTGGTATATCAGTATCAGTCTACAGAGCATGACAACTTTATTACGCTTCAGTTCATTACCTGCAATGATAACAGAGTCAGTCCTGGCAGGTCCAAATTTTAAAGTCATTTCATGCTTGTGTTTGTGGACCGACAGGTGGTCTTCATTTGTGAATCTCTGCAAAAGAAAAGAGTTAGTTAAATATAGACAATGTAGCGCTTTTTCATCATGATAATGAATTAAAAAGAGAGTTTCAGTGTGCTTGCAATCCTGCCAGATTATGACAAAGAATAAGAAGAGGCTATTTATAGTTAATGCCAGATGAATAACAGCACTTGACTCCTGAACAGGCTATCTACAGTAAAGCAGACCACTATAAAGCTTTTTCCCAAATAAAACAAAGCACAGTACCCTCTCTGATTAGAACAAACCTCAAAAAGAAAGGGCTTTGAGTCAAAGGCCAGACAGTTACACACTTTCACTGCCAGCCTGACAGAGATCAAGTCAGGAGAAAGCTCTTTTTGATTAAAAGCAGAAGCTTATCGTACAGTTTATAATGGCTGGAGAAAAGCTTATTAGTTCTAGAATAGTATTTTGATTATGAATTATACAAAAAATGCTCAAGTGTGAAATGTGGTGCATTTGAAGCTCCATGGAGAAGGCCTGGTAGGCAATGTTGCCTGCTGTGTTACATCCTGTCATACGAACCATAAAATCCAAGCAAACTATAAAGTTCTAGCTGAGATTTTATTGCATTTGTAAAGTCATGATGATACTGAATATGTAAACTGTAAACATGACATTAGCCTGCTCATGCATGTAAATATTACCAGCACATTATATCAGTGAGTAACAGGCTGGATAACAGTCAAGCTTAATACTGGCCTACTTTTGTCACTGATCAATTGATCTTTCCATCTCTCTCTCCTTTTTTGGTTATAAAGTATTTCTGAGCTGGATGATTACAGTGTGTTAAATGGAAAACAATATGTTTAAGGTGAGAAAACGTACCTGCCCACATCCAGGGGCAGTGCAGACAAAGGGTCGGTCATCCCCCATCTCAGATATTCTACAAGAGAAAACAAAACTAAGTGATGTGTATAATTCATTTATATGTATATATATATATATATATATATATATATATATATATATATATATATACACATACACACACACACACACAGGCCAGAAGCAGGGTACACCTTGTACAGGTTGCCAGCCTATCACAGGGCCAACACAGAGAGACAACCTACCCATCATGTATGTCTTTGCATGGTGGGAGGAAGCGTGTGTTTGTGTGTGTGTGTGTGTGCATGCAGTCAATCAAATGCATAATTGCATGCTGAGCTTTTCCAGAAAAAACTGAATGTTTCAGGTTTCTCTGTTAATGACGTTTATTCAGATTCAGTTAGCTTATGGGGAGACAGTTCATGTAGGACCGTTGTGAATGTAGTTATGTTGCAGAATCAGCGTGGCTATCACGCACCTGTTGAAAACTGAAATCGGTCTCGGCGCCGCGAATAAAATATTCACCTGTCAGCAATAGCGTTTCGAACTAATCGCACTACAAATGGTTAGGAGGAAGGGACACAGGCCGAACACCGATGGCCTGTTTGTAGCATTTGCTCTGTACTCAGCTGAGAGGAATAGGGACAATCGTTCAACGATGAGGCAGCATAGCAAAGGCAACTTACCACGCAACCTACCAAATAGTGTCATCAAACTGTCCAGCGTTAGCTACTTTGATTAGTTATTTACATTGCTTTTGTGACGGTCAATGGAGAGGTTAATCTAAGGTGCCAAATCTTTGACTAGCTTTGACTTTCTGAAAGATGGGCCCCAATGTATCATGTCTTCATTGCTTACCACATTCAAACATTTCAATCTAAATCGGATTTGTCATTACAGCGAACGCGTAAGCTAATGTCGTGAGGAAAAAACAAGCATAGGTAAACCAGATAGGCCAGACAGAAACGATTTTTACAGTATCCAACTACAGCTAGCAATGTTAATGCTAATAGCTAAACGAAGCTGTATTAGCTTGCCATGAGAATTTACACTAACAGGTCCGCCAAGTCGGTGGCTAGCATTACACGTTAGCAAGCTAATGCTAAGCGAGCTATGCTCATAAAGCGAACTGCAGGCAAAAAGGTGTTCCGTACGTTTCAACAGCATTGTCAGAATACTTTTCACTTAACGTCACAATTACCGTTTGGTGATCCCAATATGCCCAATCTCACCTGACGTTTAAACTGCCTCTTCACTCCCCCCTCCCTGCTCCGGACAGCGCTGCTGATCTGCCTGCCCGTTGTTGACACACTGACACTTCCATTGACCAAATCTCGCGAGAGCGGAAACATGTCAGCGTATTACGTAACAGGATTGATCTGGCAAGAAATTGTAATGCCCGGTCCATTAATATAATCTGGATCTTTGCATATTCTCTGTCTTTTGCATTTACATAACATCTTTACGTAAACTGAGCATAAATGCTGCTCAGTTGTTGTAGAACTAAGCAACGGTGAAATCTCCGGAACACGTTCACATTTAGCTGCAAGACAAGTGCGCCTACGGTGGTTGCATAATATTTTAGGCTATTTCCGGATGTTTTCATGGCAGTACACTGCATCTGTGATTCTAGTGCTGTGTCGCAGCTGATACAAGGTGTTGTGTTTCAATCAGCTCCGTATAAAAATGCAAACTACAATAAAACTTTCAAAAGTATCTTTATTTCATCCATTACTTAATAAAATATCCAAATGATAAACCAGTGTGTAATTAATTGAAAACTGAAATGTTTAATCTTTTATGAGCATGAATTAAGTGGTACAGACAAAAAGTGTGACAAAGAACAAGCAGGCTTGTATACACACACACACACACACACACACCCACACACACACACACACACACACACACACACACACACACACACACACACACACACACACACACACACACACACACACACACACACACACATCTTGGTTGAATCAATCCCAGGTCTGCTGCAATGCCTTCAAAAAACAAAGATTCAATCTTAAAAAGCTTTGCTCATTTTGTATTTAAAGTCATTAAGCAGAAAATCAACACCAGTAAAAAGGCACTGGAGGTTTGAGCAAACATACTGTTCATTTTAACTATAGCAGAAATAAATTCTATACAAGATTAAAAGAAAACACACACACAAAAGAAAAGAAAAAAAAAACAACCCCCCCCCCCCCAAAAAAAAAAAAACCCATCAAAATCTGCAGTTCTGTCATTCTACTTTTGATTTCTTACAGTTCAGATGAAATTCAAGCAGAAGTTAAATATTTACAAAAAAGTAAAGCATCATTGTGCTGTGCAACATCTTTTCATGTTTTCTGTCAGGCTTAAAATCTTTGAAATCAAACAGAGGTGTATTTCATAAACACCATTACAGGTATGTTGAGCCAATGGTCCATATCCCTATCTAACTTCATTCACAAAACATTTTCTCAGCTAACATAGAACTATAGAAAATGCTAAACATAGTTGACAGGAAAAAACAAAACAAAACAAAACAACAGAAAAAAGCATCATCTACTGGTGCAGAAAATTGGCATTACTCAAATTACACTGGAAAATCCACATTACACTATACACACACGCTCGGACAGCTACAATAAAGACATAAAATTAAGCTCACCAGTGGTTATAGACTACATTCATCTGAATCTTTATGTCACATCAAACCAAAAAGTGATGTTACAAATTCTACTAAAAGGAACTAGTCAACCATAAACTGCTACTTCAATCAAGTATCAAAAACATTCTATTGAGTAGGAAAGTCAGCACCTGCTCCAGGTTCCACTAGATGGATGTTAGTAGTGCTAAAACAGAGGCTAGTTAACAATGAACACCCAATTCTCACAGCTGTTCTGTGAACACTTCTCAAAAGCAGACAGAACTATCCATATCCTACAGAAAATGACTGAGGATTCCTGGTTTGCAGCTTGACAGAAGTCTTTCTGTGTGGGGTGCCTCCCACAGGCAAAGAACATTGTTAGATTCCTCAGCTGAACAACATTTTAACTATGATCGTGAACATGGACGGTTGTCCCAACAAAGCCAGTTCTGCAACACCCAAAGCCAGAAGCGAAACCAAAGTGGCCAGATTTGCCCATTAACCATGCTTGCTGAAATGTGTGCCAGCATTACTAAAATCTGATAGATAATTTCAGTTTTCAGCTTTTGCTTGTGACAGATAACTAAGGAAGTGATTTGGCAAACTACTCCTCTATTTTTGGGTAACATATTTACTATGCAGAGCTTGTTTGAAAGTTAAAAAAAAAAAATAGAATGAGAACCAAACATCACATTCTTGCATGTGAAACAAAGACGTGATGCCTGGTTGCTCAGGAGAAAAAAAAAATCCAACATTACATTTGATTTACAAAACGATGTGAACCACTAGGATTAGAAATATCTTGTAGGCTAGACACTAATCATGAGTTTTCAATTCATTAACTGAAGTTTTTTTTTTTTTTTTTTTTAATTCTGAAGACTTCATATGAGAAAATTAAAAATCAATGAGTTGAGCATGTTTTCTTTGAGAGAATGAGAACTTCCCTCCAAGCCAATGTTCAAGATTGAGCAACGGTTAGTCACTTGTTGAATAGAATTGAGGAAAGCAATGGTTCACAAAGAAATTGTTGAGTACCCAACTCTTACGGTCTAATCTTTTAAAAAGTAAAATCTCCATTATGTCTCCATAATGTCTACATTATGTCTCCTGCATGGATTCAACATGTTCCATTTCAAATACTACATCCTTGGTTTCAATGCAAAATGTGATTAAACAGTAAGGAAAAACAAACTACTCATTTTAGATTTGAAATTAAAAAAAGATAAAAAAAAAAAAAAAAATCCCTCTGTTCTCCCTTCACTCTCTCAAACACACATGCAGAAACTATAAAAACTAGCCTGGTCTGTTGCATTGTTGAAATTATATACAAAATTCAGACCCACTGATGCTGCACCAGAGCGCCAGCATCCCAGACCAAGACCAAAACTTTATCTAAAAACAGGTTTAGGGATTTTTTTTTTCTGTTGAGCTGAGGAAATCCTGAAAATCTGGCTCCAGTTCAATGCTCCACACTACTCTGAAGAGCTATTACTTTAAGAAGTACTTTGTATAAACCTACAGTAAGAGCCATCTGGGTTGTATGACACCATAAGTCAGGAATTCTTTCTAAATATCTATTTACAGCCTTTCTGACTAATTTAAGCAACAATGTTGAGATATTTTTAACAAAGTGTGTCAAAACAAATAGATTTGTGTATTTACAAGCTTTATACATTTACACAAAGCTTTAAAGTCTGTTTAAGGTCATGCCTTGAATGTCTTTTTAACATCTTTTGTTAATTTGGTGAAGCTGGGGGTATGTTCTGCTCTTTTCCACTGCGCCTGACTCCTCGCTGAGAGAAGAATGGTTTGCCAGTATTCAGGCCCCCCTGATTCTCCCGCGTGTTCATCCCTGATCCTTTGACTCTGGCTTGGCCAGGTGCTCCTCTGAAGCTGCGTAATGGCTGCCGAGAAGACCGTTTATTCCCGCGCCGCTCTGGAGGTTTTCTAGAGTTGAGCCGAGGCTCCTCAACTGTATTGACCTTGAGCTCTTGGAGTGGTTGGCTGTCTGAAGAAGCACAAGGGCAGGGAGAGGATATCTGTGGTGGTGGTGGTGGATCTCTGGCTAGTTTTTGCAACACCTCTGCATAGCTGAGCCTTTTTGGTACCTGGCAAGTTAATGAGAAAAAAAAAAGAACATACGTACATGTAAATATGGAGACCTGTTAAATGGATGATTGAGAAACACAAATTATGGATAACAGAAGATTTCCACTTGTAAACAGTAATAATAATAATAATAACAACAATAAAAGATTAAAAAAGCAGGCCTTACCTGTTCTGAGGATGGAGATAAAAGAGATGGAGAGGATGTCTCTGAACAAATAGCCCCACTGCATGTGGTGGGGGTATGTTCTGACTCTGTTGCAGAGGCAACTTCTGAGGATGGAAACATTTTTATCTTTGTAATAGGAGTGTCAGCCTCATCTTCTTTTGGTGCAGGTGGAGAAGCACTTCATTAAAAAAAGAATAGAAGTCATTTTCAAGAACAGACTTTGGTTGTTCAGTGACATTTTGATATCCTGTAATTAAAGTTACCTTAAAGATGATGGGGTTGTCATCTCCAGTGCCACAGGTGCAGGTTTAGCAACCAGATTGACAGAATCTGGTTTACTTACAAGACTTTCTGAGCTTTTTAACTTTTGGTTCAAGTTGTCTTCTTTGCTCACAGCCTAAAATAAAGATGATGGGCAAAAAAACAAACAATGTAAGTTTATGTAAAGTATTTATACTTTGAAGCGTGTTACCATAGAAAGAATAACAAGTTACAAAAGACAGCTAGTCACCTTTGCTGGAACTTTTAGGCCACGCACTACATCAGAAAGGCGCATCTCTGTCACAGTTTCTCCCTGTACAGTGACCAGAGATCCAGGCAAAGGGGGAAATTGGAGGCTGCCAGGTCAAACTTAGGAGGGGGTGCTTTGGTCTCCATCACAGATTTCTGGGTTTCATTTAAGTGATCCCAAAAGAGAAAGAGGTGCGAAGGGCAGAAAAAAAAAGACAACCTTGAGATGAAAGTACACCAACATTTTCAACAAGAACAAAGTACTGAGATGACAAAGATAACAAGGGAAAATATGCTGACCTTATTATGTTCTTCTCTGTTTCTCCTCATACCTCTATAGCTCCCTCTCCTATGGTGAAATAAAAAATAAATACATAGATAAAATTTTTTTTTTTAAAAAAATGTGTGTGTGTGTGTGGGGGGGGGGGGGGGGCATGATTTTAGTCAAAGGTTTGACGTCCGGAGGCACTGACAATGAAGGCCATAAACACACTTCCAAGTCTAATGCCTTTTACATGAACTATCAAGTGTAAACTGAAAGTTTAAGAAAGCTTCTACTATAGTAAAACAACTTTCATCGTGTGTTAGACTTTTGTGTATTCTTTAACTTTTTGGAATTATTGTTTTAATGCAATAATAATGCTCTACTGTTTATAAAGTTTCAACATTATAAACTTGTGTCATTGCTACTGTATATGTAGGTATCAATTTATGCTTTACTGTTGCCTGTAGTTCAGATCATCACTGTTAATGAGAACTTGTTCTCAACTGACATTCTTGGTTAAATATAAAGGTCAATTTATTTTTCTTCTAAAAGAAAAAAAAAAAAAAAAAAAGAAAGCAAGATGTGTTTAAGTAAAAACTTTCACACTAAGATGATATTCATTCACCTGTCCCGTCCAGCCCGAGTTAGATCCCCATTTGGCAGGACTGAAGAACTGTGTTTAAGATTAAAGGAAGACCCAGGGACCATCTGTGATGTGATGTCAATCAGTGTCCCTGATGCTTGGAGGTCCTGTGGACTCAAGGGACTAGAAATGCCATCCGTTATGGCTCCTGGATCCAAAGAAGATGGGAGGACATCTCCAGGCCTAGGGTGACCTTTTGCATAGTTTCTATGTCCAAACAAAAGAACATACAACTTACATGGCTGAAAATAAGCTCAATCAAGAAAGAAGTACATTTGGTTTTACAAATCAAAACATAGCACAACGTTAAAAGTAAAGCCAAACCATGTCTCTCTGTCTCCAACAAATTACAAATGATTTAACAAAAACATATCTGTCCTCTGCCCTAACACAAGTCTGCTTATCATGTTAAACATTTCAGGATGTCACTGAATACAAAGAAAGTATGTTCTTTTTGCCCAATTCCACGTGTGCCTGTGATATTGTTTTTAAAACCCCAAACTGTGTGGGACCCTTTCAATGCCTAGAGCGCAATTATCCTTTCGGGTGATGTAAACCTAATTAAGATTTATCACATAAATGTACCAGCAGTTTGGATTGAGCTAAATGTACTGATGCAGAGTCTGGCAAACAAACACTAACTATCCACCTAAATAAGGTATGGACTGCATTTCAGGACATAAATTAATTGAGACAGGACTTGAATGAGAGAATACGTTATTACTTGCACCTACCTGCTCCTGCCTATGTGACGATGGGCGTTGATAGAGCTTGCGTTTATTTTGTAGCTTTCTGCACTGTGGTAACCATTCATGAATCCACTATTGGGGAAGGGTGCCTAAACACAAAAAAACAAAAGTAAATAAATAAAATAAAAAATTTAATTACATAACGTACACGTTTTTCTTTGCTTTGAACAACACAACTGTAAGACTGAAGCTACGTTTATTATACAGATCACTATTTCTTTGATAAAGTTTAAATGTGACAGTCCACACTAAGGATCATTCCAAAATGTGACTTGCATTATAATAAATTCTGAGCAGGGCTTACCAGTGGTGTTTCAAAATGAGGCATGACTGAAGGGTTCCAGGAAGGAGACACTACAGGATAAATGGGGTATTGCTGCTGCGGACTGTACACCTGCTGCATGTAGACTGAAGAGTCAAACTGGGCCTGCGGCTGGACATGTTGTTGGTACACACCTGCATCCATTCTGTGGAAGCCATTCTTTCCAAAGAATGTGTTAATGGCCTTAATGCGGGCCTAGAAGGAAGACATGTTTTCTATGAGCAAAGAGCCAACACTTTCAGTATGTTTGTCAGTATTTCAGTTTTCAGTCCCCTCAGATCTCATAATCTCATGGTCATAAGGCCATAAAACACTGCACTAACCAGGGGGGAGAGAAGGGGAGAAAATGATGGAAAAAAAGAGAGAAGGAATATGAAGAAAGGTAGAGGTAGAGCATAGAAACAGAAATACAGATGAATACAAAGTTACTGAAAGTTCCTCCCAGATAGCCACAGTGCATATGGGTCCTTCCAAGCGCGATACTGATCATCACTGGGGTACAAACGGGACTATTTATAGATCACTGCCCAATTCGTTTTATCACATGAAAGAGTAAGGCACAAACTTCAACTGAAAAGTAGTTCAGAAAATGTGATATGAAAATTATTATAAGTACAATCATGATTATCATCATGGGCATCATCAAGATAGTCAAGACTGCCACAAAGTCCTAACGGTTGCAGAGACCACCTTCCGTAACATGTTTCTGCACAAATAAATGTCAGGGTCACTCATGAGGCTACAGTTGGCCAACAGCTTCTTCTGGTGAGGAGTTATATGGGAGCATATGTGGTCTTGGGCAACACAAACCACTTTGAGCTTCATGCTACCTTTTATTTATGGGCCAATAATAAGCTGAGGTTCAGGACAATATCAAATTTGGCAGAGCAAGTTTATTACTCACCATGATTGGTTTACCCTGGAACATTTTCACTTCCTCTCGTAGATACCGGTAAGCCTGAGAGGAGGACAAAACAAAAACAAACAAAAAATCATTTTACTGTCAACTGAATTTTGTCCCTGTTAAAATGGGAAGATAAAGTGGAACTTTTCTTAATTTTCAGCGCTTTAGTGAGAAAGAAAGAGACAGACAGACAAACCAATTTGGTAAACATTGGACAGACATACCTGCAATGCATCCATATCCGATTGAAAAGTTATGTACCAGTTGCTGTTGTGAGCAAACTCTGTACTCAGCACTTCTGGGCAGTTTTCGCTCTTAAAAAGAGCCTCTACTTCCTGTGAAAGGAATGCAAGAAGCCAATTATTCACTTCTGCTTAGGAATATCTCCTTAATCACCTGCAGGTGATGTGTCTTGAGAACAAGCGCTCTTAGGGCATATCTTCACAAAGACTAAATTATTTTGTCTTTAAACTAAGTTTTTTGAAAAGACGGAATTTTGTCCAGAAAGTTCTACATCCCCACAATTGCAGTAAAATGCTGTAATATTGATGCAAGGCCTCTAAGTGACGCTGCAATGCTGCCACAGATATACAATAAGAACTGAGAAGATATGGAGCCTGCACAGGTTCAATTCACAGCTACAAACAGGCAGATGCAGCAGGAGGAGACACAGACAAGGTTCTGGCACCGTCCATGAGTTTCAGAACCTAAGTGCTTTCTGGATCATAACAATTTTAAAATTCTAAAGTGGGTTTGCAGAGCCAGAATGTTTGGCTATAATCCTTTTTTTGGGGGGTAATATCTGTAATTGGAGGATGGCAATTCAGCTTGTTTTTTTTGTAATAAGTTTAAACAAAGTGTTGTGATGTTTCATTTGGAATTTTCAGTACGGTGTAAATAGGTACAAACATCTGGCAGAAACTTCTGTTTATTAGTAAAACTACAAAATATTGCTCAAAATACAATCCTGATAAAATCTCACCTCAACTGGGGTAGTCTCTGGCACTTCTCTTAGAATAATAATACAGCGACTGTGGTTAGGTCGGGCCTTCTCACCAGCTTCATCAACCTGCACCATGGGAGAAGCTGTTAGGGGAGAGAAAAAAGACGAAAACAGAAAAAACTTAGCATAGGTGTTTTGTCACAATTTTATGAACAATCACAGAAGTGTTTTAGGCCATTATGGACATATTTTGTGGCCATGTTCATGTCCAAAGCTCTGCTACCTCAGAGCTTTATATGATTCTAGGAAATTCTCCCACGATCAAAACCAATAACCCTATTCACAAAATGGCAGAGAAATCTTTAACTTCACTGCACTTACTGTAACATGTCACTCAATCAGCTACTATGTAAACTTCACACTAAGCTTTAGGGCCAAGCCCCTGCTCACTACTCATGCTTATCTCATGAAGATACCAATGAAGTTTATTCAAAAATATACATTGTTGTGGAGATATCAGCACTGCACTACCCATGCCACACTGCTCTGGTTTGTCATCAGCAAGTGGTAAATTTTCACATTGCGTTCTCGGTTATAAACAGCTGGGAATGCAATAATCCATAAAATGTCACATTATTTACTTAAAATTTGCATTATGAGATAATTGCTCTGTGGCTCAGTTTTTTTTATACCATCAGTGAAAATTTCACTGTACTGAAATACATTTTTCCTACTGATGCTGTCTAAACTTAAATCTATACATCTGCAAAGGCTTCTCAAAGAGGAAACAGAACAACTGTAGTACCTCTCAGTACATCCAAAATTAAGTCCATATCAGTGGTCAGAGCTTTAATGTCCTCCATGCAAGCGATAGTCCAGATAGGAACAAACTGATCACTGTCCATCTGGGATATCAGGTACAAGTCCTTCGACAGGTTCTCTCTGTAAACATCCAAAATACAACATATCATTCCAAATGCCTTTGTGTATACCAGTTTTCCCCTGCATTGTCAAAAGAATAAGTCAGTATATCTATCTTATAACATTAGCAGTTAGCTGGAAAATTGTTTAAAACTATGAAAAAAAAAACCAAAACCAAACCAAACCAAAACACCACTCAAAAATAAACTCTTGACTCAAAAGAATGGCCGCATCTAAAATACAAACTTAAAATTGATTTAAAAAAAAACAAACACATAGTTTAAAACATCTCTTCTGACCATTATCTTGTAAGATAGTACACATTAAGAATGTGACAAATCCACATACAATATCTTATGCATTTGCATCTGACTTTTTGACCTGTTGCATTAACTAATCATTACGGAAGTGAATCACTGTATTAAAATCATTAAAACAGTATCAAACTGACAAAAAAAAACCCAATTTGTACATACAGTAACCACACTAACCTAGAAAAGCAGAACTCCAGACGTTTCTTTAACGACTCCCGCAAACTCGCTTCAGTCACTGGTTGTTCCTTGGATACTTCAATATTTGTGGCAGATTCGCCTTGGGGATTAAAGTCTAAATACCCCACGTCTGGCTGGTCGATGTCATGAACGTTGTCTTTGGGTACAGGTGAGTACTCAGCATTGGAGTCCAAACATTCGGTGTAGCATCCTTTACCTCCTACAGAGGGAGCATCTGTGTAGCCTGGGAAAAAGGAGAAACAGTCGCAATGTGATTGTGAAATAACTGTCATGTTTGAAGAATAATACAATGCTCTAAATATGCTTTGTCACACTTTGCATTTACTCCATACACCCAAAGCGAGGAGTTACCATGTCTATCTGTAATCTTGTTCAAGTAGATACACTTCATGTCTACACTCGTCACAAAGACTTTCCACATTCTTCAAAGCTGTACCCGTGCAGAAGCACCAGGGTTTGGTTTCTTTTATTTACCACACGATTATGAACTGAAGTTAAACATCTACACACCTACTTTTTTTTTTTTTTTTTTTTTTTTTTAAAGCGCATACCTTCAGTCATCTCAGCAGGAGGAGGGTAGGTTTGTGGCCAAGGAGAGTCCTCTGTTCCTCCCGAGAGCTCATTCTGTTGGGCAGGAATCTCTTGCCACACTTTGGCATTGGGATTCAGACCTGCTCCCTTAGTGGTTACCTGCAAGAATGATCAGTATGAGTTTCAGAAAACACTTAATATGAACACGCCTAATAGTGTCTTTTCTTAAACATTGTGGTATAAGCTGCATGACCTGCACCTGACTTCAGTGATGCATTAATATAAATGACGACTGGGAAACATCATACAAAGTTTTGCATAGGAATAGGAGCGCCATCTTGTGTACACTTCTGCTATCTGCAGCAATTGTCTAGCTTGGCTAAAAAGTTGATCAAAATGCATGTTCTCCCCATGTTCATGTAGGTTCACTTCAGATACCCCGGCTTTCTCGAGCAGGCCAAAACCATCCATGATAAAAATTAATTTAAGATTCAAAATTCAACCTTGGATTGACTTGAGAGGTTGCATCTCTGTTGGTCATAAACTGACCCATTTGCCCAGAGTGTTCCCTGCATCTCGCCTAATAATAACTGGGATATCCTTCAACCCACCTGTAAATCTGAATTGCATTTAGTGGTTATGGTAAATGGACACATTGAAATTGGTCAAATTTAGTGGAAATAGTGACTTGTAGATGTGAAAATACAGGACCTAACCAACTGAAACCACAAACAAGGAACAAGAATAATAGCATAGGTCCATAGTAGGACTGGATACGCGCCCAAACCTGTGTTCAGGTTCAAGCACAATGGTCAAATCTGAGTGGAGTTTCCACACTTTTTGGACAGCATTCAATACAAAATTACAGATATAAGCATGCTTGGACCTGTTAATCAGTCTGAGTAAAATCTGCAAAGTAAGAAACTGATGTGCCTATACCTGATACTGACCAAAATCTGTCAACCTTTTCCACCCATAGAGTAAGCCAATCATAGATGATAATCTTTTTATTATTGCAAATTCATCAGGAATAAAGAGGCAAACAGATGTGAAAAACAGCTAGATATAATGGAACCTAAGGCTGGCTTATTGTTAAGAACCAACTCAACTCTATTTTGATTCTTTGGACTTAAAGTTTTGATATTGATTTAAAAAGCTTCAATGTCAATTCAGTAAGAAATAAAAATACAGTTTCTAATATTAATTTTATGCATGTGAACAGATGTAGTGACCCCTCACATTTTTAAGAAATAAACATATGACAATAATAATATTTAAAAAAAAGGTTGCCATTTTGTTACATGATCTAATGGCTTCCACCCATACAACAATAACATACACAGCGAGCCTAACACAAAAAACTAAAAAATTGAGTAGAATGTGAAAAATGTGGCATAGTAACATGCATTTGCTTAATCACAATGCTCTCACTTTAGTTAACTATAATCCAATTCAGTGAATGGGGGGACTTCAGAAGCGCCACTAATCCTTTCTGACTTTGCAAAAAGCAATTGCCTTGGTGCGCGTAGACACTTAAACCTGAATTCTCATTGGCTCCTGGTTACTCTATCCCCGCCTCTCCGTTGGTAACATGCAACCATACATGGCGCAGATCCGCCTCTGAGCGTGGTTGGTTACAACAAGGCGCTGTGATCTGTCATCATCCATTACAAAACTATGAGGGCACAGCGGTCATTGATGAAAGCTGATGAATACGTTAATCACAACTCCCTCAATCTTCCTGCCAATCCGGTATTCCAGTTAAATTGCTGGTTAATAAACAACAACTCTGGAGTGAACGCGAAGTAGTGTTTGAGGTTTGGGAGGAGCACGTGGCGCCAATGTGCCCCTGCTATTTTATACATGTCACGACATGCAGAAAGCTCATTCCAAACCAAAGTGTTGCTGGTAAATTAATAACCAAGCCATCCTAACACTGATAACCTTTCCCATTTAATGTCCCCATCGACCTTTGTCTTCGGTAGCTACTCAACTACACTTGTACCGCAGCTAACGTTTAACCCACGTCACGTGCCAGTTTCTACACGTGCAATGTCAAATTATACCTTTCATGTAACATTTGCCAGGACGATATGCCCAAGTTTTATACAACTCAGTAATCTAAATAATACGTGTAGCAAAACTGTGGATGGTTCTTTGCTAGTTGCCACCATCACGTAACCATATGTTAACTTGCGGCACCACAAATACCGGCGTTGAGCTAACTAGCTTATGTTTACTAGCAGACCAGTTGGAACCGGCCTTACTTTACTTTGCTAACATGTGCTAATTTGTTTGACAGGTTAATACAAAGTACGATTATTCAAATTGACGAATGAAAAGCAAGATTCGGCTCGAAGCAAGAATTCTATTTAATAGTTAGACCATACGTCTACGCCGTACTGGAACAATAAAGTCTATACGAGAAGAAATAGCTGAAACAGGTTGGCACCCACTAGGTGGGGGTTACTCACTTCCAGGCCCTGTACTTACCATGTTTTCGGTCCTACTCAACTCCAACACTCCACTGGCCGGATGGGTTTTATCTTCTAAAGAGACTTTACCATGTAAAAAAGAAACAATATATATATATGGCTCGCACTTGAGAGTTGCTTGTTCTCCTTTTCTTCGTCCTGACGACAGTCTCCAGCCAACCGGCAAGAATACGCCAGCGCGTGCTCAGATTCAAACACTGTGTCGCGTGGACCACAACTTTCACCGATGTGTAATACACCAACAACTGTTTCGCGATATTTTATAGAAAAGCGTTTCCCATATTATCAGTTATTTCTTCCGCTTAGTTTCTCATGCCATGAAATAGATTTGCAGCAGTTTCCCAGCATGTGACAGCTGCGTCTTCTGCCAGCCGCCCTCCGAGCCAACAACAGGCTGCACTCCGCCCGCTTCGACCTTAACGACAGCGCAGCGTTTGTGACCTCTGAGGCGGTCGCGCGACGCAGTCGATGCATGCAGGAGAAACATGTACCGACTTGGAACGGTTTGACTGTGATTTAAAAATAAATAGATAAAAACAAACAACATATTACGAATGCTGAACTAAATGACCTCGTAAAGTGAACTCTACCATTATGACAAGAACTACCTCACTACACAGACTGCACCCAACTTCAAAACGTCACAATACAAATTGTATAATTTTACCATTACCAACGTGTAAAAGGTTTATAGACAATGTAATCTAATCCAGTTTTAGAATTTTAAAAAATCTTTTAAACTCAAAATCAAATGTTTTGCACATCAAACAGTTCTCACAAAAAACTACAAGTATATATAACACTGTTTACACAGTTCTCATCGTTTAACTCAAATCTACATGCTTTATGTGATCTATATGGAAATGTGGTCAAGACAAGCCTGACGTAACAACTGTATTCTGTTGATTTGATTAAATGAAGCTTGCATGTTGACTCGAGTCGCAATGAGTTACAGAAAGCCTGAGGGAATGGTGAAGTTTTAAATCAGTGTGAAATCTAATTGTATATTTAAGCGTTTTTGTATGACCTGCATTAAGCCACATTAATGTCAATATCTGACCAAGTTGAGGAAAATCCGTTATGTAGGTGCATGTTAATGTTCCAAGAATTCTATTGATTTTTATATATATATATATATATATATATATATATATATATAAAATAAAAGAAACATGCACCAGACCATTACTAGAGGGGTCTGCACACAACAGCTTGTTCTCATACTACATTAACAGTTCTTTAAAATATCCAATTTTCAGTAGAACAATGCAGAAATAAGGCTGTGGCTAAGGTAACCATTCCGAACCTCCATTGTGGACAACTTCGAGACAATTAACTTGTACTTGTGACACAGATTTCAAAGACCCCCCCCCCCCCCCCCAAAAAAAAAGTCACCATGTCTACTTGGAAATCAAGAACCGGGCAGTTCAGATTGTTCAGTTGTTAGGATAGAAATCACATAATCCTGTACTTTTTTTTTCGTAAGATCATCGGGTTCTGATGGACCTATTCTAAACTGAAGTAAAAGAAAGTCAGATAATTAATGAAAGAGAAAAAAAACATCTCTGTAGAAGTGAAGGAATCCTGCAAGTTGCACATCGTTTACTCATAACTGTGAAAATGTTTCATTATCAAGCAAGAACAGAAATATTAGATTGATGAACAAATGACAATGACGCTTTAATGTCCCTTAAATCCACAGTGACCTCTAATTTTCAAAATGTAGACAACCAATTTAATTAATTTAAAACTGATCAAGTACATATTTCTTCATTTTGACAATAGCGTACATATATCTGAAACAAAGTTTCTGCATTTCAGACTTTTCTTTTTTATGGACACAAATTTAAAAAAATTCCCCTGTCACAAAGAGCTCGAACAGTTTTGTCCTTAGGCCTTGGTGCTTCCAACCATCTGTGATCCTTGTTGGCTCTGTTGTAACTGCTGGATCTTCACATTCATTACCTCAATCACAGCTGGAAGACAGAACACAGTTAATGAAGTAAATCTGCACATAAGCAAGTCTTCACTTAAAAATAAAGAAGAAGAAAAGCCTAATTCAATGCTTTATTTGCCCCCATTAGGATTAAATGAAAATACTTTCCAATAAACACATTTTTATTTCATCTACATTTGAGATAAATTCTGGTTGCATATTTGACATGCTAAAATTTACAACCAATGGTGGCTATAGATCAGTGTTCTCATACTGAACTGGCCTTTTATTGAGAAGAACAGCCTTTTAGTTTTTCATACAAGTTTGGCTTAAAGCAAAACTCAGTAACTTCAGCTCCTAGTGTCCTTTCACTTTGGTGAAGTTTGTACTCCCCCTACACCCCCACAGCACACAGATGTCTTCTCTACCTGTCTTTCCCCTATTCTGATCCCTGAATATATTTCTCAGCCTTTACTAGCTTGTTGATGCTATATTGCTATGTTGGTGGCAGCAGCTCATCTGCAGCTGAACAAACCAGAGTCCTGTGTCTCCTGCAGTGGGACATTTTACCCGCATTTTGCAAGTAAATATGCCGTGGATTATATTTTTCTCTGGTCTCTGGTGTTGGTAGGTCGCAGGTAAGAATACGAACTTTTATTTACTTTTTGTGGACAAGTGATTAGTAAGCCTCTTCGCTCTGTAAACACTTTGTTTAGCCCCACAGGAATTCTGAGAAGCATTTATTAAAAGGGACTTGAGGCAAGATTAAGAAACTAAACTCGCGACTGGCGCTTCAGGTAACTGCAGCCACGAGCCAAGCCGTCACGGGAGCGTGCACAAACTGAAGCTATAATGCTTGTTTACTAAGCTTTTTCTTTGTAGTTACACTTTTTAGTGGTCTTTCAGTTGATCTGGATCGTTTGCTGACGGCAGAAGAATCCACAACTATCGCTTACAGTGTTTGAATTTACCGCGACCGTCTTCTTCCTGTATCAAAACTGCGGATGTAGCGTCATTTGACGTCACGTCCGCAAGGCAGCGTGGGAAATTCGGACACCGAATTGCAGCGCATTTTGCAGCACAGTCTGTTCAAGGCAACGGAGAGAAACGTGGGTGGAAACGTTATTTTTGGTATTTAGTGCTTCATCACCCATTAGTATTAAAAAAATGGACATGCATGTTTTTTTTTTTTTTTAAATGCCTGCCTCTAGTCCCTTTAAGGTAGAAAAGTTACTTAGTTCTGCTTTAAGTTTCCTATTCAGTCAGGAGAGCTCCTTTTTTTTTATCGACATTGAAATATCAACAGCACAATGACTCATTAATTTGAAATACGTTTGTTGAAGGAAGGAAACAGTGAAAACCCGCAGGATCGCAGCCCTCATGTGACCAAATCTAACCCTGAGGTGAGGGTATAACCATTTCTTTTTTAAGGTTTTTTTTTTTTTTTTTTTTTTTTTTTTTTTTTAAAGTGCCACAAAATACTCTAACTCAGAATCAATGTTATTGCTTACAGTGTACTAAAGCCTAGAGAAAAACAATTTAAGTATGACAGACAAGTTGTGATCCCAACCAACAACAGCAGGCTGGATCTTCTGGTGCCAAGATCTGAATGTGCATCTGTGTCTTTATCCCGTTTACTGGGAATACTTTTATTATATTCATTTAGCAATTTTCATTTACGTACACCTCAAATGCATCATACAGATAAACAAAAAATAATTAGTTTACTTCCATTAATGAAGACTTCAGTACTGTAACACACAAAAAAACCCGAACAAATCAAGCAAAAAAACTTATTTGTATGTCAAATAAAAAAATATATGACACGGCCTACAGAATTTAGCACATGACAATAAACTGAGGCCAAATCTACACTAGGCCATGCAAGTGCCTAAACGTGCACTATATCCCATATTGTCCACATTTACCTGGCGTTTAAAGCGAAATTGTGTAACAATTATATATTGCAAGCAACTCGCCAGTACTTTTCACGCTGCGCTGGCGTCAAACCGGGCAGACGGATGAAAGCCGCTGCATGTAAAGGCATAAACAAGCCTCTATGTGAAGATGTGGTCTGTCAGTTACAGTGACTTCAGTCCACATCTGATATGTTGTCATGGCGATATATTGTTTTCCCTGACCCATGTTTTACCGTCTTCCTCTCGGCTTCTGTGATTAAAATTACATCTGGTTTGTTACTGACGGCCGTCTGCCCGACTGCATGTGAACCCAGAATCAGTGCAACACTCGATTCCTCCTCACTGCACCTGCAGTGACTTTTCAAAGGTATTACCTCGCACTGAGCGGACAACTCTGGTGTCTCCGGTGAGTTTCTGTGGTTTCCTACTGTCACGCTTCTACTGAACGTAAAAACATGGCCACATGACATGGTAGCCACCACCGAGCCGACCCGTTCGATATATGAATGATACGAACGGCAAATTTAGAGCTTACAGGAAGACTTCAGTTTGTTGATGGGAGTGATTACTGATTAATGGCAAAACACTTTTGAACAAAATAATCAATTTTTGTGAATAGAGAACAGGAGAACTTACACAATATCCCTTTAAGGGTTCCTCATTCACATATGTATTTATTTAACTAATTTTTTTTTGCATATTATTTAGCCGGGCAAGAAGGGAGGTGTAAAAAGCAAGCAGACGGGTAAACTGCCTAGTATGGATAACATTGCCGTTTAATGAAAGCAAGCGACGACAATAAAACCCGCCACAGACTGACGAGAAGCACACCACAGGAGAGTACCCTAAACAGCAGCAAAGACGGAGGCAATGCAACCAGAACTCACCATGCTGCCTTCTCCCTTCTTTTCATTTGTTAGCAACAACGCAATCTCGTCAGTCTGAGTGAAAAAATCTTGCTTACTCTGTGCAGCCATTGCTTTGCACGTCGGAGTCGCAAGTGAAATGAACTTCCTGTTTATATGCTGATGAAGTACACATGCATCTGCCCATGATGTGGCGCATGCTCAGTACAGGACTGTCTCAGAAAATTTGAATTCATGATAGTCTAATATTTTGAGATAGGATATTTGAGTTTTCTTAAGCTGTAAGCCATAATCAGCAATATTAAAACAATTGTGTTTTTTTAATTGCATTACAGAAAATAAAGAACTTTATCACAGTATTCTAATTTTCTGAGACAGTCCTGTATGTGCAGATGGATGGTCAGTATTTTGCTTGCCTTAAACGATTCATTTAAGGCAAGCGATTAGATGAGTATTTGGCCTTCAACGATTCACAAATGACTGTGTGGAGGCAGATAAGGCAGGGATTTAACGTCCCCGTACAACATTAACTGCAAAGTGTAGACATGGGCTGAGTCAAGGCTGTAAAAAGTACCATGGCTTGAATAATTGTGTAGAATGAAAATTTGTCCAGTGCATTAATCAAAGGAAAACAAGGAAACAATACAATACATCTTGCAATTAAATTGAAAAATGTGATAAGTGGTAAAACCTCTTGGCCTACCTTGTTTCATCGCATGTTTCTCTTGAAGAGCTGGCTGAATTTTCTCTATCTGCTTTGTGAGAAAGTCTATTTTGCGCTTGAAGAATGCCTTTGAGTCCTCCACATTCTACAGAAACAAATGCAAATAAAATAAACATCACAATTTTCTGCTTACTTCAAATACAGTCAATAAATAAATTGCTCAATAGTTTATATATAGCCTTTCAAAAACAGACATACATTACCTTTTCAACATAATATCCTGTTCCCACATCCACTAGAACATGCTCCACATCATTTAATGTTCCTGGGACATACATCTAATTAAAAGCAGTTGTTAAGGACAAGAATACAGACATAAAAAAGGGGTGCAATATAACCAACAGATACCTCACAACATGGCAAATATTTTTTGTCCTTCAAATGGTAATCACAAACATGAATTCTGTTCATGCAATTAAAGCATCTCTTTTTTTCTTTTTTTTTTTTTTTTACTGTAAATGAGATAAATCTAGCTCTTTGGGGTTTTCCTTATAACAGAGACAAAAACACATTTTAAGTGATGCTGTGCTATTACACCTTGACAACTAATCAATGGTGTCAATAGATATGTAAACTGTTAAAGAGGATACAGAACTGGTGAGAGGCACAAGCAATTCCTTTCCTGTGAATGGAGAGTAGGAAGAGGGGGTCACAAGCAAGCCAAGTGAAGTGCAGAATATAAATGTAAAACTGGCAATTTTTCAGCACGCCTCCTGTTAGCGATAGATTGGAATTTCAGTTGGAAAAATTTCGTGCAACTTTGTTGAATCGATAAAAATTCAGTGAGAAACAACATTAACATTACTCACCTTTATTGTTTTGGTTAAGGACATTTAAACTATCTTTTGCTTCAACATACTTGGTCTGGACAACTTTGAACTGACCTATCGAAGACGTCAGGAATTCAACCTCCTGAAAGAAACATCAAAATTAAAAGTCAGAAATCCCCATATTAACGACTGTGGAAATGACTGAGGTACACACAAGGCACACACGGTGACTGGGTGTTTCTATGAAGCTAACAGTGGCGTCAGTTGTGCTAGTTAGCTAGCTAACTTGCCACCCTGTTTTCACCGAGTCGATGCTCTCATGCAACCAGTTTGTAAGAACACAGCCTTTGAAGATATCTAAGAAAAGCATATAGAATACCTGGTCTAACTGGCTTTTCAGTCCTTCTAACTGAGGAAGGGAGAGGTCTGTGAGATTCACCGCCATGTTGGAAACGTGATGACAAATGGACTTTCCCTTTTTGGACTTCCGGTCGATAGATATGCGGAGTTTTAAAACACCGCCTCCTTGTGGACGTGGTCATCTCCACCCATAGCCAAATTACACTCCATTTACAGACAAGAAACGATTAAATAATGTATCTGGCTGGTTTTAATTGCTTTTGGAATTATACAGAGTGCTTATAAAATTGTGTGTGTGTGTGTGTAAAGACGGGGTTGGGGGGGTCAGCTGTCAGTGAAGTACGTTGGAATTGACAAAAATAATACTATTTTTTTTTTTAAAAAAAGAAGAAAATCATGACATTGATTTTGAATTGTGATTCAACAGAAATATTAAAAGCAGGCAAAAAACAAAAGTAAACTTCTGAACTAAAATTTCATTGAACCCTTTGAGGCAATCAATGCAATCAGGTGTTTTCTGTAACGTCCAATCAGACTTCTACACCTGTTGACAGTATGGTCCATGGTTCATGAGTAAGGTGCTGTACTTATTCTGAGACAGTTTTTTGTGTGTGTGTGTCTTTTTAAAATAATTTTCTAAAACCCAATTCAAAATCAATGTTTTATTTTACTAAATTATTATAGTCTTATTACTTTTTTCAGTCTATTTGAATTGATATATATATACACACCACACACACAGTTGTCCTCAAAATTATTCATACCCTTCAATTAAAGAAAATACTAAATACCTGTCAACAGGTGCAGTAGTCTTTTTTAACATTAGAGAAAACACCTGATTGCCTCAGTGTTGCTTAACAAAATTTTAGCCCCATCATGCTCGTTTGCTTATATCATTTGTTTTCAATATTCCTTTCAAACGACAATTCAAAATCAGTCATGATTTTCATAGAATTTTTGTTTATTACTTTTGTCAATTTCAACTTACTTAATTGACAACTGTTTTTATTTCCTTCTTTAATTGGATGGTATAAATAATTTTGAGGATTGTATACATCTTCCGTCCATCAATAAGGGATGAGACCGTCAACGGGATGCCTAACATTAAAATGACAGTTCGTAATTAATCAGTCTGAAACATTTCTGTGAAAAGGTCCATTATGGTTAGATTGCACTTTGTACATATAAAAAATGTAGCAAATAGAAAATCAATACATATGATGCATTTCAAAAGGCTAATTTGGATTTCAATTTTGAATCCATGGATAAAAATGTAAATGTATGCAATTTGTTTAGCTTCAAATGTCCATCTTCTTGCAGGCAAATTACAAAATGTGCTTCTTACACTGTTCATACTCTGATGTAATATGAGCTCTCAATCAAATGAGATCCAGGGAAATTCATAACCATCAGACAGTGGAACTTAATCAAATTTGTCAACAACTCTTATGAATTGTAGTCCCATGACAATATGCGCCAATAGGACTTAAGTGGGGTTTATTGTGAAATGATCTTTCTCAGGTGGCAACTTAAACAAGAAATTTCAAGCTGTGAGTTTCACCTCTCAATTATATCCACAACAGAAACAAACTGTATGTACAAGCTCATTTATTAAAAAAACAAAAAATAACATTACAAGTCATTCAAATCAGTGACTCTGTTAAAACAGTTTACAACTGGAAACTGGTTTTAAATTAAATGTATGCAGCAATACTGTTGAGAGGAAAAAAAGTAGCATTTAATAATAAGCTAGCATTTAATTCCAAAGTTAAATCACATCCTCCAGACTGTGCAATAAAATGATAAAATCCTGACACTGCATTTGAAGTTTCAGACTTTCAGTCTTATTGCAGGTGAACTGGTAGACCATAGACCACAGGTGCAGCTCCTATGAGGTATTTGAGGTGTGTGGCCTGGCGCGATGAACTCATGTACTCCAGGAGAGGTGCACCGGACCCAGCAGAGAGCCATGACTCCAGCAAAGCTTTAGTGAAGCGATCGATATCCCGATCTGTTACATCCCACAAGTTGCCCAAAATGAAGGGACTAGAAAACAAGACAAAAATATGACAAACACCAAAGGGTTACCATTAAATGGGACATTTAATGCTATATTAGAGCCAATGCCATTTACAAATTCAAGCTTGTGTTAAAGGTGATAGCTACAACTTGATATCTTGATTCATGCTGACAAAAAACGAAGCGGGATGAGGGTGAAGGAAGTAAAGGAGCTCAAAAGCCATGTGGAGGTTGCCACTTTCCGCTTGGACATGCATGTTAAACATTTGCTAATGCCAAGTAATAGTTAGCTGGCTCTGTAACTTTGCTAATGCTAACTGAGTAAGCGAGTATGAGTGCGTCACCTGCTGGTGGGGAGGAATTAAATTTGTAGCCATCACATTTAAATGACCTTCAAGTACAGATACTGAACAAGTTTCTAAGGATTCAATACCATTTTCAGATATATCTGGTAACTATAGACAGACAAGACTCCAAAACTTGACGGATCTCACCAGCCTGCAATGAGGTAGTTGAGAATGATGCCTTGTCCTTCCTGGTTGCCTCGCACAGCCAGAGCAGCGCTGCTGCAACCAAACAGCAGAGAGGCGGCATTCATCTGCTGCTTGAGCACAGACTGACTGTCCAGGAACCTCGCACCTGCACCATGGCCCACGTAACTAAAGCATATACAGAGAAATTGAGACAGTTGTTCACTTCAATGGTTTTTAATCAGTTTGAGTAATAACTGCAAAATTCAAGGCAATATGCAGTGGATTCACATATATGGTACCATGCTTCAAACCATTTCCATTTTGTAACATTACATGGAACAGGTCCAACACAGAGAACCAGAATCAGTGGAACAATCTTTGACTAGTTGATGTGTTTGCCTGACAGACTCAGACTGTTTGGTCTTTTGTTAGATTTACCCCCTTATTTCTGAATGCTAGTTCAAATCACACCAGTCCTGAAACTGAATTGCCTTTACGTAAAAGTGCGGGAATTTCCCTTCATGATTTTACTTAGACATTGCCATCCAATGACCAAGCCTTCTTTCAAAGTCTTGCCTGAATTGTTTGCCCTGTACGCTGAGGACAGGTCACTGTAGGACTCAAATATAAACTATTGCAGCAATCTCAGTCTTCCCTCCCCAAACTCTGTATTTAGTTAAAATTGTTTTGCTCCTCAGTTCAGACCAGTCTGCCTGTGCCTGAACGGTACACTGATTAGGAATTTCTGAGTCGTATTACTGCTTAAAATCACATTTAATCAATGTCAGCATGTTATCTGAGATCTAAACTTTAAGAATATTTAGCCCGAGTCCACAGAATTAAAAAGCTTTCATCAAGACTTAAAATCTTCTATCTGTCCTCAGTATTATTTTTGTTAAAAATTGCATTTCAGCCATGGGAAATTGCTTCACAGTTGAGTTTGGAAATGTGACGTGACTTATCAGCATGTAATGTTATCAGGGCGGGAACACATAACACCAGTTTTAAAATCGCTGCATTGGCTCCCCGTGCGTTTCAGGATCGACTTTAAGGTTCTCTTAGTGGTTTATAAATGTCTTAATGGTCTTGGGCCCTCTTATTTATCTGACCTGCTTTTAAACTATGAACCCTCGCGGACCCTGAGGTCCTCTGGTACCGGCCTTTTAATTGTTCCCCAGGTGAGAACTAAAACTCACGGCGAGGCCTCATTCCACCACTACGGTCCTCGTCTGTGGAACAGCCTGCCAGATAACCTCAGGGCTGCAGAGACTGTTGATGTTTTTAAGAAGAGGCTCAAGACCTACCTTTTTAACTTAGCTTTTTGATTTTATTTAATTTTACTTTATTATTTATTTTTTATGTTATCTTTAAGTTATTTTAGATTTTATTGACTTGTTTAGCACATAATTTTATGAATACCTATTTATTTTTCTATGTTGCTCTTATCTGTTCACTTGTTTTATCTGTTTTAACATTTTAACACCAGTGTTTCCTCATGGGGATCCTTCACTCTGGGAGCTTTGCCTACATGGTCTGGAGGGAGCTGGTGGGGGGCTGCCCTTGTCCTGGTGGCTGGGGCCCCGCACTGCAGCCCTATCACTGTGGTGTGGACCCCGGCCTGCCCTGATCTGGTTGGCTCCTGCAGGAGCGCCCTCTAGGACCGTGTCTGGCTCCTGGAGTGAACGGATCCCCAAGATATCGCTTCCTCACAGTAGGTCAAGCCAGATGTTTATTAGTCTTAGTGTGGGTGGGTGTGGGGTGTGTGTGTGTGTGTGTGTGTGCAAATGTTTATAGTTTTGTGTGCTGTGTTTTGTGCTTGGGTGTGTGAAGGCCTGTTTTTATTTTAAAATGTGTTTGTTTTTATTTTCTTGAAAAGCACTTTGGGTTGCCTTTGGCAGGAAAAGCGCTTTATAAATAAAGTTTGATTTGATTTGATTTAATGATGTTTAAATTATTTAGCTATTATTAACACTGTCATGCTATAATTGGGAGTTTACCTGTTAAAGAGTCCATGAATACATCATTCAGCAGAACTGATTTTAAGTTGCTTTAGGCTATCAGCACAGGAACTATCACCCTGGCGTTCATATAAGTTTAAAAAATAAAGACAAATCAAATAGAAAAGCATAAAGGAGTCTGAACACCATTTATTTTCTACCTCTTGGCTGGAACAAATATTATGATATATCTAATCTCAAACTCACATGTATAAATCCTTGGTTGCAACGGCTTCTTGTAGTTGACCCAGATCAGGAGCAACTCCACACACACCTTGCCAGTCCAGTTTACTAAAATGTATTAATTCAATTAAAAGGGAAAGAATATAAACCAGTGACAGAAAAGCATAACATCATTAAAAATCATACTACCCATTATAGTTCGTCTCACCTGCAGAACCATTCCTTGAATCGATCCTGAGCGTTTTTTAAGTTGGCATCAGGGTCCAACACATAAAACACCTTCTTTGAATTCACACCATGCTTCAGGATGGACTGTGGGTCAGTCTAATAAGGAAGATTTAGTCCATGTGAAATATATCTACTCCTGAAAATAACTGTTATAGAGGGAATTGTGTCAGCAGCGCAACAGTCAATATGGAGCTTAATCTTACCTCTTTCTGAAGGCTCAGTCCGAGCAGTGAGTGTAAAGAAGGCATTCGGCTCACAGAGCAAGACTTTAAGGTGGACATGCTTTCCCATGGCAACTTCTGAAGATACTGCATCAAACACAGGACAGAGGCCGATGAGTCGGAGTTTTCTTTATTCGTTATATTAATGTTTTGTCAGTTTTAATTTACAAAAACGACAACACAGAAAAAATATAAGGTTTATTTTAAGCAGGAACTTGCTCAAGAGGATGAAATGCTTTCTTCGACTATCTAGTAACATGTCATCCTATCTGTTTCTGGGAAAAATTTAAAAGATGGACAGCTTTGTCTGGTGTTAAAAAAAAAAAAAAAAAAAAAATTACAAAAATTGACTATCAAAAAAAAAAAAATCACACTGACACACAAAAAATGGTAAAAGAATGGAATTGGGGGGAAAAGCATAAACCCAGCTCAACTGATAAGCATCAAATATTTACTTCGCAAATAAAACGGTAATTTATTTCTGACTAGTGCACGATCAGGTGTGTATTGGGATCAAGAGAAGAGTTTAGCATTACAATAGAGAAAACACAAACCTTGTCGAGGATTAGCACAACATGACTTCGAGGCTCATCTCTCTTTGAGAGCTTGGACACTGCAGCATGGAGAAGTTGATCACACTCAGTGTCCCAGTGGGAAAGTCCTAGTGCAAATCCTTTCAGATCTTCCTCAGAGAGCACAGGAGATGCAGAAAGCACAGCCTAAAAGACAAATCAGAAGTTAAGTAGTTGCTGTCTTACTGTTACTTTTTTTTTTTTTTTAACAGAATAAAGGCCATGAGGTAAAAGACATACCCTTAGCATCTCCACACTGACTGTCACTCCTCGTGCAGATATGGCCTTGCAAAGTTGCTTGGCCTGTATGGAAAGCTCAGGATCCAATGAGATGGGTAGAAGAAGGCTTTTCCAGCATCCAAGCAATCCTTCCATTTCCTTTAACAGACGCTGAAACATGGCATTGTGTTTGAGTTTTTACATAACATTTCATGTCAAAGCATATCTGAGCACAACTCATGGAAGTTCATTTTTAAATATCTCTAATTATGATAAATCAAATAAATATTACTACCCATAAGCCTCCACAGTGGTCTCATTCTATAACACTTACTTCAACTCGAGAGTCAAGAGCCCATCGGCCTTCCCACCACTTTGCTTTCTCAGCCACGCAGCTCACAACCTTTTGTTCCACCAGAATGTTATCCATCTCCTGCACCAACCAGCTAATGTTGTGCTGCACAACACAAACACAGGTTATCTTAAAAGCCTACAATGAATACAAAAGAGACTTATAGTCCTTACAAATGAAGTGTTTTAGGTCAGAGTACTTCAGTCTCATAGGATCTTCCTCACCTGCTGTTTAGATGTTGATATATGCAAAGTAACGGGGGCAGAATCCTTTTCAAGCCGAGACAGTAAAATACCATCTCCCATTTCCCCTGGTTTTATCCCAAGCACAGACATCAAACACACCGTCACGCCTGGACAGGAAAAAGAAAAACAAATATCATGAAAAAGTAGGATTCAATGAAGTTTTACTCAAGCATTAAAGATCAGACATGGAGATATATCACTGAGATTAAAAAAGACCTCTTCACCTGGAGGAATGTGTTGAATTTGTTTGATGAACTCTTGGCAGTGGCTCTGAGGGAAAGATGAAGGGCCAGCAGTGGGGAAGGAAAAGATGTCCTCCATCTGAGACAACCTCTGCACCGTGGAAGCAGTGGACACAGTCTTGCTGAGCTCATTCAGACTCAAAGCATCCATCTTCTCTGTCAGCTCGCTGGATGCCTTTTTCAGCTTACTGTTAAAATGATAAAAGAAAATAAGCACAATTTGTACCATTTAAATGCAGAAACAGTTGCACGATTAAACAAAAGTTTGCAATAAAGAAAAGAGAAGTAGAAATTCATAAACCACCAAAGTACATGTGCACAGTATGCTTACTGGAGAGAACTGGACAAATGCCGGTTTGTGCGATGACGACTGGTGACTCCCAGTGACTGGGCATGGAGCATCGCTGTAGTTACAGGGTCTTGTTGTCCCAAAGTCAAGGCAAGAAGAGCAGAGAGGGTCGGATAGATGGTGGGGCAGGGAAAGTGCTGCAGTGTCAGCCAGGCTGAGCGGAGCAACAACTGAACATCCTCCAGAGAAAGGTTGTCTGATTTCAAATAAAGACAGAAATGACATAAAGCTGGATATAAAAGTCATGCAATATATGGACATGGACACTTTCTAAGGCTCTGACTCTTCTCTAGCTTATAAAAAATATGACAAAAAAATGAAGTTAAAAATAATTTAGAATTTAAAACATACCAGTTTCTGCACTGCAATAAAGCATAAATCACACTATGTCATAACATCAATGACACACATCAAATCTGACAGTGAAGTCAACTCACCTGGTCTGCAATCTGAATGAGCGATGTTGGTTTGTGGACCTTCTCTTAGATGTCCTCTGCTCCTCAATTCAAACAGATCATCTCTGTCCAAGTGACAACACATGTCCCTCCGCAACACCTCAAAATCTGTGTCTGAATAAAAGAAAAAGAGTTTTGTTGACTGTGGCGACTATTTCAGGATTTTTTTTCTAATATTGTGCATATGCTGCCTGACAGAACTCCTGACTCCGCAAAGCTTTCCAGAAGCCAATGAATGTCCAGAGGCACAATGACTACAGAAAATTTTTCAGTGTCTAAACTGGTCTCATTGATGGCCATAATCTTAAGTAACTTATGTGAATGCGAACTATATTTAAGTCCAGCTGTGCGTGTATTTAATACATATTGATACCTTTACTTGAACCTGTGTTATCTTCAGCTTCCACGTCTGATGCCCGCAGCTGCTCGATGCTCATGTCCAGGACTTCATTAGCTTCCTCCTTGATGGTCCTCATTACATCTGGCTCTTCCATTGCATTTTCCCCCTTGGAAACATTTTTCCTTGTTCTTCCTCTTCTTGTGGAGACAGGCTTACTGATTAGAGAGTCATCATCCTCGGAAGAAGACCAAGGCATTGTGTTCCTTTTCCCCTTTGCCTGCCTCTTGACCGGCATCCTCTCAGCAGGTGGGTCCGTTTTAGCTCTGGTGGCAGCTTTTTTTGTGGTTGTTTGCTTTAAAGGGGCATCTTTTATTCTGGGCTCTCCTTGGGTATTGGCCTCTGAATCACTTTCATCGCTAAATTCCACCTGGTAAAATTTAAAATAGATTTAATAAGAGCATTAAGTAAATCCAAAAGACACCAAAAGAAAGCCTTTCTCCAATCTATCAAGTTGCCTTGTCATGAAAAGAATTACAAGTAATATGCAGTCAGTTGTTCATGTATTAAGAGTGTTTTTCTTGTCTTGGCTCTTTGTTAAAAATTTCAATGAACTTCTTAAGAATCCAATAAAATACTGAACCCTTTTTAAAACAAATGTTTTTTTTGGGGGGGGGGGGGGGTGCTCACCTTGAAACGGGATTTTTTTGTCCTCTTCGGGGCAGCAGGCACACGCTGGGCTTTGTGCTGAACTGGCGACAGCTCTTCAAACACATGAAACTGAAGCTTGGAGGCAGTCTTTGGGGCCTTCTGCCCTGAAGCAGGGCATTTCACCTTTTGAACAGGGGTACACGCCAAAGTAGGAACGACTGTGTTGAAGTCAAATGTGCCAAGCTCTCTAACAGAGGACTTAAATTTTGCCGTTACTGGTGTCTTGGGAACAAGACTCTTCTCTTTAGTTGAGGAGCTTTTCACTTCAGTCTTGGGTTTGACAACCTTCACTTTCCTTGCTTCCTTTTTTTGGTCAGTCATGTCTGGGTTTTTAAAAGCAGATTTAGGCTTTTTGAGTGTGGATGAAGGAGGGACTGTTTTCTGTTCTGGTTGGATGTCTGTGTTGGCTTCTGGTGCATTCCAGGTCCAGACATTTGAATACAGTTCCTCTGGGCTGCAGCCTTTCTTGGCAGCCAAGATCACCAGTGATGCAATGGCTTTAGTTGCCATTAAACCAGCTCTCACGGGCCTCGAGATGGGAAAGGTCGCAGAATTTACAAATGCTAAGCCAGCTTCCAGTGTTTTCCATATACCACAGACCTTGTCAAGCCCAGTTTCCAGGCCAGTCTGGGCCATGTGCAGATACACACGGCCAACGACATCTTGCATCAGGTAGGGTTTAGATAAATCTTTGTTGGGATCAGAGGAAGGGAAGAGCTCTGTCAATTTTCCTCTGAGTCGCGTGGTAATATTTTTAGATTGGAATAAAGCTGCCCGGTAAAGTTTGGAACTGACACTGATTTCAGTGGGATCCAGCTGAAGAACCAGATCAGCCTGTGTAGCTGCCCAGCGAGCGGTGGCGCGGCTTAAACACAGTTCAGAGCAGCAGGCACACTGACAATCGGATTCATGGGCCAATGAGGAGAGCCAAAGGCGAGGCGGAGCTTTGAGAGGTGGGGAACTGGCCACATCCTTCACTACAGGTTCTTTGGCAATCCACCTGGTGCTCAAGATGTCCTTTAGATCATCCTCCACAGCTGGAAGGGGGGACTGAGGTCTCCGAGCTGGACGGCCTTTCCTTGGTTTGATTTTAACATCTGCTTTCTGAGCTTGATCAGAAGTATCTTAAAGGTGGAGGAAACAAGAAGAGGGAAAAACACAAAGAAAAGTACACTTAAAAAAAAAAAAGGATCAAATCCATCCATCCATTTAAAATAAATCTCTATCTAGATACCAAGGCTTTTTTTCCTTGGATTGATGATATATTATGACAACTGTGCACAAAATATGTTTAATAGGAGGGCCAATGCAAATAATTAAATGTGCTTGTTAAATGTTTGAGCATTCTTTTCAATAAATTCCTTCTGTGTAAAGCAACAGCCCAACTGCACTGACATCACAGAACAATTCACAATAAAGACAACTAAAAACACTTAACACATAAGCTCCGTTTGAACTAATGCATCTCTGCATGGACAGACCTGTACAGAGCTCCAGAAGGTTTTTCACAATATTCAAATCCGTTTTGCTTTCCTCTCTCTCCCCTTGCATCAGCTCCAACTCTGCTTTAATCACCAGCAGCTCAGCACATCTAAAACAAGGACATAAAGGAAACAACAAATCCAAAAAACATTTGATCAGAATATTTAGGAGAAGTCAGAAAGTGGCAGTCTGATTCTTAGTATGTCTAACTTATGCACAACATACACATCATAAACTTCACACATCTCTCACTACCAACAAAAACTAAATAACAGGCTTAACATAAAGGAGATAATCCGCTACATGGTTCCATTTACTTGATTTAAAAGTAGGGCTGCAATGATTAGTCAATTAATCAATGACTATCAAAATAGTCGGTAACTAATTTCATAATCAACTAATCCTTTGTTTATAAGCTTTGTTTTTCCTCTAAAAACTGCCTCTGTGCCTTCAGCTGCCTTGTCTGGTCATCTTTTCTTGAATAGTTTTTGACATAAAAAAAAAAACAAACACACACTACCAGTCAAAAGGTTGGACACATTTGCCCATTAGATCAAATGAGAAAGTGTCCAGACTTCTGACTGATACTGTAAATATGCTGCAATTTTGTGGATGATCAGATAAGTCGACTACTCAACAAAATAATCGGTGACTAATCGGTCATCAAAATAATCGTTTATGACAGCCGTACTTAAAAGCAACCAGAAATTTTGTGGAGCTTGACTCCTCTTTTCTATTTTCACATGTACATACTGGCTGAGTGCTTGGAGCTTGATGGCCAGTTTCAGGGCTTCTAGACATTGGAGTCTGGCATCGTTGATGGCTCCGCAGTTGCTCCGCATAGCTACCATCTTCTTGGAGCAGTTCAGCAGCTCTGAGAGCAGCTGCCACTTCAGCAACAGGTTGTCACCTGCTCATCAACCAAAGAGTGAGAGACTCACATTGACAAAATTAAGGGGAAAAAAAAAAAAGCAGCCAACAAGTTTTTTATTTGGGGTAAGCATACAAACCTTGGTAGATAAAGCGCACATCTGAGTTGCTGCCATGGGTACCATACAAGCCTTTTCCCACTAAGGTGACCAGCAGGCTGCAAAGAAGCTTCAAGCTTTCATACAGAGCAGCATCTGGGTTTTTTATTCCTGGGACAAACAAAAACAGTCACTCAGTTAAGGAGATCACTTTTGTAGTTTCTCACATTACAAGTTAAAGGAATAGTTCACCCACAGAATGATTTAACTTTATTTTCCACTTACCCTCATAGTAAGCAAAACTCTGGACCACTTTTTAATATGTCAAATGCAGCCGGAGATCAGGACTTTTATGGATCTTTTTGGCCCGGACCCTGGCGAACTCCATTATATGAAAGTTGGGGGGAAACAAAAAGTCGTCCTGATCTCCGGCTGCATTTGACATATTAAAAAAGTGCTTCAGAGTCTTGCTCACTATGAGGGTAAGTGGAAAATATAGTTAGATCATTCTGTGGGTGAACTATTCCTTTAACAATACAAAACCATCTGGGTACACAAAGGGTGGACTGGTTACAGTGGTGGGCTTCTGGTTTGATTCAAGTCCCTAGCATGGCACAAAGGGGGCCCTTGAGCAAGGTCCTCACACCCCCAACTGTTCCCCGGGCACTGAGTCATGGCAACCCACTGCTCTCTAGTTAAAGATGGGTTAAATGCAGCCCTAATTTCCCCAAATGGGATGAATAAGTATTTTTTTTAAAATTATTTAAAAAGTTCTACCAACCATAGTGAGCTACGCGGCTTCGTTGGGCCTGGGGTAGCTGAGCTGTATCCAGGTCCAGATAGGAACTGCAGACATTCAGAGTCCGTGCACGCAGCAGGTACCAGCTCTTTGACTGTTTTTGCTCATTTACTTTTTTAAGCACCTCACACAGATGAGGCAAGCCAGAGTCAACCTGAAATATAGCCAAACCTTAGATCAATACAAAACTATCACGAACAATAGAAACCGGCCTGTGACAATCTTACATACCTGTCCAACACTGTAGAAATACTGAGATTTCAACAAAACGACCAGCATGGAGAGGGCAGAAGGTCCCTCATCTGTGGGATCTGAAGTTAGCATTTTCTCTGCTTCTTCTAGCTGGGCCTGAAAATGTTATGGCTGCTTTTATTCAGTTTCAATTGATTTATATATAAATACAGAATTTTAAAAAAGAGAGAGTTATAAATAGTTTACCAAGTCAATACAGATATAATGCATTATTTATTGTGTTTACATGGGGGGAGGGGTGGGGAGGGTTCAGAGAAAAGTTCATTACCCGAGCCAGCTCAGGGCTGCCAATATCCAGGAGGATACTGGCTGACTGACAAAGACAACTGGCACAACTCTGAGCATCAGCCAGTTCACGGGAAAATCCAACTCCAAGTCGGTAAGCTTCCAAGGCTTTCAGAGGCTTCACAAAGAAAACAGAGTTTTAAGGAAAAGGATTAATACACCAAATCAATCACACCTCCTGCTTTCACACACATCAATCCAGAATGATATGCAAGAGGTATCTTTTGCTTCATGAATCATACGGAGTGCTTATAATATGTACATTATAATATATATATATATATATATATATATATATATATATATATAAATATGTGTATATTTATTTAATGAGGGGTGGAACAACACATGTATCCGTATCGAACCGTTCAATGTGCTGAACCATGGGAACTGTGTATATTTACGATTGACCATTACAGAATTTTAAAGTTTCTTTATCAACTCTATGTTGAAAATCTGCGTTTAGATGTGTGTTTAACTGCTTGATCGACTACATTCAGGCCTGGTGTTTGGAACTGCTTTTGGTTTTCATGTTAAGTATGGCCCCAATGGAAAGCTGCAGTGGACAAAACCCAACAGCAAAAAAAAGGCTTGACAATTTTTTTTGTATCGAAAATCTATCGAACCGTGACACTAAAGTATCAAAACGAGCTGAATGTTTTTGTATCTTTGTACCCCCAAGATATACAGTATATATAGAGTGCTTAGAAACACTAGATTTTTTTCCCCCTTCTTTCAAAATCTGAACGGCATTAAACTAAAACAAAATAAGACCATGTGATTTGGAATCGTTGAGACAAACTATCATTACCTTCCCCATGAGTCTGAAGAGAGCTGCAGCCACAGCAATGGAGATGCAGGTCTGTTTAGCATTCTGACAGAGGGATGGGCTTGACTCTTGAAAAGAGTGGACCACATGTCCAGCGCTTTTACCAGTGGTTGACACAACTCTTAGGATATTAAAAAACAAATAAAAGGAACAACAAAGTATTAACAATTAACTAATTTCATGCTCAAACTATGACATAGGTCTGCACAGCAGGGTAAGTGATTAACTCAAAAATAGTACTCACTGTTTTCTGCAGCCAGGCTGAAATGCAATCCCTCATAGACTAGAGTGCTGTCCTGTGTCTTCTGCTTGTCTTCATAATCAAAATCATTGCTGCCTATGGGATCAGCCACATACTGTGTCTGCTCACGCAACCTCTCTCCGTTTTTTATCACTCTCAATGGCCTGGCCAAAAAGACAACAACAATCAATCACTGATAGGTCAACACACACATATATACTGTCAAAATGTTACATTTATTACTTTAGAAAAATATGAACATAAAGAGGTTTGAGATAATCAAAGGAGATCACCTCCTGGAGATTTTTCTCCAGACTGCAGATATAGAGCCAAAGTAAAGCATGGGCTTTGTCATCCTTCAGTCTGTCAGCGTTCTCTGAGTCTCTTCTTCTTCTTCAGAAGTCGTAAAGCCTCATGAGTGAAGTCCACAGCCATGCTGTGAAGTCATAAATAAATAACAGACAACAAGAGTAATGTTCGCCTTGAACAATGCTAAAATGCTGTAATTTCTTGTCCTGTTGGTACCTTTAAAAAAATAAATACTGGTGATAGAATTAAGTTGCACCCAAACATGCATAAATGAGAGCGCTGGGTCTCATTTGTGCTTATGCATAATTAAAAACATTTACTTATAAAAACTATTCACATAATTTTTCTTACCAGTCAGTCTGTTCACTGAAATCCTGGAAGCATACAACTTGGGCCATTTCGCAGAGGTACACAGCCCGCAAATGGGTGTGAGAACTCTCCTCATGACAGATGTCCAACAGATCACAGAGAGTGTTGTAGCGTTCTTGAGCCGTGTCCCGTGCCAACTCCTTATAGGTACGCAGCTCTTCCTCCAAGAGACCAAGCATTATTGGCTCATCGGGGACATCAGGACCAAAACCATCTCGCAACGTTCTGTTTAAAAACATTGACAACGCAAGGCAAAATGTTGTGAGTAGAGATGGCCGATATAGAGTAAAAAATGTACGACAATAAATTATGGTTTTATCACTGTAATGATAAGTGACGATAAAAATATCAGCCTAATCATTTGTATTATAAATCTATCCCTTAAATTCTGTCTTTGAGCCCTTAAAATAATACTAGACACCACTAAACTACATCAATTAAGTTCAAGTACTACACCTGTATTGCAAAACTGTAGTGACACTAAGCAAACAATTCTGAAATATAAGAACAAATTCGTCATTTATTCAAATGGTGCAAACAGCTAAAATAACTATGTATAAATAACTGTAAAGATACAACCTGATTAATTAAAATTATTGTTTTTATTGTGAAATCACAAATTATTACCATGGGGAATTTTTTGACAATATATCGCACACGATAACATATTGCCCACCCCTAGTTGTGAGTTCAATTTTCATTTATATTCAACTAAATACAACATAGGTAAAACAATTAAGAGAAGCCCTTAACTCATTGACTGCCAGACCTTTTCCGAGGAGAGTGCTCCATATTGCCAGGATTTTTAAGCATTTTCACTGATTTTTGGAGAGCCACAAATTATTGTGTACTATGCCTATGCAAACACTGAATGAGGAAAGCTTAGACTCTCTTCTTTTATCAGAAAAAAACCATTTGTTTCTAGCTTTTTCCATTCTTAAGTTATCTGCAGTAGAATGTGGGTTTGTTGCAGCAAAAATGCCTGCTTTTGACCAAAAAGCTGTGAAAACAAGCTTTAAATGCTGCAATGCACTTCAAGTGAAAGTGTCTTTGCTGGCGATATTTTTCTACTTTAGTGACACCATCATCTGAACAGCTGTTCACTTCTATGAAACAACAAAAACAACACTGAGAAAAGAGTTTTGGTGGCAAAATAATTATTCACGAGCTATATAAGCCACAGGTAGTTTGTTTCACAACATAACATTTGGCAGAAACATCGGTCACTTTCCGTTCCTCCCTCCTTCTACCCATCCACCTCTGCTGGTGTGCACCCTGCCACCCGCCCCCCCAGAGACACCCGCCGTCACTGCTTGACCTGCTTTCACTCTCAGCTGGTGCACTTCACCGCTGTATTTCAATCTATGGATCATGTCTTTGATTGATCGTGTCACCGTCTGTCACCAATCAGTTTTTCTACCGCCTAAACTGCTTCGATTACGAGCGGTTGCCATATTCTCTACCCCCCCGTGACCGAATGGAGCCCACTTCCTGTGCCGATGACACAGACACCATAGAAGCACACCACTTCCTGGTAGGTTTTTTTTAAGCTTGTCTGACACCACCATCTGCTGGATCGGATGAAGATTACAGAAATAAAGACGATCAACACTTGGTTCTCTCTGACAAGCTCTGCCAGAGATTAAAACAGCTCCCCCGATTGAAACCCGCTATTAACGTGTAAACACGTGATTGGCAGTTAACATTTAGATTTGAATTAACGTGTTTACACGTGAATGGCAGCCAGTGAGTTAATAAGTGTTCTTGTGTACCTGAGTCTTATGTCCTCATCAGAGTCTTGAGCAGCATCGGTCTTTGTTTTCACCCAAAGAGAAACAGGTTCAGCCATGTGAGTAGTGATTTTGTCCCCAAGAGCCTTCAGCCACAGGATCACCCAATCCAGAGCTCGTTCCAATTTTCCAGCCCGGCGTGAAGTTTGCACAGCCAGCATGAAGGGGCGACTCAGCTGGGTGGAGAGAATGACACAGATGACAAGCAATTAAACTGTTGAATAATAAACTCCAGCAAAACTTGGCAAATATTACAATGTTCTCCTTGTGAGGGATAGGGGTTTACAATTAAACCAAAATATACAAACTGGGAAATGCTAAAACTTCTCACTTCATAATGAAAGTAATATGCCAGTCTGATAAAAATAAATAAATGAAATTTAATCTAATGATCTTACTCTATCAACAGACAATGATATGGGTTGGTTCTTGCATAGATCCCTGCAGAGAATCTCAACCAGTGTGAAGGCTTGGTCATAGAGCCGTCGGTTGTACAACCCACACGCCAGGTTGCTCACAGCAATCACTGCAAGGCACATAGCAAAACAAAAGTTAAATAATAATGATAACAGAAATTAAAAATACCTATTAGGGATGCACGACATTTGAATTTTGGCCAATATGCCGATATTTGAAAACTCATGTGTCCGATAATTGATATTGATATTAAAGCTGCAAAATAAATTATGAAACAGTGGTGATTGGTTAAATGCGGGTGGTGTGGCCGATGTCACTCAGTTTTGAGGCCAATATAGGCAGATACCGATAGGGGGGCAATTATATCGTACATCCCTAATACATATACTTTACAACGATGGAAAATTACAGGACCACTCAACTGGCCTGCTGACATTAATAATGGAGATGATAGTGGGATCACCTGCTTTGATGAAGAGGTTTTCATTAGGCAACTTGTGTAGCTCTGTCATCAGCAGTCCAGCTGTGGCCTGGCAGTAGAGCAAAACTCTGTCTAATGTGTCACCGTCTTCCAGCTAGATACAACAGACCATAGTTAGTACTAAAAACCATTTACATCAAGAAAGGAAGCGACAATTTGTTACTGTGGAAAGCAACAGTTGGAGGAGGCTGTGGGGGTCATGAAGAAAGTGCACTCTCACCTGTGATGCCAGCATGCTCTCATAAGCAAAAACAAAGCCTTGGTAAATACTCAAGCAGAGGGCTTGCTGTAGTCTGCAACTCTCAGTCTGCCACGTTGAATTATGGATAGAGGAATAAAAAAAAAAAAAAAAAAGATTAGTAAAAATAATTCCAGGAAATTATTAATCTTTTTCCCTTTTTGGCAGCCAAACTAACCTTGTTAAGCATCTTCATTATCCACTCTTGGTGCTCCTCAAGAAAAGAAAACAAAGCCAGTAGCACAGGTCCAGATAATCCCTGGCTGTGCCCATTTTCAACAGCCCATATCACTAAACTACAGCCTTCCAAAATAGATTGACTTTCTCTATTGCCCAGGTCAGCAGAGAGAGACCTCAGGATCCTAGCACACTCAGTGAATGCCTGTGCGCTCTCTTTACCAGCCTTCATTGCTGAATGGATCTTTACTCCCCATTTGCCAAGCACCAGCGGTATACACTGAGAGCCAACACTGTCTGAAACCTTGCTCTCCATTGCATTCAGGAAGGTTGTGACCAAACTGTGGTAGCCAGCTTTACAAAGCATCTTCACAATAAGCAGTACTATTTCAGGAAGCGCATAAAAACTTGATGTCTCATTTCCCTGGCAGGCTTGGCCACCAGTAAGGAATCTGGTGAAAAGCATGTTTATTTCTTGGAGAATAAAAGCAGCATCCTCTTTCTTCACTGCTCCATAGTTACTCTCAAACTCAGCAATTGCATCCTCTGCATAAATGGGGACTTTAGAGAAAGAGGGCCCTGTAGTGTCTCTGTCCAACAACAAGAGGAAACTCAAAGCTTGCATCTGGCTGCACAGCTTGTCCCGAGGATTCAAGATTTTCTTGTTTTTGGCTGCAGATAATCCACTCCAAAGCACAGAGAAGCAGCTTTGGACGAGAACACAGTAGTCTTCTTGTGCCTATGGATCACACAAACCCCGTTAAAGCTGTCAGGAATTATCAATATGCATTGCATGAATGATAATTATTCTGTGATAAATACCTGCCGTGCTGCAGAAAGCCTGCTGTAAAGCAACCCAGCAACATGGCCACATAGAGAGTGAACTTCTAGGGAGCTTAGCTTCTTCACAATATGGAAAAGAATTTTTTCCATGTAGAATGGACTGCTATGAGCCACAAGATCTGCATAGATATCATAGCCATGAAGAGAAATCTCCACCAGCTTTACTAACTGGGTGACGTGATCAAAGTCTGGGGATCCAACACCAAGCTGATGATGACAGGCTCTGATGACTCTGTCACACAGAGTACGTCCTTGAAGTCCAGGTTGACTCTTGACATATTTCTGAAAGATTTAAACCAGACTTAGATTTTGATTTCAGTGTGTGAGATAGTGGTTACTGTAAATCTGACCGATATTTCTTAATTTTACAAAAAGTTACGAAATGGCACGTTTGCATTTAACTGAAAAGGTTAATCGTTAGTGAATGCTATTTAAAAGATAAAGTTTCTAGATAAGTATATGACGGGAACTTGTAAAGCTTAATAAGTCGTTATTCTCCGGTTGAAATTAAGATAATGCTAACCTCTAGTTCCTGATATAAAAGCTTCGTCTCCTGAACAGATGAGGTCTGCTTGATGTATTCCTCCACTTTCAAACACTTCATATCGACACCTAAAGAAGATACGTTAGCGGAGGACAAGTCATTCTACTTGTAAACAAAAATGGAGTGGGTAAGGTTTGCTGCGTCAACCGCATTTTAACGATTTTACATTTGAGTGAGAGTGTGTTAGAGTGTGTTAACTGGAACTCACTTGAAGCCCTCAACGTGTACGTGAATTACTTTCTTCACGACAGAAACCTAGTTGACAGCGCATGATAACCGTTTGAAGATCAGTGAAATTTACAATCTCATTTTGTGCTAAATTTCAGATCTTCGTCTTCTTCTTGGCGTTTCTTCCGAACTTCTCCCCGTCCCCGCGCTGTTTTTGAAAGGTCTTTGCTAACCAATCCGAAAGCATATCCGCTTTCAACCGGAAACGCGGGGACATCTGGGTATGGTAGTTTTTATTTCACGGTAACTATGCTTGTTAAAAACTGTGAAGAAAACCTGACCCATTTTAATAATAACACTTATTACACTTATTACTTATTTCCAATCAATTAAAAATTATATGTGTTCATTTAGGTCAAGTCTGTTGTTTTTATTGTGATGTCCCTACAGGGACGTCCCTAGAATGGAACAGAACCACTCCCAAGTCCATAGTGTTTCTGAAATTAACTTGATTTTCTGACTTCATGCTTTTAGTAGGCTTAAAGAATTCAAAAGTTTTTGAAAGTTTTAATAATTGAGATAAGGCTCTAAATATTATATAATAATGATAGGACTTATTATAACACACTATTATATAATTAGAATGATATAAAATCTCATAAGTAACAGGTGAAAAGAGACCTGTAAAAATTTTTGACAGAGGATAAATGAGTAAAATAAAAAATGATAACTGATACAACAGCCTTACCTGACAGTTAAGGAGTCCTTATCAATTCAAATCCATTCCATATTACTTTTTGTAGAAATCTTCACTGTGATAAATTTTACTTGAAAGCCACAAATTTTGTTTTTTTCTTTTTTTTTTTCCTTATCTCACTCTTTGGCTGAATTTTTAGGAAATTCCCAGCTGTTAAAATGTTCAACTTAATTATTATTTCAATCCAGAGATTGGAAAAGGTAACACATGTAAAAAAAAAAAAAAAAAAAAAAAAAAATTTAAATAAATTTTTAAAAAATTGAGAAAAGAACCCATGTAAATATGAAGATACAGAGATACAGTGCAATGATAATTTCACAAAGAATGACCACTTAAGGGATTTGTGAGTTTTATTGTAAGACTCTGTTCTTTTTTTGTGTGAGTATTTTTTTTTATTCATATTACATTCTCCTTAAAACAGAGTTTAAAAAGTGTTTTTCAGGAAGACAATAATCTCCTGTCCAGTCCTGAGTAATGGCATAGAAAGGCTACTGAGGAACCAAGCCTCTCTTCTTGATGACATGTTCCATCGCAGCCTTTTCAGAGGTGTCCAGGCTGATCCTGTACTTAGCCAGAATTTTCAAGATGGGCCTCAGCCTCAGCCACCACTGGACCTTTGGAATACGATGCCTGTAGATGAAAACACTCATCAATGAAAAGAGCAAAGCAAAAGTAACAACATAAAACTGTTGAAGGCCAATGTTGTGAGATGTTTAAAGAAACAATTTTTGCATAAAGCACGGTAGATCTAGAGGAGGAAGTTGAAAGAACTCTTTGAATAGATTGATGGTTATACTTAAACATAATTATACTAGATTTATGAAAACCTCAGAACTTGAGAGAAACATGGTCAATGTGAGTGTCAAAGAAATATAATGAAATAATAATAATTAAAAAAAAAAACTTACTCAACGTCAGTTTCTTCTTTGAGTTCTCCCAGAGGCTGAAAAACCAAGGCTCTCTTCCTCATTCCCAGCACACAGGCTGAATCTTGAGAATTGGCAAAGATGCGACCTAGAGGTTTGAATTTAGAAAGCAATCATTAGCCAAGGGGCCTCGTGGGAAAAAGCAGCAAACTTTAATGAAACATCATGTTTTAAGTGATATTACATCCTCACCGTGTCTATAACATTCCTTCAGCTTGTCAGTTATCCAAAGGACAGACTTCATGCCCATCTTTGTGCCAAAGTTCCTGTCAAAAGGAGTGGGTGTTCCACCCTAACATGACAGAACATGTTTTCTGACATTCAGTACATTAAAGGGGTTGGCAATAAATACTGGAGGAAAAATAAGAAGGTTGCAGACTGAGTAGCACACCTGCTGCATATGACCAAGCACATTCTTCCTGCAGTCAAACACACCCTTGCCCTCCTCTGAGTACAGGTTGAAGATAAAGTCAGTGGTGTAGTTTGCATTACATCTCTCATTTCTAAAAGAAAAGCAGAGTAACATAAAAAACATGAGCCAAAATGAAGAGTGTAAAAACCACTGTGACAAAAAGAATCACACCAATTCCGTCTAACCTCAGAATCAGTCCTCTCTTCACTGTGGTCTTCATCTTCTCCACCAGATGTTCCACATTCATCTACAAACAAATCAGCTGTCAGACAACTGAGTTTAAAAATATTCATTCATCCCAAACATATGAATGTCATTGTTTTATTTTCTCTCTTTTGTTCAGTTACAAGAGGGCAGACAGACCTCAAGGTCACGAATGTTGAAGTGCTCTTCATAAATGTAGGCAGCATCAGCTCCAGATGCCAACCCAGCCATGGTTGCCAGGTAGCCACAGAATCCTCCCATAGTCTCAACAATGAACACTCTTCTCTTGGTGCCGGCAGCAGATTGCTTGATCCTGTCACATGTCTGCAAAAAGCAGGCACGTGACGAGAGAGTGCAGTGAAAAGGAATTAAGTATTTAAAGGGACTAGAGGCAGGAATTAAAAAACAAACAAACATGCATGTCCATTTTTTTTAATACAAATGGGGGCCCCCCCCCCCCCCCGAAAAAAAAACAACAAAAAAAAAAACGTTTCCACCCACGTTTCTCTCCGTTGCCTTGGACAGGCTGTGTGCTGCAAAATGCGCTGCAGTTCGGTGTCCGAATTTCCAGCGCTGCCCTGTGGACGTGACATCAAACGACGCTACATCCACAGTTTTGATACAGGAAGAAGACGGTCGCAGTAAATTCAAACACTGTAAGCGATAATTATGGATTCTTCTGCCGTCAGCAAACGATAGCTTCAGTTTGTGCACGCTCCCGTGACGGCTTGGCTCATGGCTGCAGTAACCTGAAGCGCCAGTTGCGGCAGTCACGAGTTTCGTTTCTTAATCTTGTCTCAAGTCCCTTCAAGAGATTACCTTATGTTTTTCTGTGTTTTGAAATGGAAGTTTACCATGGTTATGGTGTTGAGGGCAGTGTCAGCACCAATACTGAAGTCAGATCCTGGAACGTTGTTGGACACAGTGGCAGGAACAACAACAATTGGAATACAAAGTTCCTCGTACTTTTCTCTAGCTTGCACCATCTCCAGACCTCCCAAGAATGCCTGGAAGGAGGAAAGCAGTGAAACAATAATACATTATTATTAGGGATGCACAATGTTGGATTTTTTTCCAATATACAATATACTAATATTTTATGACTCATTTGGCCAATAACCAATACTGATACTCATGCTAAAGCTGAAATTAGGTCATTTTCATTCCTTGTGAAAATTAAAAAATACTTCTGTTGCATATTGCAAAAAAGAAATACTTCTATCGCAAACAAAAAAAAAAAAAGGAAAAAAAAAGAGTGAGCTTCTTGCAATGTTGAATTTCCCTTCTGGGATAAATAAAGTATTTTTCATTCAATTTCATTAATTTAATTTCATATTGAGTTGCACGTGATAATGTTATCAGGGTTATGTCATTTCTATGCCTCACGGATTAAATGAGAAACAACCCAAAAACATAATTTTGTGGGTTCGTCACCAAACAGCGCCTGTTTTGGTTGATTATAAAGGTTGATGATACTGGGTTGACATAGGCCAGCATCAATATTCAGTTTTAAAGCGAATATTGGCCAATACTGATATCGGGCCAATAATATTATGTATCTCAAATTACTATTATTTGAAAGTGGAAGGCAAATTACAAGCAATCCACTCGAAACAACATAACATGCTTACCTCAAAGCCTCCAATAATTACCAGACCATGGATATTGAACTTAGTGATGGTCAGACTGATCTCTTCCATGACCGGCTTTGGCAGTGATCTTCAAGGGAGAAAAACCACAAATCATAATAGATTTTATTATGTCTGAGTTACAAGATAAAACTAACCACACACCAATGTTCAATGCAAGTCAGTGAAAATTTGAAATCACTGAAACATGGACAGTCATCTCGGTAATGAGACGACTCACCTCTTTGTGCCAAGCATGGAGCCTCCCTTTCCGGTCCATCCTGCCACCCCAGACCAACCAATAGGTTCAATCTGTGCAAGAACAGTGTATGAGTTATCATTTGTGGAGGCTCAGTATAAAATCATAGATTTGCCTTGGTTATGTCTGGAGGTATAGTATCTTACCATTCCATGAGCCAAGCCATCAAAGCCATCATGCACTGCCAGCATCTGGTGGCCCTGGAGGAGCCCGATCCTGACAGCCGATCGCACTGCAGCATTCATTCCTGCACATGGAGCACCCACGTTCAGTATGGCAATGTTGATGTTACTCTGGTGAAGACAAATTCAAAGGCATAGTTATTAGAGCAGTCTTGTTTTTTCAGGGAAGTTATATTTGTGTTTGCAAAAAAACTGTAAAAACATTGTTCCTAACCTTGGTATCGGGGGGGTGCACATGAGCCAGCATTCTGTAAGTGTTCCAGTTGTTCTCAAAGCTCCTGTTGTCAAAGTAGCAAAATGTGTGGGCACTTGAATCCCAACATGACACATGGCTTATAAATGAACAAAACAAATGTGCCTGCCTCACTTTCCCCTGAGCTTCACTGCATCATCAAACCGTCCTTCAGCCATGGCTGTTGTGACATCTTTAGTCTGGTATGGAAACAGGTACATTTGAAAAGAACTTAATTTGGATATAATTGAAAATAACAAGCATAAATCTAGTTTATGCGTACTTAATGTACAGTAGTTGTAAAGTATAATGTCACAGTGACTCAGTAATTGATTTTGGGTGTGCTAAGGGATCGACTTACCACTTGCACGCACTCCATGAGAGGCAGCCTGACAGCCATGTTTCCAGACAAGCTGACTACACAGGCCGGGGTTTCCGGTGTGGCCTCCAGAAGAGCCATAACAGCCTCCACACCCATTCTGCTTGCCTGAATTGTCACAATGATGAAGCCCATTTAACAAGAATGACATCAGCTGATGAGTAATTGTAATGATTAAATTGGGGTCTTACCAGGATTCTATCAAAAGCGGAGGGGGTACCTCCTCTCTGTACATGACCCAGTATGGTGGTGCGAGTGTCAAAGCCAAGCTTCTTGGACACCAGCTGGACAGACAAACAATTCATCAGCAGTCTGCCTTAAACAGCTTGAACCTGTATCTAAATGCTGGTATATTGTGGTACTGCCATTACTGACCTGTTTGACATGATCACAGGTGATTGGTGTACCTCTGCGATCCATTGCTCCCTCTGCAACAATGATAATATTCAAACGGGAGCCACGGCCTCTTTGCTAAGGGGGACAGAGCAAAGGTTTAAGTTGAAGCCAAACAAATCATGAGTGTGATGATGGAGAATCAAACATTTACATCTGTCAATCTTCTGCACAGATGCTCCTCCCATCCGTCCTCTGGGGGCATCTCTGGGATGAACACCCAGTCAGCACCACAGGCCAAAGCTGTCACCAAGGCAAGGTAACTGGACAAATTGACAAATCACAATTCACAAATTATCATTTCTACTGACATCCTCATTGATTTTTGTCATTGAAAAATACTTCCTTACAGGTCAGAGGCATAACATTGCAGCTTTGTAAACATTTAGTCAAATTGCAGATTTTAGAAGTTCATATAAAGTAGAATATTCAAATATATAGATATTTTTATATCTACATTTGCAGCCACTTGCTCATATAACTCCAAACAGACACTAATCTACCAAGATCCAAATTCGTATGTAGTAATTTGCCTGTACAATCTAGAATTTTGTACATGGGATTGAACCATGGTTTGTGGGTGATTTACTAAAAGTGACTGCATAAAGACAGTTTTATGACCCTTCACACTGATGCTAATGCAACACCCTCACAATCTATACTCACCCACAGTGTCTACCCATTACTTCCAGGATGAAGGTCCTCTGATGACTGCAAGAAGACACATTTTTGGACAAATCTTAAAATGAGTGCTGTATCCATCTTTCAAATATTTTAAATGTTTGCATGTGCACCTCTGCGCTGTGGTAGTGATAGCATCCACTATTTCTATGATGCGATGCAGGGCAGAATCTGTGCCGATGGTCATGTCTGTTCCACAGAAGTCATTGTCGATGGAGCCCACCATACCAACAATGTTGAGGTGGGAGGAACTCTTGGCCTCATTTGCTGTGATTTTTCCTGAGAACACATCAAAACTTCAGAAATATGCAATGGTACATATTGCATATTTAATATCAGTTCTGCACGTAAGACGCAGTGGATTTCCCAGGTCACATATCTCACCAGCTTTAACCAGGTCTGCCAACAGGTCTTTCCACTCGGTTCTGAACTGGTTGGCACCTGTCAGACTGCCATCACCTCCAATAACGCACAAGTTGGTGATACCAAGCTTGACCAAGTTGCACGCAGCCTTGGTCCGGCCCTCCTTGGTGCGGAAGTCTTGACAGCGGGCGCTACCAATCACAGTTCCACCCTGATGAGTCAGGCAAGAAGGAAGGGGTTTCGGTTACAGACATGTATGGCAGGGGGACCAGTGAAGAGAAGGGGTGTGATCATCTGAAACCTAACCACTAATGTCATGGGTGCATGAAGTATTGCTTTCTAATGAACCTTGGCATTTAACTAACCATTCGACCAACAGCACAGCACCATACACACAAAAGTTAGACTATAGCTACAAGTTAAAGACTGCATATAGTGGATAATAAATATGCAGACTAAGATGTTTATGCACTTTTGCAATAGTTCTTACCAGCTGCAGCATCATTGACACACTTTCCCAAGTAGCAGGACGGATATGGTCACCTCCATCCACCAGACCCTGGTAACCCTGTCAGCCGAACAAAAACACAACACACAAAATCACCTCTTAGAAAATAGATCATTGCTGGGAAGCTGTAGCTTTAACAGCACAGGCTCTGTAACTCTGGCAAAGGAGAATCCAGCAAAATGTTTTTTGCAGAAGTATTTAATGCAATAACACTGAAAAAATAGTTTATTAGGAGTAAATTTCATGATTAATTAAAGGTTTATACAATTTTCGAAGCTGAAATAGCAAAAACACACTGGTGTCTTGTCATTTGGGAGCATTTCTGGCTGCTTTTAACTTTTGAATTTTTTGTTTGGAAGAGAAATGGAGATGTATATATTTATTTCTCTGCTTATTTATTTAATGTTCTGTATAACTTTGTTGTTAAGAAAGGTTGAGAAATATATTATAGTACAAACAGCATTTACCTCATGGACAAAAAAAACCTTGGCACCAGTGTACAGCCCCACTCGGACTGTGGCCCTCACTGCAGCATTCATACCTATAGAAACAGAATGTGTATGTTGACATATAATCACAAGACCTGTGAAATCACAAGACAATGTACTTTGAAAAAGACAAGACCAAACTAGAGATGTTTTACTTTATTTACACTGCACAATTTTAAGTGAAACCAAACAGCATGCCGGCAAAAACACCTCATCCTGTCAAGCAGTGGCATCAGAGAGAGGGGATCACTGAGTCAATTATGAACTCTAATACTGAAGTGTTCCAGAGGCAAATAAGGTGCAACAGCTGTCCAGCAGCTAAAGCTTGTCCACGCAACAGGACAGAGACTCCAAGCATTACAACAAATGCACAACAGAATGGCTAAAAAAGAAAGAATGGAGGCGTTCCAAGGTCAAAGTCCAGACTTCAATCTGATTTAAATGATGTGGTGGGACCACAAGAGAGCTGTAGAAACAAATTCGCTTAAACGTCAATGAACTGAACAATATAAAGAAGAGGGGACCAAAATCCCCCCAAGAGACTGATGTCCTGCAGAGAACCACTTCAACTTATTTATAACTGAAGTTGGTTCTACAAGCTTTTTTTTGTTGGTAGACAAAGAGACAACAAGTCATTTTGTTCATTTGAAGTTGTAGTTGCCAAATCTTAACTGGTAAGTACTTAATTTCTCCTCTCTGATCATTTGCTTATTCATTTCACATGATCATATAAAATATTATGAAAGGCAAATACGTGGGGTACAATCAAGGCTGACAGTGTGATTTCAAATTCATCCGATTTGAACAGTTTTAACACAGTTCTGTAAAAAGTTCCAACTTAACTGATAACAGAACATTATCGTTAACATCCTCTACTGATATTTGGGATTAGACAATGACCTGAGATCACAGGTGGATTGTCTTTGTCCCTGGTTCTGATGCAACACTACTTTAAAACACCAACTCCTTTTAATCTTAACAAACAAGATCTGATATACAGATCCATTTCACTACTATATGAGCTGTCTTTTAAGCCTCATTTGTAAAATCATAATTTAAAGATGGCGCTGACCCTTTTCATGCTTTCTTGGGTAAATTTGATATATAATTTAAAAGGAGAACAAAGGAGCTACATCATGTTAGCAAAATGACCAGATAACATCCTCTTTAATCTGCCACCCCCAACTGCTTGTTGGTTGGTGCATCTATTCCACTATATGCCTTCCATTTTATATATACATTATATATATATATATATATTTATTTATTTATTAAACAAAAAAAACCAAACAAAAACAAACTATCTCTGTTAGGTTATTTTTAGTTTCAGTCTCGTCTCTGTAGTACATTTCTTTGAAACTCAGCCTGACAACCTGAGTGGGTTAATTTTACAGTTCTTCTAGGCCGCCAATTTGTATGATGATAAGCTGCACGACTCATCTGAACCCATGAACAACTTTAGACGGTCTTTTTATAGAACTTACATTAACTTGTTTCTGCAACTGATAAACACCAGATGGGAGCAACAAAACTCATGAGGCAGGTAATAACACAACATGATGGTCCCTAACCATTTACTGACTAATTTCTTTCTTGGTAAACAGTCTTTGATTGTTGTAAACTTGTTTTGCTGAAACATTCTGCCTGCTCTCCCAAAGGGTGAACAGGAGTGTCACTTAAAGGACAAGATGTGGATAGATGAACTTTAAGGGCGCCAGGAGCATCTCCACTTACAGTGCAAAGGAGAAGAGGATAAGAAGGAAGAGTAGAACTACACCCTTGATCTATCTCACCAATTTACACATATGACAGAAAGGTCATGCCTCTAAAATTAGCCTTTTTAACTGTAGCAGTCATGGAGAGAAACTAGGGAAGGTAAGGGGGTGTCATTTGGATGAAAGGATACCACAATTGTCATGAAAAAAAGGTGAGAGATATCCAGATTTACATTTGTACAGTTAATAAAGTTCAGACAGACAGAAAAACTACTGATGGATTTCTTTACCTCTCATATGCTCATGCTACAGGGGTGTGGGGTCACTGACACACCTTTAAAAGGTCACATTGGACATATTCCTCATCAAGTTAAAGGTCAGGGGACCGTCTGCCTCACTCTGTGCTTCTAGTAACTCATGTTGCCCTTTTACATAAATATCTTTGCTCTACGAAAGCCTAGATAACTCTTCTGGCAGAAAAATCACAGAAGAGAATTAGCAATAAATCATGAAAGATTAGACTAAAAATGTAAAGATGGCATCATGCTTAATTGTGGCTGTAAAGACAAGGTTTTGCTTTTCACATAGTGTAATTTTGGGGGATCCAGAAAAGCTCAGCAAGATACATGATTTTCAAGTCTTTTGGTTAAATGCAGTCATATCCATATAACTGGAGCTTGTCTGGCAGTACCAATTGCATCTTCTAATTCCCTTTACATCTTAAATGCATGTTTATTTGATGCTAACACTGCTGTTCCTCCACTGAGTACTGACTTAAAGAACCGACACAACTTCCAATTCCCCTGCCTGAGCACGATAATCCTGAGAAATCCTCCACTTACCCTGTGCATCCCCTCCGGAGGTCAGCACGGCAATTGCACGACCCTCACCCATCTTGGTAGGGTCAACGGGAGCCTGATGTGCCATGGTCCTGGAGCTGGAGCTGGAGCTGGCTAAAAGAAGGAGGCCTTGAGTACAAAAATCCCTGCCACCCGGCTGCACTGTGTGGAGCACAAGGTGCCTCTAACTCAGCCTGCCTCTTATGGAAAGTAATAACAGTTGCAAAAGTGCCCAGCTTAACTATCCACTTGGCAGACATGGGGGCACACATAGTTGTGCTGACGCATTTAGACAGACACACACACACACACACACACACACACACCCCCCCAACCTATTAAAAGTGTTTTTATTAGGTACTCTGTACACCCCTCACATCCTCATTTCCCTTTAATAATAATATCAATAATATCTATCATATTTCACCATTCTAAAACATTTAATCAATGGATTATTTTAATGCTTGTTTGATGTCAAAAAATTGTCTTTATATGAAATATTGGAAGGCCTGAAAAAGATTTATTTGTTTTAACTAGCTCAGGATTTCAGGAATGGAAAGCCTGGACTCTTCAAATCCAAGAATAATTTAGTCAAATAATCAGATTAATATTTATATATATAAATATGTATATGTATATATATCTGTGTTGTTATATTTTCATCTTTTATTAGTCCTTGTCCAAAGCGAGTTGGAAGCAATCATTTGAAAAGCCTCAAAGTAGAAAAGATGAATTATATATTTCCATGGACTGGATGGAATATAAAAACCTGAGGTGCCACGTGTCACCAGAAGGAGGCAGCCTCGGCTACAATTACCTGTGTTTCAAATATGAAAATATCTGACAGGATTGTCTTCAAAATTGAAGATCCTTGTAAGATTTAAGAAGCAAATGTTAAACCTTCTTGTAGCAGCTGATATTTATACGAGCTGTCCTGACTGCCTTTAAACTGGAGCTGGGTAAATTTATTCATATATGATTTTGTTGGAAAATAAAAAATGCTGAGTCGTGCAAACACCAGCATGTTACTGACATGGAAATGGTTTGAAATAGCTAAAATAGCTATTTCTTTCACATAGATCAGGAATATTATAGTAAAGATGATTTGTATTAAATAATTTATACTAATATGTGTATGAGTATGTATGTATACTGTGTAGTATACACACATATAAATTTGCATCCCCATAATTTATAGCCATATAATTATTCAAGAATGAACTTGAATAAAAATGTGATATCAAAAGTTTTTTTTTAAAATCATTCTGCAGAAATTTCACTAATCAACTGATGGACCTCAAGGCAGACTGGGTAAAGATCTTGATTGAAAATGGCTGATTTCCATTCAGGGACCCCGAATGCAAATGTCCATTATTTTAATTTTAGTCAGGCTTACCAGCATGCTTTGCTGAATCAAAACGCAAGGACCTCTCACTTCCACTTTCCTCTGCAGAGCGGCCATCACCACCTGAGGAGGGAAAAAGATGCTATATTAGCCAAGTTGTGCAGTTCTCTCATTATCTCACTTTAAATTATAAGGTTTCATCTCACTCACATGATAAACCCTCTCTACAAAAGACAAGTTGTTCAAGCATTTTTTCTTTTTCTCCTGTCCATTTTGTTACTTAAAGACTTTGCCATCACTCTGTAAAACCCTCTATCTTAACATTGCAGACATGTCTACAGAGCTCCCGCCGGCCTTATCTTGTGTTTTGCTACAAGTTACAGTTGATAGGCTGCTTACATTAGAACAAATTAGGTGGAGGAAAAAAAAAACACATGAAAATACCTTTGTTTTGCTCTTTCTGCATCAGGAAAAAATTTCCCCGCATTTAGCCAGTCAGATATGTCAAATTTGAATGTATTTGCAGCAGCAAAACTGCAAAGTTTTCTAAATTGAGGGCTCCCTAACACAAAGTGTATAATTCTCACAATGATTTCTGATTGTTTTAATATTTTCATGAAGAAATATAATATCCGTATCAATCCAAGACACAAACAGCTAGTTCCTAATGAGCTCCTCTTCTAGCAGACATATCATCCCATCACCCAGTTTTAACACCTGGGCTAATGATTCTTGAGAGAAAGAGAGATTAAGCCCAGTGCTGCATTTATGTGTATATGGTTGTGTATATACATAATCGAAAAAAAAACATATTTATTTTATAAAGCTGTACCAGCAGAGCGCAGATATTTTCTCTATAATATAGGGAATGTTAAATAAACATATCATTGAACATTATACAATACAAACAATAAAGCTATTTTAATTAAACATTTAACACGTGTCAGATTTATACGTTTGATCTTGATATCACTGAATTAGAATGTCAAAAAAGAAGAAAAAAAGTGATCACAGAGGTAGCCTGACTCTCATATGCCACAAGCAGTTCACTGAGACTTACTGTAAATAGAATCACAAGCAGCTATCTATAAAACTCACAGTAACCCCTCCCCTTTTTTCACCACCATTGCTGAGAAACTGCACAGTCATACCAGATGAACATGGCAGGAGGATATGCCAGGTTTGTGTATTTACTACAAGATAATACAAATTTACCTCAAAATTAGATATTAGAAATTTAGGGAGGAAAAATACTCTAAACAAGCTGATGCATTAATCAGTACTCTAATAATGTTTAAATCTAATGCAGACTAAACAGAGATATATACTAGGTCTACCACAAACAAAGCAAAACATATAAAAAGCATTTGCATACCTTGACCTTTCTTTCTGAACCAGAGCAGCAGACCAACAAACAGTGCAGCAAATGAAGAGCCTAAAGGCTGAGGGGACAACCAGGTACCACCTCCTCACACATCCCTCTTCTTGGGGAACCATTGTGGATCTGATCTGTATTAATAGCTTTGATATCACTTCTTCATTGTGGAGTAATGACCCTCATCGTTAAAGCATGCTGGGCAAGCTAATCCAGCCGACCAGCGTATGGAAAGAGTCAGGCAAAGATGGAGGGCAGGCAGTTATGAAAATGATTCAAAATCTGGTTAAAAAGAGACAAAACATAACTTGAACTTATGTGGAACTATATACTCTAAAAGGCCATTACATTCACCCCATATTGGTTGTTTAATTACAAGAAAGTTGTCATTACAGAAGCCAAAACCCAGACGAGAGAAAAAAAAAATAGCATGGAGGTGATGAAATATTTTTCTTCTATTTGCGTGACCTTGGATGTAGTCCTTGCATGTTAGGGTGGTGATTTTGCAATACATACTGTATGTACTGTACATAAATACCTGACACATGGGATGTTATTAAGTTATGGTACTATTGAATATTTTTCACATTTGGTTATATTTCAGACTAATTTCAAAATAAAGTGTTTCCTTGCTATGATGCTCTTCATCCACTTCTGTGTCCTTTCAGTTGTCCTTAAAATGCTTCCAAATATGGATTCAAACCTGATCACAGAAAGTTTGAGAGCTGATGCTTGCAGTGTTGATGCTGGTGTCAACGCACACATCTAGGGAAAGATGCATTTCATTTCTGTGCCAAACAAAAAGCCAAAATAATCTAAGCATTCATGATTCTAGTCTGATATCACGAACTAGGGTGTACCTTGCTGCTTGCCTGAAAGACCTCCACCACCACCTCCCCCAAATAAGCAGGTAAGACAATGCAGATAGATGGACTTTCTTTGTCATTCAAATCATGAATGAAGGGCCTTGGCCAGGCAAATAGCCAACAAGCCATTAGTCACCCAGACAGAGATCTGGAGTTCTGGAGTTCCTTTGATGAGAAGGGGAAACCTTACAAGAGACTATTGAATCAGTGGAGCGACCCACACTCTCAGCCTTTATAGCAGCTGTCAGACAAGCCACTCCTTGCATTTCAACACCACAATAAAGCAAATCGTAGAGGAGAAAAAACAGTATGAGTGTGTAAAGAAACTCATACTGACACTCAGTAAAACTGGTTGAGCTTTGGAGTGTACACTAATAAAAAATGATAGAATCTATCAAGAAATAAATCTTAAAATTTGAAAAAAGTTTGAACCTTTAAATGAATCAACTATATAAAGTCAGTTATTCTTCACAGACTGATGTTCATATATTGGGGTGCATCATCACCCTGTGATCATTCAATTTATTTTTGCAAACTTTACATGATAAATTAATTACCTCTGTCTTGTCTGTGATAACACTGAAGCTGTGGCATTAGCTAAAACAGGGTGAGTGTTTTTAAACTACTGACCCTTTTCTCAGCCAGCAGGCAGTGAGCTATGCAGCAATGTGACACTGGTGTGACTGTCATACCAGAGAGATTGAGATTACATTTGTGAAGCACAGGCAGTCTGTCAATGTCAAAGGACACACACACACACACACACACACACACACACACACACACACACACACACATGCATGCACACACACACACACACACAAGAGTATGTTTGTGGAAAATTTGCCCAATTGGCAATTGGGTCTTAACCTTAATCTTAAAACTTTCTACGCTTGTCTAATCTTTTTCACTGAGATGCAGGCTACCAACACCCCCCCCCCCCCCCCCCACACACACACACACACACACACACACACACACCGCCAACACACACACATGCACAAACGAATGTATCATGACGATTAAAAGGGCTTTAACTCAGATGCTTTCCTGCTGTTGTGATTCATCAGCTCGTGCCACGACCACTCCTCACCTTTCTGCAGATTCCACCTTCCCAGCAAAATGACCTCTAAAGTAGATAAATCACTGTGTGCAAAAGGCACCTTGTCATACTCACACACCTCAGGTGGCCTTTGTGTTCTGGCTCTCAGTGCACCATCTTTTAAAAAATTGCATGCCCCTGGTGGGTTGAGTGACATGCAACTCTCTCCTGAGGCAACCCCCCCAATCAATAGCACCATTTCCAGGTAATCCCTGCTCCTGTCTTCCCAGACACTGTTAACACTCGCACCGCCTGTAATAAACCAAATGGATCAATACAACACCAGTTCAACACAAAACACTTCCACCTCAGCTAATGCAGTGAAATGTGGACTAGATATCCTTTCTGTCTGACCTGTCTCCAGCAACCTAAATTCTTTAATTGTAATGATTTTGATATTTGTTGTTTAATTGAAGCTGATTCTCAGATAACAGCGTACATTTGGGGCACAGATGTAAGTTTTTTTTTCATTTGGGATCTGATTATCTTTGGTTTCAGAATCCTGCCTAACATCGAGATAAATTCAACAACACGACATAAATCTTTTTCAAATAACTATTACTCTTTGTATATTTTGGATATTTTTCTCTAAACTCCTGTCTTATTGCTAATATTTTTGTACCATTCAAGACACAGCTTGTGTTGTCCGAGTGTTAAAGCTCAAAATGACATGTTAAAGCTAAAATAATCTGCCTAAAATAATCGGTCAGTGCAACATAATGTAACTGATTCTTTTTTTAAGGCTTTAATAAAATTTCAATTGATTGAAATAATTGCTTGTTGCAACTTTACTTTGTTGTTCTTGTCATCAGTTTTCTTCTGATGATCTGTGTGTACCGTAATAAAACAAGAAATAAGATTCATCTAGTTTGTTATGAAATAAAATTAAATCTAATAAAATTATATTATTAGTTATTATTAATGAAAAATAGTTGATAATTTTGATTAATTTGATTTAATTTGTAATTGATATCTTAAAACTGTTATGAATATTAGCAAATGCTGCAACACATAATAAAACTGAAATGTGAAATGGTTCGCATGACTTTAGGGACACTTCTTAATGAGGGATGTAAAATTAAGATATGTCTGAAAAGTGTATTTGGTGTTGCAAAGATTGGTTTTAAAGCTATTGCAGATTGACCAAAAAGTTGTGCACCTATGTTAGCAGAAATCAGGTCAATAAATATATGGACCCTTTTTAAAGCATCAATTTCTTTCTCTATCTCTCTCTCTCTCTTTTTTTTTTTTTTTAGCATAAATTCACTACTTTCTTGCTGTCGTCTGAAAATATGACAGTAGTCAGCCAAAAGGTGGCAGCAGTCTCTGATCTTTCCCATCTTCTTGTTTTATCAGCGCACTGAGAAGCACATGCTCGGCTCTGGACTAATGAATCATGCGCTGAAACTGCCAGTGGAAATTTTTGTCAGATTTTATTGCAGTTTAATCAGCTCAATGAATGTTTTAATAGGATTATATTCCAGAGACAAACAGTAGCGTGATGATAATTTGTTTAGGTTGAGATGCTCATGCTCCTACCTCTCCCCTTCTTTCACTTTACTTTCAGCCACATAGACTGGACATCTATACGGCTTTTTGTTCACTTGTTGGTGCAGGTGATATACTGTAGTTTATCAATTTTCCTAGTTGTACAGATTTATTTGTAACTGACTAAGACAATGAGAAAGATGGGAGAATCTCTGCTTCAGTCTCATCTCTATAACTGCTCAAAAATACCCCTTTTTTTCCTGCATTTTCTTATTTTTCTTTCCTCCTCTTTGTGTCCTGGGGTTTAAGAATTCACTGGGCTCCACCTTACTCCTCGGGCCTTCCACATCATTTAACATGTCTTAACCCCTCCTCCTCTCTCTGTGGATTCCTCTTTCTACATTTGTCACCCCCAGTGTCTTATTCCCATTATGCATAAATCTTAAGTTCATTTCCCCTCTCTCCTAGATTGGATAAATGTTTTTTTCTTCTCCAGTTCTTCCTTTGACCTTCAGCTCCCTCGTTTCAATACTTTGTGCAACTGTATCTCCTCCATGTTTTTCTGACCATAAGGTGGTAACGGAATGTAAAACCAACATGGCTGTGACATTTTGTGCACTAGGTTCTTCCCCCTCAGGCTCAGTCTCATATAGTGTCGTCCTCTGCCCACATAGATGTATGATGTGTGGTATGACTCTTCTAATAAGGACATGGGTGAGAGAATGGAAGAGGCTAGGGGCTGTAATTAAAGACCATAGGGTCTCTGTGAATAAGTAGGGAGGGGAGGTAAAACGTTGGCTATCTGCTGCCGCAACGATAAATCAACCTACCCCTTCAGCCGCCCTCAACACAACATCACTACACGGTATTCAGCCCCCCCTCTTTGCAAAAGCAATTCCGTCATGTCTTGTTAGCTCATTCGTCTTCATCAGCACCAGTGGGAGGTTCAAACCCCATTTTAACCCCCCCCCCTTCAATGCCAGGCGCCATTGGTCAAAGCAAAACCAGGCTGTGTATCAGCATGGGCATGGGTGTCAAATCTTTCTTAGACACATTTAATACAAACCATACCCCCCCCCCCCCCCCACACACACACACACACACAAATAATGTCATGCAACAACCATGGCCAATGGCCATGCAGATCCAGGTTGCCCTGTAATGTTATTAATGAACGCATGGTTAACAAACACAGCGTGCTAATGGCATTCAGGGCCAATTAAAGAATGACTAATTAATGAGACATTTCCTATAAGGCTTATTGATATGTTAATTTGCATTCATATAAATCACAATCTTAATTGTGCTGGGTTGAGCTAATAAGATTTTCATCACATCTAATGATGTATTGTTAAGCTGAATTGTTGGAAACAAATTTTTTTTTTCTTTTAAGCAAAACAATTTTATTTGCAATTATCCAGAGCTGGGAGGATACCAGCTTTACTGGTACTAACCTGCTGATGGAGTTGTGATGTTGAAGTGGTCCTTTACTATTGTAGGTGCACAACCTGCAAATCAAAGGTGGAAATTTTGAGTTAAATCTGATCTTAAGCTGCAGGCTATGAGGACAGTTGTGTGGATGTTGGAAAGTGATGCATGCAAAGCAAACGTGACATCCTGACAAACATGACAGTGAGACTGAATATGAGACTATTTCAAAATCTGTGACAATACAGTAAATTTCAGTGGCTCTTTTTTTAAATAAATAAATCCGTACAAGGAGCTAAAATTAGCTGAGTAGCAGAATATAAACATTTTTTTTAACTGTGGTTCAGCTCAGTTCTAATAAGTACTGCTTATTAGAAGAAGTACTTTAACTATTAATTTTACTGTAAATTTTTGTGTGGTTTTTGCCATGATGTTGTGAGGAACTTTGGTCAGCAGAGGTTGTTTTAAAATGTGCTATACAAATAAACTTTGAATTGAATTGAATTGAATTGCTGATCTTTTAAACCTTTTACTCACCTGCATTATTCTTGTTACTATATTGGTTCATTCTCACCTTTTCCCATTCATAAAACATGAACATAAAACATTAACGGGAGTGCAAAAAATTTCATAGCAGATGTAAATAACTGACTTATATGTGAAAGCTTTAGTTTCTAGTTACCTTTACCATGACAATATTACACAATCAATATTGTGACAAGCTTTTGAAATACAACACTTTGTTAGAGATTAAACATGCATTTAATCAAAAACAACAAGACAAAGTGTGGTCAAAGTTAATTTCTTGATGCATGACAGAAATCCCTGCATGGATTCATTTTAACAATTATTTAAACGTTTTACAAAAAAACAAAGATAAGAGAAAGGATCCAACAAACAAACCAATGACAAAATAGGTGTTTTCTTTTAAACTGTTCCATTAATGAGTTTATGATCTGTCAGGTTCATCTGGTCTCCCTGCAAATGGGGTATATGCACAACTCCACGACTTCCTGAACATAGTAGTGCTCCTCTGTCTCTCATTATTGGAGAAACTGATTAATCCAGGTGTGCCTGACCTCAGTAATCACGACGACAATGGTCAGACACACCTGGATCAATCAGTTTGTCCAATAATGAGAGATAGAAAACAGGAGCACCACTAAGTTCAGGAGGTAGAGGAGTTCTGCATATAGCCCATAAAACTGTTGTTCAAAGTTGCTCCACCTGCTGCAACTACAACAAATATATTAAACTTTCAATATGATCTCTGACATACTGCAGATATTTTGCTATATAGCTGATTCCCCCTTGCAATCTATTACTGTCTCACATAGTCATTATTTTGTGGACACAGTTGTAGATTATGACTGGAGACTTGCCTGCCATGAACACAAGGGCTTGATCGCGATGCTATATCATTAGTGGTTTGGTGCCGGTTAAGAATAATAATGCCGAAAAACAATGGATGTGTCTGTTGCACCCACACAAAGAGAGAGATGACCTGAAAAATCTGCTCTGCTTTAGACACAGACTGAAAAACAAAATTTCTTTGTGGACTATTTGCTTTACGCAGTAACACTAACACATTGACGTATTTTAAGTTAACAAAGAAACTGAACTTTATTCCATCTCTCTGGCTTTAATGACTGTTAACTCTTTTCCAATAAATGCATCAAAATATCAATCTATCAAAGCTAATAAGATGCTAAACTACAAGCCCAAGTAATGCGTCACCACATTGATCAATAGACGCTGTTTGTTTCGTTTTGGAAAACTCTGGTATCAAAGGAGCCCATTGCTGAGTGTAAACACATAAACAGAGTGACTGTCCATCAATGCTTCCCCCTGTCACACAACGGCTCAGACATTTGATTGTCAGCTGTCAATCCAGTTGATGAGAGCTGACTGAAGGGGTCAGATGTGGTACCAGTAGGGACGCCTGTGTCATCAGTGAGGGATCGGGTGAGAAGGAGATGGAAATAGACAAGGTCCTCTGTGGTCTTCTGGGCTCTCCTTTGTCTCACCCTGAAGGGACAGACTGGTCAGAAGGTGAGTCACTCACAATCCAGTTTAGAACAGACACATAATGACAAACTGCCAGGAAATTTTTTTTGACTTGATTATATCTAAAAACTCCCGTCTGTCCATCAGTAAAATAAGGAGAAAGAAGATGGTTGGAGAAGACAAATAAATTAATTCAGGAGGAGAAGGCACCTCACATCCCCGCTCTTGCCCACAGGATACAAACAAGTAAAAAGGAAGAGGGAGAACTGAAAGGAGACATGAAACGAGAGAAAAGCTAAATGGCTTGGGGGGAAGCATACAAGTGTGCTTTTCTGAAATAAGATGGTATATTTTGGTCACCGTCTCTGCAGTGGTGAGAAAAGAAAAGACAAGAGGGGAGTGAGAGTTTATAAAGCACCAAGAGAAAGTGTCAAAAACAGACAGCTACATCGACAAAAGCAGGATGCTGAAAGTATTCACCTTTAAAAGGTAAGGAGAGGGAAAAAGCACAGTCAGAGAAAAGACTTCTAGCACTGACAGAGGTTATTAACAGTCAGATGGTACACTGAAAGACTAAGAGGGGAAATGGAGAGATCAGGCTGTATTCACAATAAAGATGGAAAGTGTCAATGAAGAGCAAAGTGCAAAGAGAAGCAAGGAAATGTAAAGGAGGAGAAGCTGTCAGTGCTCCTTGGTCCTTTGGTTCATGGTAACCTAAACCTTCTACAGCTGCTGCCTCTCTCTCTCTCTCTCCCATTCTTCTCTCTCTCTCTCTCTCACACACACACACATGCAGAGATTCATTTCTCTTCCAGACTGTCTGATCCTGTCCCCCTAGGGAGGTGTTAGTCAGAAGGAATCTGAGGGGCTTCGTTTGGACACCAAAGTGTGGATAGTAATATTTCTTCCTCTCCCATCAATGCAGACCTACCACCAACACCTCCCCCCCCCCCCCCCCCCCCCCCCCAAAAAAAAAAAAACCCATACACACACACACACACACAAACACACACGCACAGCCACCCACAGGAGGGAAGTGTCAACACGGTGAAGGTGAGTGTGTAACAGTGAGTGTTATCACGATGGTCCGCTCTAACATGAGATCCGACCTAAATCCCTCAGCTCTCCACGGCAACCCAGAATTGACAAATAATGCCAGAGGGAGAAAGCTTGTTAGAGGTTTGTTATAAAGAAGAAAAAAAAAGTCTATTTTAAAAAAAGATTGTAGATCAATTTCAGCAAAAAGATTTTTGCATAATTTCAGGCTTACGTTAGTAAATATAAAAAGGCAGAATTGTGTGGAAAATACCAGGCCTTTGAGTCTAACCCTGGAAAAAAAACTGATTAAAAATGCACTTTTTTTTTTTTAAAGGATGTAAAATCTGAACACAGCTGACATGGACACAGATAACACGGTTACTATGATGGGATGGAAAGGAGACAGAGTCTGTGTTTGTCGCCAGATCAATATAAAGTGGTGCTGTGACACCATATTCTGCCTGGGGGCCTATCAGAAAGAATGTCAACACCCTCCGGGGGACTGACCTCACCAAACGTCTCCACAAAACACAGACACACACGGTCCCCATGTCACCTTTTTACAATTCATTATTAACGAGCTTGCTGGGCCTCATTAGCAGAGGGGCACACAATGCTGCTTCCACAAACAAAACAAAATGCTCCACAACAGTAATTGCCTTCTTTCTCTATGTCTCCGCCTCCAAGCTTCCTTCTTCAGCTGACACCTGCTGTGGAGAAGTTTCACAGGAAATACACACACACAGGCACACACGCTAGAGCTGTCCACCCAGCGTCATTCAGTATTTCTTCACAATTAAGTCATTCATTTCTTAAGCTTGTCTGAACTTCAAGACAGTAGACACACCTCACATAATGTAAACTCTATGCATTTCATTCTCTTCCTATCTCTACATGCTTCCATATGCATCAGCAACACTCATGATAAAGGAAAATCTGCTTTAAAAGAATAAAATCAATCAAAAGAATACAGAAAAAACATAAAGGAGTAAACAGGATAACAGAGGTGGGAGAAAGACAGCAGGAGCTACAACAAAAATAGGCAAAATAGACAGAAGGGATGCTCCGCTGCTTGGCTGACACACATGGGGTCTCTACAGACTGAGTGGATGTGAGAGGAGGGGAAAGAAAGACAGAGAGCTGTGTGGTGTGGCAAGCAGCATCCACCCCTCCTCCTTCGCTTCGAGCCTCCACCTCCCTCTACCCCTACGGTAGAACTGTATGCTTGGCTTCTCCTGGTTTCTTTAGCATTCCTCTCCATCCTCGCCTAAAGCCTGGGAGAGGACCGAAGCAGACAGCAGGGCTTGTCATAGTCGCAGGCCTCGGTCCAAGCACAATGTGTGTGGCTGTGTTTGTGTTGGAGGAGCAGTGCATGTGAATCTATACTGTATTTGGACGTGTTTTAAATCGTGTGTGTGAAATTAATTTGAAAGAGTAATGGTGCTAATTTGTCTCTGCATGCCTGCATGTAGGCCAATCTCCTGGATTATTCATAGGTTGTAAGTATTTCCATACACTAAATACTATATCATAATCGAAAAGTATGACTGATTCAAACCTTATATCATTAAAATGATTTGCCTCGACTAAGGCCAAAATCCAGCCAAAACTAGTCACAAGACCACAACTGAAGATAAGATGCACTTAAATAACTGGGGAAATAACTGTGTCCATAATGTATTAATTGAGAAAATTTGAGGGAGAGGTGAGAATTCTAATGTCAACTGGTGTGCATTATTTTTGTATATAGGCACAAGACATAGTTAGATCACTGTCATCTCATTCTGCCACGGAATGTTATCACCATAGCAACGCTCAAACCAGCTGCCAGCATAAAATAGTTCGTATACTCAAACATGTTTAGCAAGTTTAATAAAGTGAATAAACATTTGTCATTAAATGTTTACTCTGTGGGACCATGGTATAAGCGGATTAAACAACTCGGATCTGTGCATTATACAGTTTTGATGAAACAAAAGCATGAATATATCGGACAGTGTAGAAGCTTCCTATAGGTGGATGATGGTTCCAGACTTGGTAAACAAACATCTTTAGGCATAATCCTCACGTGTTCCAATAAAGAATGAAATTGAAAATAGAAAACAGTTACAAAAATGGATAGAGATGCACTGATCCAGTTTTTTTATGATCCAATCCGATACCAATTCCAGGGTTGAGTGTATTGGCCAATACCCAATCCGATATTACTTTTGAATGAATAAACTGTATTCCTTGCCATGTGAGTGAAGCCATCAGGCTTCACATAAACATTTAGCCTTGTTTAAAGAAAGGTAACAAATTAACACAGATATAATTGTACTTAATTTGATCTTTTAACAAATAACAAAGTGTACATTTATTAAAATATTCATTTTAATCCAGTTTATTTGTCAATATCAGAGCTGATATCCGATCCAGGTATCGGATCGGTGCATCTCTAAAAATGGACTGTAATGTTTGAACTGTAATGTATGGAAGTGTAATCTTTGGCAAGACCGTTATTAAAAGGCATGTTTTTGTTGCATTAATATTTTTTTTGATCACATCGCCCAGATGTTATAGTTTCCTTAACTTTGTCTACACTACAAATATCACAAAACTTTGTAGAAACCAAAGTACATTTAAGAACAAGACAAAACAGCGTTTACTTCAATATATGTAGCAAAACTAGAAGCTAAAAATAGTTTCTTTTTCTTATTATTCTTTGAAATAAACAACAACAAAAAAAGAAGCTATAATCTGCTTAGAAAAACAAGACTGCTTTATATAAAATATCATTCTAGTTAGATATGCAGTTGAAAATAGTCAGTCAGTCATTTTCTATACCACTTATCCAGTTCAGGGTCACAGGGGTTGCTGGAGCCTATCCCAGCTATTATCAGGTGAGATGTAGGGTACACCCTGGACAGGTCACCAGTCTGTCGCAGGACCAACCGACCAGTTGAAAATAAAAAAATAAAAATCTAAAATATATGCTTGTGTGGGTATATATGTATTTCCTCATTTTGTGTACCATCATGTATACATTATGTGATGGTGTGACTTGTCATTGTGAGCACTCTGAGCTTACTGAAAGTATTGACAGAAAAGCTCCTGAGACTTGTGGAAGCTTAAAAACTCTCACCAGGGACTTTGGTTGCATGCACACGCCCTCTGTCAACTGTCCTCTCTCCAATATCTATAAATTATTCACCAAGCTTCCATTGGCGGGATAGAGATTCTAATGAGAAAAATGTGTCAGGAAGACCCTCAGCCGTGTCACTGTGTGCATGTAAGCATGTGCTAAGTGTAAACAGGCATGTCTTTTCACATGTCCGCGTGTGTGGATTGGACTGTATGAAGAAACTAATTAGTATCAATGCTGCTGGACAAGAGGAATGATTAGGCTTCTGTGTAGTTAACTAATGGTGAGAAAATGACGCACTCAGAGCTTTAACACCTACAGTCATTAACAGGGTAGATCAGACCGACATAGTTCAGCTCTAGCATACCGAAACCATAGCAACAATTTAAAAAAAAAAAAAGAAAAAAGGAAACCAAATACTGTACAAGAAAAATGTACAAGAAAAATGTCCCCACACTCACTAAGATCTGAGGTGCTTCACTCTTACCACTAAGCAACAATAATACTCTTCATCATTACGTCACTTTCAAGTGAAACATCATCCTTCATATTAATCAGAAGGAGTAAAATTATCATCATCATTGATTGCAGCCATGGGAGGCATCACATTTTCCCCTTTTTCCTCTTTCTTATCCTGTCCAGAATCACAGCAAGCAGAACTGTGGTCTGGCTGTCGTGCTGTGCCGAACAAATTTGCTTTGGCAAGAAGAAATTTATGGGTATAATGCTCCTCTTGACATTTAAGTATTATGTTTTAATTTTAAATTAGTTTTTTGATGAATTTACATATTAATGCTGGACCTGACAAAGGGGTGGGGATAAAAGAAAGGAGGGAGTAAACAGAAGAGACAAAGAGAGTGGAGCACTGTAAAAATGGCTGTTGCTTAATCAAGATACCATTATGTCTTTTACATTGCAAATGTAAGTTTTACAGTAAAAAACTGGCAGCTGTGGTTGCCAGTTTTTACTCTGTAAAGAGTACAGCAAAAGGTGTCAACTACAGCTGCCAGTTTTTTTTTTACACCTGCAACATCTTCAAGAGAAAGAAAGCAGACAATCATCAGGAGCATCTATAGATAGGTAGAATAGTTGCAAACAAATTATAAATTACCAAAACAAAATCATTAGCAACACAAAGAAAGGAAAAAAGAAGCATAAACATAGCTGTGGTTGTTAGTTACTAATGCCACAGGTCATCACAGTGACCTCATCAGCATGGAAGTTATAAATGTGTGGACAAAATATCAGGCATGAACATAGTGATCAGTGACAAGTGTGGCACTGCATTTAAAGACACACAACGTAACTTTTAGACCTTAAAAATACGCGTTTCTGTCTCAATTTGATAGCACACCAACTTTCATTATGCAAATTTTCAAGCCGTCGCTGCCCGGGGCTCAGAAACTGCAGTATGTAAGTTTTATATCCGGGACACGGCCGTGACATTGCAGCTAACTATTGGTTGCACAATGTATCACTTAAAGATGCTGGCATGAAAAAGTTCTCCTTTCTGCCGACTGCCAGCCACTTACTAGCCACTTACCAGTGACTTGTCTGCTAATTTAATCGCACAGAGAAACACCTGTGTGCCCAGGGGGAACGATTTCAGAGCATAAATGAACGCCCGGAACAAGGACGTTTCCACACGCCAAGTTTGGACACAGTGTGTGATGACGTATTCGCGGGACAAATTGTTCAGCCAGTGATAGTGCAGTAATAGTGCACTGTTACTGCACCACTTCTGGCAGAAAAAGGCGGAACTTTGTCATGCCCGTATCTGCACAAGCAAACAGATATGAACCAGATATGAACACAGCGGGTGTTTTGAACGTGCATGGTGCATGATGTCAGATTCAGTAAAGAAACACAAGGAAACAACACCGGAGGAAGAGAGGAAAAGAAAAGAGGGAGGGACATAACAAGAGAACAGAGTAAAAAGAGCCGTTGATAGGGGGCGCGTCTCTGAGAAAACTGCTAAAAGTTCCGTTGTGTACCTTTAAAGCCCCGTTTCCACCTGTGGGTCTGGGTCAGGTTGGGCCAGGCCGGGTCAGGTTGGTTTTGGTTCGGATATCTTGATTTCACATTGCGTCCCCACAGCATACTGTACCCTTACCCTGGAGGCGGAGTATTAACCAGCAAGCACTGCTGTGATCGTGTGACATCATCGCAGTGCAACACCCTTTTACCAAAGCACCCAAGTATACCCAACTGCAGCCACAGACCCAGAGGCATGTCATGAAACTGGACAGGGTTTGTACTGATGTGGGCGGGTGGTCGTTAGGGTTAGGGGAGGGGTTAGGGTTAGGTTCCACTCACTCCAATGCCTCCATACACTCCATACCTGTAGGTACTTTTTTTTTTTTTTTTTTTACAAATGTTCTCTCAAAAGTACAATATTGGTCTTTATGAGGCCAAAAGTGTACCTATATACTATGAAAAAGGGTCCAAAGTAATATAGAGTACAAATTTGTACCATTTCAACCCTAAGGGTACCTGCAGCATTGAAAAATGTGTGTAGCTTGTACAATAACTATAAATAGCAGTCCTTCTAAACAGTAGTATAATTATAGTTATTATATTATGATTTTCATAATAATCATAGTAATCATAGTAATAATTACATGTGTAATTATATATGTGTTTGGCCTAATATTTATATAATAATTATTCATTTATTATTAGCATCTTTGATTGTTATCATAATCTCTATTTTGATTACTTTTATTCATCATTTTTAATTAGTTTAATTGTACTTTATTAACTCATACAGTTTAATAAGGTACAAAAATGGACCAGGACCGAAGGGTACAGAAATGTCTTTCAAAAAGGAACACCAAAATTTTTTAAAAAATTGACCAAAGCCCGTCCCGAGGGGAGACTTTTCCACAGTTGCAAACCATGAATATCTGCATTTTCCTCAATTGATTAAGACATTTTAGTTGTTGATACAAAGAAAATGGAAACAATTCCTCATGTTATTTATTAAACACATCTTCCAAATTATTACTATACGTGCATACTGCATAATTAATCATTAAATTGATGCACCCATGTGCGTCTGAACCCTATCCACAGGGTTCAGGGAGAGGTCATGGGAAAAGTGTGTGTGGGGGGGGGTTCTGGGTCTTAGATGTAAAATACAGTTTCATAAATATCCCCTTTTAAAGATCCTGTTGTGTTTTCTATGTGCGTGAATGTTTATTGATGGGGTGTTTTTGTAAGAAAGGAAACACCAGGAAATGGTTTAGTCCTTTCAGAAGTGGTGTATATAAAAGCTGCCCATCTGTTAGTGATGGCTCCTGGTGGAGGCTGAGCATGCACCATAACATCTCTAAGTCCCTGTTCTGCATATTTTGGAAAATAATAAAACAGTGTTTTGTACTGTATTCTGCCGTGCTTGTTGTCACTGTTATGCAGCCTCTCATGCATGCCCTCTTGTCAGCTACAACTGAAGATACCTTGTTTGACTATGTCTATGGAGGTAGTGTAGTGTTGTTCCTATGTTATGCAGCCTGTGCACCATTTTATACCTCCTCTTTTATTCCTCTGCTTGACTTTTTTAAATACTCTTTGAAGTCGAAAGACAACCCTAATTTGATAATTCAATAATAAAAGAGCTTTCAACCCTATTTCCCATGTTTATTTTGTGGTGGAGTAAAAATAAAGAAATGCAAAACATTGCAAAGACTACAGCAAAGTTTGATTTCACTGTAAAAACAATATCAAATAAGCATGTTTTCTAAATCTTTAAGGTTTTTTTCTTGTTTGTTTCACAACCTTTCAAGGCCACTGGGAGTCTTTTAGCTGTGCACAGCAAAGCAAACAGACAGAAGGGCAGATGACACAGATACTATGAAGTTTCTATCTCCCTTACCTGTCGACTTTCTCTTTCTCCTCTCAACAACCCCCACAACACCTCTCCCTGTCTCCCTCTCTGTTACCTTGGAGTCTGGCCGTCATGCTCCTGTGGCTCCACTCTAAAGGTTACGCTGTGTACCCACCGTCACTGCCTGTCACTCCCCCACCTCCACAAGCCACACACTGTACACACTCACACACACTCCATCAGTTGCAGGCCCTGTCAAAGAAATACTGTCTATAGAATCTTTAACCTATCTCCTGTTTGTGTGAACACTGAGGTGAATGTTAGAAAGACTTGTTAAAAACTCTCATTATAGAGCAGGTGCAAACTTGATTACATTTGTCTGTGACCCCATGCAGTGTCACATGTCTTGGTTTTGGTTGGATGCAAGTATTGATATGATATACTGAAAGGATATAGTGCATTGGCCAGACAGAATGTAGCATCAGTCATTTCTACCTACAGTATTTGTGCAGCAGGTCCTTCTGCAGGGAAATTGACCACTGCCACAAAAGCATATGGAAGAGTTTTGTTCAGAGCATGGCATCGGGGGGAAAAAATGACAGAAACTGTAGATTAAGTTGTAGATGTTGTTCTTAAAGATGTTTGAGAATATACATTTGAGAATGGTAGATCATCTTTATCAAAATGCCAGAAAATGCATAAATGGACATCTTAATAAAGGGAAAGTATAAAGCGGCAAACAAACATTTGTGAGTTTTTCTCCTGGTTAAAATCCCTGAAAAATAAAGATCTTTGGAGTGATAGCCAATGTCGATGGTTTGCTCTTAGACAACCTCGTCATTTGCCAGAAACCATTAAGGTTCTGAGACTTCCGAATGGAGCTGGTCCCCGACCGGTACAGTGTCTGTTATAAAAGCATTATTGTTAGCACATTACTGTGATATCTTAAATCCAAAAATGTTACTGATGCACAAAGTTTTCAAATGGATGTTTGTACTTTGAGACATAGTTGTAGTGCTAATAGTCCTATTGTTTGGAACATGACTTACTTCAAAAATATGATATACTAAATGTGCACCTATGTAAATATGGTAATTTCATGTAGACCTCAGTTTTTAATTTTGTGCTGCATATGAACAACTTTTCTATTTTCAGCTGGTTTTATGGCCTGTTTTTTCTTCCTTAGTTTCACTTCTATACAAACTGAAAACTTGTAGTCTTCTGTTTTTTAGTCATTTTCTTTCCCCTCAGTATGGTCTTTCCTGGTTTATGTAAAGTGATTTGATAAAAACAAGAACTCAATGAAGCTTTCTGAAGCTGGATACTGCTTTCCACAGCATGCATGCATTACATCAATATACACACCTGCTCAACATTTACGCACATACTGAATTATACAATTTTCTTTTTAATCATCCAGTGAATGAAACTTTGAACCGAGTGTAATTAGGTTAATCTAATTTCACACATGTGCCACATTTAAAAAAAGACAAAGAAAGTGTCTGAGTTAAGTCCATATCTTGTGTGCAGCTGCTCGCTCTGATATCTGCGAGTCTGTTGCTTCAACAATAAATGTTGTGTATTCATATATGTCTGTCTCTTCTCAGTTTTCCTCTCATCCTTCTACCCCCTTCTGTCTCTCCTTCATTCCTCCTCTCTGTGGGCCATCCATGGAGCGTTCAAGCGCTCTGGCGACATGCACCGCTGAGTTCTCAACATCTTGTCTCGTCACGGCAATTACACACACATGCGCACACACATACACTTACTCATATACTCAGTACAGTCTTTTATATTACTAACATTTTTTAAAAATGGCATTTTTTGGGTGATTCTTAAGAAAAACTAATTTATCTTGACTTAACCTTCTGTAGCAAAGAAAAATAGACTCTGAAGCTGCCTCAGAGCAACAGAACTAATAGTTGAACTCAGTCGTGAGATTCAGAGTGAGCAGGTGGTCTGAGAGGTCAAGCAAGGGATCAGTCGCTGACCCCCGCCTCACTAGTGCAAAAGGATAAGGGTTAATTAACAGCAGACATTAATCTCCTCTGATGAATGATTCATAGCCTCCCTGTCTATAACCAGTGTTTAAAACACATGGAAGGAGACAGAGCAGATCATTTGCTCAGATTCAACAATATCAGCACTGTATTTCACTCACAGTGTGCAAAAACAGCCGATTTTCAGAGTGCAAACAGTGTGCAAGGTTTATATGAAATATACATTAACATACTGGAGTTCTGCAGTGCACAGTCTGACAAAAGCTGAGAGAAAGGTTAAAGTTGTAATTATTGGATATTCACTGAAATATCGGCGCACGCAGTTGGCAAAAAGAGGAGACATTACATGTGACAGAGAGACACTGGAAGATTGTCTCTGAAAAGATAGAGGACCAGATAAAAGCAGCAACTTTGCTCAGCTGAGATTTACTGTCTTGTGAATCCAGAAAAAAATAAGTCACCAGGGAAGAGCTTTGACAAATGTTTAGAACATGATTTTAAAATCCATGACTGTCTTGCCTTTGCTTCTCAACATATCACTCCCCCTCCTGCAAATCCCAGGCTATAAGGTAAGCCTCAGTATTGTTCTTATACAAAAGCTTTTGCATGGTGAGGGACAGCGGTGTCGGCTGAGTTACGGATCAGGTAAAGTGGCAGTAACAAGCCAACCTATAGCTCTAGGACACGACTCCAAGCAGAATACTCTGGAGGAAGTGCCTTTGCTATTCTCTGGGTTTCTGTGTCCTGACTGCTGCACCATTTCATGAGTTAGTTATAATATTACAACATTTATTCTGTCCACCACCACCCCTTCTGGGTCCAGTCTTTGCCCTGTATTCCCAACCTGTACAGATTCTCACCTGCCTCTGGTCCTGAGTCTTTTTCCCTTTGAAGCGTGCCAAGAAAACCACATAGAAATGCCTTTCCATCCTCCACATCCTTCCTTTGTCACTGGAGCCGTCACCATTAACAAAGTTTGCTGGGTTTTTCCATCTTTAAATTATCAAAAGCCTTACAACAACAGTGGCATCTTTTTTTTTTTCGAAGTAAGAGCTTAAAAAAGAGAAGAAAAAATAGAAAACAAAGGAAGAGAATAGAAAATTAAAGAAAAGAAAAACAAAGATACTGAGGTTTAACAAGCAGTCAACCTATGCCCTCAAGGTATTTTCTGACAGTGTTTGTGAAGTTGAGACAACAGCAGTGTAAATGAAACCGAAGAAATAATGCTGCCTCTGTACCACACGTGTAAGGTTAATGACTACTAGAGGGCAGGTGAACAAGCGGGCTACTAATTGGATGTTGGTTTAAAAAAACGCAGAAGAGGGGCATAATATTCTGGACAGACAACTCTTCGCAAATCAGTATTTTCTGGGGGAACCTGCCCTGTAGACAAATCCAGCAGCAGCATCTTGCAGCGCCGCCATTACTGCCTGCTACTTCCTATTAACATGGATTGCAGTATGGATAGCTGGACTGATGAAGTTAGACAGTGGCCTGCAGTAATTGATGTTACTGGGTATCTTAAAGTAATCAGCTAAAATCTTTAAGCTATTCTGTTTGTCATATAAGTTAGGCATCAGTGCATTAATGTAAACTAAATGCTACAGAAACTGATTAACTACACTGCAAAAACTCAAATCTTACCAAGTATATTTTTCTAATTTTAAGTCAAAATATACCATCACACTCAAAATAAGACAAAATTACCTAAAGAAAAATGTTTCAGTGAGATAAAGACAAACTTGTTTTAAGGCAATGCATCTTATTTCAAGAAATCTTTTCAAGAAAATTTTGCTTGTTCCATTGGCAGATTTTTTTTTTTTTTTTTGCTTATTACAAGAAAAAAAATCTTGTCCACTCTAAAAATAAGTTTGAATTTTATTTTTTAATTTATTTATTTGTTTTTTTGTTTATTTATTTATTTATTCATCTATTTATTTATTTTTTGCTTGTAATAAGCAGTTTGAAAAACTTGTCCATGCATTTATCTGTCTGCTGTCCTTACAGGCCTTCCTAAAAAGTCCACCAGACAGCCGCAGTAGTCCAGAATGCTGCTGATCCAGTCTTCACTAAGACCAGGAACCTGGATCACATAACTCCAGTCCTCAAATCTTTACACTGGCTTCCTGTTTGTCAAAGAATTGACTTCAAACTCCTGCTGTTAGTTTACAAAGAACCGAATGGTTTAAAACCAAGTTTCTGCTCCCGGATGACTGAGCATCTCACCTTATCTCTAAAGGAGAGCCCAGCCACCTGCAGAGGACACTCATTTCAGCAGGATGAAGTCAGCAGGATGAAACTCATAATTATTTTATTCATCCATCCATTTTTAATTATTTTATTTTATGAATTTTTTCTTACTCTGTTTAAAAATGTTCCAAATGTCTTTCGTTTCTTTGAAAAGTTTTTCTTCTGCATCCCACAGTAATGCTATAAATGTTTTATGTAAAGCACCTTGAATTGTACTTTTTTTTAGCAGCAGCAGCAGCACCTACCTTTTAGTAGTAATCAGTCATTTTAGTCAGTAATCAGTAATCATTATAAACATTAATGCAGCCAATAAAATTAAACATTTATAACAAAGAAGGCTGAAAACTTTAGGGTCAGCAGGATGAATTTCAAAACTGTGTGAAGCTGCCATCCTAGGAAACAGAAGAAACAATATCTGCCATTAAGTGAACTGAAAAAGTAGGATTAGCCTGTAACCACATCCCCATTTACACATTCCCTATTCTGATCACTTAAGACATTTTCCAGCTTTTAATCAACTAGCCGGTTGATTCTAAGTTTCATTTCATTTCATTTCATTTATTTATTTTTGGACAAAACAGCACAAAATACAAAACTTACCCTGTCTAACAGGGATCACAAGATAACAAGTAAATTAACCCAATATATGTCCAGTTGGTAACCAGCTGCAGCAGGTAGGGTACCCGCATTTAAAATGCCAGAGATAAATTCCACGAGTGTGGGCGTGAAAACACAACCGTGTTAGTGTATTGCTAGCGCAATGTTAACACATCATTAACATGCCCAGACCTTATAAAAAACATATTCCAACTTTCAAGGTTTATTAGACTTAACCAAGTAGGCTATCATAAAACCCTAGACCAACTAGTTAAAAAGTCTACACCAAAGAACAAATGAAAGTAAAAGTTTGCAGCATGTATGGATGACAATGCACAATAAAATAAAAGGTAAAATGTAACAATAGCATCATTATTCCCAAGCTGCTGTATCTGAAGCTTCATCAGTGATGATCTTGTGCACGACTGTGGCCCTTCTGACAAAGAAGAACAAAAAGTTTCCCACCACAAACAAGAACAGACTAAATAAAATGTAGTTAAACACAGGATAAAAATAAATGAGGCCACTGCACTGGTGGCTTGTGGAGAGATCAAGAGTAAGAGTGCAAGAACTAGAGGTAAAGCTTTAAAAGAGGGAGAATGGGTGAGACTGTGTGGGAGGAAAGAGAAACTGTGCAGGGGGAGGGGGATTGTTACTGTAATTGTGTCCAGAGCACTTGTTTACCCAGCAGTGAAGGCAGGTAGGGGGGCTTTAGATTAAGGATACAGATGGATAGATCCGTATGAGACAGCTGGAGTCTGAGACGAATGGCTTCACACATTTAGACTGCACATTTATGCCAAATGAAGGAAGATGGATGACCAGTTAATCTCTCCAATGTAGAGTTGATTCTTCACTGAAAAAAATGTCTTCTTGAAGTTATGTCCAGTTTGACGAGACAAAATCAGATATTTCTGTAATAGATAGATTTTTTTGTCATAGTTTATATGTGTTAGATAGAGAATGACACTGATAAAAAATGTCAGGGCATGTCTGGCTTTCTGTTGCTATGGCCACCTGCCATTTCATGTAATGAAAACTGGGAAAACAAACAAACAAACAAAAAAAAAACAAGTGAAAAGGTAAGAAGTTTTGCTGGAGAAGTTACCATGTTTTTTAGGTAAATGAAAATTTGGATCTACAGCTCATTTATAAATGTGTGTGCCCATGAAATGAATAAAGTTTCAAAATATTCCAGCCCGTTCTGCCACACACCTGTAAATAAGTATAATGTATGAAAAAGTTTATTTATTTATTTATTAGAGAGAGAGACAGCCTATTTCAATATTGAATTTCCCTCCTGGGATAAATAAGTATTTTTCATTTAATTTCATTTTCATTTCTCATGATGAAGATATGTTCTCTTATCTGTTTATCTTGTTGGAACACCAATGAGACCCTATTTGCTAATGAGCTGTTTGTGGTCAACAAGCTTAATATAAACAGATAGAGATGGTTTTTATTGGTGAATCAATATTTCTATTTCCTTTCATGTGTTGCAGGATAATTTTAAACTTATAAAAACACTGGGAGAATGTCTCACGTTGGCACAGAGATAAACGAAGGCTAACTTGCAACTATCTTGCAACCTGCAAAGCGCTCCCAAGCTAAAAGTTAGTTTGATGTTGACTTATAACTTGCGCTTTCATTTTCTTTCTTCTTCCATTTCTTTAAAGAATCAGCCATGATGCATGTTCTAAATGGCCAGTGTGTTGATATCCAGTTGCTAGGCAAGGCAAATTTATTTGTACAGCATAATTCATGTACAGGACAATTAAAAAAGCTGTACATAAAACATTAAAAGCATCAAAGTGGGATACAGAAGAAAAGAAAACATGTTTTTAAATTAAAAATAAGAGAGAACATTAGGTTTTAAAGTTGTACTTCCATGGTCATTTCATTAATATTTCTGTGTTCTCCATTATTGAATGCATTCTGCATCGTTTCTGTTTAACAAAACCTTCTGGTATCTTTGTATCCAGCTGTATTTGTATACTAGAAGAGAGGCTTGTGGTCCAACGGCAGGCTTTTCCGGGTCCTTCTCATGAATTTCCGTCTGATTAGCTCCTTCCCATGAGTGTATAAAGGAAGCTCCGCCCTCCGCTCTTATTTCGTTACAGACAGGAAATAGAGCCGACAAACAAGTTTGTTCCGCCATGCTAACAAACAGTTAGCTAATTAGCTTCTCAACTCCAAAGCTACAGTCGTGCAGTCTTCACTGCTAGTGTGTAGTGGAGGGTTACCTGCCTTCCAATGGACAGATAGAAACCCCACGTGGGATACGCTATTTGCAATGTGACGTAGAAGTGCAAGGCTGTTCCCAATTCGCTCTTTTCTTCGTATTGTTTCTCTGATGAGAAAGCACAGCCAACTGGGGGGAACGCAACGCTAGCAAGTCAGCATGTGTAAGTAAACAAGGGGAAACCCTCCGTATTTCAGAAGGAGCAAGTTAAACGGGTTTTCAGTGGAAGGAGCCCTTTAAAAGTGGCTCTGCATAGTTGAACTTTTGAATAAAATCTATGTAAATGCAGCTGAGAACAGGTGGGTCTTTAACCTAGTTTTAAAAAAAAACTGTGTGTTTCAGCTGATCTGAGACTTTCTAGGAGTTTGTTCCAGACATGTGGAGCATAGCAGCTGAATGCAGCTTCTCCTTGTCTGGTTCTGACTCTAAAAACTGATAAAAGACCGAATCACGATGACCTGAGGGGTCTGGTACTGGGAGGTCACTGATGTATATTGGTCCTAAACTATTCAGAGCTTTATAGACCAGCAGTGTAAAGACCACAGAACTGGACTGATGTGGTCCACTTTTCAGGTCTTAGTTAGATCTCGGGCAGCAGGGTTCTGAATGAGCTGGAGCTGTTTAACTGATTTTTTAGGTACACCAATAAAAACACTGTTAAAATAATCAAGCCAGTTGAAGATTAATGCATGGACTAGACTAGTTTTCCAAGATTTAGAACTTTTATCCTTGAGATGTTCTTCAGGTGATAGTAGGCTGATTTAGTGATTGCCTTAATGTGTTTTTCAAAGTTGAGGTCTGAGTCTATCACGAACCTAAATTTCTGGCCTGGTTGGTGGGTTTTTACGGTGAATGGATTGAAGCGCTGTGGCAGCCTGCAGTCATTTTTCTTTGGCTCCAAAAACAATTACCTCAGTTTTGGTTTTGTTCAGTTGAAGAAAGTTGACGCACAGTCAGTCATTAATCTCCTCAATGCATTTACAAAAACCCATACAGGGCCTGAGCCTCCAGGTGACATTGTAATATCTGCCTGGCTATGGTAACAAACATAGTTGTTTTTTAAAACTTGAACCAGTGGGAGCATGTACATGTTAAGCAGAAGAGGCCCCAGGATGGAACCCTGGGGAACTCCACATGTTATTTTTGTCTGCTCAGATGTAAAGTTACCTACTGACACTTCCTGTTCACTAAGTATGTCTTTAACCAGAGAATAAGGGAAAAGAGGAAAAAAAAAAAAAAAAAAAATAAAACAGGGCCGGGGGGGGGGGGGGATTTAATACAGGACCAGAGAGACCCAACTCTAAAGAGTTGTTAGAGTCATAAAATGTGGTTAAATGGATCAAATGCAGCACTGAGATCCAGTAAAACCAACACTGAAAGTTTTCCACCATCTGACATATGTCATTAATCACTTTGCTGGCATGTGACATGGTGCTATAAAACCAAATGCAGCTGTCATGTCATGTCCCATTCTAGAAAAAAAAAAAAAAAAATTTTTCCAAACCTTGGGATGCTAAAGGGAAATGAATGTTCATGTGGAAGTCAGTGTGCTATCAGAGTCAGAAGCATACATTTTTAAAGTTGGAAACATCTGTAGTGTTGCTTTAAGATAGTCACCAGCTATTACAATTTCACCGTTATTTAAAATTTTATTTATTCAAATGTGTTCAGCGTGAAATTTTCTTTTGCATTTGTCATTGCCTGCTAACTATATAGTTATCCTGTAACTATGTATGATGGAAAGAACTAAAAGAACTATATTGGAATAGGTGCCCAGTCTAACAGATTTTTAAACATCCTTCATGCCCTATGAGGCAGCATACCTGCAGAATATCTGTCGTAATGAGACAAGTCAAATTAGGAAAACAAGAAAATCTGATGTCCTGATGTTTTTCTGTAGATATAATCACACAAAGCCTCAAAGGGAATTTTGTGTGTGTGTTTGTGTGTATAAGGAGGCATTGTCCAGTGTATCAGAAAGCCCTGTCATGTTCGTGTCGCAGCAGCAGGGTAAAGAAGGTGTTCTTGTCTCTGAGTGATGCGATGGCATGAACAGCATGGTTTAAGAGCGAAAAGAAGGTCATCGATGTCTCGCTTCACTATCTCTCCCTCCTTTTCTCTCCTCTCTCTGTTGCCCCTGTCATCCATACTGGATGATCCCTTGCGCTCTCTTCCAACCCGGCTGTCTTTCTGTCCTTCGTCACGGGTTGTGTGTTCCATTTCTTTTCCCTCTCTTTTTTTTTTTACCCCTGCATCTTGCTCCATGTTAAACTGAACTATTGTAAAGTGATATTATATATTTTTTTTATACATTCACAGTCCATGGTATTAAATATTTGTAACTTTGTACTGGGAAAGTAAAAAACTGTGAGGTATTAACAGTAAGTAAAAGACTCAATTCCAGCTCAAGGAAGTAAAATGTGTATGGAGCCATAAGAACAGGTTGCCAGATCTTTCTTCTTTCTTTAGGCTGTGAGTTGATTTCACAACTGATTAAGTGCTTTTTCTGGGTGGTGTGGGTTTAATGACAGTTTGGTTGGCTTAAATGAACTACTGACTATCTTTATCTCAAGTGACTGAAGGTTGCATCTTGTCATATGGTCTCACAAATCGATATTAGATTAAACTTGCTATATCACCACTGGTCATCTCAGTACATATATCTACATCTGTATACTGTAGCTGGTTGTGATACTACAAGATTGGCTGGGCAGCAGGCTTATCTGAAATAACCTGGAAAGTCAGTGTACCACACACGGACGTGACCCTGTACAAAATGCTTGCTTACAAACAAGACTAAGAACTTGCAGCCATGGAGATTGTTGAACAGTAAAAATATACTTAAAGCTAACCTCATTGCTTCCTTTTCACGTTCCTGTGACATTCCTCTTTGTTGACTGTACACTAATATTATTTATTAGAGGTTTCAGCTCTAAATGCTGATGTTAAAGTTTCTTTGGCTCTTATAACTATGAAAGCAAAACTTTTTCTTGAATATTAATGGAATACAGAAATCAACAGTTTTTGCTGATTCTTCCATTGGTGTTTTAAGTTGTGCATATCACATTGAAAAAGAGAGAAAAAAACATGTAAGATATTAATGGCCCTTTTTTTATTAGTACCTATTCGGCTCAATTGGACCTGGCTTGGTTTGTGGGGTTTACCACCCAAGTTGAATAATGGGCCTTTTCCATTGCTGCTGCACACGGCACGGTTCAGCACAGTACAGCACCACACACTAAAGACGACCAGGCCGTTTTTTGTTTCCATGCAGGAGAGTATTCTACTACCTGGAGGTGAGCGGAGTTGGCGCGGTCGAGACTGCGATGACGTCAATGCCGTGCCACGTGGTGGCAGTAAAGTAAAAACAACAATGGAGGCACTGGATAATATCGAGGTGTTACTGCTGTTGTTGTTTTCTCTGTGGCTTGTAGTCACCGAAAACAGAGCCAGATATTTTTAGAAGAGGCAAGATGAAACACCTATGACGACAACTTCCTTTGGCCAATCAGTGGAGAGCCGTCAGGTACTTCACGTTTTGTGTAGGTTCAGCACGATTAGAGCTAGCTCTGAAACAGGTGCGGAAAATCGTATTGGCTCGTAACCGGTTTTCCCAGAGGAAACACAGATAAAGCGTACTGTGCTGTGTGGAAGGGTTACAAAAATGGGCGGTGGAAAAGGCCCATTATACACTTCTGTAGTACCTACTCATCCCAGGTTCCATCTAATTGGGGTGGGGAGAAAGGCATCTGCAGACTACTGCAGATCCCTGATTGGCTGTAGAGTGGCTTCACCACACAAGTCATGAGAGCGGCTGTAACCCCGCCATTTCTGAAATCCTGGCAAGAGTTTGCTACTGAAAACCGGAGCCCAGTTGTTCAATTCTTGGTTATTTTAACCACTGGTTAACCCCTATCACTCAGTTAAATTTCTAACCTGCTGTTAGCTAACAGACTGTTAAATATACGTTGTTCAAAGCATGGTTAGTCATGCCGTCAGCTAACAGCACCATCAAAGTTAACAGTGTGGTTAGCGTCACTGGTTAGCACCAATATATCCCACAATTCCCCATTTTGTTTATTTCTGATATTGCAGAAAATAATATTGTAATGCCCCAGCAGGATACTGACTCGCACTTCAGTTTACTTTGCTTTCACAATGTGAACAGAGCTACTGTTAGCCCCAACCAAAGACTGTGAAAAAATGGAAGTTATCAGGTTACGTCTGAAGGGCTAAAAGTGAAGCCAGTTGAGCGTTTCCGACCATTGCCATCTTGCCGTGTCGCGTGTGTCGTCAGACTCATCACTCTCAGAAGCTAAAATGGGGAAAGACAGGACCACTCAGGGCAAATGATTGACAGCCAAGCTATATGCTAACTGAGCCAATCCGAAGTGAAGAGCAACAAACGAGGATAGGCGTTCTAAAGGAAAGGCAGGCTCAGATGCTCAGACAATCCCTTTCACTCCGGGGAAGAAGAGGGGCAGAAATTTTTCTGCCGATGAAGATAATGTGATTCAGTCCATGATAGAGGCAATATTTATTAATCTCCCTAAATAACAGTCAGTGCGTATCCACGGTTTGTTGCATGCTCCAAATCACCTTGCAAAAAATTACACACAGACCTGACTGCATTCTCTCCCAAACCAATGCTGGGTGCACAGCTCTTCATTAGAATAATCTCCTATGTCAGAATCAAGACCCTGTCCTTCCTTCTCTGAACTGGCATCATGAATGCCACATTAGCAACAAACACCATATTGAGAGATAACAATTCCATATGTACAAGACAATTCAAGGTGTTTTAAAATATTAAAAGTATTAAGCAGGGTGCAGAAGAAATGGTGTAATACAGAAACACTATTGGTAGTTTTGCAGGATTTTTCAAGAGTACCTTCCTGCAGTTACAATGGCCGACAAGGGCACTGCCATACATCCAATCCATTCCAAAAGTCAGTTACTTAAACCCTGCCAAGAGTATCTATCTGCGGCTTGCAACCCAGATGTGTATGGTGTAGTCTGGTGGATAGGGTCAGGGGAAGAGTCAGCGTTAGGGTTAGATTTTAGTAAGTTACATGAAGAAGGAACTTCTACTTGGGATTTCCGGCGTCAAAATCCCATACAGCATGGGCACATGACTGGGAAGCCAATGACAATATTTTAATTGTTCGTTCAATTATTTGTTCAGAGCAGCTTGCACATCTCTGCCATCTTCCTCTACACCCTGGACCACTGCCACAACAACTTTAGGCGCTGCTGCTGGTACGTCTCATGACGTCACATTGCCATTTGGATGTCAGTCACTCCTTTCCCAATGGCAACACCATTTTCCCTTTAGCCCGGCAGTTTGCAGTACTTTTGTGATAAAAGAGCCATCTGAAACACACACATCATACATATTTTGATACCAATAGTGACAACTTGCAGCCATAACAATAAGATGCTTGTTTTAAAGGAACAAACTAGCATTAGTTACCATTTAGCTTCCCCTTTTACATGGTCTTTTTCATATCCTCTCGTCTTTGGCAGTTTCCATACTCTAACTTTTCCAGTGTTTCATCTTGCCTTTTTCAGCCTTCTCTTGATTTTTTCCTTTAGAAATATTGAACATGATAGCTATATACTGTAGGAATACCCATGTCTTTGAGCTGAAACAAACTATTTTGTTAAGTAAAAAAAAAAAACTGAAAAATTTAGTTTCAAGTTTGGGGAGCTTATCCCAGCATGAGGCAAGAAGCAGGAAATACCCTGGATAGGTCGTCAGTCCATCACAGGTCCTTCATTGGGAGACAAACAACCGCTCATGCTCACACTCACTCCTAGAGAGAGTAAGGGAGAATTTAGAGTGAACAATTAACCTTTTTGACTGTGGGAGGAAGCTGGAGTACCTAGAAAGAACCCATACCTAGAATGGCCCGGCTGGAATCACTTGTAAGCTTGTTTAACTTGTCACCTCCAGGGCATCATTTAGTCTTTTGCTGCACAAAAAAAAAAAAAAAATCTAGAGGTTGCAAACCAGGGACAAAATCATAAAGAAAGGGTTTTTTTTTTTTTTCTTCTTTTTTAAATTTAAATTTTACCTTGTTCAAGCTTTTTGACATGAAAATTTGAATTCCGTTAAGCTCTCAACCAGCTTTATTTTGGTTTGTCTAAAATATCACTTTTTGACTTTGACATTTGAAGTATTGTTCCAGATGTGCATGTTTGTGTGTGTATGAGTGTGTGTGCCTTTCAGCTGGTGTGGTTTTGCTCGGGTTTGCCATGTTGGAGAGATTCAGAACACAGATTTCCTGATGGGAACAGCAGGCTTCGGGACAGACTAGAGCTTTAATTAATGTTCAGTGTGGGGTGGAGAATTTCTGACACAGTTGCTCAGTAGGGACTCTGCTGGAACATTTGATGCAGAAGTGATGAATTTTACTCTTATTGTACTCTTATTCTCCCCCTTCTGCCCACACAATCTCTCTCATTTCACTGTCACTGCTGTCCAGTGACGGTGAAATAAACAATGACGCTGCAGCAGCCACGCTTTTAAATCCAACATCATCGACACTTTATAAATTTTCACTTTATAGTCACAAACAATGTCTTAGAAAAACAAAGAGAATATATATTTAATTAAGTTGGTCAGGTTTGTAAAAGTATACAGTATGTGTCTGTGACAAAATCCTATTAAAGAGCAACAACATGAAGTGAAGTGATATATCACAATGTAGGAGGGCTTACTTAACCTTGAAGTGCTAGCAGAATTAAGATGTGGAGTTCAGGGGGGAAACCCACTCTGTATGCTTGACCATACCATAGAAGGACCAATGCAGGAGGGAAAAAAAGGAGTGTAAGAGCTGAAGATGGAGATGCAAGCAAAAAAAGGAGGGTATAAAACACATACTAAGTAAATCCTCAAAATATAGCACATTTAGAAACCAATGTACAGAGAAGTTAGAAGGTGATGAAGAGATGAAACCAGATGGAGGGAGGAATGGAACAGGTAGAGAACAGATAACGTTGTTTGGAAAGGAGGAAGAGAGACAGAGAAGGAGAAGGGGAGGGGAAATGTGGAAAGCGCAAGACAGATGACAAATTGTGATTAATAGATGGGGTCCGGGGCAGCAGTGTGGAGCTCAACTCATTAATAGAGAGAATTAGAGGGGCTGTGCAACTCAATCTGCACACTGTCACTCGCAATCAAGGACCATAATCAGATCTGCGCACAGACAGAGGTATATGTCCCAGAGGAGTGGGGTTCATGGACATGCACACATTTTTACCAATACTTATGAGGAAATTTCACTGCTGCATTGACCATATTGGACACTCATTCCGCTCTAAAACCTCCCCCACAATTCTCTTTACAATTCAGCTGATTTCGAACTCTTTCCACTAAACGGCAGCTTTGGGAACACGATGAAGCAATGGAGACTCTTTAAATGGTCTTATTTTGCAGAAATGTCCTCAGTGAAAAGTCTAAAATTGAAGCAGTAGTAACACAGCTTGTTATTGGGAACTGTGTAGAGGCAATGATAAATAAAAACTACCAAATTAAGCATAAATTAAGAGGGGTAAAGCTCCAGTTCACAGCAATCTTCATTGTAAACGTAATTTTTCTGGTTCCAATGGCAGAGGAGAGAAGGTACGGACATGCAAACACTGCATAGATCAGAGATTGAATGGACAAAGCTAAAAGTGCTGACAACACAATCTTAACTTCAAGTAATTTTGCAATAGAACAATACAACAAAAGAAAATAAGTAATTCTGTGCAGTTAGAAGTCAAACAGACTTATATTCATGTAAATATCAGATGTTAAAAAGCCAAAACTCGCTAGCCGCTAGCACTTTAGCCTCTCCATAACACTACGTCACCAGATGAGACAGATTGGAACTGGTTTGTATGGTGGGATCATCAGCCAGTTCAGAGGAGTGTGATGATGCAGACAAAGATGGGGACAATGTTTAGAACCGGACTTAGAACTGTAAGTCAGCTCCAAGACCTTCTCACAGAGCCCGGTGCACTGGTTCAGCTCCAGCATGCAAGACACCACCACAGAGCAGACTGAGAACTTTAAGGAGCGACCCAGACCAGCACCAAGCGGACCCACAACTGTTAAAGAGCTGCTTAGATCGGCACCGAGTGGACTAAGACCAGCTCTACAAGGCAGAGTCAGGAGTAAGTGTGGAGAGGCAGCACAGCTATTAGCTTGCGGCCATGCGCGGGAAGGTGTTTTAACTAGGGGGGGGGGGGGCTGCCAAATGAATGACGTCATTTTCCCCCATGCACGTGATTCACCAGATCATGTCATTTGTTGACGAGAGTCGAATCATGTTTTGTTTTTTCCCACTTATTGATCAATAATCTCATTTGCGTCTTTCCCTGCTCCAGAGAAAGAGCTATAACACCTCATTAAATAAATCTCATTTTTCACTTGACATAAGATAACAACAGGAAAGTCTCTGTGAACTTTCATTTTTCTATATCACTGATTAGGCTGAATTCAATGTGTCTGCTCATTTAAATCCATTAGAATCTTTAACAAAAAGAAAATTTGGAGGTATGTTGGTGTGAAACAATTCATTTATTAGATTTTTATCTTTCAGTAACACTGCAGGCATTAACCTAATATTTTTTTATTTGTTTCTCTTTTTTTGCTTAACAGTTTAAAGTCGGGAAAGAGAATTAAAACGGTGTAACAGCCGGGTCGAATGTCAAACATATTGAATTCCTAATGGACAACCTTCACTGAATAAATAAATTACAAATAAAAATAGGCTCATAAGGAAGTACAAAGTTATATCCATGTAAACGGAAAGTAAAAGTTAGAAAGTGCGCAGCAAAATGGCAATGAACAGGAGGTGCGCTCCTCCTCGTTAACAATAAAGCCGACAAGAGAATCTCCTCTGGATGGAGGAGTGGAGGTGGAGGGGATGATCAGAACATCACAGTCATGATTATTCTACAACTTGCTGGAATGGTTCAGCATCTCCTCCTAACATCTCCTCTTGGCATCTCCACAGTTTAGGAGCCTCTTCACGTGCGCACTCAACAGCTGACACAGCGAGACGGCGGTCCAGTTCAGGACAAAGATTAAAGCACTGCTCTAGGGAGTCTGATATCAGCCGCAGGCTTCACGATTCAGGAAATTATGGTTCTTAAAAACGCGTTCTGTCCTGATACAATCTGAATAATCCTCCAGCAGCACCAGCGCATCCATCTGGAGCTTTACGCATTACGCACAGGAGTAGACGCGGTGTTCATGTGTTTATGTTTATGACTGTTTCCACCTTCACAGACTGATGTTGTAAATCAGTTGAAGAAACTACAAGATGATGATGATGATGTGACAGTTGAGGGTCCTTCATCATGTCTCTGGCTACTTGGTCATGGAGACTCTGGCTGAATGGTCAGCGCGCGCGACTCACCGGCAGACTGCAGTTTAAACCCCCCTGTCTGGCGCATTTTGCCTTATACCAAACTTATAATAACAGAATTATTCAGCTGCTAACAGACCTGGAACATGAATTATTTAAAGAACAAATGAATATTGGGTAAAAATCAAACGTTCAGCTTCCTCCAACTGCAGGATGATCTGATCTTTGCTTGGTAACATGTTGAGACTATATGACTTAGAGACTCACAGTCGAAGTTCAGTCCTGGAAACGAATCGTGACGATTTGGGGACACACCTAATTTTATTTTTAAGTAGGCCTCCCGTCAATGCTTGCAGGGGCTGTGGGTGAGCTCCCCCCTTCCCGCGCCATTGCTCGCGGCTAACCCTAGCCGCTAATGCATTAAATCCACTAAATATCTTGCCTTTAAAAACAAGAAGATAACAATTTACATGGTTCCAGTCGAGTTTTAAATAGTTCCTGTTTAGAAAGATGAGGATGGAGGGAAGGATGCATTTTTGGAAGCAGCTAGAAAAGGAGAGGGACCCAACTGCAGTCACGGTACATCGCCATATATCCAATCCACACCGGAAGTCCCAATCGGAAGTTTCCCCCTGACCCTTCTCCTAACCCTAACCACCCGACTACATTATACATATCTGTTTGCAAGTTGCAGATAGATACTCTTGGCGATATTTAACAAACTTCCACATGAGACTTCCTGTATGGATTGGATGTATGTATCTTGTCGGTCATTGTAACTGCAGTTGGGTACTCTTGCAGAAAAGTCCTGTGATGTCTGAGAAGTCCTGAAGTCCCAAGGACCAACTGTCTGTTCACAACTGGATATCACATCTTTGAGAAGCAAACACTGATGAATGAAGAATAATCTGGCAGAAGTGACTGCAGCTCCATGTGATAAAGTCTCATCATGTCCAATAAATGGTGTCTGCAGATAGGAATTTTACTGGATTTTACAGACGTGCAGGAGGCTCTTACAGCTAAACACCGGTAAGAGCACCTATTTTATCCTCTTCTAATGTATCCGATTTCAATTTTTCAATTTAATAAGCTTCATCGGCATTAATGTAGATTTACAGTATTGCCAAAGCTATTACAATTTAAGAAATATAATCAAAGTACAATGAGAAAAATCACAATAAAAGTCACATTACAATTTTGCTTATACAGTAGAAAAAAAAATTCCTACATGGTTTGTTACATTTTTTAAACATGCTAACAATGTGAATATTATTCATACATGCATGTATCTTTGTATTTATGGTCCGTAGGAAACATAAATAAACTAACGCCTAACTGCCGATACGAACAGAAGGCTGAGCCATTACTATGGCTCTGATTTGGCTCCATACATTACTGTCCATCTGTAAAATTGAAAAAGTAACTTAAAAACTACAATAAACCCATTAAAATCTGTATTGACAATGGTGTGTAGGGCTCCTACCACAACGTCACATCTGGTTTCTGCGAACAGCGCCACAGTCTGGTCAGATGTGCTGAAATGCTGCGATATTTTCTAAAAAAGTCATTTATGCAGGCATGCCTGTTTTTGTTACATAGATCATCATGAGGAACTTTTTGGTCTATGAAACATGGAGAAAAATGTCAATATCTTGTCATCAGCACTTTAAAGGAGTTTTTTTCATGATAAAAGACTAAACATGTCAATTGATTAACTTGTTTTAAACACAAGACAATAAAATTTTAACTATGAGTGTTTGACTCTTATAACAGAGGTCTACCAGTTTTAATACAGTTGTACCATTATCACCCAAACAAACAAACAAACAAAAAAAAAAATGGATGGAAGAGATGTTTTGCAATTACAGTGGCCTCTGTTACTGGAAATAAAAGTCAGGTCTGCCTGTCCTGTGCAAAGACCACCAGTCTGTTGCTCATTCAGATGCGAGGCACTAGCAGTCGGGATAAAAAAAAATGGACACACAGTCACACCTTAATGCAGATGACTCCTCTGAATCTCAGTCACATTCAGCTGAGGCTGGACACGAGGAAAATGAAAATTTGAGGGAATAAGTTCCTGTCTAGAACAAACAAAACAAAAGAAAGAAAGAAAGAAAGAAAGAAAGAAAGAAAGAAAAGAAAGAAAGAAAGAAAGATCTTAAGAAAGTTTAAAAAAAAAAGAAAGAAAGAAAGAAAGAAAGAAAGAAAGAAAGAAAGAGAATCCTATGGAGAAAAAGGGAGATTCAGGAAGAGAAAAAGGAAGGAGGGAATTCCTTCTTTTTTTTTTTTTAGAGAGGGGGAACAAAGGGGAGGGCGGGGGGAAATATTTGACTTGTTTGCTGAAAAATGTGGAAATATTCCTTTAAGTCTCAAGACAGATTGTGAAGCTGTTGCAAAACACAATCCTTTAAATAGTGTTTTTTCTTTTTTTTTCCCCAGTGCATGAAGACGCATCCATCCATCCATCCATCCATCCATCCATCCATCCATCCATCCATCCATCCATCCATCCATCCATCCATCCATCCATCCATCCATCCATCCATCTTCTATAGGGGCTATCAGGTGAGAGCTGGTCAGGATGCCAGTCGATCACAGACTGCATGTAAAAGACACACACAAAGAAAATATTACACCAGTTTTTCATGCTTTCAATTTTTTTTTTTACAAATAGTAAATCTTTTCAGGATTTGTATAAAATTGAATTGACAAAATAAAGCAAAAAAACAAAACAAAACAAAAAACAACCAAACAAACAAAAAACCCAAAAAACATTTACTTACCTCAAACTAAGGTGTGTTCAGACTGCAGGGACTATTTCAGAGTAGTAGCTGTTGGAAGAAGTGGCCCCTTTGTATTTTAACAAAGAATGTTTTTGTTATGTACTATATGGTTCAGCTAATGTAGAATCACTCTATAGACGTACCTTGTTATGCTTGATTACTTACCTGCTTACCAAGTTGCATACACACTCAAAAATAGAGGTACCAGTTTGTACTTAAAAGGGTACAAACGCTTGTCGCTGGGGGTGTTCCTTTTCGAAAGACATTTCAGTACCCTTCGGTCAGTTAAACCAATTAAAAATGACGAATAAAAGTCAATAAAATAGAGATTATGACAACATCAATGATGCTAATGATAAATGAATAATTATTATATAAATATAAGGCCAAACACATATATAATTATACATGTGATTATGACTATGATTATGATGAAAATCATAACATAATTACTATAATTATACTATTGTTTAGAAGGACTGCTAATTATAGTTATTGTACAAGCTACACGCATTTTTCAATGCTTCAGGTACCCTTAGGGTTGAAATGGTGCAAATTTGTACTTTATATTACTTAGGACCTTTTTTCATTGTATATAGGTACACTTCTGGCCTCATAAAGACCAATATTGTACTTTCGAGAGAAAATTTGTAAAAAATGTACCTACAAGTACAGAAATGTTCCTGTCCGTACCTCTATTTTTAAAAGTGTATAGGAGAAGTTCAGCTGTGCAAGAATGCCCCAACTACAACCTTCCTGGCTGCCTACTTGACTTGTTTGTGCCTGACTTCAGACATACATCCTGCCTTTTCAACTTTATCTGCACTGGTTAGTTTAGTTGTAACTGTACATCTGCCTGGCAGCAGTGTAATATGGCATGACAGAACTCAGTATGGGTGGTGTCTGTCTTCTTTCTCTTTTAGGATTTTTTTCATCACACTGCCCTGTGCTCTGGCTCTATGGTGGTTCTCCTTGCCCAACAGGGATATTATCCACAGGGATAAATTATTCTGTTTTACTTGATCAGAGTTGGCCTTTGCAGAGATCGTGTTCATATATTCTACAATGGTTCATGGGGGTTTACAGTCTTAGCTGTATTATTCCAAAGAAATAATAAACTTGGATTTGGGGGTGGCAGGGTGATGGTGGGGGGTTTGTTGATGGGGGTTTTTTGTCAGTTAGCCTGACACCTTTTAATTTATAATCGCTATGAACCATCTTCAATCATTTTTCACCTGCGGCACATGTTTTTATTTTTATACATCTTGAAGAAATCTCTTTGTATTTCCTTTTCTTTTTCTTTTTCTTTTTTTTTTTCTTTCCTTACTTGTCCTGTCCAGCATCATGGCAAGCAGAATGGAAATCCGATTGCTTTATTGTGATGAACAGTTTTGCTTTACCAAAGGGAGCTTTATGAACACAAGGCTCCCCTTGATATCCTGTTTATTCATTTTATGTCTTTAATTAAACATTTGTCTGTAACAGCATTCCATACCATACTGCTGGGCTTGACAAGGGAGAAATGAAAGTTAACAGAGGTAATGATAGAAAGTGGAACAGAGAGAAAGGAGTGAGGAAGAGGAAGAGAGAGAGAGAGGAGAGAAAACATGAATCCACTTACACAGTTCACTGGTGCATCTGTACAGAAACCCTTAAACAACATTCCAAGGTCTCTGTTGGAAAACAAAACAAGAAATCCCCTACAGGAGGACCTGCAGGTGGCTTAAGTATCCTCAGATCACGCAGAACTACGCAGAGAAGAGGTAAAACCTAATCAGCGCAATGGGAAGCAGCATCACAGTGTCAACATGCATGATAAAGGGTGCTCCATGGTGATACAGTCATGCAGACGCAGCCTCGTCTCTGCAAGGAGGAGGAAGCCTGCAAAGCTAAAGACCCAGGCCCCCAGCAGCCACCGCGAGCTCCAAGCCCCCGGCACAATCCTCTCCACCCCACCCAACCTCCATCCCCCACCCCCAGACGCAGCAGACCAGGCATCCCCTGAGCCAGCAGACTCCCCGCAATGCAGCCGGCCAAGACCACTAGCTCGTGAAGCAGCCACTAACCCCCCTCCCCCCAGTAGCGCCCAGGAGACCGGGGTATAAAAGGACCCCCCCCCGCTCATGACTGTGTGTAAGATGTGTCTTGTTTGCAGTATTTCCTTTTCTATAACTCAATTCAAATAGATTTGTGGCTGAAATAAATCACCTGCATAAACTCTTTACATGTTAATCTCTTTTTCATGTCCCTTGAATCCATTTGTGCTGGTTATCACATCATAATTAATCGGCAACAATAGCTTTAGATGATACTGATAAATCAAATGTTGAATGTTGAATCAAACATTAGATATGCTCCTTTGTACGACTCTGTTTGGAAATAACAGGTGATGTATGTTATCGTTTACTTTTGACAAAGAAAAAATTAAATCACAGATTGTTAGAGGTCACTGTGTTTTACTTCAGTCAGTCCTTACCATGAAAAGTGTGCAGTGTTAGTTTATTTCCAACATTTTTGTGGAAAACAAGAATTACTCGTGCAGTCCCAATAGGCCCCTAACCCATAGATGTTGACATACTGTATGCTGCATTTGAAAAAAAAAAGGAAAAGGGGGTAAACATATGTATCTAGAGCATAGACTGTATATAATTACTGGACGTAGCTTCCGGTCTCTTCTGAATAGAGAAATGTGAAGCCAGTTGGGCGTGTCTTACCGTCGCCATCTTGCCGTGTCACGTACGTCGTCACTCCAGGAAAATCCTAAAATGGGCACAGCGCGGCCGCGGGACAAATGATTGACAGCTGACGTACTGTGGGCTAAACGCTAACTGAGCTAACACGAAACTAAGAGGAGCTAACAAAGATAAGCCCCCTAAGCGGCATGGTTATGGTAAGACGTCCTTAGACTTGCAATTCGCTGACTAAACACCGCCGTTGTGCGACTCTGTAACAAACTGAGACCTTATTAAGAGCAAAGAAGGAGCTAACTAGGAGCCTTCGGTCGGCAGGCGGAGCTTCCGGTCTGCCGCATGTCAATCATAAGGATACGCCCTTAATTATGTGTAATTTGAAGAATAAATAACATCTAAACGAATGAGTTATAAAAAAATTCACCCCCCTCACAGTTGACATGAAGGTAAACGTGACCTAATAAACCTAAAATGATTTTTTGAACCAGGCTGTAAACCTGTTTATTTCTGCTGTGAAGTCGGCGTTTTTAACATGGGAGTCTATGGGGATTTGCTCGCTCTTGGAGCCAGCCCCTAGCGGATGAAGGGAGGATTACACTATTTACAATGCGGAAGAGAGCTTCACTGTTCTGAGGCGGAGTTTGCCCCTTGATCTAGAGAGAACTGGCTTGCCAATCCATGCAGAAAATTTGAAATGACAGCTTCTGCTGGAAAGAAATGCAACCAACATGCTCACCAATTGCATGCGATGCTACGACCGCAACATTTTCATTACCCTCACTGTCTCAATCCTTCTCTGGTTTTTATTCTGTCCTTCTCATGCACTGTCAGACCTCTGAGATTAGGTCAGGTTAATACCTTTTCCAAAGCCACTTACTTGGCTTGTATTTGTGTCTCGCAGTGTTGATAGCACCTCCACCATGAATGACTGGGTTAATACCATGGTAACCTCTCTGATCACATGCTGACTCCCAGCTCATGTCCTGATTGGTTTTGCTGATTGTTCTAAACAGACAGATGTACAGTCCTGCTGGTAAATTACCTCTGTCCAGTCTTATCTATCTCACTGTGCAGTTCTCTGGAAGACTAGTTTATCAACAAGAATGAGTCATTCCAGTGTTTGGGACTGGTTGTCATAACTACAGGGGAAGACCCAGGGTTTTAGCCATCATGCTGAAAAACTGTGATGAGAAAAGATAAAGTTATCTGAAAATACCCAGACAAAATTATAAATGCCTCTTTCTGTTATTTTTTGTCATCTATCTTCTTCCCTTGCTTTGGATTTTGTGGTCATAAAAGTGTTTTGTGATAAATTCTCTAAATATTCTAAATATTTCTTCATGTTTATGCTATGTTCTGCCATTAAGAGCATGGGTTGTGTGTCTCCATCCTGGAGAAAAGAACTTTTAATCTGCCTGTAGTTGCTTTTTTATATATATTTATACAATTTTTTCCCTATATAGTCTCACCGTATCAAGAAAGCAGAATGTTCTACAACTTAAGAAAACACGCAGAAATACACAAATTCAAGGAAATCCGAAAAACATCTGCATCAGTTTGTGAACACACTTGCTGTAAATCATCCCAACCTGCTACAAACTACTGACAGCAGTGCTTTCATTGACAGTGAAGTGGCAGACCAGTTTGAGATCAGTTTCATTGCTGACTTTTGAAGATTTTTTTTTTTTCAGTCAAGTTTTCATCAGAGATATGGAAAGATTATCTTAAAGAAAATCTGGATTTATTTTTTGTGCTAGTACAGTATTTATAAACAATGTTGGCATAATCTGAATCACTCAAAAAGTGATTACAGTGTCATGCCTCACAAATTAGAGCTGTTGTTTCTGCTTTCTGAAATTATTCCATGCCATTTGTGTTGGTCTCAGTGCAGAGGAGGAGGATTGCTGTGTCATAGGAGATGTCGTACAGTATCTTGCATCAAACTGTTCAACACAGTGCAAAAGTCCTGTTATAAAACTAAATGCAGATTTAAGTCGTTGGCAATAAAGATTGCGATAAAGTTTGGGATTAGCTTTATCTTTTACTAACTGGCTTACAACTCCTGACATCACTTTCTTGGTGGTCCTCTGTACGACAGGGTTAGGATTGAGGTGTAGGTTCTATAAGTCGTAACTCTTGTAAAATCTCGTCCCTGCTCTTTGCACTTTGAGGAGGGTGAAGGCTGCAAGTTTCTGCAAAACTCTTTATTTTGCTGTTGTTTGCTATCAAGGCAGCTGGTTATATTTTCTCTTTAAAAGTTCTCTGTTTCCTCTTCCTCCATACCTGCTGCAGCAACTTAACTTGAACTGGTCACATAACCCCCTCTGTCATGTTCAGTACATGTAAATGCAAAATAATGTTTTCATTACACTTTTGCAATATACTTCCATACTGACACGTCTGAAAAACCACCTCGTGAAAGTGTAAAAACTTTTAGCAATTTTTGAGAGATATTTTGGTTTTTTGTTTGGTTAGTTGGTTTTTCTAGATGTTTTCATTACAAGTTTTTTTTATTGCAATATTTAGGTTTTGAGCAATTCTAGGGGTAATGGAAATGCAGCCAAGATTGCCTCTGTGCTTAACTTCTGCCCTTTCAAGTACCTTCTTTTCTATAACACAAGCATTACACTAGAAAATAAGACGTGCAAAATCCGTTAATGAAATTTGTGGATTGATCCTGAATCCTTCACGAAGCATCTTAAAGTATGAAAGGACTGTTTGTCTTCTTTGCAGATGATCACTTGATAACTCGTGAGGAAGAGGCTTGATATGATAATTGATATATGATAAATATGTGAGGCCCATCAGCTCAAACTGAGTTGTTTTAAATTTAATCAAACAGCTTCTGAAAAATAGGGCTGCCACAAACGATTGTTTTGAAAGTTGACTAGTCACCGATTATTTTGGTGATTAGTCGACTAATCAGATCATATGTAAATTGTAGCATATTTACAGTACCAGTCAAAAGTCTGGGCACTTTCTCATTGAATCTAATGGAAAAATGTGTCCAAACTTTTGACTGGTGGTGTGTGTGTTTATTTGTGTCTAAATACAATTCAAGAGAAACTGACCTGACAGAAAGGCAGACAAGGCAGGGGAGGGTACGGGGGCAATTTTAGAGGAAAAACAAAGCTTAAAAACAATAAACAATTAGTCGCTGACTGTTTTGATAGTCGACATAATCACAATTAATTGACTAATCGTGGCAGCCCTGCTGAAAAGTATAGTGGAAAAACATGTGACCCCTGGCCAACATATACCAACTTTTCAACCAGGTCTTCTTTTTTTATTCATATTTTTTGGGGTTCCTATCAAAATATAAGTTAAACCTTGAAACATATGCTATAGTTTTTTGATCATTTTCCAACTTCTGTGGGAAATATACAAATATTGCCATTTCATTCATTCAATTCATTCAATTCTTCAAGAAAAACAAAAATGCAAACACAAACATTCATCTGTCAATAATGTAGGAATTTTGCCCGAGATATAATAACGAAGTGTAAAAACTAGCTTTGACCCCAAAAACAAATTGACCAATTTTGTCATTATTGAATATTCAGGAAAATGTTTCATTTTTAGTTACTCGAGAGCAATTATTGTTCATTTGTTTGCTTATTTAAAGTTAACCTGCATTAAACCTGTTACTCTTCGAGCTTACATTATTATTTCCTTGCCTTCACATTAACAGTATTTCTGCAGCTCAGACACCTGAAGGTCAGAAAGCAGAAGGCTGAATATCAAAGTCGAGGGGAAGGGAAAAGATGTAACATATAACTAGGTTAATAACCAAAGATAAAGTTGCATTAGTTTCAAGCCGCACAAAAATATGTTGCATGTTTTGTATGCAAACTTAAGTTTGATTGAAGAGAAGATATAATGCAGACGAGATGATAGAAGCAGAGTCAGGGACACACATTATAGCCTCACAGCTTATACAGTCATCACCTTAGTTAATATTTTATAGGGCTCTTAAAACCTCATTCTCTCTAAATTGTCTTTCCTCCTTGGCAGTTATAATTGAAATGCAGTGAGGCTCTGAGTGTTTCACCTCTGTGCCAGAGCCCATAAAGTATGTAGATTATATGTGTATGTGAGCACATGTGTATATGCACGTAAGCATTCACACACCTGTGACAGGGATAAATAAGAAAAAAAAAAAAAAACAACCTTGTTCATGCAAATGATGTAGAAGGTTCTGTAAAGTGTTCTTGGGTATAGAAAGTTCTCCAGCTTCCACATATACTTTTTTATTTGCCAGTTTTGTTAAAAACACAGAGACCATACTGTTCCCCACTTTCTGACAAGCAGCAGTTATTTTCTATCTCCAAAATGCAAATGTGACCAGAGGCTTGGCATCTGCCTGAGGGCTCAGTCGGCTGACAGTATGCATCCTGGGGAGTGATCTATTGATCCATATTCAATATCTGCTACACTCTCCAGCTCAGTAAAGTTGAGAGATGCATAAATAAGGAGCAGAACTGACAGTGCATACAAGTATAGTAGGACTGAGTGCCTAAATGGTTTTACTTGGCTCTTTTTTGTGTGAATGCACCCAGACCAACATTTTTTTATACAATGCAAGCGGGATTAACCAGAATAGCTGTGCTGAATTCAAAGAGTAGCCATGAAACACAGCTGAATGTAGACTGACAAAAAGAGCATACTAAACAACATAAAACAATATCCAATCTGAGAATGAATTTATTAATGCTATAAATGTGCAGCAGGGAGAAAAAAAAAAAAAAAACAAGAAAGAGACCAAAAGGATGTGGAGGAGGGGAAGTGTCAGCATCAATACATCTTTCATCACTAATGAGGTCTGAAAGCTACAAAAACACAGAAATTGACAACAAACCCCGAGAATGCCACTCCTTCTTTGGTTTTCTGTCTTCACCTTCTTGCGTGATGCGCTCCAGTCTCACATCTGTAAAGCCCACATCTCCTGTTTACACGCTTCAGCCTTTTCACACCTGCTGTTCTCCTGCTCCTTATCTTACTCCACTTGAAAATCTTTTGGCAAAAGAAAGCTTAAGTTCTCCTAAAGACCTGCTGCAAATGACTCGCTGCCGCCTGTGGAACATGAAGCAAGCATTAAAAGGACACTCATCACTTACAGTTTGCAAGAAAAAGAGAAATTGTTAAAAATAAAATGTTATTACATGAATAATCTAATTTACAGCAGCTGTAAATCCACCAGCAAGCATCATTTAGGCCATTAACACTGTGGTAGTGTTTTTTGTTTTTTTCATATTGTCTTACTGTGACACATCTAAATTGTCAATAATTGAACAGAAACGACCAAATTTGATTAAAGTATTAAATAAATGTACCCATTTGATTTGTGAAAAGGTCACATGCAGGATGGGACGTTGGATCTGCGCGTGTGAGTGAGAATGAGAGTGTGTGACAGAGGGAGGGCGGGGGGAGAGGTAGGCAGATGCTGAGGAGAGAGAAGCAGGACAGAAAATACAACAAGTGAATGAACTGTTGCTCTGCAATTAAACTGGCTGAGCTCCGACATGTATTCACAGCGAAACTCGTTTAAAGTCCCGGGCAGAATATGAGATTTTTTTTCATTATTTTTTGTATCGGAGCGTTTCCGGCATCAAATCGTGTTACACTTTAAAACAAATCCTCCGCGTGTACTGCTTTTAGCGTTTTTTGGACGGACACCGGACTCCTGGATGAGATCTCTGAAGTTTCAGTGATAGTATGATTTTGGTTCATATGAACTGAGTTTGCACCGGAGCCCAACTTCGTCCGATGAGCGAGTGAAAGCGCTGAGTTGTTGGAGGATTCATTCCGGGCCAGTTTTTAACGTTTTCATCGGAGGCAACAGCATGAAAATACGCTGAAAACCGAGTAGAAAAGAGGGACAGAAAATTTCGAAGAGAAAAGTCCTGGTAAGTTGCTTTATTATTTTTTTGTACAAGTTTTTAAGAAGTTCTCTTTTTAAATTATAATTTTTTTCTTGCTCAATTAGATTTGAACGAGTTGTAAAATCCAACTGACCATTTGAATTAAAAAAAGACTTAAAGTTAATCTGAATATTTAATTATGATTGAAGAGGGTTTTTTATGTTAAAACTTAGTTATTCGACCATGCAGGCCTGTATTAACATCAGCATGTGCTGTGAAACCAGATTGTTTCATATACTCTCCTCTCTACTTAAAATAAATAAATAATTAAAAAAATAAAAATAAAAACACCAAATAACACACCTCAAATCTAATCTGCTGATTAGATTTGAGGTTTTCAGTGTGAACAATGTTAATAAATTATCCATAGTTCACTTTTTTTTTTTTTTTTTTTTACAAATTTGAACAAGAACCCCATTAAAATATATTTTAATTGAAAATGTTATTAGCCTATGATTATTATTATGATTATCACCATTGTTTTATTGTCACTAATGTGTAAAGTTTAATTTTATTATGGGGTATAACAAAATTATTTGTCTTTTAATGTATAATTGTCACCTTATAATATGTGTGTGCGTTCATTTCTCTTCTCTTCACTCTAGATTGTAATCCAATTACTAAATAAATGTGATGCATGCGATCAAATGTTTTCTGCTTAATACAATCTGCCTATAAAACAAAACATTTTTTATTCAAACCTCTTTCCTCAGAACTGGCCCTTTTTATGGAATGTATCAAAAATATGGTTTGAATACTGGATGATATTTCTGAGATAAATCTGTTAAAGCGATGAACCCATCAACTAGTCACAAGTAGGGAGAGAGAAAGAAAAGAGCACAGATTTAGCCATTTTCTCTTTCTTCTTTTCTTATTCCTGGACAGACAAGTAAGGCGCCCTTCCCGGTATGTGGTGGGTGAGATGAACTCCAGTGGGAATACTGTAGACCCCACCTGACAGCTCCCTCCCTGTAACTGAAGGATTTTCACTGGAGCTTCCACACCGCCAAGCTGGATTAAAAATCGAAGCCTAAAATCTCAACAATTATGAACAGTTTGTACACAAAAACTTAAATATTTCATTTTTATGATGCATTATTTTTAAAGTCCACTGTGAACCCAGGAAAAGCGACAAACACACAAAAATAGCACACCAAGGAATGGGAAAACCTGTCTCGTTCTCTCACTGACTTTTAATTTTCTCATCCACTTGTGTCAGACTGCCCCAATTCTTGAAAATTCTTTTCTCTGTCCCATAAATTCCCCCCCTTTTTTCCCCGTCACTTATCAATTCAGCGGTTACATCCTGCCCAGTGGTCAGCCTGGCCGGCACAACCATTCCAGCTAAAGGGGAGGAGGATTTCCTCACGCTGGCCACCTCACGGCTCAGCCGTAAGAAGCGTGTTATTGGGGCTGGAGTTGGCGTGGCCATGGTCCTGATCCTGCTGGTGGCCATTCCCCTATTGGTCCACACCACTAAGGGGGGAGGGTCCGGAGGTGGTGGCACGCATTACGAGATGCTCGGGAGCTGCAAGATGGTGTGTGACACTTTCACCCCTCCACAGGGAGAGCTGACAGCCGTCTCCCCTCAGCCTCCAGATTTCCCTAACCGCAGGGGCAAACAGGGGTACAGAGGGACCCCTGGACTTCCTGGGCCTCCAGGTCCTAAGGGACCCCCTGGAGAGCCTGGCAAGCCGGGGCCACCAGGTCCCCCAGGGCCTGGACCCGGTGGCTATGGCTCCTCCTTCTACACTCCTAAAATTGCATTCTACGCTGGCCTCCGGAAACAACACGAAGGGAGCGAAATACTGAAGTTTGACGACGTAGTGACCAACGTAGGAAACTACTACGAGCCAAGTACAGGCAAGTTCACTTGTCCCTTGCCTGGTATCTATTACTTCACCTACCATGTCCTGATGAGAGGGGGCGACGGGACGAGCATGTGGGCAGACTTGAAGAAGAATGGACAGGTGAGTCAGGGTAATTTAGTCTGACATGTTTCTTTTGGGTCTTAATTTCCAGTTGAACAAACCCCTAAATATTCCAGCAATAATCATAATGATAATCTTTAAAATGTGTTTTAGAGAGAATACGGTTGTATCAGACTTTAAATGTAGAAACACTTTCATAATGTGAATAAGTTCAACATGCATTTCGTCAAATATTTAATGAGCCAATACATATTCTGCACTTGGACTTGACAATCACAAAGATCTTTTTTGTTTTTCATCTTACCCTGTTGGTACAGCAGTATTTGTTGCTCCAAGTTTTGTTAGGCTGACACACTAATATATCCTGCTTAGAGTCAATGAAAGAGAAAAATGTCTGCCTGTCTCATCAATGAACGAAACAGTTATTTTCAAAGGTGATAAAAAAAAAAGTTTGGGAAACATTGTTACATAAATGTGGCATTTATTGCAGTGCTACTGAAGTAGAATATATTGTTTTGTACAGGTTCTGACTGTCATTCATCTTTTCAACATGGTAAATAAAAGAAAGTCTAACAATAGAACCTTGAAAGCATTGTGGTGAAGTTTCAGACAAAGAAGTCTGAAGCTGAATTTACACATAATACATTAAAAAAAGAGACTTAAAGTAGGATGACTGATGCTGTTGGCAGTGTGGAGGTGAGCTAACTCAATTTCAAAACCCAGTTTAGACTACAAAACCAACTTTAGGCCATGTTTGATAGAAGTCGATCCAGAGGTCCAACAAATAGTTGCTTTTCATGAAAAGCAATAACTTTTTCCTTTTCTTCACAACTCGCAAACCAAGGAAAAGAAAGAGAGTGACAGCCAAGCAATGGGTAGGATAACATTCCTCCTTGTCTCTGTGGAGCAAAGCCAGGATGAAACAGCTGGCTACTGTCCTCTGAGAGACTGAGACTTTAACACTAATAAATAAACAAGTACAAATGCCGGGAAAAAACCTTCCATCTGGAAAACAGTGACAAGCTTGAAGTACTAAGTCCTTAGTCTGTTGAGGAGCTCTGATTCTGACATGTGTGCTGCAGAACAGAGGAGCGACATCCTGGGGATTACCACAGACAAAAGAAGAAAAGAGAAAAACATGCTTTGCATTGTTTCAAGTGTCCAATTGAACCACAGTTTCTCTGTACGTAAGTAGATGAATTGGCAGGACGTGATACCAAGTAGACCATCACTGTGTCAGACTGTGTCTTAATGAAACGCCTTCCTGAACTCACACTTGAAAAGATGTTAAATAAGTGGATGAGTGAGGATTTGATGGGGGGTTGTTTTATTTGATAGTTGATACTGAAGCAGTAGGGGCACATGTGGTATCATATGCCATAAAACCTTAGATGTTTTAGTTTCCTTGTTATACATCTTAACATGAGGATACTGCTTCATTATGTTCTTTAATCCTGGAATTTTAGATTATCTGTTGACCTGTTTCCCCCCGCCCCAGGGTGTCAAATACTGCCTTATTTTGTGAAAAAAGCTGGCATCTCTCCAGCATAAATGCTAGTTGTGCCAGCAATATTAGACCCCTGCAGGAAGCACTGGTGTATTTGCTGTTCAATGGAACATCTGAACTTCAAGCAGTGAGGGAATATAAGATCAGTACTTTTGCTTTGATAACGATTCAAAGCAAAGGTAGACATGGCTGGAGCTTTTGAGGAGAGGTTGTGCGAGTGTGTCTGAAAATACATATATCTACATTACTGACACCAAGCGGAGTCCACTAATATCAAAACAGGGAACTTAACTAGGAACTCAGCACTGCCGCCTTGTGGACAAACTGATATATGAACCATCGATGCGCAGAAGACGCATGGAAGCATAAAAGCGGCAACGCATGGCAACGCATGAAACGGACATGTCCATTTACATATGTAAGGGAGCATAAATGGACCTTTAGCGGTGTCGACGTTTGCAGTGTAGCCTTTTTACACTGCAGAAGGAGTTGGAGGTGAGCGAATTAAGGCTTTTAGAAACGTGATTCGTCAGCTAACAAGCTATCGACTCGGCTGTTGACGGTTATCTTTTGCAGCCGAATTGCAGCCAACCTGTTCCGGCGTGCACGTTCCTGCGCTCTGAAGGCATAGCTCTGGGCGGTGTGTTTTTTTGTTTGTTTTTTTTAATGTCGCTTGCTCCAACTCTTCTTCCAAGATTGCCAACTCTAGCTTTAAAGGGACTTGAGGCAAGATTAAGAAACAAAACTCGCGACTGCCGCGACTGGAGCTTCAGGTAACTGCAGCCACGAGCCAAGCTGTCACAGGAGTGTGCACAAACTGAGGCTACAATGTTGTTTACTAAGCTTATTTTTCATAGTTACACTTTTTAGTGTCTTTCAGTTGATCTGGATCGTTTGCTGACGGCAGAAGAATCCATAACTATCGCTTACATTGTTTGAATTTACCGCAACCATCTTCTTCCTCTATCAAAACTGCGGATGTAGCGTCATTTGACGTCACGTCCGCAGGGCAGCGTGGGAAATTTGGCCACCGAATTGCAGCGCATTTTGCAGCACACAGCCTGTTCAAGGCAACGGAGAGAGACGTGGGTGGAAACGTTATTTTTGGTATTAAGTGCTTCATCACCCATTAATAATAAAAAAAAAAATGGACATGCATGTTTGTTTGTTTTTAAATTCCTGCCCCTAGTCCCTTTAAAACGACTAATTTAAAGATAGAAAAATATTCTGACGAAGGTGCTAGTTGTAATAGGGGCTCTGTGTGTTTCAGTCTGAACCCAGTGCATCCTTAGTTTCTGTTTATTACATGATGTGTAGCATGGCTTGTTTCATTGTCAGTATTTCTTGTGCAACCTTAAAAAACAAAAAAACATTATATATCCATGTTAAACCTTAACTCGGTGGATTCAGATTGTATCCTTTTCTTTGTGGGCTAGAGAAGGTTGGTTAAGCTCCTTTCACATAGGATGTGGTATTCACTAAGCCAGTGTTTCTCAATTCCGCTGAATGAATGAACTTCCTCATCAAGTTCTTTGACAGCCTGTTAACGAGCCACTCATTTGATTCAGGTGTGTGAAAGTAGGGTTACCTCTAAGACATGCAGGGCAGTAGGTCTCGAGGACAAGAGTTGAGAAAGACTGCACTAAGCTTAGACCACAGGGTAAGTGAGTAGAGTACACATGTCCAGCTTCCATCTAAGTTTTGTTCCAGATGTGAAATCGACTGAAAACATGTTCAGGAACTCTGGTTTTCCCGACATTACGCAGGTTTGAATGCAGAGGTAAACCCTGGCATTTCTTTTTCTGGGGAGGAGGAGACAAGCAGCAGCTACGATGCTGTGGGTTCATAAAACCCTCAAGGCAAGCCAGGATTTTGGAGAGGCTAGGATTGTCCAGGAGCCACACATGCACAATGGTGTCTCCTAGGTTTGCTTCAGGGTGCCTAGAGCAGGGGTGCCGAGGTCCAGTCCTTGAGAGCTACTATCCTGCAATTCATAGAACACACCCTCTCCAACGCACCTGAATCAAATGGCTAATTTTCTCATGCACGTGTCATTCAGCTCTGCAGAGGCTGGTAACGAGCCATTTATTTGATTCAGGTGTGTTGGAGAAGGGATACAACCAAAATGGGCAGGATAGTAGCTCTCGAGGACTGGATTCGGGCACCCCTGGCCTAGAGAGTAATTTTACAACCTTTTAGAGAGATTTGACCCAACACAGCAAACTTTACGCAGCCATGAGTTTATATAATGGCAGTTAGTTTGGAAACAAAGACTATATAAGCAGGAAAAACGAGGCATACAGGGTAGGCCATCTCAGAGGGTGGCATGCTGCATGCTCTTGTAGGAGCATTCATTTGCAGCCATGTTTTCAAATAAGTTCCTCTTTGCTACTGCATTGTTTATTATGTTATAAATCCGGTTAGTCTTGGTTTGTATGCAGACAGACATAAAGTGTTGCCTTGTTGCTTCTCAACATCTGGTTTAAGCTCAGCCAGTAGTGCAGCAGTAAGAATGTGCATGCAACCTTAACGTCTTTAATTTTACATTCACTGCAACATTATGACTGTGCTCACACATGCACTGCAGTCTTGAAATGCTCTAGAAAGGTTCCAGGGGTGGTAGCATGTAAAATGCAAATGTAGCCACATTTAGTCTAGGATTCGTGTAGACAGTGGACAATATCGCAGCAACTCAAGAGCATTTAGTCTTGTTCCCACTAGACTCTTGGAAATGTTACTTTGCATCTAATCTTCTGCATTGTTACCTGTCAGCACACATCTCCAGCTGAAAATCTCCCACTGTGAAGTACTTTGGGGAAGAGCAGTTGTGTAAAACTCAAGCATTTATAAGTTTTGTTAGGACTGCAGCTGGTTTTGAAAGTAGTTTTGGAGCCTAAACCTAACTAAAAACACTACAAAGAAAATGCTCACCAATGCATGTGTCTTCCAGCTAACTGTTTCGTCCAGATATAATATATATCAACAATGATGATTTTGTCAAATTTAACTGGAACGTATTGATCTGAGGTGTTAAGAGTGATTGATACGACCTGTCAATCACTATCAATATAATACCAAGTTCAGTTATTTTTTCTTTTTGAATTGCTTCAGTTTCACAGCATTTACAAATGCATACATCAGCACATACTAAATCATTTATGTCACTGATCAAGTCCATAAAGATAGTTATTCCCCATTTTATTGATTTGACAGGATGGGCATGAGGTGCAGAGAAAAGAGGACGGAGAGTTAAATGCCAGATATAATTGGGGGTCTTGGTTTGTTGCGTGCCTTCACTGACATTGTCATTCCTGTCTTCTCCTGCTGTTAAATCTTTCATAGCCTTTAGATGAGATCTTCTCCCCTTCACCTGTGCCCCCTTTACACACACACCCACACACACACCTTTTACACTTTTCCTGTCCACACTGTCTGTTGACTCTTTCTCCATTAATTATCTTTTCCATCAACTAAATTATTTAAGCCAATTCAGAGCTGATCCTGCTCTCACAGGTTCATCGCACCTTCTGCTTATTTTAGTGAATAGATAACTGCTCGTGTAGCAGAGTGAGGAAGATTCATTCGGAAATAATCAATTATGAGGGTGGGAAACACTTAATAGTGCATTAATATTTAAATTTTTTAATTTAGCAATTTTCATAGGTTGTACAGTATCTCAGAGTTATAATTTTTGTGTACTGTAACAGTGTGTATTGGAGTTGCATGTACAAAGAAATGGTTATGTTCATTACAAGACACACCTACAGTGAGAAAAATTCTTATGAGAAATCTAAAAAAAAGATACTATGATATTTTAAAAAGTATCCGCAGTAATCTTTTTATAGACATTAAATGGAAAAAAACGATAGTATTCTCATAGTCTAAAACATGTATCAGACTGCTTCAACAGCTGGTAAGTTACGATACCATGTAAAACTGCTAATGCTGATCTTCTCAAAGCATCAGATGAAGACTTACCAGACAAAATAAATAGTATAATAAAAATAAATAGTATATATATATATACACACACATATATATTTATATAAACATATACATATTAAAATCAGGCTTACACATTATTTTATAACATTTCACCACAGACGTATTAATCAAAAACAGAAAAATTAATACAAATGGTTTAAACAAAACATACTTGAGTAAAAAAAAAGCACTTAGTCAGGCTTTAATTTAGAGGAAAGTTGTTAAGAAAAAAAAAATCTGCTTTTGTGTGTCCACTTAAAGAAAATAAGTACATGTACATTTTTTTTTTTGTTTTGTTTTGTTTGATTTACACTCCCTTTTGTTTGCGTATGTGTGTGTGTGTGTGTAGTATGTTTTATCTAAAGCTTTGGTCAGACGTGTGTGCACAAATGTGTTTATAGGCCCACAACCATTGTCAGACTGATATGCACTGTGTTAATCAATGTCTTGTCAAAGGGAGCTGAGAACAAGGAACATCCTGGGGAGAGATCGCTGCAGAGACAGACAGGGCAGACAAGAGGGCTGACGTTGAGAGGATGGATGGATATTCACAGGAGAATGGACAGAGGTTCTTCAATGAAGTGAAAAGATAAGAAACAAGGATTAAGTAATATAGTCAGACATATATAAAAGAACGGACATGTCAGCATCTCATCTCACCATCTCAAACACTTGCCCATGAAAGGCTCAGCTGATGTGTACGTTTAAAATATTTTTACATTGATCTAAGCCCTCAGTGAGGGAATCTTGTTCCTTCCTCGTGTCTCATAAGTCATCAAAAGATTGGTGTTGAGATGGATGACCTTTTCGATGGATATATAATTCACCACCAATATGTACTTTGCCCTTTACAGTGATGAGCATGAAGCGAAAGTATGAATATTTATAGTTGGTCAGTTGGTCAGTCTGCACTGTGGTTAGGTTACAATCTGGGCCTCTACTGTACAAAATCCTCCAAAACGTCCCGTCATGTGGCTCAGTCTTGTCAATTCAAGGTGTAAAGGTTGGAACAAAAATTAATTAAAAGTTACCATTTGATCTTTGGACTGAAGGTATATTGAAGGTGTGCAGGTTATGGAAAGGTGGATAACATTGAGTGTAAGGCTGCAAATGTGCACACACCGATGATTTACAATGTGATTACATTAAACACTGCATACAGTACATCATTGTTCCTTATATTATACCTTTAACCCAAAACATCATAAGATAATTTACAAGCTCTTTGAGATGATTAGATGATTAAATATAACACTTAAAAATTGTGGTGATGACAAGCTTGGACTCAATTAGAAGCAGGAGCGGCTCGTCTCCAGTAAGCAGGAGTGATGCTGCTGTTGCTGCTGTGTGAGGTGAAAGCTGTTAATTAGAGTATTCAGAGACAAGGTGTCAATGTGAGCCTTGTGTGGCACTTAATTAAACTAGATTGAATTTATTTTATTTTGGTGCAATCTTTTCCTCCAAGTGCCGTGTCTTTAGAATAATCCAGTGTTGTCTATGTGTTGCATTATTTCCCTGTCACAATGGCATGGCATTATAATGGGGGGCATTATGTGAAATAAGGATAAAAGTAAGTTTCTTCTGACAGTATATTTTGTAGAGCAAGCAGAAGGAACCCTCTCATATACCCTGCAGCTTTCCTTGTTCTTCTTGTCTTTTCACCCAAACCACACACATTTTAGTCCGTGTACACATCCATTATTTGACTATATGTTTCTGTTATAATGGCTGAGGCCATTATATTCTGCAGACTAAAAGGACTCTGCTGGTTGTTGCCGTGTCTTTGTTGTGCTTTCCTTTTGCCTCCCTATTATTATCATTATTCCTCCTCATCGAGGAAACAGTGTTTTATCTCTTTCATAAACAGCAGTGTGTCATAGTGGGAGTCATATTTTCAGAAAGAACATGAGCGATTGTGAAATATCTCAGGGCTATTAACCATTCCTAGACAACAGATAAAGTATGAGGGTATTAACTTATGACCTGTGACACATATTTCATATAATGAATAAGTTTTACAGTCACCTCGAGGCTATTTGTCCATGTGCTGCATGTGTCTGTGCACAATATGTGCAGGTCCGCAAGGATAAACTTTTAATTACACATACATGACAAAAACTGTATTGTTAAAGAAATGGGTAATCTAACTTAAGAACTTGGACTTGGCTGTAGCTGATGCTCTGCAGGTAGACCAGCTAGAGAACCCGTTTATATCCAATTAAGCCATCTTCTCTTCCCTCAAAGGTTTCAGTCTAGAGCCAATTAGAGACTTACTAATCAACATCTTGACACTCTGGGTCTTGAGTGTCATGGCAAAATATTAGCATTTAGTATGCCAATTAGTGTGTGAGTCCATAGTGCAGGAAAAGGGTTACATGCCGACCTGCATAATAGAAGCAGGAGACCTCAAGCTCGTTCACATGGATGGAGGAAGCGACATGGCAGTCTCTACTAAAAAAAAAAAGAAAAAACTAAAGAAAGACAGAAAGAAAAAAAAAAAGGCCATTTCAATTGCCCTTCTCTCTCCCAGTTCACCCTTAAAGGTCCCTCAGGTAAGTTTAAGAGACCCTGTCTCAATCGCTCGCTCCGCTCTGAGAGGTCTGTACATCACAGTGAATGAATCCTGTCAGTTTTATTACCAGAGGATCAAGGCACCACTGCGAAACAAAACAAAACCGAAAAAAAATAACACACTACATGGATAGCCCACCTCCCCAACCTCATTTACCCCTCCTCTCCCTCTCTGAAACAGGCATGCTTGATCAGTTTGTTATCCAATAAGCTCCCTCTCCATCACTTAAGGTCTCCTAACTTTGGCTTCTTTTGCTTGAATCTTGCGCTTCAGCTGCCAGACTGCACGCATCTGCTTCCTTGTTTGTGTGGCCTAATACCAAACTTTTGCTTTTCACGCACCCTCATTCTCGACCTCTTACCTCTTTGCCTTATTTCCAATCAGTTTTCCACAAGGAACAAAGCGCAAGTATTTATGCATAAAAATAGTGACTGAGAGATACATTTATTTAGAAAGTAGATGAGAATATCTACTGAGAATATTAAAATATATATTATTGCAAATTTATTGAGCATTTACCACCATGAGTAAATTATTTCTTTCCTGTCATTTTTCTCTCTCTTCTCTGCTTCCTACCACCTCTCTGTGGCTTTCAATCCCCATTTAATCCCACCCCCCACCCCCGATGAAAAGTGTAGGCAGTGTAATATTCTCTACTGTCTCCTGGGTTTCTCCTCTTCCCAACAGCAGCAGATCAAGTCAGAACAGCGTTGGCCCAACAGACAGAAATTCTCTCCCTTGTCGCTATCAATCTCCGCCGCTGTTGACAATAATCCTGATTTGCCTTTCCCGCTTGTTTTCACTCCCAAAGCCCCAGTGCCTCCTGCCCACTTTAAGAAAACAAGGTTTCACTCTGATTGTTACTGACAGCTGAACCTGCAGACTCATCTGTGCTGCTCTCAGTGTCTCAACAGTGTGATCACAATGGCCCTGGCCCGAGAAATCAGTGTTTGTTCATCAGTTATAGGATGAGTAAGACAACTCAGACACAACAATGTAAGACTCAATTGGAATCAATCAGCCCTTTTGAATATAAGAACTTGCAGATTAGCCGTCTCGTGAGGATCGAAATTTCTGTCAGCTGTATTTGGGAGAGCTGAGTCATACAACTAGATTGATGGTTTATTTTTCCCTTTATTTCATCTGCCATATCTCACATGAAAATGTGTTGAAAGAATAGTTGTATTTTTTACCATAAGCCTTGAAAAAATATTAAATTGAATGTTTTTAATGGCGACTTACAAGACTGCAATACTGGTGAGCTGAAAACAGATATTCCTGTCATGCAGTGACTGTTTTGAATGTCACATTGGCATTAAACTTCAGCTGTTTGGACCAATGGATGAGCATGAACTGTACCATCAAGTAGAAAAAGCAACACAAAGAGCACTGTCACACAGATGCTGCATCCTGTAAAAGGATTGTTTTGCAGCTGCAGAAATAGAGAAAGAGTTTTTAGAAATCATGGGACTGTTGTGTAAGAGAAAACCACAGAATTTAGTGTGAGGGAGGAGCTTAAATTCAAAGAAAGGAATGAGAAACGTGAGGGAAAAATTTGTTGTTAAGAAATATGGACGTTTTAGTTGACATGTAAAACACAATATACAGTAGTGAGTGCTATTTTGCAAAGTGAGGTTATTTGAAATAAAAAGTTACCTGTAACTCAACCTAATCTCATTAGACAATATGAAATAAGCTGGTCCACAGGTCTATGTTTTCCAATAAATACTCAATGCTTTATATAGATCCTGATACAGATCCAGATCTCAAAGTCTTCGTACATGTTCTAGACAGTCACATCAGAAATAGGACATCGTTTTGTGTCACAGTAACAAGTTCAACAGAACTAAAATGTGGACCAGTTAGTGCAGTGATATTCAATTTGGTCCTACGAGGGCAGCAATCCTAAGGTTTTCAGTGTGTCCCTGTTCCAACATACCTGACTCAAATTAAGCAAATCCAACAGTCAATCAAGCTCTGCACAATGACTCATTTACTTGAATTAGGTATGTTGGAGCATGGAGACATTAAAAAACCTGCAGGATTGCGGCCCTCGTAGGACCAATTTGAGTAGCCCTGAGTTAGTGTATAAAAAGAATAATAAGATAGCTAAGAAAAATAGCTGAAATAAATTGAAATAACGTATCACACAGCCAAACATTCTGCATCGGTTAAATCACAGTTTTCCTTTCCAGATATTTACATCCACCTTTGGCATCTCATTAGGGTTCATTTGGTTCATTATGCAGAAGGGGGGCGGTGTGATGAGAGTCACAGACCTTCATTCAAAAGACTGCTGTTTTGAGGGATGAAAAAATGTGTAATCGTTCTTGTCAACTTCAGTCGCACTCAAAATTACTTTCTTTGTATTGTCAGGGTTAAAATGAATGTATAGTTATCACAAAAACGCACGAATGACCATTTCCCAACATAAAACTGCAGCTTAGGGAAACGTTGTCATCTTTCATTGTCAACAATTAGGACACTACTTTGGACATATAAACAAACACACCTCTTACACGCTTACCATGTTGACTTATTACATAGCTAACGGTGCTGTAAATCCTCAGCTGTATGATAAATGCAGTGATGTGCAAATATAATATAGTATAAGATCAAAATAATATGTTGTGCAGTAAAATTTTCGTGCGAAACTGGCCAGTGTTAATTTTACAACATTCCACTAAAATGTTTTTTTTTCTATACTTCATGAAGTTATTTAATGTCAAACATGAGCAAATGAATTTACTTTATTTGTGTATTTACTTCAAGTTATTGCTGATTTTTCTCCATTTTGTAACATTATTCATGTCGTAGTCAAACTAAGATGACGTAAATATTCTGTGGTGTCAAATGATGATGACTGCAGTAATGTCTTGAATGTCAAACCCTTCTAAATCTGTGTTTAAAATGTCTGAAGAGAATTTGTTTACTGGTTTACTGTATGTATAGATGGAAAGTGGAACCATGAATTAATCATAAACATAACACATTAAATGTCAGCATCTCCACTGTCTTAATAGAGGCTAAGCAAACCTACGTGCCTCACAATGAAGTCAACCATAAGCCATAAATAATATTGTGTCCTTTTGGATGGCAAATATAATTAGCTGATGTTCATGTTTTAAAGGCCATATCAATGAGCTCGTGTGAGCATCACTGCTGCAACTTTTGTTGTGAGGCGTAAATGTAGACACTTGGGTAGAGTAGAACTTATAACGAAAGATATTATAGGATGATTTCTAGCCCCAAAAATCTGTGTAAAAACTAGTTAGTAATAATTCAAATGTTACACAGTGATGAGTCAAAAAATTTGCATCATGCAAATAGGTTGGTCACACCGCTGTTACAACTATTACAACTAAATTTATTAGTATTTCTCAAACTAAATTTATGATTTGGTTGAAACTATAAATTTTGATTTACTGGAAATATATCCCTTACATTAAAACAAAGAAATTGCTTGTTATGAAAAAAAAATGTTATTCATAACAAAGAAACATTTCCTCTAGTTTGTTACAACTTAATTTTTCTTCTCAGAATAAACAAAAAAATTGCTGTAATTCAGTTTCAGCTACATTTATTAGTTTTACTCAAACTAAATTTATGATTTGGTTGAAACCATAAATTTAGTCAGTAACAAGTCTGTTACTTTAAAACAAAAAAATTGCTTTGATACAAAGTAAAAATAGAAATTCATAACAAAGAAACTTATTTTCACTTTGTTACAACTTGATTTTTCATCTTTGAATAAACTTATTAAATTTCTGTAATTTTGTAACATGCTTTTTTTCAATTTTTCTCAAGTTAAATTCTTGATGAAGGACAAAGTAAAATTTTACTTATATCTTACTCAATAGGGGATTATCACGCTTCCGCGTCCGGTTTCCGGAAGTTGAAACATTTGGCACTTCCTCTTCCGGGCCATGTTAACGACAGCCGTTTCTGCTCTGTTATACTGTTTAAATCGGATAAACTCCAAACATATTTAAGTTTTCATTCTAGACTGAAGTGATACTGGATCAAAAGCTGGATCAAAGCGATCGATTCACCGCGGTGAAGGGCCGAACTCTATAATAAAACACACGTTTGTTTGTCCCCGGTGGGGCACAACACCGGCACTTCACAGCATGCTAGCATTAGCCAGCTAACGTTTACTGACGTGCTTAACATTGTGCGTCTTAAAACACACAAACATCTGAAAATCGGGTCTGTACCTCCCCGTTTCCAGTGGAACAACTGGGGACTGCCAAGAAAGGAGACGCTTTCAGATGCTTGTGTGTTTTCAGCCGCACAAAGTTAGGCACGTCATCAAGCTGGCTAATGCTAACCTGCTAACAAAAGTCCGCCAGCTACTACTCTGTTAAACTTTGTAAATCGGATAAACGCCAATGCCAAGTTTTCATTCCAGACTGAAGTGATGCTAAGGAAGAAGTGGATTAAAACGACCGATTCGCCGCGGTGAAGGACCGAACTTTATAATAAAACGACACACGTTTGTTTGTGGCCGGCAGACTGCGCAGTCGTGTTAGCAGGTTAGCATTAGCCAGCTCGATAACGTGCCTAACTTTGTGCGGCTGAAAACACACAATCATCTGAAAGCGTCTCCTTTCTTGGCAGTCCCCAGTTGTTCCACTGGAAACGGGGAGGTACAGACCCGATTTTCAGATGTTTGTGTGTTTTAAGACGCACAATGTTAAGCACGTCAGTAAACGCTAGCTGGCTAATGCTAGCATGCTGTGAAGTGCCGGTGTTGTGCCCCACCGGGGACAAACAAACGTGTGTTTTATTATAAAGTTCGGCCCTTCACCGCGGCGAATCGATCGCTTTGATCCAGCTTTTGATCCAGTATCACTTCAGTCCAGAATGAAAACTTATATATGTTTGGAGTTTATCCGATTTAAACAGTATAACAGAGCAGGAACGGCTGTCGTTAACATGGCCCGGAAGAGGAAGTGTCAAAAGCCGGCAACTTCCGGTAAGAGTGATAATCCCCTATACCTCATATTTAGTACCAAGCCTAAGTGGTACTTAATGTATGAATCTGTCACTGAATGCCAATATAAACAGCATTTAAGTAATGTTGGTTTAGAACCACGCAAAGTTTAAGTATTATGAATGGGCTGGGAGTTTATTTCCTTGTACTGTCCTTCACACTCATGGTGCAACTTTAACATCCAAACTGAACAGAATTTCTCAACAACTTCCTCTGAATGTGAACATAATAAAGGCAGTAAACATTTAACTCAAATTTATAGGATGACAATCATAAAAGGTTAAATTCCTGCTGAATTTGTATTTCCCATGAGCCTTTGTTGTCTGGATATGTTGAGTTTTGAAAATAACCCAGCTGCCTTTGTTGTTCATGCACTCTAAAGCTAAAACAACTTAAAAAATTTACTTTGAGTGAAAGTAAAAACTTATTTTGGTCTAAAGACTGTGATTTTTTTAAAAGTTGATTTAACTCAAAAACATTAAATCTTATCACCAAACCAAAATAATTAAGTTAGATAAATGTAAATAAGTCCTTCATATCAACTACAGCCCGATACTGTTTTTACAGTGCATGAGGCCTTCAGAGGTTAGAGCAACACTTGACATATCTGTCATATCAGGCACCAAATAAGCAGCTGATCCTCAAAGTCCTGTAAGCTCCAAGGTGCACCCACCATGGATCAGACCTGTTGCAGCACATTTGACAAAGCATTAGTTTATGATATATCTTCCCAAGGACTCCTTATGTGTCCCAGCCTTGATTTTTTTTTTCTATTTAAATTAGATAATCAACACTATCAACTTTATCTATGACTGGTCAATGTTTTTGCTGACTGATATAGTCAAAGCTAGTTACAGCTGCCTGACAGCCTCTAACTCAGCTGGTACCGTCAGGGGAACCCTGCTGTTCAACCATGTAGACAGATGTTGGATGTACAAGTTGTCAGAATCTACTTACTGTTGTATTTTTTCTAAAGCCTATTAGGTCTCCTCAGGGGAGCTGTTCAGTCCCTTCAGAGCAAAGCACCCTCACACTTTAAAGCAACAAAATGTCTCACATGTTCCACTTTTTTTTCCTCAGGTGTTCACTTGAGCTTCATAGAAATAAAGAGAAAAGCATCTGCTCTTATCGAGATGTAGAGAAAAGGATGATGTGTGTTTCTGTGTGTGTGTTTAGCTTCTAATCCTGACCTCCTGCTAGTATTTCATGGGCCCATTTGACCACTGTTGCCTATCCTGTGCCCCCATTTATTGTGATTGTATGGAGTTATGGAGGAGTTGGACCTATTAGGTGGGGATCTGCCATGGCTGTCAGACTACCAATTACTGTAGACTGCAGCCATGTATAGCCTGCCTTAATGCATGGTGAAGGTAAGGGAGGGGTGAGGGATGTAGTAAGGGGGTTGGGAAAGAAGGTAAAGGGGGATAGTTTGGGGGTTGGGTAGGGGTTCTCAGGAGACTTGCCATAGCAGCACGTCGTTAATCAATCCGATTTAGACCAGACAGGGACACACTTAGTCCCTGCTCCCGCCAACACTGCCATGGCGGGGGAGAGAAAATGTGTGCGTGACCTGCATCTTATTGGTGTGTGCGGACACAAAAAGATGGATAGATGGGTTCAGAATGAAGAGATAGGGAAAGGGTGGTGAATGGGAGAGGGATGATGGAGAGGGTGTGAGGTGTGGAGGAAGAGACAACAATTAATGGAGAGATGTGAGTTGAATTAAAAGAAAGGAAATGTATCGATTAATTTCTGTCTACAAGAAGGGAATAAAAATGAATACCTAGAGCTGAAATAAATGTTTTAATATAGAATTATATTTAGTTAAACTGATTAAATGGGCAAAGGATGGAAGATGAAAAGAGATAGTTTACACTAATCTGATTTGTCTTCGTGATAACAAGGGATCACAGACGCCTGATGACTGGTGGAGATGATGAACCATGTCTTTAGTCAGACTCGGACCCAGAGGAGGAGACAAGGATGGAGTTAGGGTATTATATTTGCATTCATTAATATGTATGCAGATGTGCACTTTATTCTCCGCTGTTTGTCTGCTTGAATAGTTTGTTACTTGCCCTGTGAAACTGCAATTTATTATAAGTAGATTTGCTTACTGAAGGCAAAAACAACTTAGATTTTATTTAGAGTGGATGACAACAGGAATATTCAACAACATAATGAGGTAAGATGCTGCTTCATTACACTGAAATGTGTTCAGCTATTCTGATATGCTGGGCCGTGCTTTTAGAAGCAGATAGAAGACATGATGCTTTCTAATCCCTCTGCAGTGGAGGTTGACTGTCTTCATCTTCTACTGAAACTGGTGAGTTTATTTAGTAACATGCATGGGGTCGTTGTCAACATGGAGGCACCACTTAATCATTGTGAAGCAACATCATGTGAATATAAACTGAATCTAAACATGTAAGATGATCATCGGACTTGTTCCTAAGTGGTAGCTCATACTATTACAGATTGCACAGCATGTGGATGACATTCTTTTCTATAAACATAAAACTGTCCAGCTGAAAATAAAACTACGGGGAACATAAAATTGTCCCATATCAAGGCTGAGGGTTCTGGGGTTATCATACCAGTAAATGAATCAGTGTGTTAGATTTGAATACTAACATGTGCTCTGTGGCATAATTGCAATTTTTTGATGGAGCTTATTGTGTCTGTGTTGTAGCAACAGGGTGACACAACAAAACAGGAAGATCTTTTGTGCTACTGTGTATAAAGGTAACTACATGGAGGCAAACAGTTAAATAGTCACAAAACAAGAGTTGCAACCTACCTAACATGGGACAAGTCTACATTTTGAGGGTGAAGGGGTTGATGATTCTAGTGACAAATGTTAAGCCAAACAAGTTCACAAGGAGATGTAGCCCAAATCTGCACCCAAGTCTGCAGCCATTTGAAATGCATTTTAAAATTCAGCTGCTGTTTAGAAGTATTGATATTAAAAACAACTCAGGTAATGTTAGATAAATACCAGAATTTCTGTTACAACAGACACTGTAATAACATATTATATCAAAACAGGCTTTTCCAGGATTACGGGTTGCCAAGTCCTGCCATCTCAGCTTAACACACAAAGCATGTTAGACATACAAATTACACAGTCCTTAAATACATTACTTTAAGAGTCATGCTGTGTGCTGTGAAATGAATACAGGTTGGGTCTTCATCACTACAAATAAAAGTTCCTGTTTGTTTCTTTTTCATGTTTTGCTACAACTGTCTGCACTACAACTGCTACAACAGGCTAATTACAAGCACGAGCTACTGAAAGCTGAAAAACAGTCAACAATGATGAAAAGGTGGCTAAATAATGGATCTGAACATTTCTTCCTTTTTTATTTCTTTCTTTAAAGAATAATCTGTTCTGGATGAGACAACCTGAGAGTCGCCTCACACAATGTTGATATTAATTTATTTCCTGATATATGAGGAGAGGACTTACAGCTGATGTGCAGTTTGTTAATGTTAACTATTATACAGTCCCTCCAGAAAGTTGCAATGTTGCAACTTCAAATATTAACAAAAATTCAACCAAAGACCAATTATTTAAGCAACAAACCATGTTTTCCTGGAAATATGAGAAATTTGGGATTGCTATATTTTTTATTGTATGTTTCATCCCTTTGTGTTTGTTTGATAGTTACAATTACAGCATTGCAACTTTGTCACTGGAGAGAGAGATGAGGAAAGGAAAGGAAAGGAAAGGAAAGGAAAGGAAAGGAAAGGAAAGGAAAGGAAAGGAAAGGAAAGGAAAGGAAAGATCTGGGCGTGGGGGGCCCATCTTCTCTCATCTCAGCCCAGGGAAGACTGTCAGCAGGCCTGTCTAGGTATTATTTCAGCTTAAGTTACAGAAGCCATTACTTCCCTCATGGAGAGCCACACCCATCATGAGAGATGGATGCAGTGCACTTCACTGTTGTGCCAGTCGGTAGGCAAATTTTGTGTAGTGGTGTATATATTTAAAAAAGTGGTTTCGGATTCTACAGTGCATTAATGATCATCAGGGATGTCCCCTTTAAAGTTCTCAGATGACTACTGAAACAGTGACAGTTCGAATGAATGCACAGCTCACCCGCTGCTATTGCAATTTCATTTTCTTAGTGATAAACCTTGTTGTTTAATACGACGACTGGACTAATGTAAATGTACCTTACTGTAGACACGGTTAGAAACAGTCATGGCACTTTATTCAAAGAAAAATACATAAACCATAGGTGCTATTTCAATAATGCTCGAAGATGTGAGCGTACTTCTCCCCTGAGGAGTCCTCTTCTGCATAGTGCATGGGTTAAAACGCAATTGGACAAAATCTGCACTCAATTCTGCAGCCTTTCTGGTCTTCATGTGCTGAAATGCTGTTAGTGTGATAACCTTAATAATTTCTGAGCTTCAGAATCTCTGAAATAAAGTAGTTATTCTTTTGCAAACATGCCTCCAGTCGCAGCTACAACATTGATGCAGACAAGATACCGTATACTCCAACTGCATGGACATGAGCTTTATTCAACCAGTAAGACAATCTAATTGGTTTGGATGAGGGAAACAATGTGGTTTAATTATTGCCTTTCAAAACCATCTATGTTTCTGACAAAATATAAATTTGTGAAAAGTTAGAGTGATAATGGAATGCTTAAGTAAAGAAACATAATAGCTATATATGTGTTAGTTTGCAGAAATATAAACTCAACATTTTGTCATGGTGGCTTGGCTGTGATAAACTAATGAACATTAGTGGGGCATTAAGCAGCTCGTGTGTTTTGCAGTGGTTTTAGGTGGGTGGGTGGGGGGGGGGTGTGTGTGTTTGTGGGTGGGTGGGGAAATTTTTATATTTATGTTTTTTGGTTTTTTTTTTTGGGTGGGGGGGGGGGGGTTTTTTTTTTAAAATATATATTTTTTTTTTTTTTTTTAAAAGAATTTTTGTTTGTTTTGGAGGGAAAGGGAATTATAAATAAAGATTGATTTTTTTTTTTTGTAGAGACCAGCGAATATTTGCTTTAGGCTCAATACACTGACACAAGAACAACTTTTTAATGATGATTCTCTACATAATACAGTATGCCTTGTGCAAAAAAGCAACCGTATGCATACGTAGCTGACCATTTCAAAGATCAGTATCATTTAGTCCTTGTCAAAGGTCACTTTCTTCTGATGTGAGCCACAGGAGCATCCATACTACCATGTTTTGTTTAAAACATATGAATTTTACTATGTTTAAGCAAGCCATCCACAGTGCCTTGCTGTTTTAGGATGTGATTTATGTATCTTGTTATTTATGCCACCAGCTGTTGTCCTGACAAAATCCAGTTTTTAACCATGCAGCATACATTTGCAGATGTGTTAGTTTGGACAGGGAGCATTTGTTAAATACTTTCGAAAAACTGCACTTGACATCTTTTACATTTCAAAATGCACTTAAAAAAAACATTTTATTATTGATGTGGGTCTCACACATGCCACATACAGATGAATATGAACAGAAGACAAAGAGACATTACGATATGCCATAAACTGTCCATATGAAATTGTGGGGATGGAAAATATTTGTAGATAAGCAGCTACATGTCTGTACATGTGGTCAAGTGTGTATGTGTGAAAGTTTATTGTGCTTTCTGCAGCAGCTTGACAAATGAACTGATGTGTTCCCTGATACCATCATCCCATGCAATCCCCATCAGACTTTGAAATCCTCTGCAACAGGTGGATCAGGAATGAGAGCAACAATCCTCTGGAAAAATTGATAGTGACTAAGAAAGGTTGCGCTCTCAGATGGAGGTTTGAGGCCAAAGATCACTGCACATCTCATTTATCTACCCAGTGGGCAGGAAGGTATCAGTACTGATGACATTACACCAAGATCACAGTAAGAAGCAGGAAATAAAATGGCACTGGTCGCTTCCAGATAAAATGAACCAACCGGTTGTGGGTGGGATACTGACATTTAAAATGAGATTTACAAATAGGTTTTTTTTTTTTTTTAGATTAAAGAACAGCTTATTGATCACTGTTGTAGAGAGAACATAAGTGGACACACTTCAAAAATACATCCATAATTCAAATGCAAAAATGAAAATACCATAAAAATTGTGTATCCAAATACAAATCAAACATTAAACACAACCAAATTCCTCCTGGCTAGCTTGCCATATTTTATGTAGCATGTACTGTATAATGCTGCAATTCAAGCAAGAGTAGGGCTAATATCAGAGTCGCTAGCAGAAGATTTTAATTCAGCACAGAGGAAAATGGTGTGCTTAATGAACCACAGACACAGAATTGTGGTGCCTATGGGTGTATTTTCTTTCAAGCAACTGCAATATTTACAGTATGTGCGCAATATCCTCTAATTCAGAAGGATTTTTTGAATGGGAATTAAGAGGGAGAAAGGAAAAAGCCCACCTGAGTGGTCAAGGCTGAAACACACTTCATGCAGCCCACAAACGCAGAGTGAATTCAAAGGCAGTGTGGGAGTGGCAGCAGGGTCTTCTTCTACTTGCAGAAGCCATTTTGTGTCTTTTTGGGCTCCTTCTTTTGGCTCAAGGGCCTTACTTGCCATCCAGTACGTGAAACCCAGCCAGTCCTATTTAATCTCATTTTAATGGCAAAACAGTAGTTGCCCCAAAAAGAGACAGTTTGCCTTTATAACAAGAAATTGCTGATTTCTTGAGGTAATCAAATAACATACAGTTCCTTATCACAAGAAAATGAATTTGGTTATGATAAAATAAAAAACAATTTACTTGTGGTCTCAAAGATAAAAATGCCAAAATTAAATAGTTTCAGGAATGTCCGCTTTCAGCTTCCGCATATTCCAAGATGTTCTTTTGTGTTTCTCTAAAAACTGAGCCAAAAATAATTGCATTTGAAGACATTTTATGAAGACTTTGTTGCATTTTTCTCTCCCTAACTGTCTATAATACAGATCAAAAGTGTGCAAGAAAAAAAATGAATAAATGAACACAGACTGGAATTTTCAACTTTGACGTTTTTTTTTCTTTTCAGGAGTTTATCATCATCTTTCTTGTCTGTGTTCCAGGTGAGAGCCAGTGCAATTGCTCAAGATGCAGATCAGAACTACGACTATGCCTCCAACAGCGTAATCCTGCACCTGGATGTAGGAGATGAAGTTTGCGTTCAACTGGACGGGGGCAAAGTTCATGGAGGAAATACCAACAAATACAGCACCTTCTCCGGCTTCCTCATCTACCCCGACTGACAAGAAATTCTCCTCCCTTTCAGTGATAAAGCAAAAAGTTTCCTCTCCTTTTTTCATTTACACACCATTCTTCCATTAACTTGTCATTTCCCTGTTGTTCAGCTCACCAAACGTAGCAACGTGATGGCTTAATGAAAAGAACATGAAGGTTTGTGCAAGAATGAATAGAACATTGTAAATATTAACATTGACTTCCGATACAAACACCTGTGTCATTATTATTTAGCACCATGTACGGTAAATGTATGCATGGTTAAAATACATAATTTAGACCATTTTCACATGCATACATTTTGCTGTTTACACACACAAATATGTGCACATTAATTGAACTTCTGTTGCTTCTCTGTGACAAGTTGACTATTTCAGCTGCTGGTCTGAAATCCACAGAAATGAAATCTGAATGTAGACTGTCAGTCTGAGTCGGGGTATTTAGCTGCAGCCTCTCGCCTTCACGATGAGATGGATTTCCGATACGGCTGTAGACACCAAACGAGAAGAAGCATGAATATATTGATCACAGCTGATAATACAGCCAACCTCATGATCATAACCCAGTGTGCTGTATGTGTGTGCAAGCATATGAGTGTGTGTTTGTCCCTCAGCTCTGTTGAGGTAAAACAGCATCCTGTTATTGTTCGTGTTTCCTGCACAGTCTTTGACTCCGTTAAAGAGAGGGCGGGTGTCATGTTGCTAGTAACAGTCCCTTAACACACACAGTTTATCAATACCAGGGTTTAGCTTTGAGATTGATCCTTAGCCTCAGAGCCTCATTTTATCCTGCTAACGAGCTGAGACTTCCTCTGCATCCTCACTCACAAACCTCACATCCTTACTACGCTGTATACTGAAATCGTTAAGCAGGTTAGGGAATATGTTCTTCAGCTTTTTTTTTTATATACTTTTTTAAAATGTTTGCTTAGAATTAAATACAAAAACTGAAGCCGGTTAGAGAAGCGATTCAGCTGATTGATATGAAAGCAGAAGTTTATGAGACATTTCTGGCCTCAGTGGAACTGAAATGTGTTTTTCAGATTAATTTCAATCACTGATACCATAAGATGGTGCTCAGGCTTTTAATTAAATGAAATGAAAGGAAAATTCTTATGTTGATTTAGGATTGCTTTCTTTCTTTCTCTTCTTCTTCTCTTTTTTAGAAATTATAAATCATTATTTCTCAGTCAAAATTGGCATTTAGGTCCATGTTCCAGTAGGTGATGGCTGCTGGCAAGAATGACCTCCTATACCTTTCTGTGTTACATCAGACCTGAAGAAGCTTCTCTTTAAGCACTCTATTGTTTTTTGACTGTGTTGCTGTGAGGAATTATGTTTTATGTTCAGACATATGTGCAGCATCCTGCTCTGTACAATCAGCTCCAGCAGCTCCAGAGTTGATCCCAGCACAGAGCCAGCCTTCTTGCTCAGTTTGTTCACTTTCTTTAAGTCTTTGGCTCTGATCCTGCGGGCGCAACACAGATGGCTTCAAAGCAGATTGCACTTTCCACAGCATACTTGTGAAATGAATGATTGAAATGAATGAAAATGAATGAAAAATATGTTATTAATCCCAGATGGAAATTGAAGAATTGTAGATGAAATGTGACATTTTGGAGCAGATATTCAAGGATCTCTGCTTGCTTAAAAAATACAGTCTCCTCTATCCCTTCTAGACAGCTTCAACGTTGCATTTCTCCAGCTCAACTCCTGTAGTCCTCTACCACCTCAATCACTTCTAAAGCAAGAGAGGTGGTCATCCTCCGAAAAAAAGTCAAATATGCTGTGATTCATGTCGTCTGCTGACCTGAGCAGGCATCACTCCACATCAGTTCTGGTGAAATTTGAAATATATAGAAATTCTATATTGGGGCATTAAGTAATTACAGTTTTTCTCAGTTGCTAAAACGCTAAATCCCATTCTCAAAGCCATTTTTTCAGAAGCCTAAACCACGGTATCAAATCAGTCCCCTTGTGATCAAAACCTAAAGCACGTTTCACATCACTAGACATTGCTTGCAGACACATTTGCATTGTGATGCACTTGCTGTGCAAAATGGTGAACACATGCTGCACACTTTGATCACAACTAAGACACAGGTGTCAGCAGGTAAACAGTGACTCAAAATTGATTTCACCTTTAGCTGATGATGATAGAACCAATATAAACAAGTTGAGGAAGCTGTGGGAGGTCAAGATTTTGCGATGGATAAAGGAAACCAGAGAGGAAGAGTATGCATAAGAGGTGGTCGCAGAGGTGGTCGAGGATGGGGACGTAAGGTGGCAAAATTAGGTCCGACGCAGAGCCTTCATTTCAGATGAAATCCATGCAACTGTGATCGACCACGTTGCTGCATTACCTCCACCAAGGAGTTGATGTTTTTGGTAGCATTGGTTTGTTTATCCATGTGTCACTCAGCAACTTTACGGAAAAAGTTCAGAACGGATTGACCTGAAATTTTCACCAGCCATGTGTCTCAGCCCAAAGACGTACCCATTATATTTTGGTGGTGATCTGGATTACCTTCTGGATCCAGGAATTTTTGAAGGATTCTTTATCATTGCAAGAGCTGCTTGGTGGAGGTCGGCGCTCTCTGAGTGCTTTTCTTGTTCGTTATGTTATGAGTTTGCTGTGTTGAGACATGATGCATTTGGCCTGATGTAAATAAAAAAGAAAAACATTTAGACAGCATGATGTTCTGAGAACTTTGTTTTCCTTTTTTTCCTTCTAGTGTTTCCTGATTGCTCTGTAGTGTTCTACATTTTGCTGTGCTTGGGGCATGATTTGACAATAGTGTCGCTTTTTGAGGCCAGGTGATGCTGTTTTGAGTCAATAACTTCCTTTTGCAGCAAGAAGCAGAGATTTGGGGAAAGTAGTTTGAGTTATGGGATTAGTGTTTAAAGTTGTGAAAAACTGAAGGGACATTTCAAAAATAGTGTTTTAGCAATTGAGAAAAACTGTAATCTCATCCCTATGAAAGGAGTCAATGTTTTAGATATTTTAAAGAAGTGAAAAATGGTAGAAAGAAAGAAAGAAAGAAAGAAAGAAAGAAAGAAAGAAAGAAAGAAAAACCATTAATCCCTACAAAACAACAACTTTCCCCTTACTTAACCAGATATTCATATAAAAATGTATGTGGATTGCTCTCTTTGTCTTTCACCCCCTCTCTACATACATACCAGGGGTGCAACATATTCGTATTGATTTGAACCCTACAGGTGGTGTGAATCGAACCATGTATCAAATACCAAACAATACAGAATTTTTATTCTATTTCATCGACTTGTGTTCTGAAGATCAGCTCTGTGTTGAAACTCAGTGGCTCTGTGTTCGACTACATTCAGTTGTGGCATCTGGAACCACTCTGGTCAGCTGTTGTGAACAAAAGCAATTTTGGTTAAAAAGGCATGAAAAAGTATTTTTCATGTATCGAAAAAAATATTGAAATATTGTGTTCATGGTCCACTCATGAATCAGCTCAAATACATGTGTATGGAATTGACTATTTGCCAGTGAAAGGCCACAAGTGATGTTGTTGGTTTAAAGTTTACTTTTCGAAAACCTGCAATGATGTACTGCTCACAAGAACATGATGCCGTCCCTCAGTAAGATGTTTCTGTCAGAGGAAAGGGCGCATTTTAACCATAACAGCGTTTTCAGTCAGATCTCAACTGGAGCAGTATAAAGCAGTATGACACTTTTTTTTCAATCTATGAATGAGATGTTCTAGTACTGTTCAAAAATAAAAATACAAAGCTGAAAATTAGGATAATAGATCCCCTTAAACAATTCTGTCCTGGAGGCTTTTTGTGTCACTCATTAGCACTTGAACTCAAAACAGGGAGCCAGAGATGATCAAAACATCTTTCCTTACTTCGCACAGATGGCCAGCTTTGAGTGGGGGGAAGCAGTGATTTGCAGATCTCTGTTTTTTCAATATGTGAAAGCATAATGTTTAATTTTACTGTGAATGTAAACATATTTAGATGTTTTTAAAACTTAAAAGACTGTTGTTGATGTTTTACTGCCATTTGCCATACCTATAGGTTCTCTGTGCCTTATACTATCAATTTATTTAATTTTGTATGCATGATTTTTGTTTCCCTTGTTAAATCTAAGCTCTGTGAGAAGCTGATCCACATGAATCAACCACAAACATGGCAGGGATTTCTTATTTCCAAGCAGCCCTTCTGAATGTAGATGCATACTCACTTTATGAAAATGTAATTTCAGGTAGTGAAAGTCATGTCAAAGCCCCCCCCCCCCCACCCCCAAAAAACAAACAAAAAACTAAACATAATTCTTTAAGATTGAAATAGATACCAGCAGGAGTGGTCTTTAAATTCTGCGTCCATAAAAAGTATAGATTTTAAAGGGTACAATAAAATTCTTTTTAAACATATTCATTGTATTTTAGTGCCATCCAAAAAAAAAAAAAAAAGTTTCTTATAGGTCTTATGTGGCAGACTTTGATGTTCCAACAAGTGGCCCAGCTTTAAAGGTGAGTAGCATGACTCAACCCTGACGATATGTGGACGTAATGATTTTGATCAACTCTTCATTCTTGTGCTGTGATTGAAAATCATCTTCATGCTGTATATTGTGCACAGACATTCCTCCTGAGTAACTTAACATTCCCCCCTGTGTCATGCTGCATCTGACTGTGTGTTTTCTGGCACTGTTACCTTTGTTTGCAAGCAGTGTGGATAAATTGCTGTCACTGTACTTTGCAAGCTGAGTTGTGTGTAATTGTTATGTAATCTGCATAGATTTTTCTCTGCCCTTGAAGACCATGAAATACAATAAAAAAGGAGAAAATTCAGGATTATTTTGCTGTCAGCAATTGAGATTGATGTCTCCTTTTTTTCCTCCCCCTTCTACAATGTAGGCATTACAGGAAAATTAAGATGCAGATGTTGAGATCCATTGTGATGATGTGTGTTGATGTTTTCTCTGCACACTTTAATTTTCTTAATAAATTAAAAACATCTCATTTATATTTGAATGAGTTTCCGATAATTCACCACTTTTCCAAATAAAAGTGAATAAACTTAACCAGCAGAGTTTGATTAAAAACCCATTTCAGTCATTACTCTAAAACACCATGTACTTACTCCTGTGGTGTGCTTTGTGCAACTGCTCAGGGTCTTAGTTGTAAATCAGAATTTTGTGAACATAAGTACTTGAGAATTATGAATGATATGAGGTGGAAAAAAGAAAAAAAAAGGAAAATTAATCTGAACTTGTTTATCTTGCCAGTTATATTTTTTAAAAAAGGTTTTGATGATATTTCTTAGACAATTACACCACGATGAAGGAAACACAACTAACAATGTTTTTGTGTTTACAAGTCAAACTGAGATCTTCAGCTAAATAAGATGGACTAAAATATATTGAAATATCCCTCAATTACTGGCAGGGTTACATTGGGATCATATCAGATACAATCATCAATATTAAGATGACAGATGTGTAAATGCCCAGCCTATGTGTTAAAGTGTCACTGGTTAAGTTGCCAAAGATCCTCATTGGTGTGCAATTACAGAGAAAAAATGTGAGTATAATAAGAAAGCAGAGAATGAGTGTGAGTGTTTGGGCATTTACTATTTGCACTGCAGTATATGAGTTTACTCGAAGGAGCAAACTCTGCTGGAAAAGAGTGAAGCCCGGGATTTAAGTTAAATAATTGCTGTTCTTTCTTTATCCGCTTGGGGCTGGTTGCAAAACAGAGCAAATCCCCATAGACTCCCATGTTAAAAACTCCAACTTCACAGCAGAAATAAACATGTTTACAGCCTGGTTCAAAAAAATCATTTTAGGTGTAATAGGTCAAGTTTGCCTTCATGTCAACTGTGAGGGGGGATGAATTTTTTTTATATAATTCATCTTTAGATGGTATTTAATCTTGAAATTACACATAATTAGGAGCGTGTCCCTTTGATTTTAGCCATGGAGGCTAATAGTTAGCTCCCTGCTTGTTCCCAGGAAGGCCTCAGCCTGTAGCAGAGTTGCACAACCGCGGTTTTTTGCTGGTTAACAGCAAGTCTGAGCGTGTCTTACCTTTAAATTACCTATCTTCGTTTGTTCCTGTTCACTTCGGATTAGCTTGGTTAGCATTAGCTTGGCTGTCGAACATTTGCCCCACAGGTCGGAGCCCATTTTAGTATTTTCCGGGAGTGATGACACACGACACAGCAAGATGGTGACGGTGGGAAACGCCCAACTGGCTTCACTTTCCCCTCTTCAGACGTCACCGTCCATTTTTTTTTAACAGTCTTTGGTTTACTCTGTAGCAACGAGTTGATTTGAGCTACATTTTTTCCCATCCAGTACATCACAGTGGATTCTAACCCCAGGTTTGGTCGGTTAACATTAAAACAAATGTGTATTTCTGTTGCAGGTGTTAAATTGTGGAATTCTCAAAATGTTATCTTAAAGAGTTGCACAAGTATTTTTTTGTTTAAGAAAATGTTTAAAAATGATCAAATTAGCTCTTATGTATTGGAAGATTGATGGAATAGGTACATTAGATTTGTTTCCTTTTTCTTTATGTAAGTGATTTGGTGTACTTTTGGTACCTGACAGAAATATTTGTACAGAAAGGGGCAGGTATTACAAGTTTATCTTCTTCCTGGTCCTTTTCATTTGTGGTGTATAATAGTAAAGCCATGTTGTGATTGTAGTTATGTAAACCATGAATGAAATAAACCATGAATAAAAAAAAAAAAAAATCTGCTGATGTTTGACAACTGTGTCTCAAGAAAAAAATGTAAGCTTGTTTATTAAAAGCATGATCTTTTCTCTAGCAATATATCCTTTCAGTACTAAACCTAACTAAATGGTTTAACTGTCTAACCTTTACCTAAGAGGGTAATCATTCACAGTTCATCAACAAGACCCTGCTGCCACATAAAGCTAACTTTCTGCCTGATAAGCAGGCAAACACACCTTTAATGACAATTTTTCTAAGTGTTGTACGCCTGTTTGAAATTATTATGCCATACATATATAGAGAGAAGAAAATGTATTTTAAAACATGGATTAAAAGACTTTGTGAGAAAAAATAGTCAACTTGGTGGAGTGACTGAATTCAAAACCATGCATCTATGTGGGTAAAATTTTCCTCTCAGTTTGGTGGATGATGTACATTAATTAATGCTTTGCACAACCTTTAGCCATTAAGCATTAGTTTGGCAACTATTTGGGGTTTAATTTGTCATATAAATGAATTTTTCTCCAAAAATAACATGTAGCTACAGATAGCCTACTATAGAAATTATGGTTGAAGTAATAATATCATCAACAGTGATTAAATCTGTCACGGTTGAGAGAGATTTTAAGAATTTCACGTAAAAATTATTTTACATGTGGCCTTGGACATTGTATGAAAAACCTTATATGGAGAAAGAAAATGTCTTCACAATGACGATTTGTTAGAGCTTCTGTAGAGTAGATGGTAGTTTGTAGAGAATTTTATAACTTGAGTGAAGCAAAGCTGGATCAGCCGACTTTTTGTGACTTAGCGCACATTAGGCATGTTTTGTTGTTTCATGTTAATATTTAATAGTTTGCTTCCTTAATTCAAATTCAGCAGAGAGATGAATAAAATAGTGGGACTAATATAAAAATGTCTAAGATATGTCCAAATTACAGCTACATCAACCTGTGTGAGTGCAACTTTCCCGCTGAAAGGCTTGTTTCCTCTCCTGCTGCTTCCACTGTCGGAAGAGCCACACTGTGAAAATGAAACATGGAAACATGAAAGGGAGTTCTCACCTCCCCAGAATAAAAACAAGGAGAAGGATCTTTAATTAAAGGTGAGAGGTAATACTATTCTGGGTGAAGGGGCTCCTGCTGAATATGGTGTAGATGAGTGGTGTGAGAGATGCTGGACTGCAGGGGGGGAGCTGGTGGGGCTGTATCTCTGCAGAACCCCCCCCCTTCTGAGTCCCAATGCACCCTCCTTGCAGATTCCAGCGTTCAGTTAATTGGACAGGGAGAGTGGGCTGAGGAGGGAAGCGTTCAGGCCCATTAGCAATCCTCCTGTGGAAGGCTGAGCCGAGAGGATCACAGACTCACAAATAGGAGGATTAAAATAATCAATAGGCTTCTCTCTCACTCTCCTTCAGCTCAGACGGGTTCACTACACACACACATCCGCACACACTGTTACACAGATATGCACACACACGCTCATGAGCAAATACAAACACACCAAGAGTCTCAGGAATACTAGTTCAAGAAGCAATTCTCTTCCCTCAGTGTTGTCTCTGGACTTTCACAAATTAGTCTGGGTCATGTAAGATTCACACACTGTCTCTCTTTCTCTCAGACAAACACACACACACACACACACGCACACACACACACACACACACACCTATTCACTGTTAACGAAGGTTAATTTAAGCCTCTGTCTAAATGAGAACTAGTAGAAAGGTCAGGGACATGAAAACAGTCCAACATGTCAGATATATATTTTACTTTATTTCTCTACCTTTCTGTCTAATTACATTTACAGTAATTTTTAAACACAAAATCTTTTATATAGATATTTTTGCTTCAAGTTTGTAACAAGGTTTGCTTTAAGACTGTCATTTCCTTCAGTTGCAGTAAATGCAAATTAATCACATACATACATTTATGTTAAAGATGATCTTTATAATTATGTTTTTTCTTTCAAAACATAATTATTAGACAATAGTCCTTCTACTAACTAGTATAGGCAGCACTTTATGGTAGGTCTGAAAAATAATGAGTATGCAAAAAGAACTAAATTGAACTGAAAAGGATCAGAGAATATAGATGGATATACATTTTAAAAATGCTTTACTTTATGAGCATCCTTTCAGAATACCCTGAGGGTGTTTTTGCAGCAGTGTGGTTCAGAATAATATTTGTTAGGCTTCAGAAATCAAGATTAAATTATATTTCAAGTAGATTTATAAGGGACACCGAAAAAACAACAACAAAATGTTGCAACTTGTGCAATGCTCATGGGACTTGTAGCCAAAGCTAATTGCTACAGAATATCATTCATAGCTGTGATATCAATTAAACCTTTAGGGACTCGCTCTACAGAATTTGGCTCTTATGGAAAACCTAATTGACTGAAGTAGTACAAACAGGATGATTGAGTTGGTTGGCATGCCAACTCATTTCCAACAAAAATAATAAATGCAAACTAAAAGTGTTATAAAAGAATAAAATCTTTCTATAATTTTTTTTAAATAAAGGTTTTGGAGGCATTAACCATAAGCTGAGGTGAAGTGATTGGCATGTGCACTCTGCAGGCACTCCCTATTCTGATTTTTGTCACTCATGATTAAAAAAAAAGAAGTGGAATGATTGAAATTAACAGAATAATTGAACTTGAAATTTTGCACTTAAATGTAGTAAAACGAGTACCATGAAGCTGTTACAGTATAACAAGCTCCCCGTATTGTTAAAATCACTGTTCAGATGTTAATGCTTTATAAAGAGGGATTGAATAAAACAATTAAAGGAAAATGTCAGGCTTTTATTTTGCTTTCCTATAAATGTGAATTATTAAGATGGTCCAAGCCACAGCTCGAACTTTCATTCTAATAGAGGATGAAAACATTATCTGCACCATTCTGCCTCTTGCTGTGCATCTGTTGTCATTACAGAACCCGTTTGTCCAGTCGTTGCAGTAACGCGGTTTGTCCACTGGGGGGCAGGCAACGTCGACTAGTTGTCTGCAGGCAAAGATGGCGGTGCGGAAGAAAGACGGCGGCCCGAATGTAAAATATTTCGAAGCGTCTGACACCGTTTCTCAGTTTGATAATGTCCGCGTCTGGCTGGGAAAGAATTACAAAAAGGTACTGAGCTCCTGTTTTGTTAGCATGCACACGGAGCAACCATTTTCCATCCTGAAATGTAGGCTCTTACCTATTAGGCAGAGGCAGTGACAAAGAGAGGAGGGAGGGTGCTGCTGAGCGTCCAGCTGTTTGATTCACTCGAGCCGGGATACAAAAGGATGCTGAGCCCACAGCTGCACCAGATACAGCTGCTAATAGCCTTATCTGTGTGCGCTGTTTTAGCTAATCTGACACAAAGGCAACACGCAATATGTCCTGAAAGTTTGGGTTTCTTTAAAAAAATAAAAAAGGATGACTTTAGCCAGATAGCTATCTAGCTAGTTAGCTAATCGGCTAACGGTAAAGCAGCTCAGATCCAGATGTTGGCTCTGTGGCGCGCCTCAGTTACTGAAGCCATAACCGGTGTTAAATAACACTGAGCAGCGTGCTGATGTTTAGGCACGTACACTTAACAAAATATATCTTGTCTTTTACTAAATCTACCAGGTAATTCTAATCATTAAGAGTATTATAATTATGGATATTCCCCTTCATCGCATATAGCATCACGGCACCCAATAACACTTTCAATAATAAATGTGAAAGCATGGAAACGGAAAGCGTTCATATAAGTGTCACAGTAGTTTAGTAAAATGCAACCTGGTGTGTTGGCTCAGATCCCCCCGTTGTGTCTTTTCCTCAGTACATCCAGGCTGAGCCCCCCACCAACAAGTCTCTATCCAGCCTGGTCGTCCAACTACTCCAGTTCCAGGAGGAGGTGTTTGGTAGACATGTCAGCAACCCTCCACTCACTAAGCTGCCAGTACGTGGTTTTTATTATTCTCTTTTTCTAATCAACAAACCGGCAGTGTGAAGCAATCTGAAGCTGTTTTGTTTTCTAACTGCAGATGAAGTGTTTTCTGGACTTTAAGTCAGGAGGGGCTCTCTGCCACATCCTGGCTGCTGCATACAAGTTCAAGAGTGACCAAGGATGGTAAGACTTTCTTTCTAGCTGGCTTTTATTAACCAGGCATGCTACAAGTAAAGTGTTGAAAGCCTAAAGTTAGAGTGCTCAGTTGGATTTTGGCTATGTTGCCGTTTCTTGTGTAACTCCAGTCTAAATTCCTGGTAGGCGCAGGTTTGACTTCCAGAATCCGTCGAGGATGGACCGAAATGTGGAGATGTTCATGACAATTGAGAAGTCCTTAGTGCAGGTGAGTTTCTTTCAAGCCATTAAACTGATTACTTGGAGAGTCAGCGCAATAATAAATATTGAATTTTTATTCAAGTGTAATTGCAGCTTATTTTGCTTTGTTTTTTTCCTTTTTACTACATACTCTACATGTGCACAAATAATGAGGCAATCTTTGTGATTTTTATAAATTACGTATTGCTATGATTTCCATAATCCTGTTTCATCAGTCCAGCATATGTGCAAGACTTCTTATTTTCATTAAGACAGTATGAAATAAAAATTAAAATGTTCACGTATATTTTTTCTAAATGTGTGAATTTCTACTTTTTTTTTTTTTTTTTTTGTAAGTTTGGAATCACATCTGCTTTCTTTTCGACAGAACAACTGTTTGACTCGACCCGTCATCTACCTTAGCTCTGACATAGAACCAAAGTTGCTCGGAAAACTGAAGGACATCATCAAAAGACATCAGGTGTCGTTGATGTCTCTAATATAAACTTATTATTAAATTTAACATATTTCTAAGGGGTATTTCTTTTTTTTTTTTTCAAGAGATGACTTGATTTTGAAGAGCATGACTAATTTACCCAGTTTTATATGTTGCAGGGTTCAGTGACTGAAGACAAGGCCTCTGGTTCCCACGTTGTGGTGCCTATCCCTACCAGTCTGGAAGAAGGTGAGGCCTTTTCTCAGTGAGCAGGCTTGTTGTGTTCGTCATGAATTCTGCTGTACACACAACATCTTTGCTAATGTGACACAATCTCTTTGGTCCAGAGGAGTGGGTGCGTCCTGTGATGAAGAGGGATAAGCAAGTTCTGCTTCACTGGGGATATTTTCCTGACAGGTTTGTACTTAGCTGATGCTCAAACAGATGGCAGCCGCACATGGATATAAATATTGTTGCCAGAATAATTTGTTTTACAATTAGCTCTACACTTGTTCTGCTCATTGGATACCACAAGTAGCCTTAGATGAGAGGTATTTGGGCCTATGCCTGCTACATTTTTATCCATGTTATGGGAAACCATTACAGTAAACATCTTTGTCATCTAAAATACAGTAATAGCAGGTAAATGTTCATATTTGCAGTAACCTAAATGAACACTTGCAGTAAATTTAGAACTATCATCTCACCTCATTGACACATTTTACAAACTATGCACCATACTGTATCTGCCTCCAATTTTGCTTTTCCAAACTTAACTTACTTATTGCTCTTTATGTGGTGGTCTCACAAACATGAACAAATAAATTTTCCCCACTGGGTTGACTTTTAAGCTTGTTCATCTCCCTTTTTAGTTATGACACCTGGATCCCAGCCAGTGAGGTTGAGGCTGCCGTGGAGGATCCTCCCAGCCCAGAAAAGCCCAGGAAGGTATTTGCTGTTGTTATTTAGTGCCTCAATTCTTCAGTCATCCATTCCTTTCTAAAACATACAGTATGTGTGTGTTTGTCCTATCTTAATGTAAGTACTGTAATGTGTACTACTTTTTAAAGCTTTGTGCACATGTTGTCTTTTTAAATAATCATATTAAACGTTTCTCAGCTACTTCATATGTATAGCTTTGTTTCAACCCCTTTTCTGAGGGTACACAATGAGAGAAATCAAACATTAAATGTAACAATAAAAACCATTTTTACTTTTTAATAGCTGCAGTGTTGTGTTGATAAAGTTATCTAAAATGATGCAACATGAAGAGTTAACTTTTATGTTGATTAGAATAAAAATGTAAGGTTGCACTAATCTGAAAAACAAGATTAAGTTATTGAGGAAGTTAATTTTATGTATTTTAGGCTTTTCTGTTTGCTGCTGTTAGGCTGTTTATACAGAGTTCTTTTAGATCCTGAGCTCTTCCTTTTACATTTTCTCTCTCTGCAAACACCCCAAACTAGGTGATGTTTCAAATTGGAGCTCATGGCATCAGATACTTTTCTGGCTCTCGGCTAAACCATAAATTAAAAGTTGTGTTGTTATCATTTATTGCACATTCAGTCTTATTTCCTCAAGACATTTGCTGTTGTGGTGAAGCATTCAAACAGTGAAAGCAGCACTTCTGTGTTGGTTCCACTTGACTAAAAAATATGTTTTGTGATTATATGTATTTATCAAATCTGATTACATAACTGAATAACCACAATAGATTAGATTTACCTGATTTAACAGAAATATGCCAGAAGATGCTTTCATTTTCTTCTGGTGCTTCCTTCCTTCCTGAAAATGAATAACTGTCTTTGTTGGCAGGTCCATGCAAAGTGGATTTTAGACCTGGACCAGTATAATGAGTGGATGAATGAGGAGGACTATGAGGTGGGAGAAGGCTGTCCAAAGAGAAAGAGAATTTCTGCCAAAACCCTGACAGATGAGGTGACCACACCGGACGAGCGGAGGGACAAGAAACCTGGCAGTGCCAAGAAGAGGAAGCGCTCACCATCACCTTCCCCCACCCCTCCGCCTCAAGAGAGCAAGAAGAAGAACACCAAAAAAGGGTCTGTTACATATGATGCATGATACAGTACCTCAAACCACAGATACGGGAAGGTTTTTGTCATTGGGATGAATAAAACTAATTGTTTGGAAGAGTTAATCGAGCCTAACATTAGTTTGGACCGGCATGTGTTCAAGCAAGTCATACAGTATGTCCTGTTGTGATTTGTTCAGTCGTTTTATTCATAGCTCTGTTTCACTCCATTTCCAAGTTTAAATCAGAGTTAAAGAATACATTTTCAGTGTCTGCTTTCCCTTTCTGCCACCTGCATGCTGAAAATGGAAAGCAAGCCTACAAAGTTCTTATGAAGTAATGATGAACTGACTATGGGAAACTAAATGAACTAAAAACACGTTATCCATGTTTATGTTGTCAGGCCGACAACTCCGTACACTAAATCTAAACGGGGTCAGCGGGAGGAGGAGCAGGAGGATCTGTCCAAGGACCTGGATGAAGCGTCACCTGTTGCAACATCTGAAGAGGGAAACAATGCAAAGACAAGTATTTATATCTTTTAAATAATTTAAGCAAATATCTATCTATCTATCTATCTATCTATCTATCTATCTATCTATCTATCTATCTATCTATCTATCTATCTATCTATCTATCTATCTATCTATCTATCTATCTATCTATCTGTCTGTCTATCTATCTATCTATCTGTCTATCTGTCTATCTATCTATCTATCTATCTATCTGTCTGTCTATCTGTCCATATATCTTTATCTATCTGTATATCTGTTTGTCTGTATATATATATATATATAAATATATATATATACAGGGGTTAGACAATGAAACTGAAACACCTGTCATTTTAGTGTGGGAGGTTTCATGGCTAAATTAGACCAGCCTGGTGGCAAATATTCATTAATTGCACATTGCACCAGTAAGAGCAGAGTGTGAAGGTTCAATTAGCAGGGTAAAAAGCACGGTTTTGCTCAAAACATTGCAATGCATACAACATTGTATCAGAGTTCAAAAGAGGACAAATTGTTGGTGCATGTCTTGTTGGCGCATCTGTGACCAAGACAAGTCTTTGTGATGTATCAAGAGCCACAGTATCCAGGGTAATGTCAGCATACCACCAAGAAGGACGAACCACATCCAACAGGATTAACTTTGGACGCAAGAGGAAGCTGTCTGAACGGGATGTTCGGGTGCTAATCCGGATTGTATCCAAAAAACGTAAAACCACAGCTGCCCAAATCACGGCATTCGCTTGGCCCAGGACTTGTGCTAGATGGGCCAAGGACTACTGAACCATTCTGGAGGACCATGTGCATCCAAAGGTTCAAACATTGTATCCTGAAGGCGGTGCAGTGTATCAGGATGACAATGCACAAATACACACAGCAAGACTGATGAAAGATTGGTTTGATGAACATGAAAGTGAAGTTGAACATCTCCCATGGCCTGCAAAGTCACCAGATCTAAATATTATTGAGCCACTTTGGGGAGTTTTGGAGGAGCGAATCAAGAAACGTTTTCCTCCACCAGCATCACGTAGTGACCTGGCCACTATCCTGCAAGAAGTATGGCTTAAAATCCCATACTACACCATACTAATAAATGATTGTGGTCTAAAACCAAGTGTTTCAGTTTCATTGTCTAACCCCTGTATATATAAACAAAACAGGTTGTAACTTTCTTCTTAGTTTTTGCTGACATTATACTGAAAAGTTCTTTATTTCTTTCTAATTCGCCGCAGATAACACCAAGAAAGACTCAGATTCAACCCCGGTCAAAGGAGGGACAGATATGGGTGGGCCTATTGAATCATTTTTCAGTCATTTCAAAAGTGCATGACCAAACTAGATGAAAAGAATGTAATCAATATTCTTCTTTTTATTTGTTTAAGATCCAGTTATGTGAGCAGAAGTTTATCTTTTGGTACTTGAGTGTGTTGTTGGTAATTGTTGTTATGTGTGATTTCAACAGATGAGCAAGAGGATGAGTCCATGGAAACAACAGGAAAGGTAGTTTTGAAAATGCTTGACAAAATTGGCATACTAAAACAATAACAAGTAACAAACTTGTTTATGTGAAATTTCACGTCTCTTTTGAAACAGGAAGAGGAGGAAGGCTCTCCGAGTGTGAAGGGTGAACCAGTGAAAGGCTCAGACCTTCATGAGGACAATGTAACTGAACAGACCCATCACATTATCATACCGAGCTATGCTGCCTGGTTCGACTATAACAGGTGAGAATACGACTGTTTTGGTTTATTTGTAAAGCTCAAAGTACGCCAGAACTGGCGGTGATGTTGATTTTTGGTTGAAATGAAAAGTAATACAGAATCAACCTCAAATAAGATGACAGGTAAGTCACAACGAGCATGTCCTCATGCCTTCTGGGAACTTTTTTTCTTACAGTGTACATGCCATTGAGCGCAGAGCCCTGCCAGAGTTTTTCAATGGGAAGAACAAATCCAAAACCCCAGAGATGTAAGTTTTTAAACAGTGCCTAACACAATATTTAATGATAACTTAAGATCAATTGGACAGACGTTTAAAATGAAATTGCATTCCATATTAACGCAAATTTTAAGTGTTCAATATCTTAGTTGCCTGCTTTTGTCCATCTTTCAGTTATCTGGCATACAGAAACTTCATGATTGACACCTACCGACTGAATCCTCAGGAGTACCTGACCTCCACCGCCTGCCGCAGGAACCTGGCAGGAGATGTGTGTGCTATCATGAGGTAGATGGAGGATTGATCTTCATCCCGTGTCAAACATGCCATCGGTAAAAAAAAACAAACTAAAACACTCCATGTTGATTCTTCTGCAGAGTCCATGCTTTTCTGGAGCAGTGGGGTCTGATCAACTACCAGGTGGACTCTGAAAGCCGGCCTACACCCATGGGCCCCCCACCCACTTCTCACTTCCATGTGCTGGCAGACACTCCCTCCAGTCTGGTGCCCCTGCAGCCCAAGACATCTCAGGTCTGTATACACGTGCACAAGCACACAAGTAGACATGCAGATTTTTTCATTCCTTTGACATACTGTATGTTGTTGTGTTGCTGTGGCCACGCAGACCCCTGCCGCCCAGCAAATGATGTCATTCCCAGATAAGGTGAAGGACAAGCCGGCTGATCTGCAGAACTTTGGCCTGCGGACTGACATGTACAGCAAGAAGACTGTATCTGCAAAGGTGAAAAGGGAAGGAGGATGGAGGACAGAAAATTCAAAAGCTGATGGATGACTTTAATGTCAATGACTTTTATTTAGTCATAGAGATAATGTTTATGTGTGCAGAGCAAGAGTGCAGCAAGCTCTATGAGGGAATGGACAGAGCAAGAAACGCTACTACTCCTGGAGGTATAGTTAGTCTTTTAAAGGAACAGTGTAATTTCCATAATAATAACATACTGGAGTTATTAAAATGAAAAAAATTTATCAAAATGCAATTCTCATCTCTATCAGGGCCTGGAAATGTACAAGGACGACTGGAACAAAGTGTCTGAACATGTGGGCAGTCGTACACAGGACGAGTGCATCTTGCACTTCCTGCGGTTGCCCATCGAAGATCCATACTTGGAGGATGGCTCCTCATCACTGGGTCCACTGGCCTACCAGCCAGTACCGTTCAGCCAAGCTGGCAACCCTGTTATGAGCACTGTGGCCTTCCTCGCTTCTGTAGTCGACCCACGTGTGGCCTCAGCTGCAGCTAAATCTGCTCTTGGTGAGAAATAGCTTGCTTTTTTTTTTCCCTCTAAAGAGAAAAATTTCAAAAGCCTCTCTGTATGTTAGATATTCAAGCAGCTGCTGAAGTTAAAGCGCTGCGAGTTTGAGACAAATTTTAGGCACATTGTTTTAATTGAGTGGTGAGAATGAGAAATGATTTTTGAAATAAAAGCTTAAAAAATCAAAATATATGTTTCACAATAATGAATATTTGGAATTTTTTTCATGGAAATCTGCCAAATGCAATAATTTTGGAGAACCCAATTTAATTGGTACTAGATGCACTGCACATGGAGTATATTAACTGAAGGTAAACTACAAATGCTCAAATGAAAAAGTAAGTGATCAGTGGGTTTACTATAACACTCCCCTTGGAGTAACTGAATGCACAGCATAGCTGGGGCCCACTCTTTCCAGCTACCTGAGTAATTCTGCAACAATATTCTTGGTTATTCTATTTATGAACAGTCAAACTAAAAACCAAATGAGACTAATCATTCAATGAGGAATTATAGACAACCCTTTCCTTCACATTAATCATCATGACCTGTCTCTCCCTCTCAGAGGAGTTTTCCCGTATGAAGGAAGAGGTTCCTGCAGCACTTGTTGAGGCTCATGTGCGGCGGGTGGAGGAAGCAGCGAGGGTCAGCGGCAGGCAGGATCCTCTCTATGGTCTGGAAGGTAGCGGCATCGCAGGCACCGGGCTGGAGGAGGGAGACAGGCCTGGTAGGATAAACATGCACCCAACTTGTAAAATTAAAAAACAATTACTATTATAATGCATAAAGAGTTAAAAGTTTTATCTTCTCTTTAGATGAAAGCAGTGATGAAAGCAAGAGTGACACCCAATCAAGTGAAGAGAAGAGAGATGCTAAGGTCTGACTGATTGATTGATTCAATATGAAGTATAATTTTTTTTACTTGACAGTTTTACTGATGAGGTTCTGTGGGGCTCATATCACTATGGTTACTTTCCCATATAGGACAGCAAAGAGGCAGCGATGGAAGAAGAGGAAAAGCAAGCCGAAAACGGGAAAAAAGAGGAAGAAAGAGGAAGGGAAGCTGAAGGAGAGAGGGAGGCAGACAAAACAGAGTCTGATATGGGTAAGAAAGCGTTTGTGCGTGAGATGGCCTAAAGATAAATTCCTGGTCAAAGTTGAAAGAGGAGAAAAAAAATAACTTTCTTTCCTCATAGGTGAAGGGGAGAAAGAGAAGGATGGAAAAGAGGGAACAGAGGAAGGACAAAGAGAAGGGGAGAGTGAAGGAGAAAGAAAAGCTAAGGTGGAGCGTGACGTGGGAGAAGGGAACCTAGCAACTGCTGCTGCCTCCGCATTAGCAGCCGCTGCTGTCAAAGCCAAGGTGACTTCATTTATATTATTGTTGTTTCGTCACCTGGAGTTTTTATTGTCTTTTAAATCTCTCAATGTATATAGTGTCTATAAAGTCAGTTTCTTGTTTACAGCATTTGGCTGCAGTGGAAGAGCGGAAGATCAAATCTCTGGTGGCTCTGCTGGTGGAGACCCAAATGAAGAAGCTTGAGATTAAACTGCGACACTTTGAAGAACTGGAGACCATCATGGACCGAGAGAGGGAGGCTGTGAGTGGTGCAATTTGGGATTTGTAGTACTATAAGATAAAAGAACTAAGTACCTCAGATGTGAGATGTGTAGTTGTTTGTGCTGAAATCATCAGACGTGCATGTGTTTGCAGCTGGAGTACCAGCGGCAGCAGCTGCTGGCTGATCGTCAGTCCTTCCACATGGAGCAGCTGAAATATGCCGAGATGAGAGCTCGCCAGCAGCACTTCCAGCAGATTCAGCACCAGCAACACAGCCAGACCGGAGGCCCTCACTCCAACCAGGCCACCTCAGGCCCCCCACCTCAAGGTCTTTCTGGAAGTCAGCAGGCCCCCAGCACACCAGCGCCGCAGGCGGCCCCCAGTCCTGCGCCACCAGCCTCTTCAGCCCCGGCTCCTGAGTCCCAACCAGCCACAGGTTCTCACACCTCACCCCCCTGCCCACCAGGCCAGACCACTACAACTCACTCCAGCTCCAGCACTACACCAGTTCTCCACGGTGAGTCAAGCACTGAGGCACGCTGTGGTACCTGCAGCAGTGAGTTTTTGATAAGTAAGAGAAGTTTGCTTTGATTTGAACTGATATTATAGTTTTATGAAAATGTTTTTAACTCTATTACATTATGCTGATCAGCCATCATCATGCCTCTGAGATGGGTTTAGAAAGGAATCCCAAGGTTTAGTAGTGAAATGCAGTATTGTATATAAACAACATGAAACCATGCTGTCTTATTCTGAGCACATAACACAGGCGGACCATTTGTGGAACAGCACACACAATTGCCCTGTTCCACTCTAATCTACTCTACAATTGTTACAAAAAACCCCTTTCTTATATTTATGATTTTTTATGAAAGGTTTGAAATAACCTTTTACACAGAAATAGGTCATAAAGCCTTTCTTAATCTCAGCTATTCTCATATGTTGTTTAATTATCTCAAGATTTGAACTTGTTCTTATTAAGCAACAATAATTTTGAAGTTTATCAATGTTTTCAGCAACTGGCATATAAATTTGTGATCGGCACATTACCCCACATTGTTTTTTACTCATCCGACAGGCGTCATGAAATACAGTGATAGGTTGGAACAAAGAAATAAAAACTTAAATTAGCTGCGTAACACCTCACTGTGTCACATAGCTAACTTTTTAAAATGACAGCTTTAATTGCAATTTTTTTTAGATCGATATGGACAGAAACACATTTCTACCATTTACTACCACAGTTGACTGACAAAACTTGGTAATCACAATTAATACTATGACACATAATCAGCTAAATCTTTTATAGTTAAGCATTCCTGCCTGTTATTTCATGTTCTTCACTTGTATCAAAAGTGTGAAAGACTAAGATTTGAGGAGAAAGATCCATGAGAGGAATCAAAGATGTAAAAATTGAGAAATGAAACATGATGCACTGTGTGGGGTACTCAGGGCTTGTTTATGCTTCTCTGGTTCTTTTCTTTTCGTCCTTGTACATGTTTCCTCTTTAAAATAGCAAGTTACATGGCCAAATTTTGAAGGTATAGATTCTCACTAGTTCATAAATGTAACAGCTCTATATAACAGGAATCTTCTATTGCATTTCATTTGAAGGATTTTTAAGGAGATCTTGAATCTGTTTTTTAATCCCTGCCTGTAAAGATGATAGTGAGATTAAGATGAAATGTTTTGGTATCAATTTCAACACTGAACGAAACCCAGTTTTTAAAGGTGTTTTGCCCAGTATTGATTTATCTAATTGATATTTGCTTCTAATTTCATGAATTTCTACTTTCATGCTGGGAAGGTAATGAATATTTATGCTTCTGTCTTGACTTCTAAATGATTGCAGTCTGACTCATTTCATATTGATAGTTGGTTATTATCTACTTCACCAGTCAGTCTCCTCTAAATATGTCTGCTCAGTGGTGTAATCAGGCAGGTTTGCTTGGTTCATACAGTGAATGGTTGTTAAAAGTTGCAGAGAATATATTTTTAATTTCTTATTGGGTATTTTTGCAGTTTCTTCCCCAATTTGAACAGATCAGCCTCCTTCAAATGCTTTTTATTCAGGGGTGCTGTTGCTGTCTCTGCAACTTTATGATCAGTGTTGGGAGAGTTACTTTTAAATAGTAACTTTTGCTTGTTACTCTTTACTTCTTAAAAAAAAAGTAATCTGCTACTTTCCTTAGTTACCCTTTGAGGAGAGTAAATAATTTACCTAATCATTTTCCTAAATGTATAGGCTTGCTTACATAAAGTTCTACTATGGAGGACATGACGGGTTTTTCTTTTGTAGGTTTTCTTTTTATAAAAATACTACACACAGAGCACCAGACTAGAAACATAAAAACATGCTGTCCATTAAGTTTCTAGAGTAAACAGCAGTAGTTGTAGTTATGGATAATTGTGTTGTTATGGCGATCTTGTTCCTGAAAAACGTCAAATGAACATGTGTTGTTTAACACATCAAAATTGGCTGCTGTTGTCATGGTGACATGGTTACAGCACCTATGATTTTTTTTAGCTTATACTGCAACTGGAGATGCTCACAAATTGTCTATTTTGGAGGTATCTATTTTTTCCAAGTTGATTCAGCTGGAACGCCAACTACCTGGTGATGATGTCACCTGTTCCAGGCTCCTTGGAATTACGAGACACCTGAAACACGGCATCTGCCATGTACCATAGGCCTAAGAGCTTGTGTGTCATGACAGTCATGGGAAATCTGTGTTGAAGTCAGATTCATAGACCTTAGGATGTGCTCTTTAGGTCTACTACTTTTTACCTGAAAAGTAGTTGCGTTAGCACCTTACTTTGTCATACACTGCACCAAAGGTTGCTCTAAAATTTTTTGTTGTCTATCATTTTGACAGACAGGGTCATAAAATCTTAATCTATTTTTACCAATCACTTCAACTTTTTAAAGTAGCATTGAATTTAATTTATTTTAGATAATCATTCAGTCCAAACAAGTTGAATAGAAAATCCACACCATGTCATCACACATCAAGCAGAGGAATTACAATTACAATTACAATTACCGCTGACTGTGACCCCAGTAGCTCCATGTGAGCAATGAAGTTAAATGAAATTGACACTTAAAATATCAGTTCACCTGCTGTGGCCTGAATGCACAGTCACATGTTCCTCCCGGTCCACATGGACTTGAATTGCATGACAATTTGTGTGTAATCAAAGGACTCAAGTGGGATTGCTGCTGTCAGACACTCAGCTGCCGTGGCATTTTCTGAGAGGTCATGCATAAAAAAAAATGATCACTCGCCACCAAGTGGTCAGGACTGTGAATTGCAATTTGTCAAAATAATAGATGGCCTTCAGATTTTTCTGTCACCGTTTTAAAGAACCCGCCAACGACTGAAAATATTCAGCTAACGTGACCCCTGCATTACACACAATATTGTTTATGATCAATTACTAATTGTAAAATCGAAATGTTGCTGCTGTTGGTGGTATTTTTAACATTTTTCTGATATTTCACCCCAACAGAGCCCAGCACCCCTCTACCTGGGGAAGCAATCCATCCTTCAGCTCCTGTCCCTCCTCCACAATGAGAAAAACACATCCAATGAATCCAAATGACTGACCACTTCAAACCCTGCCTGTATTATTGGAAATGAAGAAATCATGAACGGAAGGAAGAAAACACATTTGACATTTTTCAGCTTTTCTTTCTTTTTTCTCTCCTTTTTTGGTTTCCAACAAGACAATTGATGTGTGACAGAAAAAACTAGCAAAAGAATCCATCTCTCTCGACTGGCTGTGTAAAAAAAAAAAAAAAAAAAAAGACTCCAATTGAATTGACTTCTGAGGAAAATTGATTTTCATCCTGCATGGTCGACTGGACGACAACTCAGTGCCAGAGATTTTGTAAACCTAGATGAGCTTACCAACATGCCGGCACTCAATGAGACGAAGAGAAAAGACTCATCTCATGTTTTCAGTATTTTGGAAATTGTTGCATTTATTTTCCTGCAACAGTTTGCCACCATGTTTCATATTTCTCCAGAGGCCCCTCCATGTTCTGTAGGTACGTATTAAAATACATGTAAGAAAAAAAGCACTTTTATGTTTCCCAAGGTCTCACTGAAAGACTTGAAGCATCCATCAAATTGAACTTGGCACTTATATCTGTTCTTTTTTTTTTTCCTGCCGAAGGTTCTTTCTTCTTTTGTTTGTTACATGGACAAATGGTCACTCTACAGGGTCGGGCCAGAAGGTTACGTGTTTGAAACTGATGAAATTAAGTCTGTAATGAAGGAAAAAAAAAATCAAATAAGCCGTTTTGAAATTATATAAACTTAGTTTGGAAGCAGTTTAAGAAAGTGTACTGTAAAATGGATTTTTCTGTTACAAACACAACTTTTGTTACCCTATAATGAAGAAATAGTGGAAATTATTTGAAAGTACTGACAGCTTGAGGTCCTGTAAAGACCTTTCTTTGAGTCTCTTAAAATTCCCCACACTTTCCAGCAGCACTTAGAAAAAAAGATGTTTCAGTGTGGCGCTTCATGTTTTACAAGTGTGTATGAGCTCTAAGCATCCAGGCTGTAGTTTAGTGATGAATGTAGTTATGTTTGAAAGGAATGACTGAAGAGAAAGTCTTTGATAAGACTGTAATCCCAACAGTGACCACGTGTGCATAATCAGAATTGGATGCTGTGTTACCTGCTACACCAAACTGTTTTTATAATCATGTTTTATCTCACATTTATTCCGTGAGTTTTATTATGGTTATTTGAAAAGCAAATAAGATTTTTAGCAGCTTGTTTCTTGCTGGTGCGTTTTAAATTTACGATGGAGGAACCGCTAATGCTGTAAAAGGAGAAGAGAAAAAAAAAACATAAAACAAGGGAGCACCTTAAAACAGCTGACAATGGAGAATTGTGTCCTTAATATCTGCAACAATATCCTCACTTTTTATCCTGTCAATTTTTATATTTTTTACTGTCATTTTCCATATTTTATTTCTTTTTTTTGATATGTCAACATTGTAACTGTATATTATTACCTTTGTAACCTGTATTTACCCTCTCCACCATCTGGACAGTTCTGCTGGATCTGTCTGATGTGACTGTGATCATGTGTGTACGTGAACGCATGCCATTAAGATCTCAACCATGTTACTGCTCAATTTTTTTTTTATATATTTGAATTTAAGTGCCATCAGTTGTGTGTTAACCAGGTCTGAAGAATTTGAAAAACATGCTTCTTTCTGCACATGACATGTCACATCAGTGTCATGACCTATAATCCAGTCAAATGGTGAAACTTTGCAGTCAATGTCCGTCAAGCCAGTATTGCAGTCCTCACCGCAGTTGCGAGCGTTAATGGACTTCTTTTATCTGTGTTATTATTACATTGTGTGGATTTTGTGAAATGAAATTGGTGTCTGTTCAGTTTCTGTATGTTTTTCACTTTGCTGAAAGTAGCAGCAATTGTGTTATTATACAGTAGAAATCGATTTTTTCCTCTGGAAATCATCACATTAGTGCTGACAGTTACTCTGGCAGTTTGTATTAAAAAATGTCAAAACAGGTTTTAACTACAAAATGTTTGAGGGAAAAAAATAAAGATGTGAAGAGGAGTCATATTCTAGGGTGGTTTGTTGACTGACTTTGAAAGGTTAAACAAATGAAGAGGACCGTCAACATGATACAAAGGAAACAGAAGAATGTAAAAACAAAACCATTTATCTGACAATAAAACAAAAACTACACAATAAACCAAGTTTAACATAAAGTTCTAACCCATGGCCTCCAACATACCATACAAAAAACATAAGAACCAACACAAACGCTGCTTCTCCAGAACTAAAGGACTAAACTTTAAACTAAACCAAACACAAACGTGCAGCGGATCAGCCAGGAAGGCTGATCGGGGGACCACCGCTTATGCAGCCTGCTCTAGGCTCCCCAAGGTGCTACTGTCCGGAGTGGAGTTGTATACTGCAGGTAAGGGTGATGACCAGATGAATGACAGGTTCAGGAGCCAACCAGAGGTGGAGGAGGGAACTGTTGTCCAATCAGGAGGGAAAGATAAGTAGCTGGCAGGTAATGGTAACAGGTGCAGATGGTTGAATGGGGATTGGCTGAACACTGGAAAAAAAACTGTCATCTGAATGTCCAAGCAACAGCCTGGGACGTAACATCTGGGTTCCTGGGAGTGTGTTTTCATGATTAAATCCACATAGCCATCACCACGTCCATCCCAGATTTCCTTCCAGGTGGTCTTTGCCCAAATGCCAAAGCCAACCAGCTGTTCATCTTTTAATGTGGTAAGACTGAAAAGCTTGCAACACCCTTGTGGAATGACAATAAACTGTACTTGCCATGTCCCCCAGTCATAAACAAGCCTGACTCCTCCTCTTTCTGGGGACTCTTGAAAGTGTACCCCACATCATTTTCTAAGAGCCATGTAAAACACTTGTCTTTGTGTTTTCCAAACTCAAAGATGCAATCTCTAAGCACCTCAGATGCATCCCCGCAAGCCACAGCTGGCCTTCACTGGACTCGTTCTGCAGAGCAGGGTTATTTTTGATCTACCCGGCAAGAAAGACACCCTCTTCATCTTAATCTGTACAAATTAATTTAAGGATGTCCCGATACTGATGCCAATACTGGCCTATTTTGCTGAACTTGTACCCGCTCATGACAGCACCAGATACCCGGAGCTGTTTACGCTGCCAAAGAAGATGCTTTTCATTGCACGATGACTGTAAGGTTTTAGCTTTTATTTTGGAAAAAGTGGAAATAAAACACCTAAATTCTTCTGCAAATTTTCACCTCAGTAGCTGCATTTGTGGGCAAATATCTAATCTACTAGGGGTGTAAATCACTGGTTTGGTCACAATATCATATCGATACAGTGGATAGCTGATTCGATGTCTGCCGATATCTTATATTCAGTCACAATATGATTCGATTTGAGTTTGGATCAACCGATCGATATAAAACGATATACACTGCATGCAGTATAGATTTGCAGTGCAATCTCCCTGTCTCACATCTATCTACTGCACAAATATAATGTGTTTTGTTGTGAAAATGTTGGGTCAGAGGACCTTCAAAATGAAGTCATTCATATTAAAAGTGGGTTTGAGATTGATTTTTGATCGATATTGGGGTTTTGGATAGATTTATGATCGACATAAATCGAACAACACGTCTGACAACATGTCAGACGTTAAGTGCTTCAGTTAAGTGCCGTACAGAGCAAACCCAAAGTGGGTGAGTGAAGTATATAGATTAAATAGAAATCGATTTCATTTCAACCTAAAAGGATTATGTATTATGAAACACATTTAGATAGACTAAAACTTAGGATGTTTTTGTTTGATGTTTTTTATGTATTGAGGAGATTAATGACTGGATGTGCCTCAACTTTCTTCAGCTGAACAAAAACAAAACTGAGGTGATTGTTTTTGGAGCCAAAGAGAAACGACAGCAGGTTGTCACAGAACTTCAGTCCATCCACATAAAAACCACCAATCAGGACAGAAATCTGGGTGTAGTGATGGACTCAGGCCTGAACTTTAAAAAAAACACATCAAAGCGATCACTAAATCAGCCTACTATCACCTGAAGAACATCTCAAGGATAAAAGATCTGATGTCTCAGGAAAATCTGGAAAAACTAGTCCATGCATTCATCTTCAGTCGGCTTGACTACTGTAACAGCGTCTTTACTGGTCTACCTAAAAAATCAGTTAAACAGCTGCAGCTCATTCAGAACTCTGCTGCCCGAGTTCTCACAAAGACCAGAAAAGTGGACCACATCAGTCCAGTTCTCAGGTCTTTACACTGGCTGCCGGTCCATCAGAGAATAGACTTTAAAGTTCTGCTGTTGGTCTATAAAGCTCTGAATGGTTTAGGCCCAAAATACATCAGTGACCTCTTGACCCAGTATGAACCTACAAGACCCCTCAGGTCATCTGGATCCGGCCTTTTATCAGTTCCCAGAGTCAGAACCAGACATGGAGAAGCTGCGTTCAGCTTCTATGCTCCACATGTCTGGAACAAACTCCCCAGAAAGTCTCAGATCAGCTGAAACACTTAGTTTATTTAAATCCAGGCTGAAGACCCACCTGTTCTCAGCTGCATTTACGTAGATTTTATTCAAAAGTTAAAATCCGCATGTCTCTATATTCTCTCTTTTTAATCTTAAATGCTTTTAATTTTGAATCATGCTTCTAATTGTTTTTTTCTCTCCCTTTTGCTTATAATGTTTTATGTAAAGCACTTTGAATTGTTCTGTACATGAAATGTGCTATACAAATAAACTTGCCTTGCCTTTTGTAATAATTTTAGTTAGTTTTGTAGACACAATACAGTTTCAGTTAGTTATCGTTTTTAAAAAAACTTGTTTTAAGTTTTATTTCGGTCAACTAAAATGTTTTTTCAATTTTAGTTTTTGGTTTTTTGTTAGTTTTAATTAACTATAATAACTTTGCGTCACGGTAAAGGAATGAAGTATTTCGAAGTGTCAAAATAAAGTCTCTTAGGGCCTATTGGCTGATATCTGGCGCCAGTAGTTGAGCGGTTAGTGCTGCGGTTTAAAGGCGGGAGTTTGATTCCCACAGCCGACGCCAGGCTAAGGGACCCTTGTTCCCCCACCCTGTCGGCGTGGGTAGTGAGGATTTGCAGACTGTAGCCAGGCCCCAGCGAGGTTGTGAGTGTGCTGATGCTGTACTCATTTTTTTTTTGTTTGTTTGTTTTCAATTGTCCAGGACTCCAGGAATTTCTTTGTAAAAGGATTCTGCATCATTACAAGATATGGCCACATGGGGGAGCAGCTTGCTAAAGAGCTCTGCTCACTATTTAATAAAATGTGGGGGAGAAGGCGCCCCCTGCTGGAGCTCTGCACTCTCCGAGTTTATCATGAATTTAAATTCCAACCTGTACGGAAGCAGAGAGCGGTCGTTTTCTGCTACTCTTTTCTTTCGCCATTTTCTCGAGATAACAAGATAATTAAAGTGAGCTCAAAAGTTTGTGTTTACTGTGTTACTGCTGATTTATTGATCAAAATAGACCCGATGAAAGTGGTTGGTGAACAATACATGCTAATTCAGCCTTTATTAAAGTTGATAAACGTAAAGTCTGATGTGCTGATCAGTTAATGTTCCTCGATCTGCCGTCAGCTAGAGTCTGAGCATCTGATGCAAGCCGATGGCAGATAGAGAAACATCTATCACTGGTAGTTATACATCGGTCTTTACAGTACAGAATACCTCGGGGATGTCCCTTCGACCCACCAGTTGAGGTGGTGGGAGAATATAGTTAAAATAAAGTTGGCACTAATAGTTGAGTGGTTAGGGCAGCAGGTTCTTACCACTGACACGGTGGAGGCAGGAGTTCAGTTCCCAGCTGGACTGAACAAAATTTGATCTCCTACTTTAACAGCGTGGGTAGTGAGGATCTGCAGAGAAATTACTTTGATAATGATCTTAAATATTCCATCATTTGTCAATAACTGCTACTACCATGTATTACTCTGCATACTTTAATGTTGATCAGAGCAAACTTTCATTAATATTTTTACAAAAATTTAAATAACATATAACAAAAGAAATACATCACAGACTGACAGGCTAAATGACACTTTGTAAACTTTATTCAGTAATTTTAAGTGTAACCTGTCACATTTTGGTTTCCATCCAAAAGAAAAGACAACAAGCCTGCCTGGGGTGGGGGGGAGGGAGGGGAGATGACAACAGTGAGCCTATCAGTAGAGCTCTTCGATGGATTGTGCCTGCAAGGATGAATAATGCCTGCAATATGAGATGAAAGACTCAACATTGGACAGAAAAGGCACAAAAAAGAAGACAAAAAAAAAAAAAGAGGGTTTACAGTAACAATACAAACTTGCTGGAGGTAGGAAGACATGGATGGAGGGAGAAGACAAGACCAACAATATAAAATAAAAAAGAAGAAAGAAAGCTGGTAGTGTGCTTCTGAAATCCTCAACCGCTCATCACCATCCGGACAAGTTCTGTGAGGATAAACAGGTTCAACATTGATATGTTGGATCAGTGAAACAAACAAAAAAAAAAAAAAATCAAAATCCAATCAAACTTTATTTATAAAGCACTTTTCCTGCCAAAGGCAACCCAAAGTGTTTTGCATGACAATAAAAACAGCGGTCAGTTAGTAGTAAGAGTTTCTTTTTAATTAGCTGCCACAGAAAAAAGGACCAAGAAACCTAAAATGAGTGAGAACCATCAACTAACTCAACACCCAGACCAGTCAGAGATGTGGATTTAGAGAAAAATACCTACAATCAGACATAATTATAGATTTTGTTGTGTATTACAGAAAGAGAGCTGGCAGGCTAAAGTCAGGAGAGACAGACAAGGTGAAGGCGGGCGGACGAACAGACGGAAGGATGGATGGATGACTGAATGAACTTTTAAACATGTTAATAGTTGATGATGAGCAAGTAACTAAATTACTTTAACAGATTTTGAGAGTGAACAAACCAGCTAGCTATCTATCTGTCATATAAAAATGAACTACCGCTACACTGCACTGCAGTGTTAAGCATCTGAACCCTTTGTTCCCTTGATGGCCAAATAATACCACGGTACTGAGGCTGCATATCAACCAGATACCAGAAAGGCCATGAGACAGAACACTGAGTCGATCAGCATGGCACAAAGAAACAACAATCCTTAACTTTTGTTATTTTTAAAAACAATCAGTCATTGTCAAATGCAGATATATTAATGTGACATCATTCTGCAATTGATACCGTGCTGTTTTGTTTTTAAATTTCTTCCTATTTTACCTTCATAGTTAATGCAGCCATTGGCATCTTCATGTCCCGCTAAAAGAGTCTCCACCTCCTCTTCTGTCATTTTTTCACCTGGAACACACACACACACACACACACACACACACACACACATACAGATATAAAGAAGATACAGAAAATATCAAGAGTAAAGAAAAACAAAACCAACATTCATATGAAGACGCAGCATTTGTGTCACACATGTCACGTATGTGAATATGTCAGTGCAGATCATTTTCAGAGGAGGTTTATGTAACACGTCAGGAGACACGCAAGCTGTAATTACTAGATAATGAGTCTTGGTATTTTTGGAAAGCTCACCTAATGTGGTGAGGACGTGACGTAGCTCTGCACCCATCACAGTGCCATTCCCCTCCTTGTCAAATACACGCAGGCCTTCAACAATATCTTCAAAAGAGCCCTGGTCCTTGTTCTTAGCAATGGCCTGAAGCATGGGAAGGAACTGCTCAAAGTCCAGCATCTTGTAGTTCATCTCTGTAGGAAGGAAACAAGACTGAAGCTTTTGCAATGTGCTGTTATTCTTATATACGCAAATAGGATGTAGCTCCCACGAATATTTATTTGCTGAGGACAGAGTAACGTTTCGGGCGTATGCCCTTCATGTTGTCACACTAAGTGATTACATGAGAGCCAAAAGGATCCCATGTGGCCTTAGGATCACCAAGGGTCCCATCATCGGGAAGGATAATGATACCTTGCTGCAATAGATGGTGTGAAATCCTCCATAAATGCTGTTTTGACTTGATGGCACTAACGATTCAGGAGGTGACTGAAAATCTTGCGAGAGTACGTAAGGAGATCTCGAAAGCAACAACTAGGAAGTGATCTCACAGACAGAACAATTCAAACAACTTATGGAAGACTGAACGTATGAAAAATGACCTCGAGAAAGAGATTACAGCCTTAAAGAAGAAAAATTCCAGAGAGATGCAGTGGACTACAAGAGAGGCAACGTTTACCAAGGAGTCTGAAGAAGGGCATACGCCCGAAACGTTACCCTGTCCTCTGCAAATAAATATTCATGGGAGCTACAACCAGCTTGTGCAGATCCGTCTTTTCCTTTATATCTTAGTTTCCCTGTGGTCCAGCACCTGATTTGAGATTTTTTGGGATGTGCGTGATTTTTCTATTTTTTTTTTAAGTCTCTCCTGATCCCATACCTGTTCCAAAGAAAATGATCAAATTAAGTTTTGATGTAAATTATCTTTTTGGGGCCATTTTCGTGAATGACATGAGATACAACAGAATCTATTGACTCATCACCTTGTTAATGACAGCTTGAACACAGCAGATGAGCTAAAAAATAGTTGTTTGATACAAATACCTCTAGAAACTTCTTAAATATCTAGGTTGAGATTTAGTCCTTTTGTAGTCCTATTATAAACCACAAATAAGTTTAACCCATGTCCTAACTTTCTCAGGCAAACCTACACTTACAACACTCAAACAAAGCTATAATTGTTGTAGTTATGTCTGCTTATCTTTGTGACGGGTAAATCAGGGACTTGCCTTCTAACTTGGGGTTCCCGAGGACTTTAAGCACCTCAGCATTAACAGGGTTCTGTCCCAGGGCTCGCATCACATCCCCACACTGGCTGTAGGTGATCTTCCCCTCACCCGTCCGGTCAAATAAAAGGAAAGCCTCCTTGAACTCTAACAGAGAGACAGATGCAGAAAATCCATTCAGGTCTAGAGTATATCACTCTCACAACTGTAAGAGAAACCTTGACAAAACCACACGTGCAGAACACCAAATAAAACAATAATAATAATAATTTCATTAAACAAATTTTATGATTTGTTCCAAGTTATCAACCCCTCCAGGTCTGTCTCACCGCTGGACAGGCAGGTATTCTGACATGATGGCCATGCAACAGTGTCATATCAGAGCTCAAAGGCAAATTTGCACTGCACACAGTAAAATCACCCATCAGGACTGTTGAGTAATTTTCATAATATGATAAGAAGTCATAAAAGAGGAGCTATCTTGCTGCCTCCTAAGGCAACCTGCTCAGACTGACAATAAAGACACTAATCTAAATCAAGTTTAAAAGTATCGAGAGGATAGACAGTTGTCTATAATTCCCCTTTTACCTAACCTGACATCTCCTTAATATGTCCAATAGAGCTGGGTCTTAACTTTATTATTATAAAATAGGGTAGTCCTTAAATCATGCTTTTACAGTGGCATTTCTTAGGATGATTTCCAGATTATGTAATCTTGGTTCTTGGTTTGCAGCTTAAATGAGATAAAAGACAAACTTAATTTAACTTTTGATCCAGTTCTAGCTTAATGAGGGTGGTCAAATACTGACACCCCATTTAATTTAAGTATTACAACTAAGCTTTCATAAGAAAAAAAAACTAATAAAATATTCTTTTTAAAATAAGATAAACTATTTTGTATGAACATACAATCTACATAACTTGGCTGAAGCAACTTTATTAAAGGGTGGGGGCTAGGGCTATCTTTGCTTTTAAGTCAGCAGCGCGATGCTGCATGTCTAGTCATGTGAATTATTTAGGTTTTACACACCCTAAAGTACCCCAGTGAAGTCTGGGTTAACACTTGATCCACACAATATACTGCTTTAAAAAATCCTCTCAAGACTGCTGACATTTCACACCAGCATGCAAAGAAACTATCGTGTTTTGATTAACTGTAATGTGAGTTAGTTAGTGCAGCATTCTTTGGCAGCTGATAAAGTCAGCTGAATATTTGTCTGATTGAGTTTACAAGCAACAAACAGACTGAGTTTCATTCATTCAGTCTATCACCATTTACCTGCAGGAATCCAGGGGTTTGCAGAAGCAACTGTCGAGCTACAGGATCAGAATTCAAACAGCTACTTCAAATTTGTGCTATTTACATTTATCATGTTGACAAGATTATCAACAACTCTGAAATCCCTTCTGCTAACCAGGTATCATCGTTTACTCACCCATGATTTGGTCTTCTGAGAAGTCAGACTGGTTGAAACGGAGTTTTAAAACAAAGAGAGAGACAGTTAAATGCCGTAACAGAAAAACGCGAGGGTATATAGAATTTGTCAGACATACAAATAATTCAACATATCTCTAGAGCAGTCAAGAAGGCTAAACCTGAGTGAAGCAGGCTAGCGTTAGCCTGACGTTAGATTCGTTCAAACACATCGATGACAGAACTGCATTTTGTTGTAAATCCTCCAAAAGAAGCAACTTTAGCAGCCCAGAGAAACAGCTTGACTTACCATATCTGTTTTTAATATTTAGATGATACGCTGTCGATGGTCTGAGTCTTGACTAAGCTCTGAAGCATCAGCAGCTAGCTAGCTTCGTAGGGACGTCCCTGATGATGTCACCGTAATCGGTACAACACCAACCAATCACGTGTCTGGAATTCAAGCTGCATTTCTCACATTTTTGGAGGGGTGCAGTAGCCGCAGCTCCGGGGCCCAAAACACTATATGCCACACCCCTCTGCTTTTATGTACTTACATTTAGAAATTATTATACAACAAATTACTGCTAAATAAACTATTCTAAAAAAAATAAAAAATAGGGAGATTTGGCTTTGTATATGATGTCAGAATGCACAAAGCAACCTTTTCAGGTGACTTTTTCTAAACTTTTGAATGCAGATATAGCCTACATTGGTCAATGTTGAAATATTTTCTGCACATCATGCTGTTCTCCAATAAGACGATTAACCACAAAAAAGGAAAGAAAATTCAAAATAAGTATGTAAACCATGTCTTGACCTAAAAAAAAAATCTGATTTAATGACATCTTGTTTCTGTACAGCCCCCTTTATCATCCTGTTCAGTTTAGATATCATTTGACCAAGAAGACACAGAACACAACATATTATTGTGACATTGTCATTTTTATGTTGTGTCATACCCACCACAGGTGTTAGCTTTTCCTTAATTGTTTGAGGTGAAGGAATTATTTCAGCACAATCCCAGTTAAATGTCCAACATTCATGATATATCAGTAAGGTTTGAACTTTTTACATTTTCCTTAACTTGTACTGTACCTGAAAGCTGAATATCCCTAATTTCTTGTGACTAGTGTATATGGCCTATAAAGCTCTGAATGGTTTAGGACCAAATTACATTGGTGACTTTTTCACTATATGAACCTACTATATTGATATTGTAGGTGATGATATTTTAATCCAATTTCTAAAGGGAAACTCAGAGTGAGGGATTATATCTAGCCTGCAATCTGTTATTGATTTTTTTTTTTTTTAAGTGAAACTGATCAATTTATCCTTTTTGATCAAACTACGTGGCAGTTGTATGGCTCAATGCATTTTCTGATAAACTGTTACAATTATCAGTAGCTATTATCAGCAATAGTCAAGAATGACACTCGTTTGGCATGAGCATTCTGGTAGAAATCCAGAATCCATGTTAATGTCATAAGCTATGTTATGAAATAGTAAACTAAAAGAACAGGGTCCCAAGTATAAGTATCGGGCTTTGCAGGCTTCCTTCTGCATGACTGCATCCCCACAGAGCATCCTTATCATGCATGTTGACACTGTGACACTGTTCCTTTGCCTCTTCTCTGCGTAGTTCTGCGTGTTTGTATGATCTGATAACACTTGCGCCATCTGCAGGTCCCCCTGAGGGGGATTGATAGTTTTTTTTCCAGCAGAGACCTTGGAATGTTGTTTAGGTGTCTCTGTACAGATGCACCAGCGAACTGTGTAAGTGGATCTGTGTTTTCTCTCCTCTCTCTCTTTCCCTCACTCCTTTCTCTCTGTTCCACTTTCTATCATTGCTTCTTTTAACTTTCATTTTTTCCCTTGTCAAGCCCAGCAGTATGGTATGGTATACTGTTATAAACAAATGTTTAATTAAAGAAATAAAATGAATAAACAGGATATCAAGGGGAGCCTTGTGTTCATAATGCTCCCCTTGGCAAAGCAAAACTGTTCAACACAATAAAGCAACCAGATCATCATTCTGCTTGCTATGATGCTGGACAGGACAAGTAAGGAAAAAAAAAAGAAAAAAAAAAGATGGAAACAATACAGCAAAATCAATTACTCTACTTAAAAGCAGTAAAAGTAATAACACTATAAATAATTATTGATGGGCTCTATAATTTAGTCAATTCACAGTCAGATGTTATTAAATAGAGGTGTACTCACTCATACTGCAAATCATGTTGCAGTAGCATTGAATGCACCCTCCTTTGTATTCATTGTACTTGAAACATATCCTTTCTACACCGTGTGTATTGAGTTGATGTCTGTTAGGAGGATGATGGACTGACAGTGTGGTTCAACAGTAAAAATGCATGTGTGAGTTTAAGCCTGTAATATGCAGCATTTTCCGCATAACATTCTTTCTATCAGTTTCCTGATTGAACAAACCCTGGCTATAATCTAAGTTGTTTTCCTTGCAAATAATTCTAGGGGGATATAAAAAAAAAGTATCATCCAACATGCTCAAGTTTCAGTAAAACATTTCCTTTTGTTTATTGATTTGAACTTGTAGCAAAACATTTAAAGTGTGCCAACATGAAGAGACAGACTAGGACACAATTTTTCAAACCTTTAATTGATGGATTAATTTCATCTGACCCAGATATTCATATACAGATTTACAAGCTTCTGCTTTCAAATTCATGATGACAAATGTGAATATTTCAGAAGTTCCTGTATTTCATTCATATGTAAAACAATTCAAATTCAGCGAGACTTTCTTCATTCTGCCTCCTCACCAACTTTCTCACCACGCTGAAATCTGACGAAATCCAGTACTCGAGCTTGTTGACCCCTGAGAAACTGTGCCACAGTCCTGCTGGGGTCTGCCAGGAAGGTCTGGGGCAGCAGACGTGTCTCACTTTCACCACAGGGCAGGTCATCCATGTTGCCCAAAGACAAAGGGGCCTCTCCCACTATATGCTGTCCCAATTTATGACCCAAGGTGTCCTGTTCTCCCTCCTTTCCACCCTGAAATATGACCAGAGCACCATACCGACCCATGGCCACTTCAGTCTGGCCACTGACGGTGCCGTGGACATATGAGCCAATGTGCCACTCAGCAGGGACTCCCACTGTCACTGCTCGCCTCACGGACATGTTCTCACCGAGGCGACCTGGAAAGAAACAATGACAGCAAACATGACTCACTAGTTAGATGGTCAAATACTCACAGAGAGTCTAAATGTTCAAAATCTGAAACCATCATTTCCTGCAACTTCCAAAATCTCTGCATTTATTGTTTACCGTCTCCAGTCAAAGCTGAAAATGCACTGAGCATGGAAAAACTGGAAAAGTAAAACATGTTGCAGTTTCTGGAAATGATATTTAGCCTCAAGCTTAAAAAAACACCAGTCCACTCTGCCACTTGGGGGCACTGTTACTAAAGCCCTCTCACAGAGACTTCCAGCTCAATGTGATGAACAACAGCACATTGAGCGGTCACATTTAATGGTGACATTAAATGTCACCATGTTAGAAGGTTTTGCAAACAAACAAAACATCCCAGTCCTCCCACTGGGTGAGGCTCAACAGGAAATTGTCCATTAACCCATTGACTATTTTTGTCTTTCAGACTTAAGAGACATCTATGGAAATAAGTCTATCACATAAAGTGATCAGGACCGGCCAATCGTGGAATTAGTTTTGTCAAGCTATAGAGATACGTCGGCAAACACAAAAGCTTGGACTACTGAGTGTCATACGTGCAGCTATGTGCAGTATCAATGCTTAAATAAGATGCTCTATCAAACACCTGCAAAACTTTGTTTTTAAGCTCTTTTAAAGGTGCTTTTCAAATGCTAACCACAGATCTGACTTTTCTGGTTAATGCAGAAGTGCAACTACCAGGGTCTTATTTTTATCAATCCATCTATTACTATGCAAGAGCGTGCAGGTATAACAAGTTTAGCGGGTTGTAAAATTTGGGGATTTTAAAAACACAACAGAACTGACAGAATCACCGGAGAACGACAGCAGTGGAGAGTTTCTGAAAGAAGATAAGTCATCAATATTCTACATGCTTACAAGACTACAGTGGTGAGTTAGTGGTCTGCACTGAGGCATTATTTCAAAGTAAATTAACAGCAGTTTGTGTCGTCTTACCACAACTATATACTAAAGTAAAACCCATGAGGATTTTCTCTGATTTTTAAATTAGTTATTTTGCTTAGAGCATTGTCCCTGGTATTGTCATTGCATTTCTGTTTGGCTGAGTAACGAAAGTTTTTTCAATTGTTAAGATGCAAAATATATTCAGTTTTAACACATGTTGCATCAACACTTTTAAACTATTGCAATGTTTCTATTTTTAGACAAGGCAAAGTCACGATTTTACAAAAAAAGTAGGGTTTAATTATTTTAATCTGATTCAATTTAAGTTGTCTAGTCTCTTCAGAGGTTGTGAAATAGCAGAGAGCTTTCTGTTTTCCAGAAAAACCTCCTGCTTCAGAAAAAGTCGTTTCTAACAGAGCGATTAGGCCATAAAATGTTAATGCATATTTGCTACAATATTGCTTGTTTATAAGAAAGGTTCAGTGAAATTCCCACACGAAGGACCTTTTGGGAAAGTTTTTATCATAAAATGTAGGGATACACAGTGAAGGACTAAAAGTGGAAAAAAAAAGTTGTTAATTTCTTACTGACCTATTGTGAGGGCAACCTGGTCAGCTAGTGAAGCTTCACCCATGCTGAGTTTGTTTAATTCATCACCTGCCAGGGCACTCTGGTGGAAAAAACAACACGCATAAAGAAAAAAGTTATATCTGCGCATGACTATAGATTCTTTCCTGAAGGTGACTTTAAAGGATAACTTTCTTTTTTTTTCAACCTGGACCTTATTTCTTTTCATTTATACACCGGTAACATTTCTGTGTCGCCGATTCCCTCTGACGATATTAACATTTCTCGCCGGCAGCGTACTGTATATCCATATTATGTGAGTGAGGGGGGGGGCAGCAGGATTGGCCCTCTGATTATCTGCAGCACAACTCCTTAATTTAACCAATACTTTAAGGCCGATGAACAAACAAACGAGTACTACTGTCTTGTGAGTTCAGATTTAGCTTTCTGATATCATTGAGGGCATTCTCCACACGTCTGCTGGTTGCACGTGCCCACTGACGTGCGCCAGCACAGCCCACCTGAGAGAAAAACAGCTAGCCAGAGAACAGCAAGCTAACTCTGAACTCACAGGACAATAGTACTCGTCCGTTCATTCATTTGTCTTAAAGTATTGTAGAAATTAAGGAGTTGTGCTGCAGATAATGCCTTATATAGAAGCCTATTCATGCTGCCTGCTTCACCCCCTTTATATGGATATACGCTGATGGCGAGAAATGTCATCATCCAAAATCAGTGTGACAGAAATGTTACTGGTGAGTAAATGCACAAATAAATTCCTAGAAATAAGGTCCAGGATGAAAAAAATGAAAGTTACCCTTTAATGTTCCACCATTTCAGCGTAGTCAGACAGGAGTAGAAAGACAGAATAAAATAAACATTTTCTTAGCCACTTAAATGTAGCACATAAATATTTGTTTAAATACAAATGAGGTAATATATGCTGAAACGTATGAGCTGCTTCTTTGTGGAAAATTAAAAATCATCAAGATGAGGTTAAACTAGATATTTTGTTTCTCATAACCCACAATGTTAATAGGGCTGCACAATTAATCGTTAAAAGATCGTGATCTCAATTCACACATACATGCACTCAATCTACCCACAACAATTCTGAACATTTTAATCATGAGCTTATCACAAATAAGTTTCCATTTTTCCCAGATTTTTTCAAGCGCCCTCAAATGCAACACTGCCATTGCCTCCCACCCCCTAACCAATGTTAAAGAATTACAACTATGCCAAAGAAATGCTCCAACAAAGCTCTTGTGCAAACACATGCTTTATTTTGAATTAACTTTTGAATAGGTTGTTTTGTTAAAGTTTATTTGTGCAATAAATACTTTTGGGGGAAAAAAATCGTTTCAGAGAATCGTGATCTTAATTTCAAGCAAAAAAATCACGATTCACATTTTTACCAGAATCGTGCAGCCCTAATGCTTAACCACATACAGTAACTGTGAAAACTAAGTAGTGCTGCCAAATCCAGGTGGAACTTTTTAAATAAACTGTGATAGTTTGCTTTTCCAAATAAAGTTAGACAAATACTTTATACCACACAGCCTTAAACACATTAGCAAGAGTCAAGCCAGAAAGAAGAATTACCATGTCTGATAAGGCATTATGGTAATGGCATGGATTAAGTGGCTTTATTACACACAGCATCATCTCTATTTTGTGATTTGATCACGAAGCTTGATGCTTCATCAAGCTTCTCAGTTCATCCCTCAACTGAAACTCTACTGAAACTACCCTAAAAGCCAACTTTGAATGTTTGCGGTGTGTTTCCATAGAAACAGCAGGTCAGCTCATTGCAAAAAAACAAAACAAAGAAAAAAAAACTAACTCTGAAACTAAGCATCTTTTATTGACTACATCTAACAGTGAAACTTTGGACAAACAGAAAATGAGGGGGGAACAAAAAGAGAAACATAACATGCCATCAGTGGGTGCCGTTACCTTTACATATTCTGTCTGGCTTTGTGTTTTGGTTCGATGATGAGCCAATGTGGCGAAAGTCACATCCTTCACCAGCTGCTGGAACTTCTCATTGCGAGCAACAAAGTCTGTTTCACAGTTCACCTGCAACAAACAGGAATACACCGGAAAGAAATCACAGAATGCTTAAACGTACGACACAGATCAATGAAAATAATGTTGTAAGCTAACTTCTGTATAAATAACCTTACCTCCACCATCACTGCAGCATTATCTCCCACAAACAGACCAATCAGACCCTCTTTGGCTTTTCGACCTTCTAGCTTGTTTGCCTTGCTCCAGCCCTCCTTCTGGGCCTGCTCGTGTAGCCAGCTTTCAGCCTGGATATTTGGCAAATCACACATCAATAACTATGTCACAGCTGATTTTCTATTTTTCTAATCTGATCAAATTGAACACAGATGAGGACAGGCAGAGGGTGGGGTGGGTACCTGTGCTATATCATTATCAAACTTCTCCAGAGCTTTCTTGCAGTTAATGAAAGTGTAGCCGGTACTTTTCCGCAGTTTCATCAGGAGGGCTTTGTCTGCAGCCAGAAGCTGGCATCCCGTGTGAAATGTCTGTACATGCTGGCAAATATTGCCCTGAGAATGACAGGTGGTAGAAAAAAAAAAAAAAAAAACTTTAGTGAATAGATTCCATACATATTTAGACAAAACTTACCATCTTATGTAAAAATATCACGCTGCCATAATCTCTTAGATAACGTCAAATAAAAGTGCCATAAAAGATACTTTACTGAGACAGATCCATAAATGGAGAATCAGAAAGTGGGAAGACTGACATTTAACATCCAAACCAACTCACGACCACGAGCTTTAGATGAAAATGACTCATCTAAAGTTTTATTTACTCACCTTTACAAAGTCTCTAGTAAGAGTTCTGAATAAAAATGTTAAAGACATCTTTATGCAGGAGATGTGCACTGTCTTACGAAAGCTCAGAATGTCATTGAAAACCACGCTGAGGAAGGAAGGAAGCTTTAGAGGGACAAAAAGGCTCCACTACATACGCTTTTAATCTTTTAGCGCCACCCAAAGGATAGGAGGAAAACTGCACTTTTTACGCCCCGTAGATTAGAGAAAAGGTTAAATTCACAATAGTTATTCAAATAACAAGAAACTGAAAAAGGAATGATTAAATATAGTAAAAAAAATATACTTAATTATAATTTAGTAAAATAAAATGTTAATTTAGAGTTTTGTTTGAAAAACAAAAAAAACAAAACTGTCCCAGACAATTAAAGCACCTTGCTCATGAACTGTGGGCCAAAATACCTGTCAACAGGTGTAGAAGTCTTATTGAACATTACAGAAAACTCCTGACTGCAGTGATTGTTTGAAAGGGTTGTTCAACAAAGTTTTATCTCAGTAATGACATCATGCTTGTTTGCTTGTTTTATTTTTTTATTTATTTATTTTTAATATTTCTGTTGAATCACAATACAAAATCAATTTAATGATGTTTATACATTTTTTGTTTATTGTTACTTTAGTCAACTTTGTTATTTCACTGCCAGTTGATTTTCTTCTCTCTTTAATAGAACCGTTTGTTAAATTTCAAGCACAACTGTAGTTGGCTGGAATAATATGTGTTTTTTGTTTTGGAACACGCTGGACGATTCTCCAAAAAAAAAAAAAAAGAAAGAAAGAAAGAAAGAAAGAAAGAAAGAAAACTTTCCTTACCCTAACAGTGAAATTAGTAAATAAATGGTAAATCTTTATTTCCATTTCACTCGCTCACATTCCATGTGAGCAGATAGTGTAACGAACACTGAAGCACAAGATTTTCTTGTTCCTGGTAGATAGACCCTGAGAAATACAACATCTGGTTATTCAGGTGGGATAAAGAAAAAAAGGCAGACAGATGCTCTCTCATTAGTTTTGGGTCCTATTTTGTATCTGACAACTGACACAAATAAATAAATAGATAAATAAATGAATGAATAGATGAATATATGAATGAATGAATGAATGAATGAATGAATGAATGAATGAATGAATGAATGAATATGAATGAATGAATGAATGAATGAATGAATGAATGAATGAATAAAATTACAATTCAGTGGAAAATTATGACTTTTTTTTTTACAATTATCCATAAGAAAGTGAGCTTAAAGCTGTAGTGTATTTGATATTTAGATGCACTTAAACATAAATGTTTCACATACAGACTTGAGCACTTTTTCTTACCTAACAATTTTCTTTTTGGCTTCCAAAATACACAAGTATTTTTATGTTGAAGGCACAGGTTCATTTTGTCTCTATGTGGGTTGGTCAGGTGAGAGCTGCTATAAAAGGAAAGTTGCGATAACTGTCAGCTCACCTTGTTTCAGGCTGCAGCTGATCCAAGATGAAGGTCATTCCTGTTCTTGTACTTTGTATGACCCTGTTCTGCCTGGGATACAGCAGTAAGAAATTTCTTTGCCTTATTATCATCATAACACAACTTTACTGGCAAGATAAGATCTATGTATTGTTACATTATTAAGTTATCAGTCCATCTAATTGTTTTTCAGACAGTCTAGACTCATGCCAGGGTCGGTGTGGTTATGGGACGGACAGCAATTTCTCCTGTCAGTGCAATCCTTCATGTGAGCGCTACAAAGACTGTTGTTACGACTACATTGAGCTGTGCAAAGGTAAGTAACAAAAACTAATGAAGACTGGAGCAAGTCACATGCTGGTTAAGTTATAATTATTGCTGAGAGAGTGACATGTTTTCCTCTATTCCTAGCTGGAGAGACATCTTGTAAAGGCAGGTGTGGTGAGAAGTACAACTCTCAGAACAAGTGCCACTGCAACTCCAAGTGCTCCCAGCACAACAACTGCTGCAGCGACTATGCAGACCTCTGTGACAGTAAGATTATGTGGCACCTGCTGCTGATTACTTCTTATAACCTCCACAGTTATGTTTGTATGAGCTACTTTTATGTTTGCTCTGCTATAATTATCTAGGCTACTCTGCTATTTGACATCTGGTAACTTTCACACAGTGGAAAAATGCAAACTTCATACTAATAAACAAACATTTTCTTCATCTGTATTTGATCAAAATAGATTCATATATGATTTCATAGAAATAACTGTTGTGATTTGATGTAGGATTTATTTTGCATTTATTTCTGGCACAGATAACTAGGAAAACACAAAGTTTACTTCTGTTTCTTGTTTGATATTGGCCACCTGGCCATTTAGATGAGTCTTGATCTTCTTTATCTGACATATTTTCAATCACAGAAAATGTTATTTCAGTTAATCTAATATTCATGTTGAAGAGTGACAGCCTCAGTAAAACATTTTAGTTCCTTAGTGAAATCAGTAGGTTTTTCTCTCAGTTTGTCACTGAACCCATTCACTGTCACATGGCATGTAAACACTTGGTATTTCCTTAGAATGCTCTTCTATCTGATCATTTTCTTATCATACATGTTTTGATCGAAGGCAGCAAATATTGATAAAGAAAAAGAACGATAAGGAAAATAAATGAGGCTACTGCACGTGTTTGTCCAGCAATAATACACAAAACCTGGCATTAGGCTACACTGTAGAACCACAAACACCTAACTGAAGATAATAAAACCAGCCCGAGTTCCAGTTCAGCAATGGTAACTGTGCTAAAGAACTTTTGAAAGCTGTATCCCCCAACTATAGCTCTAAACATTTAAGAGATTTTTAAAAAATAAATTTTCAACAATAACTAAATCAAATTCTTCTTGTCCAGCAACTATCACAACTGCAATGTGTATATTTACAGTATGATGTTTGAAAACAGTGAGAAACATTGCTTAGACTGCTTGTTCCCAATTAATCTGGCTGAATTAATGTCAGTCAGTGCCACAAAATCTTCAGCTTGCCTGTTACACTCCACCTCCTATCAACAGCTTCGTGCTTAACCAGATCAATGTTTCTCTATACGTTTGCTTTTATTTTACCATTGCTTAAAAATCCCACTCTGGACCCTGGTGTTCTAGCCAATCACAGCCCTGCATTCAACCCTGCAAGATCCTTAAAAAGTGGTTTCTAATTCAAAGAATCACACATAATGGGTACGATCCATTATTCCATTAATTCCATTATGTCATTATATGATATGGTTATTTAGTTATGAGTTTATCGGTTACTTCATACTAAAGAAAACAACAAACTGATCAAACATGTCATTCCAAAACTTTTTGACTAATTAGACTTCATAGATGATATTTGCTGTTTAATTAATGGAACATTAATGGAATAATATATATATATATATATATATATATATATATATATATATATATATATACATAAATAATATATATAATATATATATAAATACAAATGCTGGAATGAAAAAAAAAAGGAAAACAATAGGCCAATACTTTTGAGGGTGTTTTATTTTATTTTATCTTTTTAACTTTTACACATGTCAAAATACAGGCCAGTATTGTGCCATATGAATATTTTTATGCTCAGTTTGTTGAGGAGGATGCAAATACCAACATGCACTTTCCTCTATTTCCAGCTGAGTCTACGTCTTGTAAAGGCAGGTGTGGTGAGAAGTACAACTCTCAGAACAAGTGCCACTGCAACTCCAAGTGCACCCAGTACAACAACTGCTGCAGCGACTATGCAGACCTCTGTGACAGTAAGACTGACTGTGTACCACTTGTTTTGGGAGTTTACTACAACATATTATTATTATTGTAGGTTTTGAGAGCCGCTTTCGTGTCCAAACGTCTTTTCAACCAATGACCAGCAGGTGTCGCTGTTCTGTTGTTAATAACACAACAGCTGCTGCATCCACGTTAAACAAACTGTTCACGAAGTCCTTAAATTATTAAAAAATCTACAAAAAACGTGCAGAGGAGAACATTTACGTAAATATGACCATTGAGAGACTTATTAAGAAAAACAGACCCTGTTTAAGGTAATGACAGATAACACAAATCTATAAAAAACATACTAACGTGTTTCATATATTTCGCTTACTTTATTTGTTTTGTATTTAACAGCCTATTTTCTATTTAAAGTAGAAGAAAATACAGAATCAATTCAAGAGCCAGAGATGCTGCTCTTTTCTGCATCGGAGAATATTGACTAACTTAAAAGAAGGAAAACTTATGGAGCCAAAACTTCCTAAATAAAATGCATATACTGTATGCCTAAAATACACACATAAATGCAGTATAAAAAAATGAGTAGATAAAGTAATTAATATCACTTTTTAAAATTACTAAGAAATATCTAAAAATAGTTTTTCCATTCATTGATTTATAAAATGTGACATGAATTGATATTTTCATACTTTTGTAACATAACTTGGTATTAATACCCCAATCTACTGTATTTACTTTGCCATTTAATTTCCAGCAGTCTTATTTTCCTGCATGTACGTATTTCTGTCTAACTTTCCTTCTGCATTTTCTTTAAATTGAAAATGATTTATTTCCATGTTTCATTTTAATTAATCATTCAATGTATTTATCGATTTAGTGGCACTTTTTCAAATTCACAGTCACATTTATTTCCTTGTTACTCCCTATTTATTTCTCTAAATATATTCATTTCTGTGTCCATTTCTGCCTCAGAGGAGGTCGGTCAAGGTATATCTTGGGGGGGGGGGGGGTCGCTCCTGGCCTTCTGGTCAGTCAACAGGTGACAGGCTCTAATCGCAGGGATGGCTATGCCTGTCTGGCTCTGCCATTCACCTTGGTAGGGTCATAGAGGTGTTTTGTGTTAAAAGGAGCAGCAAATGAAAATTTTTGACAGATTGTACTGAAGCTTCAGCGCGTGAATTTGTGGCACAGTTCAGTCCTGCACTGAAAAATGGTAAAGCAGGACAGGGTTGGGAGTCATAGAAGTCATTATGTCTGAGTGTGTGTACATTTGTAATATTCTGTAGGTGATGGAGGAGATAGTGGCAGCGTGATCACTGATGCAGAGATCAAGGCTCTCTCGGAGACACTTTATGTTCTGGACTCAAACAAAGCTTCAGCCTCTGAGTTGATTATTGATCCTCAGGCTCTGGTGCCAGACTCTGAGACCAGCTCCCAGACAGATCTCTCCTCAAAGCCGTGAGAAGACAGCTTAATCATCACACCTCTATCTCACCAACTCCAGCGCTTCTCCATCTGAACGTATATATTTTTGTGCTTACAGCTTGTTCCGCCACCTGGACGAGGATGCTCTGTTTTCCAGACCTACCTATGCAGCTTTCCTGGCTGTGCTGGACAACTACAACAGGATGACTGGACAGACAGAGGACTTCAGCCCTCAGCAGCTGGCTGAGCAGGACACATTCCTCCAGGAAACTATGTCTAACACTGAGCTGGGCAGAGAGCTGTTTGCCTTCCTCTACACAAAGGGTAAAAGGTTCACGTGCAACAGTTTTACTTTGCAAACTGAGCAACACTGTCTGCAATGGTTGTCATTCTATATTTGAAGGAGTTTATGCATCAGAGGAAGAGTTTATTCAGGACCTGAAGATGATGTGGTTCGGTCTTTACTCCCGTAATAACAACAAGATGGACTCCAGTGGCTTTGAACACATCTTTGCAGGTTTGGATGATGCAAACTTCTTTCAAATGCTTGTTATGTTTGCATGTTAAAAGTTAAAGTTCATGATAGCACATTAAGGAAAAGGGTGAACAGGTATGGCTTGTCAGGAGAAAGCCTCTCTAAAAAAAACGACAGCATAGTTTATGTTCCCAGAGTTTTAATATGAACAAATCAAAAGACATCTGCAACAATGTCCTGTAGAAAGACAAGACCAAAGTGGATATGATTGAATAAAACAGACAGCCCCATCTTAAACCAAAACCAAACAGCACCAGTACAAACACCTCTTCCCAACTGTCAGGCGCGGTGGCAGAGGACTGATTATTTGGGCTTGTTTAGTAGCTACAGGGTCTGGACATGTAGCATTCTTTGAGTTGGCCGTAAACTTCTCTGCATATGAAAGCACTCTGTTGTCAAATATGAAGCGATCTGACAGTTAAAGGTTGGCTGAAATTGGCTCATACAACATGACAAAGATCCCAAGCAGGATACAAACCTACAACAGAATGACTAAAGCATCAAGAAGTTGCAGTGAGCCAAAGTCCAGACTTCAAACTGATGTCATAAATGAATACCTGCAAATCTCAACTGACATGTGAAACATAAAACCAAAATTCATCCACAACGACATGAGAGATTGGTGACAACTTTTTTTTTTTCTTTCTCTCTCTTACATGACAGGAGAGATCAAGGGAGGAAAGGTGTCTGGTTTCCACAACTGGATCCAGTTTTATCTTCTTGAGAAAAATGGAGAGCTGAACTACTATAGCCACAGCTTTAATGGGCCTGTAAGTATCCATTCAACCCCAAGATACACTGACTAACAAAAAAAAAGAAAAAAGACTCACCAACTGGATAGCAAATGGGTATGAGCCTCCTGTTGGATAGTCATCTTTCAGCTGGGAACGAATTATTCAACCCCAACTGATGCAAGTAGCTTCTCATTTCTTAAACAACCGTCCTTTAGTCATGGGAGGGATGTTCGTCCTCTTAAGAAGAGTCTAATCATTGGCATCAAGCAGTGAAAAGATCTAAGGCAGGGGTGTCCAGCTCTGGTCCTCAAGGGCCACAATCCTGCAGGTTTTCTTTCCCTCCCTGCACCAACACAGCTGACTCAAATTAATGAGTGCAGAATTTCAGGTTGTTAGATTCCTTTAATTGTATCAGGTGTGTTGGAGCAAGAAGGGAAAAGAAAACCTGCAGGACAGCGGCCCTCGAGGACTGACTTTGGACACCCCTAACCTAAGGAGATGCAGAAACTAAAACTGTGTTAAGATCTGTTCAACTGGAAAAACTGGTAAGATAGCGACGAGCCAGTGTCTTCAAGGAAGAAATTAGGCTGCAAACAAAATCCTGAATAATCATGATCAGTAATCACTTAAATGTTGAGTAAAATCAAATAAAAAAACAACAGTAGAACTCGTGGCTATGTTTATTATTGAAAGTAAGAAGATTTCCATTCGCACAGTATTAAGAGAACCCAAGGGACTGGGACTGAGCAGCTGTTTAGCCATAAGAAAACCACTAATCAGTGAGACTAACTGGAGAAAAAGGTTTCAATTTGTTAGGGAGCACAAAGAAATCGGACTCTGGAGCAATGGAAGAAGGTCATATGGTGTGATGAGTCCAGATTTAACATGTTTCAGAGTGATGGGAGCATCAGGGTAAGGAGAGAGGAGGATGAAGTGATGCAGTCATTGCCCCCACAAGCTAGTGGGGGTAGTCTGCAATCTGGGGTTGCTGCAGTTGGTCATCATTTCTAGGTTCAGGTCTCAGTGCAGCAGCTTTATGTGCCCCAAAAAAATGAGGTCAGCTGACTGCCTGAATATACTGTTATCTTCCCTGATGGCACTGCCATATTCCAACATGACCACACCAGGATCTATGGGGCTAAGACTGTGAAAGAGTGGTTCAGGGACCACGAGACATCATTTTCACACATGGACTGGCCACCACAGAGTCCAGACCTGAACCCCTTGAGATGTTCTGAAGAAGAACTTGCACAGTGATCAGACTCTTATCATCAATATAAGATTTTGGAGAAAAAACAATGCAAAGATTTTCTAATAAAACATAAGAGTGATCTTGTTTTCTGGTGGTGACTTTTTTTTTTTTTTTTTTTTTTGCCAGTGTATTAATTTATTTTTTATGTGCTGCACTGCTATTAATTTCTCTTTTTCCCCTCTGCCAGTGGACTACATATCCTGATGTTTTAGGGATGCAGTTCAAGTGGGATGGCTACTTCAAGCAGGTTGGCTCTGCAGTGATTGGCTGCAGCCCTGAGTTTGATTTTGCCATTTACAGCCTCTGCTACATTACTCGGCCTGGAAAACAGTGAGTAGATCTACATGTCACTGAGATATCTGTGTCTATCAATTTCTTTCTCTTTCTCTTTCTTTCTTTCTTTCTTTCTTTCTTTCTTTCTTTCTTTCTTTCTTTCTTTCTTTCTTTCTTTCTTCTCTTTCTTTCTTTCTTTCTTTCTTTCTTTCTTTCTTTCTTTCTTTTGTTAAACATATGATTGAAAAAAGACATTAAACATGAATCACATTTGTTTTTTTTATCTGGGTCTCCTCTTATTTCTGTCATTTTGTCATCTGTCATCCCCAGGTGCCGTCTGAGCCTTGGAGGGAAGGATCTCATCATCCAGACTTACACCTGGGACAACTCTTCCTATGGTGATGGAAAGAAGTTCATCGGCTCTGCCTTTCCTGCAACTCCTAGGAACTGAAATTATGCTGAATGATGAACACTTGATCTCAAAACACATACAGAAATCACTTTAATCAGCTCTTCCAAAACTTGAACAATAGAATTAAGATAAAAAACTAAAAGCTAAACGGTAACCTAAATGTATCACCAGCATAAATTTAGCAATAAAGCAATCCAGAAGAATCTGGAAATATTATTCATCTTCTAAAGCTGGTTTCTTTATGATGCACAACACATGAAGCTCATCAAACCAGTGCCTTGATAAATCTGTGAAACCTCTTCAGTGGGTCTCATAGAGCATGAGAATGCGATGCTCTCCCTGGGGCATGATCAGGCTGTGCCTAATGGGGCAAAAAATGGGCGTTTACACACCCTGAGTGGGCACAATGCTGACACTAACCCTTTAGTCGTAAGAGCATGTGTGCATTTGGTACAATTGCTTTTTGTCTTATGTAAGAGCGAAACAAAACATTAAAAAAGTAGATGCATATTTTGGCGGTACGAAGTACAGAAACAAAAAGAGATTAACAAATCTTATTCTGCTTGACCTGCTCTGAACAGTAGCACCAGCTAAACCTGTTCTTATCAGCTGTCTGTAAAACTGTGTGTGTGTAACTCCCCCAGTGTGGGGTTAAGTGTCTGTGTGTGTGTGCCTGTATGAATGGGCGCATCCTTGTGTGTGTGCGTGTGTGTGTGTGCGTGTGTGAGTGTGTCCAGCTGGGATGGGGGTTGATTTTACTCTTTCACTCATCTAGGGTGACTAACAGGATAAATTCTGGTCTGCCGACAGAACAGGGGGACACACTTGCAGCCCTGTTTAAAGAAAGTATTACAGGAGATGGATCTGCCACTGATCCTATTGTCCACCAGTCTGTGTGCATTCATGCAAGAAAAAGAGCACAAGACCAGTCAGTTTGGAGGAAAACTCCAGCCTTCAGCGATTCATCTGATTTGGGCCTCACAAGCAGTCAATGTGTTTCAGCAGCAGACAATAAAGTTAGCCCTGGGTGGAATTTCTCTCGCAATTTTGTCAGAACATATTACATTTTCTGAGCTGGTGACTCTAGAAATTAGAAGAGTAAATCTTCTCTCTTTTCACACTGCCCTCTTTTTAAAGCCCCAACGGAATCAAATTAAATCACAGAGTGGCAAATAAAAGGAAAAAAAGATTCAATTGTTTCTTTTGTCACTCACACAACTTCATAATCAAATTATAGCTGGCCACCCGCCAGCGTGTCCTCGCATCTCCCCAAATGGGCTTCTCCTTGCAGATCTCGTGAGCCACCTGACTTTTGTTTTGTAATTATATTATCCCGCTCTCCCTTTAGCGTGTTGTGGCTAATGGCTGAGCGGGCTATCCCAGCTGCACATGCAGAAACAAAGCTGCTTATGGGGCCAGACAATGGACCCGTGGAAAAGGGACGCCTGAAGGCGGTCAGCCAATGAGCACGCACAACAGGGGGGCCAACACAGGGTTTAGGAAAGGGTTAAGGGGGTTTCGGGGTTGATGCAGAGGAGGGTGTCAATTTTTCCCAGTAGTCGGGTCCATCAATGAGATGTTAGTAGAGGGACACATGGTCAACATCACCCCTGTCTCCCCAGGGTCGATACTGGGCTGGAGGGTGGTTCAAGTTTGGCTTAGATGCTGGCCATTTCTAAAGTTGACAGAGAACCATGAAATACAGAGCAACATTCATTCTCTGGCGTTTTTTTGTTTGCTTTCTGAACAATCTGATGACCAGATTGTCATCGCTATTGCCGGTGGTTTGGATTTGAAAGCAGATTCAGGCATATGCAGAGCGAGAGATCCATTCTTGGTCAGCTGAAGTGACCTCAGACTGTCATTTGAGGTTGTTGCGCTTGTATTGTAGAAGAACTTTTTCACTGCTGCACATGTAGTTTGTCCTCATGCACATACATGAGTGCACACATAAACACACACTAACGTACTCTCCATGCTGTGGTGCTGGCATCTCTCCGTGGACTTCCAGTATAACAGATGGGCGAAAGCCACTTTCCCCCACTGCCATACACAACACACAGGGAATTTAAGGAAGGTCATGCTTGTGTGTGTACTGAAGTGAAGTTTTATCTGTTTTTTTACATTATAAATAAATTCCCATCTTGTAAGCATGGCTAGAAAATATAAGGATGGGACAGAGCAGTCAAGTGAGAATAGATAGGCCTCCGAGCCACAGACTGTTTAAGAGAAGACCATCTGTAACAGGACTTCATCACGTGAGTCCAGCACAGAGGGAACAGGGGACATCATGGCATACATAAGGTGTTACATCTCAGCACCACTTGTGGAACATAAAGATTGGACATCTTACTGGTCATAATTTTATATCAAATTAATAAAAATAAATAAAGGGTGACTTCCGTTGAGTTGTTTGATGTGAACACTTGGATGCAACTTGCATCCAAGTTAAGATGATATACTGCCTGAGAGGGATCTGTTTCCCATCTTGCAACCTATGCTATGAGCATGTGCAATGGGGACACAAGGCCTCAGTTATATTCCCCTGCTGGTTCCACTCTGGGGATGAAAAAGGCCTGGCTTTGCTATTCCCATCCCAGGCTGCAGGTGTGGAATAGGACAGGAAATGATGCAGGGGGAGGAGCAGCAGGCAAGGTGATCAGCTTGGGAATGAAAGGCGAGTGGAAATCAGACTGTTTGGGTTTGCAGATCACTGTGAACCTACCCAAAGCCTCACTGTTAGTGCACGCAAGCCCCTTACAACACATGCATGACTTTCCCTCTATGCTCTTGAGAATCTTACCTTTACGACTCGAATATGAGGATTTAAATAAATATTCTCTCCGAGATAAAAGAGACAAATGGCCGAAATAACTTCTTTATTTTAACATTTAACTTTTTTGTGACTTTTATGAACTAAGGGGTAATTTACTTGTATTTATTTGTATGCTGTTGCGCAGAAATGTTTGGGAACTTGTAAGATTTTCCTCATCATTTTGCAAAAGTAAATGAAAAAGGAAAGGGAGAGTACCCAATCAAATAACAAAAAGGCATTCTCACAATAAGTTGCACTTAAAGCAGAAAAGAGCAATGCTGGACCTCTGCAATTTGCTAAATGTCATGTGCACAAACCAGAGGGCTGCTAAATAAAATGTTTTAAGGGCAGATGGAAAAAGATACTTTTCCTGTTATTATTACCAGACAGGACTAGAATGGATGGACGCTTGAAGCTTTTACAGATATTTTTGTTAAAAAATGCTATACGGTGCAGTTTTTGTTGAGCAGCTCTGAAACATGAGGATGCTTGGTGGTTGTGTGTTTGGTGTCTGAGAATGAACCTTAAAAATGATCAGATGTTAATGCTTACATAACTGATAGTCCGTCTTTAACTCTAAAAAACAAACTGACATGATATGCTGACTATCAAAACTCTCGATATCCTGCTGGATACAATCAGCAGACTGTTATTATGCTGCCATACTCAAAAATACAGAAGCTCAGCATCTATATAGCCTTCTGCATCGAGGAAGGAGTAATGACTCCCCAAAGTCATATTACCCGTATAACTGCACACCTCATACGAACCTTACCCCTTCTGGTCAGAGCGGGCTCTTGGGAGAGATGAACTTGTTCAACAGCCTATCTCAGCATGGGGAAAGGATGGATGGCTGCAAGATGAGATGGAGCAAACACCTGCTCTCACGCAACTTCAAGCTGTCACATACAGTTAGGCTCAGGAGACTGAGCGCGTCTCCCCTCCGTTCAATGCAAACGTGCTGCGGATTTAGCGGCCGCCCTCGCAAAGCAACAAAAGCCCGGGCCTCTGCTGTTTGTCTGGACATCTTTGACACACATGCGCACGCACACACGCGAGAAGTGGAACTCCAGGGGGCCCGAGCCGAGCCACGGGCCGGCCACGCGCGAGCTCGAGCGCGTCAACAGGAATTGGATGGGAGAGGGAGGGAGGAGCTTTGACGTGGAGGTTAAAACCGGGAGCCCCCGCAGTGTGACCCGCACTGAGACACTGAAGGCCAGCTCTGCTCCAGGAGACAGAACCGAACTTCATCACTGTTGGATGAACACAGAGTCCAAACTGTGATCCGTGGAAAAAAAAAAGGAGAAACATCTGAGGAAGTTTCCCAGGACACACCAGCACGGGTGAGTTAAGGAAGACACTGACGGGCTCTTGTTGGAGATGCAGGCTGTGTGCTTATCAGACAGTTATCTTAAAGGTTAAAAAGTTTTTTCTTTGTCAATTTATTTCCTTTTTGTTTCTTTTTTTGAGGAGGGGACGAGGGTGTCTCATAGTCCTTTTATTTTAACTGAAATATTTGCCAGGAAAGCACAAAAGCCAGGAAGCAATGTAGAAGGAAAAAAAAATGTAGGCTATTGGACGTTTCATCTTTCATAGTAAAGATCGCAGTTTGTGGCGACACAATAATAAGTCAGTCTTTGAAAACGTCCTTTTAAATTCAGCCCTAGCTCTCTGTTAGGCCAGTGATCTAGGGGGATGTGATCTTTCATTTAATCCCACGGTCGCCGCTTCATCCACAGAGTAAATCCTGCACTGCCCCAGATTGGAGTCCTGTCAGTGACTTGATCTTGCTGGAGCTTTACTAGTTCACAAGATGACCGGGATTAGGCTGATGATCCCGAGCGAGGGAGAGAGGGGGACAGGGGGACAGGGTTACAATAGACAAAGCATTTATGGAAAAAAAGAAAGAAAAGAAAATGAAGTCTGACATTTTCAAACCATCTCTTCCTGTCGCGTTGATACCAAGTCAATCAGGAAAAACCCTCATGGGGGAACTGTCCGGTGCTGAAACTCATCGGACGGCTGTGATAGCAACAGTTTCCTAATTTATTAGATTATTATTGCTGTTTATCACTAGTGGAGGCATATTTGCACTAAATGGCTTCAAGCTATACGTTGTTAACAGACTTAATAAGGAAATTATGCACTTTTGCACCCTTAATTCACCTCAGAATTGCAAGTACCAAAAATTACGTTTAAGAATAGGCCTACACGTACATTTTACTTCTTTATTTTCTAAGCCCCAAACAGGCAAGTAAAACTGTGAACTGAATATCCAACATGATCAAGAGCAACCCTTTTCATCTGTGAAGAAATACTCCATCTCTCTTCATTTTAAATCATTTCATCATTCTGTCTGCAAAGAAATCAAACATAAAACCTTCAAAATGATAAAATAATCTCCTAATTCAAGTGCAGACTCACAACCAACAGGTCATTATTGATAAAATGAGTTCTTTCATAAGTATGAAAAAATAAAAACTTTGCTACTTTAACCCAGCTTAATGTAAAGCTTGTATTTTGTATAAACTGTCAGAAAATAATATTCTGAGACAACTTTATGCTGAAATTGGTTTAGGGTTTGTTAAATCCTTTTAAAGAATGTTAATTGTTGTAATGTGATAAGTGATGGAAAAAGTATCTAAAACCTTTAAATAAACTAAAACCTGACTGAGAGATGCTCCACAAAATAAAACGTTTAAGAGAGAAAATAAATAGAAGTTAAAAATTTTACCAGAAAGCACTAGTGTAATGGTTTATCATCCAGGACAAATCATTCTACACTATTAAATAATTCAGTGTGTCCCTGGTGTCCAAGTATATTCTGTCTGAGTTGGTGATACTGTGTTTGTAAATTACTGTAAATTAGGATAATATGTTGCAAGCATTATGTTTGTTAAACATCTCCACTGGCAGCGAAAACACAGAAATTAAATTGTATGGTGCCACATTGAATAAATTTAGTTATATCTTGCTATCGTTAATGATTTGTGCTTGCAGTATCAATCTATATTTGTCACATTAAGTTGTCATTTAGAAAATTATAATGGAACAAGCAGGAATGACAGTTACTATAAAAAGACTTAACCGCCATAAATGGAAGCTAAATGAAAAAACCTTCTGAACTCTAACCTGAAAAGTGCATATGCGTAATAAAAATGTTTTCTTATTTGCAGAGTATTATGATGATTAAGCCATATGCGAGGCAAGTGGAAGGAGAAGAGGTTGTCAGCCCTCTGCAGTGGATGGATGGAGACATGAGCTCACCTGATGGAAACCCTTCAGTCTCATTGCATCGCTACAGAGCTGGTGGAGTCAGTCAACCAGCCAGAGAAATGGGAAGTGAAGATGCAGAAGAGGATGAGGAGGATGTAGAGGAAGAGCAGGAGGATGAAAATGAGTCCAAGCGCCGAGGACCTAAGAAAAAGCGAATGACCAAAGCCCGGCAGGAGCGTTTCCGAGCTAGACGCATAAAAGCTAATGCCAGGGAGCGCTCACGTATGCATGGCCTAAATGATGCACTTGAGAACCTGCGCAGCATCATGCCTTGTCATTCCAAAACACAGAAACTGTCCAAGATCGAGACGCTACGGCTGGCCCGCAACTACATCTGTGCTCTGTCAGAGGCTCTAGAGGGGGGGCTTTCCACAGAGAGCAGGGCTTTCATGGAGACGCTGTGTAAGGGCCTCTCACAGCCAACAACTAACCTAGTTGCTGGCTGCTTGCAGCTGGGACCAGCTTCTGGAACTGGGATGAGGCCTGAAGACAGACATGGAGTCCGTCCACCAGCCAACCCTCTTGGTGGCATGGTGAACTACACCTCTCCCGGCCTGCCAAGTCCCCCATATGGTACTTTTGACTCAGCTCACATGCTTCACTTGAGGGCCATGAAAGGAAGACAGTATGAGAATCACTCCCCTCACGAGTATAACGCTGGCGGAGTGGGAACCCCTCCGTACGACGGCCCCCCTACACCACCTCTGAGCATCAGCAGTAACCTGGTGCCCAAACAGGAGCCTTCGCCCCACTACCCTCCTCCACATCAGTACTCTCCTTCTCCTGTGGACCAGGTTCTCTATCAGACTCAGAACAGCTATGATGTTCACTTAGAGGGGTCGTATGACTCCTACCATCCACCACACATGCCCCCACGGCAGCTAACCTCCGTCTACAGAGACTAAGAAGGATCTGGAGCCACAGACAGTAATTAAACCAAGCAAATAAGTTGTATCTATGATCCTTCACGAACTCTGACACTGATTTCTGGAGGACTTTAGACTGAAGGATCTCTCTCCGTAGACAGACTGCAACTAGTGGAAGAATAGATGTTTCGTTCTTTTTTTTATGTGTGGTGCACTTGCACAGTAGACTAGCACTACTCAACATCGTCAGACTATGTATTAGAAAACATTTGACTTGAACCAACACATTGTTTCCAAAACTGATTACCAAATGATTCAAGGATCTTTTACAGGTCCCACTATGAAATGTTGCTTTAGCCATTATGGCCTGTTGTCCCGGTACTATAAGATAAGCACTTCTAATTAAGCTTTGGTAACGTCAGATATTCTACATAAAGTATCTTTTATTTATTCTTTAATTTAACACAGTGTATATGGAGTTTGTTCTGACATGTCTGTTTTTTCATTTGCATATATTTCATGTTAAGGCTTTTCTTTGTTTGCCCAGTTAATCCCCTCATCCGTCTTTTGTGTCCAGTGCCCTCTTTGCCTTCTATTTGATGTTTTGCACTCGAAACACATTCAGAGATAGATTTGTGACCATGATGTAGCTGATCTGTGGGCACTGAAAGGAAGAAAAAAGGAAGATATTTTCATTTGTTTAAAAAAGCGGAAAATAAAGTGGAGAGTTTCGATGGGGGATGATGGTGAAGAAGCAAAAATTTAATACTCAGGTTAACATAATGGACATTTTGCATTGGATATGATGTTTAGTCTTTTACATTTTTGTTTCATTTTGGGTTAATGATGTTATTAAAATAAAAACAAAATCATTAAGTCAGTGTATTCTGTGCTTACTTTTTGTTGGAGTGATGGCGGACAGAAAGATAGATGAGCACCACCAGCAGAATACCCTGTTTGCCCGCTATTTTGTTTCTCATTTTCTCCCCAGCTCTGTGGTTTAGCTGCACTAATCCCAGGGCTGTCTTTTAATGAAGGGCTAATGCGTGAGGCTGGATTGTAAGATAAAGATTTATGATTAACGTGGCTGCAGGCCTGTGCAGACTTTCCTCTTCACCGACACTGGGTTAGCATAATCCTTTCCTGACATCTACTCAGAGCACAACTACATATTCACATACTGCAAAGACCACTGCACCTTTAGACATAGAGATGTATTACCTATCTAGAGAACTCGAGGGGCTGGAAAAGTAATTTTTTCCCGTTTCCTAGACAAATCTGAGTCTAAAAAACAGATAGAAATAGATAAAAACATTATAAAATAATGGAGTTTGGATTAGGAGTAAGAAAGTGATGGATAGGTCAATGATAATAAAAATAATAGTGATCTGATGTGAGAGCAGCCACTTCTGTTGATCCATTGTCCTCACTGGTCAGTGTAAAGGCCACCCACTGAGGGGTCAGTTAAAGGGGTCATAAGGCCGCACTGGGTCAAGGCTCACTGGTGGGAATGGTCACCACTCATCTCGTGGCTTTTTCTGGTCACCTTCTTGTGTATTCCTATATGCAACATTCAGCACATTTCTCCACTCACAGAGAATTGTAAGTATGATGCCAGAGGTTACATTATAGATGACATTTTTATAATCCTGATAAACATGCTGATGAACATCCCATGCTTGATCTGCACTGGGAGAAATATATCGCTTTGTTTTCACAAGGATTAGTATAAGCCTGTGTGTGTGTGTTTGCTTGTGTCTCTGTATGTGTATTTGTAATGCATTTGCACTACTAACCAGGAAAAGCGTGGGATGAATTTGAAGGGCCGGGTTGAATCACAAAAGGACGTATCTCTGCTTGCTGGACACACACTCTAACATCTGGACATTCGAACTTGGAAGATGCTCCTTGCAGACATGATGAATGACAAACATTTAATAGACCAGAGGCTTTGAGACAGAAAACATTTACCTTTTGAAAAGGAAGCGAGACAAAGACAGTGCTGAATTTATTCTAAGCCTTTTTGACCTTTGACCCCTCTGACTTATATTCTGTGAGACACATTTTTGGTAATGCTTTATTTCATGGATCTTTGAATATTGAAATATTTTCTAATATAGGTTTCCTGACAGAACAACACTTTCTGCTGCAACATAAAAAGAAATAGTGGAAATCTAATTAGGTGAAAACCTGAGACTTGATATTCACACAGAGCGGGTCAGCTTTAAAGTGTGAACATGAAATTTGGCTGTATTAAATTCACTGCATTTTTAATGCACTTTGCTGATCTTGTCGACCAGTTAAAGCCACTTATACAGGGTCACTTCTTTTATTCTTTCTATGGAGGGATTTTTTTTCTCCCATCACATCCACACTGATTGATTCATTGAGGGCAAAGTGGGGTTCAGGTTCTTGCCTGAAGATGTTTCAAAAATCAAACCACCAAACCGAGTTGGTTGATGACAGATGTAAACTCCAGCGTAACAGACAAATGGTGAGCAATTTAAATATTGATAATTAATTAATCAAACTGAACATGTATGAATAAAGTTACAGAGGAAATTGATGATGTTCTAGTTAGAAATATTAGATTTTTTTAGAACCTCAAACAATAAACTTTACTGAATTTATGTTTTTGTCAGAATATAATATTCCAACAATGTGAATTTACAACTCTAATGTTACAGTAATCTAAATGGGTGCATGCTTATAACTTGAGCCAGTCCTCATTTCTCTAGTTTCCAAAAGAGTTTGACTTTATTTCAGTCTATTAAAGCGGTCTTTAGTAGGACTACTCCAAGATTTCTGAGGCCAGTTTTCCCACTCCTTTTCAGTCTCATCTTTGTACCTGACCACTACCGAGCCACTAAATGCTGACTTATAAATCATTCAAGCATCAAAGAAGGTACATCTATCTGAGAAAACAAAATCAGTGTTGTGTCTACATGTAAAAGACAGTTATTGTCATTACTGTGTGAATAGGAATAAGGGAAATATGAAATATAAATACATCTGATTAAAAAATAAAATTTTACTCTTCATTGAGGCATTAAAGAGTTAAAAAAGAATATTGTTTAGGTGGCCGTAGAACTTTTTCTGAAAACTACTTAAAGAAATGACAAAAAAGATTACCAATAAAAGTTTAGACAATGTTGAAAAATACCATATAGGGACTTTTAAACTCAACAGAATTGTAAAAGCTCTGTTCGCACCCATTTCTGATTTGCACAGTTCTGCATGTTCAGCGTACGTGTCTGTGAAAGATGGGCCCATCTTGCGTGCATGATGGTTGTGTTATTTGGGATAAAACAGTATTAAGCAGCTGATCAGAGCTCAGTGTCTGAATGGTTGCATTAATTCCCTAATCCTGCGGCGAGAGGGGCAGTCAGTGCATCGGCTCCTCATCTGTTTACACAGCAGTATACGGCAACAGCACGACATCTGATGCAACAACAAATACCATAAATAAATTAAATAAAAATGTAATGGGGGGGGGGGGGGACGGACAACAACTTTCTTTTAATATTCACTTATTTGCTGTCATATGCCAGAAGTAAACCTATGACATGGGGGAAAGAACTGCACTGCCACCTAGTGGTGAAAGTATTCTCCTGATAAGAAATCATGAGCTGTATGAAAAGTTTGAGCTTTTGTCCACTAGGTGTCAACAGCAGACAACCGAATGTACCAGAGACGTCTCACTGAAACCTTCTTTAAAATACTACAAGAAACATGATCAAGATAATTGAATAAGGATTCAGCCATCTGTTCATGCGCTGTCTGAAAACATCATAGCCTATGTTACTGTGCAAATGAAATATTTGTTAACATGTCATGTATATCCTGCACGGTTGTTCCGGAGAGTAAAAAAAACAGACATTTGGTGAGAATTCATCTCTTTAAGATGGCGTGCCAGCAGAGTGAGTGGGGAGTTGGAATAGAATTAACCTATTTGCATGTAAACTGGTTGATGGAGTGTGTTTGGATCAAAATAATCAGGCTAATGAAGATACCTGGGGACTGTGCTCTATCAGAAATCTGCACGCTGTCCTCTCTATCCAACAAGTAATCATATCTGTAATTATTTAGCGTGAAGGGACATGAAAAGGGATTAATCAAGGAAATCTGACTGATTAAATCTTCAAAGGAAGCACTGAAGTGCAAGGGCTAATAGGGGAGAGCGATGTAGTTGGTGCTTTTATCCTTGAGGTGGAAAAAGGAAAGAACAAAACCAGACAGTGCTCTCCAGGAGAGCTGGAATACAGGGGTGGAAAGAAAGAGGAGAAAAACACTGTTGGAAAAACAACAAAACTGGCACAGTTAGAGGGGATAGTGCTATTTGAATGAGATATAGTTTGATAAACTGTGTTTTGGCATATAATAATTCCCTCATAGTTAGAAACACAGATAATGTTTTGAGTTGTCTTGTAAATAAGTGAAAAATCCAGAAATAAACTGGGATATTTCATTTTAGAGCCCGTCTGAAAACCCATTATTATGCCCTGGCCTTCGACCCAGCTTAAGACTCCTGTTTTATTGTTTCTCTCTTTTTTCTTCTTCTTCTTTTTTTAGTCTTGTCTCTCATGGAAGCAGCAGAATGATGATCTGACTGCTACATTGTGCCAAACAGATTTGCTTTGCCAAGGAGCTTTATGCATATAAGGCTCCTCTGGGTCATCGGAATCACATTTGTTTATTTTATTTTATTTGGTTTTGTTTTATTGTATTCCTTTGACTGCTTGTTTATAACTGAATTTTACATAATATTGTTGGACCTGACTGGGGGAAGAGAAAACAGAAAAAAATAGAATAAAGAGTGAATAATAATTAAAAAGAGAACAGAAAGAAGAAAGAAAAGATAAACATACACCAAACAACCAACTGCTGCACCTGCTCAGAAACGCAACAGAGGACATCCCAGAACACAAAGCTGGATTATCAGGAGCACCTATCGGAGAAAGACTTAGAACAACCTTTACTGTTTAATTGCTCTTTGTACTGATTTTATTATATGAAACTGCACTTTTATATATTTTATGTTAAGATTTTTTTTTATATATATAGTTTTAGTTATTTGAATTCACTTTAAAGCTTTGTGTTCAGCACTTTGTTTCAACTGCAGTTGTGTTAAAGTGCTTTACAAATAAAGTTGAGTTGATCCAATTTCCATTTTTAATTCCAAGTATAGATTAATCAAATACTTTAATTTTAATCATATAATCCAGTGATTCCCAACTTGTTTTTCCTTAGGACCCCATGCAACTGCCAAAAATCCATGGACCCCCTTTGCAACACTTTGCTGAAACCATACTTGGTTTAATGCTTTCATTTTCTAAGTTCTGAACACAAATGATGCATTCTGGCTGATTACCCCCCCCCTTCAATAAAACCATGATGCAACCAAATCAAAATAATTAAACAAAACTTGCGCTCATACACCTCAACTCATTTCTATATGGACATGACTTTAATTTTAATCATGATGGCTCTAAACAGTCAAAGCTTTGGGGAACCCCCCCACCTACCCCACTCTGTGCTCTTTGGATTGAATCAGTGGTTAACAGTTTGGGAGCTGATATAATCTGACATAATCAAAACATACAAAGGTGTCTCATCAATAACAAATTTTCAGTTGTTTTTTTCCTGTCACTACCTTGAAAACTTGATTTAGATCTGGTCTGGTCGCTGGCCATGCCATAGATGTTCCCTAAGGATTTAACACTGTTAAGTTTCAAGATGAACAGCAAGTGTTTGATATTTTCACCATCAAACACTCTTGTAGGTCTGTATGGTGATAACGTCATTATCATCACCAAACCTGCATCTGATTAACAGAACGAGCCCCAAACTTCAGGACACCGGTTCATGCACTGTAGAGATAATGGCTGCCATCTAATTTGGTCCTTTACCCAAAACTGACCCAGCTGTTGGAATGTTCTTGTGCTTTTCTTCAGGTGGTCATCTCTCTACAGTACGTTTTCTTTAGACCTGCACCAAACAAAGGTTTTGGCATTCTTTCCTTATCCCTTTCATCAAATCGTCCTGAAACCATGAGAAGAAAACTTTCTTCCATTTAGGGAACTGATGATGGTTTCTGCATATATTCTCCCGCTGATTTCTTAGCTTGGCCACAGACACTGACTTTTGTTTCTGCCTTTTTGGTTATCCATTTTTTCCTGCATGATTTATTTTGTCTTTAAAGCTTATTAGTTTTCTTGAAACAACCAACTAATCGATATAGTTTTGAAGGCTTTTCAAAGAAAACATTTGTAACAAATTGCTTTCCATCATCTAAATAATGAGAAAAAAAGAGCAAAGAATTCAAGCAGCATTAAAGATACAAGTTTTTCTGGTCAGAGAAAAGTAAAGTTAATGGAAATTTCCAAGTTAAAGTTCTGGCTTAAATCCAAGAGAAATGCTGTGGGAGGACCTGAAGCAAACAGTTCATGTTTGCAAACCACCATAATTTAAGAGTTAAAGCTGCTCAGTTTAGATAAATGGTTTACAATTCCTCTAAACTCATTTGCAGAACTAATAAACAGCTCCAAGAAATGTTTAGTTACACTAGAATCTGACTTGTTTTTTATTCAAGTTCCCTGTTATGTTGCTGGGTTTGTGTCCATATCTGATCATATGGTGGTCACAGTTTTTCAGAAAAATAGAGGGGATTTTCTTAAAAGTAGCACCAATCTAAGTGATAAACTCAACTGTTGGTTTTGTTGCTATTTAACAAACATTTCTAATTGCTGACATCACCACTGTCAAGTTTCATGACAAAAAGTAAATATTCATTCCAAAAATTGAGGTTATATTTTTCTTAAATAATCACATCTGATCCCTGAAATAGTTTTATATGGAGGCCTGCTGTCACTCTTTTGTTGACAGCAGGCCTCCATAATTTCACCCATTAATGATTTTTCAGCAGAAACTCCAGCAGATGGTCTTGTACTACCTCAATGTCAATACATATTAAATATTAAAGATAGATGCCAAGTAACACAAACATATTAGGCAGTGAGCAATCTTGCCAAAATACAAGTGCATCTCCGGGGCCAGCTGTAGATTAGTTTAAGGAGTTGTTACGTCAATCCAAACAGCTCCTGCATATCGGGAGGGAATGGAGACCACATAAACATTGATGAGCCATATATAGATCAGAGAGACAGAGGAATGCAACGTCCTGCATAACTCTGCAGGATGTTATGGTGAGCAATCTTGTAAAAAATTTATGACTGAGACAGAAAGAGAAAGGTTTCGAGAGAGCATGGCGGCGTTATGAGTAGTAGTCAAGCTGCGAGGACATAAATGTCACCCTGAGGAGCTCAGCTCTCATTCTGTGACAAAAAATAAGTATGTGTAACACTATCATGAAATTTGGCTTAAGGGAAGCGGTGCCTACGGTTACAGTAAGTCTCCAGGAAATTAATAGAAGTCAATGTAATGTCCTCTGGAGCGATGGAAACAGTTTTGTGTGTGTGTGTGTGTGTGTGTGTGTGTGTGCATCTGAGTGTGTAACTGTATCCCCTGGTGAAATGTGCTTACTGCTCCAGTTTGGTGTCCTTCCTCACTGTCCCTTAACCTAACCTCATGGCATATTGCCAGTGGGTGTTAGTGTGTCCGTTTTTGTGTGTCCACATTATGCAAATTAAATTTAAGTGAAAGGGTCTGACTGTAATCAAACTGGCATATGAATTTACATGTACACCTCCTACCGAGTCAGACAAAACTGCCATTACTGCTTTTACAGCTTGCTTTCACACTTGGTTTTTTAAACTGCCCTCTCTTATTTACTTAAGTGCACTTTACACTCTAAATGTCTTTAGAGTGTTTATATTACTACAGGACGGTACTTAACCACACATTTATTCCCCACTCTGTTTGTGACTCACACAAGGCGGAGTACAACCCATTTAGCATATCAGAATTAGACTGACATTTACTCGACATTGCGCCATGCGTCAATCTTACCTTAGCCCTTGCCTCCTGCTCCTCTGCTCAATACTCACCTCTTTGAAATGACACTTGCAAGCACATTTAGGATATCTGATCTTAATCTACACCTTAACTGGCAGCAAGGGGGGATCTGCTTGCTAGAACATAGAAGCCCCACAGTATCATGTTTGGAAATTTTGTGCGACTGTGTTCATGACAGAACCATCCACATTCAATTTCAACATTTCAGCTATCACAGCACCTCAGTTTGGATGTTTCACTGGATGACAAATTGAACTGCATATTGAATTACTGAGGGGCTGAAAGTGTTGAGGATTTGAAGCAGACTAGAATTTTAAAGAACACAGCCACGTTAGTTTTAAATCTATCTCTTGGTTTTTGAGGGGAAAAAACTCCAGGAGGCCAATAAAATGATTTAAAACAACAGGTACTACCCTCTAACGTCTGGGTTATCTGCAGGCATGCAGAAAGATTGCATTACCAGAAGAAAAAAATGAAAAATATTTAATTTAATACCACAAAAATCTTATTTTTTATTTTGTCTTGCAAAATTTTTTTGAATAATTCTCGTTAACTCACTTTAAAGAAAATTTGAGCATTTCTGAGGCTACAGTCTACAGCATCATTTGCTTTTACTCAGTAGAATGTGGTTCAGGTCCAATCTGCGATGTTGTTTTGTTTTCTTTCGGAAAGTCATTTGGTTTTGTTTTCTTGTTAACAAAGGACCGAACTGAAATATATATATAAAGGAATATATTCCCTCTTAATACATCACCTAATTACGTTTCTTGCACAATTCCAGATGAAGAGCAGCACTGCAAAAACTTGAATCTTAGCAAGTATATTTTTCTCATTTCTAGTCAAAAATCTCATCACACTCAAAATAAGACAAAATTACTTAACGAGAAAAATTTCGATATAAGATCTTGTTTTCAGGCAATGCATCTCATTTCAATAAATCTTATCAAGAAAATTTTGCTTGTCCCAGTGGCAGAATTTTTGTGCTTATTAAGCAAAAAAAGAAAATTTTTTTTTTTTTTTTTTTTTTTTTTTTTTTTTGCTTGTAATAAGCAAAAAATCTGCCAATGGGACAAGCAAAATTTTCTTGATCAGATTTATTGAAATAAGATGCATTGGCTTAAAGACACACAACAGATCTTTTAGAGTTTCTAGGGCCCAGAAAACATTGGGAAAAAACTTCCCTCCTCCCTCTCTTTCTTCTGATTCTTCTCACGAGGGGAAAAGGATGGGGGGGGGGGGGGGAATGGGGGGGGGGGGAGGAGAAGGAGGGACGAAATAGACAAAATTTAGCACCACTTATATCTTACTGAAATGTTTCTCTTTAAGTAATTTTGTCTTATTTTGAGTGTGATGAGATATTTTGTCTAGAAATGAGAAAAATATACTTGCTAAGATTTGAGTTTTTGCAGTGAAAGTATATGTGCACGGCACTAAGGCTGAAAAACCCTTAAAAAAATGTTGTTTTTCTTCTCTTTAATTTTGAGTTTAGCTACTTTCACACTTTTTTTAGATTGGTGGTTTAGTCCTGCTATCATAACGTTTTCACTTTTCTACTTCTTTTGCAGTTCGGCAATGACATTCTCCTCCACCCCGATGGTTCTGTTTAGCAGTTAAATGTAAATGATGAAAATAAAAATGGTCCAAAAATGCACTATTTTCATTAGGAAAGTGTGACATTAGCAAAGTTCACATGCAAAATTCCGTCAGTCACCTTATAATTCTGATCAGATCAGTATTAGAAACGTTATTCTGATCATAATGTGTTAATATGCATCCCATGTTTGAACAGAATGAATCATTTTGACATGAGTAGACTGTTGGACTTTCAGGAAACAGCAGTAGAAGAAGGAACAGACAGTGATGGAAACAAACATGGCTGCATGTGTGTGTTTACTGTCATCTCACTGATGCCAGTTTCTCCTCCCTTAACAATTTTTAATTCTTTAAAAATCTGAATCACTGCATTTGTATCAGTTCTGTTTTGGTCCTGCAGTGTCACATGATTACATTATGCTGACGTGCTGCTGATGTAAAAACCAAGTAAGGTAAGGATAATTTATTCCTTAATTTCAGAATATGCTATTGGATCCATTTAATCTGAATGAGGTGCTGAAGGGGGAAATATGAAATCTGCAGAACAGTGGTCCTCGAGGACTGGGGTTTGAAATGCCTGGACTACACTTTTTCATTCTCAGTGGTCTTGGTTGTCTTCATGTGAAGTGAATTTTGTGACGTTATTATTCTTAAACTTGGATTGTGAAACTGTAACACATTGATTACAAGGACATTTTATTTCACAATTTCTGGTGAGACTGAGATTGCACCTGTAGTTGATTAAGAGTTATTAAATGCATATCAGAGTACATCAATATAGGTTAGACAACCAAGTCACTAAATTCTTATTATTTAGTCACTTATAATCTAAACATTCATTATGAAAAGCTTTTGGGCCGAGCCATTTGTGTGGGAACTAATTCCTGAATAAAACAAACATAAAACAACATTTCTGCAAGTAAGCCATCGGCTTCAACCACCAGTCATATTCCCTTTTGCTCCATCACGTCAACATTTTCTTTCAAGTTTCAATGAGTTGCCATCCTCCTGCTCCTCCACAACTCACACTCTTCAATCCTTATTTCCTCTGATCTGCCATCCGTAGCTGGGTCTCCCTTCCTCTGTTCTGCCCCTCCTTCCTCTCACATTCTCTCCCTCTCTCTCTGCATGTATCTTCCCCCCTTCCACAGTTGTCCTCACATATTAGGTTCCCCCGTCCTAAGAAGCAGAATTAGCCTCTGGAATCTTGTGCACTTGTTTCCTTCAATCCCACGAAGGAGGTGACGGCATGAAGGGAAAACAGAGAGAAAATACACACAGACCCAAAGAGGGATTACAACCAAACTGAAAGAAGGAGGATAAATAGAGCAAAAGGAAGATGAATATGCAGATGCTTAATGTTTGATGCAGCTACACTGTGGGCATGTGGCTGCCTTCACTGAGCCTTTCCCTTCCCACTATCCAGCTGACGGATGGAAGCGCTGCACTCATGTTGCTAAGAGCTACTTGATTTATCTCTCCACAACATCAGCATACTTTCATTTTTCCACAAGAAGAGGACATATATCCATGTTTCTTTATGCTGGCTGACACACTGACCTCTGGACTCTACTGTACAAAAGATCTGGACTGCCTTGAGCATTGTGAAGAGCAGGGACAACCAATGTGGGGCTCAGGTAAGATTAAAACTGTCCACTGAGCAATCAAACCCACCCTAAACTGCAACTATTCATCCTTTGATCATCTTAAAAAGGACTGAGAAGCTAGATAAGCTGGCATCCCCTCATTATTGTAATATTCTGAGCAGAAATAAAAAGCATGTGACAGAGAACATGAGGCTTTGAAGGTTTCCCTCTTTGATGAAAGTTAGGGCAGTTTCCTGCAAACATCAGCACTCAGCGCCACACAAGTCTTTGCACTTAGACCTGGTCTGACCCCAACCTTTCACATAAATCACTAGGCTGCAAAGATGGGGTGTTGCAAGACGGGGGAATGGCAGAAAGGGATAAAAGGGAGAGCGTTTGGGCTTAGATAAAAAAGACATGGTGCGTATTTTCTGACATTCAAACTGTTCCTCTGTCTGCTTTGCAGCACGATGGTTGTGCACATGCCCAAAGCCTGAGGTGCCCGAAACAAAAAGTCAATAAAATTCCAATTCAAGCATCAAGTTTTGCCTGAGGGAAATATGTTGTATGTTGAAATGTCAAACATAAAGGAAAACTATGATTTCAGTTTATGGGGCATGTATGGCGAGATTTAGCTGAATTCATCAAGTTGAAAGGTTCATTTTTAGTTTCTTTAAACAGAAAATGTGGGACTGATTTGATTCTGAAATGCAGTTTGTCTTAAAACAAAAAGAAGAGTTGAATTTTGAAGCAAAATTTCACACAAATTCTAATTGATGTGGCCTGGTGTGATGTATCAATATGTGGCAGATAAATTGTAACTCCAATCTCTGACTAGGTCATTTGTTTCATTTTTTATTTGGATCACCATAAGTTACCTGTCTCATTAGGTCCCAATGATGTAGGAAGCACTGGAAATTAGGGCTGGACGATTATGGAAAAAACTACAATCATGATTATTTTGACTGACATTGAAATCATGATTAATATACACGATTATTCATTGATTTAAAAAAAGTGTTTATTGAACCACCAAAACTCAACCTCAAATATCACGATCAAATTTTGATTAATTGTCCAGCCCTACTGGAAATGTTTAAGTCGACTGCTCATTTATTTGCGTGTCTACTGTTTCCAAACTCAAGAATTTACGTATTTAAAATTTTTAAAAATATTATACACTTTCAGCTATTTTGTATCATATTCTGCTTTGTTTCTTTAATATCTGATAGAGTAAAACATTATAAAAAATGCATATCAGCTCAGCTTATTTTTGTACATTAAAAGATGTCAGATTTAACGGTACACGTGCTGCTGATCTGTTCGTCTTTCAGTCAGGCATGTGTATTTGGTATTTATGCATGTGGTCATCCCTGGTCTTCATTTTAACAACACTTATTTTAACCCCTGAAGTGCAGTAAACTGCCACTCACTCAGCTCTCTGCCCGAGTCCTCATTCTGCACACACAACTTACCACAAACAAGCTTCAATCTTGAAACTTTGCTTCAGGTTTTTTTTTGGGGGATATGAACTATCAAAGTGTGTAAACACAAAAGACAAAGAATAAAGCCACTAGAGCAGAATAACAAACAGTTGTGTATGATAGTCAAAAGCATGTTTGTGTATCACCTGCATGAAGGAAAAAAAAGCGAGACAGTTATGTGAGAAAAGCTAAGTTTGATTTTTTTTGTCAATTCATCTTAGAGACGCCTGTTAATTGCTGATGTAGTACATGTGCTTTATAGTGCATTTCATTGATGTTACACATCAAATTGAAGACTTCATTTTAACTTTGGCAGGACTCTCCTTTGGACTCGCTGTTAATGACCAAAGCTAAAATTAGAGTTTAACAAGCCTGTCGACACAGTTATGGTCTCTTGAGGCAGGTTGTGAGAATTATAGGATTGTAGAGGTCACAGGCACACACACACACACATGCACACACACACACATACATACAGACATCCTTGTACTTTTATCTTTGTGAGGACATTCATTGACATAATGCATTCCCTAGCCCCTTACCTTAACCCCAACCATCACAACTGATTGCCTAAACTTAACCCTTGCCCTAACCCTAACCAAAACCTAATTGTAACCTAAACTCTAAAACCTAAACCTTAATAAAAATTGGGTTTTTCTTAGACTTTTTAGTGAGGACTGGCCAAAATGTCCTCACTTTGTTGTATTTTACATACACAATCCTTCTTAAATCATCTTTCAAATGAATTTTTACTCATAGTTGGGTGGGAGGAAAATTTAATGATCTCATTTTTACCTCTTTTTATCCCCAACTTTTGTTTGTCGCGAGAATACGCACGAGAATTAGACCCGTCCCGCGTTCACGAGGCAAACGTCAAAGCCAAAACAAAGTTTCATCAGGACAGACCAAGTGAGGGAAAATGATGTCCCCCATCACAGAAAAATGTGATTAAAACATAACGGTACGGTTGATAGAGAGAATCCGTGGAGTAAAAGGGCTGGACTGATGAATATAAGGAGCAGACGTCTGACGTGAAGTTACTCAAACGGCAACAACTGTGTTAGCTTTTGTAGCTACATTAGCAGCCTGTCACTGCTTGTCTACCATTGTTTACTGGCCTCTTACACAAAAGATAATAAGTTACACAAGCAGCAACACTTACCAACTGCACATCCTCACTGAATAAATATAATCCACTGGTCCCTGGTCCATTCATCCACTGTTACAGCACTGAAAACTGCTGAATTTCTGCCGAAACAGCACAGCATGGCGTTTTTTTTTTTTCCCCCTCGTAGTGGACGTCACATCATCCTCCTCACTGACAAAGCTGGTCATTAATCAGCATTAATCCAGTGCAGGTAATCAGCTGATTTCAGGTGGTGCTAAGGAGGCAAGCTTAGCAGCTAGCAGCCTCTGTAGTTCACGTCATCCGTGTCCGAAAAACAAAATCGCATACAGTGGAGAGCGCGCTCTTGTGGCCGATTCTGGTGAGAAGAGAGAGCCGGCACTCAAAAACAAAGCCACTGTCACTCTCTGCAGTTTCTGGCACATTTTAACTGAGGTCCAATAAACATGTTTTAACATGAAAAAGTGGAATTTCCGGGTGATGACTCCTTTAAAAGTGCAAACTCTAATCTAACTGAAATTCAATCACTTGACGTGATCTAAAACATGCCCTTGAATTTTAAACATGTTGCAAATAAGTGTTAGGCACATCAAAATTGTTCTAAATTTGGTTTAAATTAGATTCTACTCTAAACACTAAACAATGCTAGCACTCACAAAGCTCAGTTAAATTAAGAAAAATGTTTTTTCTATGATAATATGTTGTGATACACTCTCAATCAGAGCTTTAAAAATTTAAATTCAATATTTAGCAAGCAAATAAACATGAATGTGAGAACCATGATTCTTGGTTTTACATGCAATAATGAAGAGGTCAAACATTTGAATTAAACCACAAATATGAAGCACATGGTGGTGCAAGACAGAGCGCCAGGGCATCACAAGCATTAGATGGATATATGATCAAGGAACCAAGGATATTCGCCATGCTAACAAACAGTTAGCTAATTAGCTTCTCAACTCCGAAGCTACAGCCATGCTGTCTTCACTTCTAGTGTGTAGTGGAGGGTTACCTGCCTTCCAATGGACAGATAGAAACCCCACGTGGGATACGCTATTTGAAATGTGACGTAGAAGTGCAAGGCTGTTCCCGATTCGCTCTTTTCTTCATTTTGTTTCTCTGATGAGAAAGCACAGCCGACTGGGGGGAACGCAACGCTAGCGAGTCAGCATGTGTAAGTAAACAAGGGGAAACCCTCCGTATTTCAGAAGGAGCAAGTTAAACGGGTTTTCAGTGGAAGGAGGCCTTTAAGCACTCCTAAAAGAAGTTTGAAAGTGTTTCCTTCTTCTACTTTTTCAAAACTACGTTCACGTTCACATGTAGCTCCATCATTTACCCTCAATGCTATTAGATTATAAATGTATATATACGTCTGCTCATTTGGCCAACCTGTAGGATCAACAAGAAGCAGAAGATGAGAAGAACCCATGGTTACAGGAAACAGAATCTCACTATAGGTATATTTAGTCATAACTCTGACATCACTCCAACATCAGAACAATAACTTCTCCACATATTTATATCATAAAAGCTTTTTAAAACTACCATATGTTCTTGAAGACCATAATGAAGTGCACTGTGTAACTGATGAGCCCTGCAATCACATTTTTAAATGACTATTGTGAGATGTAAATAACCTAAAACTTTTCCGTAAATCCCAAAGGAGCGTTCACACTCACAGTTCCCACACATGCACAAAGAGTTTGTTACATGAGCCCAGTGGTCCGGTTTCATCTTCCCATGGTGACATCCATTAAAGTCATGCTGTGTCTGACCCTCCAGCCTCAGACAGCCACATTAGCACCTGGCCCATTGGCCACAACAATACACCTGCTTGCATTATTCAGGCTGACTGTACTAATGAGGAAACCTTATCACACAGACACACAAGCCCTATTCTGGTTTCACACGAGCTTAAACACACAGGGATGGCGTACAGAGTCATTATATTTACTTAATATGCAGTATTTACCTGTTGTCAAGATAAACATAAAATCCTGTAGAAATTTATTTTACCAATAGAGCCCAAGATCACGTGACTGCATGATGCCGCGTGAAAGTGTTAATGAAACCTTTAAAAGTCTGTTAACACAGTGTCCCATTATGAATACATAATTCTGGTAAATGTTGGTGCAGATGTCCGTGCAGAGAGCTTAGTATTTGAGCTCGTTCAGCAGTCTCTGTCTCTGCATGTCAAACAGCTGTCAGTGTCCCCCTTCATCCTGCTGTTTCACCATATCTTCCACATTTCCTCTCCCAACACTTTCATCCAAGAGTCAGTCTGCATTAACCTCAATCTCTCCTCCCCTCCCCACAATGTATCATCCAGTCTCTCAAGCTGTCAGTCTGTGTTGCACCTCTGTGTCTGCTTCTCTTTTGTTCTCTTTGCACAGTTGTATGTGGTGGCAACGCGGTGAACTTGGTCAGCATTTTTCAAAACATACCACTGACCTAAAAGCCCACAGGCAGGTAGGAAAGGGACACCAGAGAGAACACCCGGGGTTACACAAGGGAGGATGCTTTCAGAGCAGGCATCGGTGCATCCAAGACATACTTCAGATGTTGCCGATGACAGGAACGAGGCTGAGTACAGAGTCAGACAAGGGGAGACACGAGAGAGGAAAAACAGTCAATAGTAAACAACAGAGAAAGGGTGATGGAGAGAAAAGGAGAGCAGAATCGACAGCAGCATTATCACTCTGCCTCCTGATTCAAACATCACAAGAAAACGCTCAGCTCTGACTGTTCTCATTGGCTGCACATCCGGCCAATCACGGCTCGGGAATGCAAGGTGCCTTTAGGTTATACCCAACCCCAAAATATGAGAGAGAGAGACAGAGAGAGGCATGCTGTAGTGCAGAGGTTCCTCCTGTGAGGCGAGCCTCCATCTCTCTGGTGTTCCTCCTGCTGGAGTGAATATGTAACAGTGAATAAATTACAGGCTTCATTGCAGTAGAGTGAGTGCATGTTGTGTTGCAGCCTGAGCTGCTGGGTTTCTCCTCTGGCAACAGCTGGTGGAGCCGTGTTCCGAGATCAGAGGCTGAAGAAGCTTGTGTGGACGAGGGGTACCGAGAAGGAGAAGCGATTTAGTGTAGACGCAAAGTGTAGGTTGTGATGTTGGTTGTCTTTTCTACACTGAGTTTTGAGTGCCACAGAGGTGGGCGCTTTAGATTTGAGTCACCCCAGTAGCTGATCGAGGAGGAAAGCAGGAGGATAACGTGGGGAAGAGAAGTGGAAGGATACAGGATGATCTTAGGTAAGACAACTTTGACAAAGACTTTTTCTCCCCTTTGCCTTTATTGATCTTATTGATTCACTTTTCAGTTACGCTGCTCTTCTGTCAGGATCACTCATGTCTGACATAAACTTTTGGCTTGAGCCTCTACATCCAGATCAGCATGTTTAGCTCTAAAAGGAGATCATTTGTGTGACGTGCATGATCAAATGATTTCTCTTTGTGGACAATCTGGATAGTGGGTGCACAGTTTATTTTCTTTCAAAACTTCTTTTTCATGTTCATTGCAAGCGTCTATGTTTGACCTTTTCGTTCGGAAATGTAGAAAACAAACATAGAAAAACATGAGGGGAAAATAGATAAGCTTCATTATGTTATGAATAAGTAAACATGGGGTTTTCTAATGTCACAAAACACAAAAGTGGGCAGCAGGATGAAGATGCAGAAAATGTAATTACATTTTTGGACCGAACAAAACATTGATTAATCCTCAGTTTTTTATTTATTCATTCATTCGTTTGTTCGTTTGTTTGTTCAGTCCACTTTGGTGTCAAAGGATCAGTCAAGGTTTTACGTCTAAGGGCATTAACCAGTGACACAATGTGAGATGTCATAAATGAATACAACCATCCTCTTAATCAAATAGCTTATTACAAACCAGAATCAAAAACTGGAACAATTCTTAGTTTTCACCGTCTGTGTTCAGCCAGCCATTTATTTTGTTTTAATTTACAAACCTGATTGACTTTACTGCTTAGTGTTCGTACATGGCTTCAACATAGTGCATCTAGTATATGTGGCAGACTTGTATCCACAAAACTGAAGTTGAAATAGACATTAAAAGACAGCAGGTGAAAAGAAGAAAGACAATAATACTCCATAGAAACAAAGGGATTGTTAGAAATATCACAAAATTTTTCAACACATTTGAATTTGACTAAACCTGAAAGTAGATAGAAACTGATATCTGCATGTACAGTATGCAAATGAATCATAATTATGTGTTGCTCTAAGCATTTTATATAATTGGTTAAATCTTGCTGATGATCTGCAGAATTTCACAGTAGCTGTTTAATGTCTTACACTTTCATTAAAAAGCTAGTTGTGTTTTTTAATAGATTAATTTTATGATGGAGTTACATGTATTAGAGTATAAGACGTATGTTTTTTTAGTATCAAAATTCCATCTTGTCAGTTTATCAATGTCAGCGCCAGACATGAAACCTAGCAGTAAATTTGATTAAGTGTGATGACCTTGTTCTCTGTTTGTGTGTGTTGACTAAATATTTGCTTGCTCTTCAACTGTTCGTCTTCCTGTGATCTGAGTTTGAGCTTGAGCTTGTGGTAATCCTTTTCCCAGTCCAGAGGATTTAAACCTATGTATATTATAAATGCTAAACACACAGAAACATGATCACAACAGTACAAATTAATGAGTGTAGGCAAACTGTATTAGTTCCCCTTTAACAAGAGAGAAGGATCCAAATACCAAAACAGCATATGTGACAGTAGCAAAAAAGATGGAGATATTTTCATAGAAAGCATCCACTCCTTTACTCCAGTTTTGCTTGTTCTCTGTCCTTCCATCCACATCCATCATCAAACTGTATCGCTTTTGTTTTTTAATGATGGAAAAATTCAAACATGTCGACACAATCTGGAGTGGCGGCAGAAAGAAATGTGCTAAAGTTGGCTCACATCCCTTGATGCAGAGCAGAGTGGAGCACGCTTTAGTAACTTGTGTGATTTTTATGATGAATATTTCAGACATGGGGATTTTATTTATTCAGAAGTGAGCCAAGGCTTCCTCTCGTCTGATGCAAAGAACTCACTCAGCAATATCTGAAAGTTCATTGCTTGCATCATGGTTCACCCAACCAGCGGCACGCATGCACCAATATTTGTGTGTCACTGGTTGAGTGTGTCACTGTGCAAATGTCTGTGAGTGTGTTTGAGTGCCTACAACCATCACACAAAAGTATTTCACAAAAACTTCCTCAGTCATCAGTGTCTTCCAAAAAGAATAACAGGTGCACGTTGTCCCTGATAAACAGCATGACCTTTAAATCGCAGCAATGCAATGAAGGGTGAAAAGTATTGACATTTAAAATAGAGAAATGTGCCCACTACTCTGGATGTTCAACAAACTGACATGTTTTTTTCATTTGGGTCGCTTAAAATTATTTCAGAACCTTAAAGACCCACAATGCAACTTTTAGCAGGTTTCTCAGTTTGCCCCCTATCAGCAGCTAAACTGGCATCCATCTTGCATCCTACCTGTACTGTGAGCTCACTCCTGCAGTAAAACACAAGCCATGTCTCACACCACACTCTTGCCAGAGTGCACTGGAGTTTAGTGCGTATTGTACTTTGTCTGTAATGCACACTATTGTTGCTAAATGCTGACCCAAACAGTGACGGACTGGCATTTCCCGCTAACGTGAGCCACCTCTACTGAGCTGGTATAACCACGGCCTCAAACAAATGACCAGATCATAACTGTCATCAGGGAGTGAACAGCTTGGTAGCATGTCACAATTTACATTAGTAGTTATGTCTAAATAATTTCATAAACGTTACATAAATCAGTACAATACCACCTCCGATGTAGCGGGGTAGCCACTGCTTCGTTCACCGCCATTATTCAGCTCTGAAAGCAGTTCGAAAGTCCCGCCTCTTCCACTGCCTCAACAAGATGGCGTCCGTTTAGTGCAAGTAGTGTTCATTTTGCACTTCAATTTTGGCCATTATTAGGGCAGCATCCTGGTACTTTCAGTGCACTGAATTTTTCACCGAAATGACAGCATGAACGAACTACACACTCAAAGAGTGTTTGAAGTGCTCAAGTGTGCGGTTTGAGACACAGCCACAATCTTATCTTGACTTTTGTTCTGTCTCTTCCTCTCTTTCGCTTCCTCTCTTCCTCTGGTAATGTTTCTTTGCATTTCTTTGCTGAATCTGTCATGGTGCAGATTCAAAACACCAACTGTGTTCATGTCTTGTTTGTATCAGTTTGCTAGTAGCCTACGTGATGCGGTGCGCAACCAATAGTCCGCAACAACGTCATGGCCATGTCCCAGATACAAAAGTGACATAGTGCCGTTTCTTGGGATGCTGCTGGGCAGTGACGGCTCTAAAATGTGCATAGTGAATGTTGGAGGGTCATCAAAACGAGTCAGAAACACATATTTTTAAGGTGGAAAAGTTACATTGTGGGCCTTTAACAGGCTCCTTATATACTTATTAAAGATTATACATGGATGGATGGATCAATGATGCCACCCATTAGTTTATAAACTGCAGTTTTAATCTTCCGTTATTATGGTGTTGACCTCTTCTAAGCTAGAAATTGATAACAGAGTGGCATGAAAGTGAACAAATACCTATGAAATAAATTATTTTCAGGAGGACCGCCAGCAAACTGACTTAAGGAGTAAATATAGCTCATAACGCCATCACAATCTGTGGGAAAAAAAGAATCCTAATTCAGCATTTCATGAGAGAAGGTTTTTGGGCAGGACTCTGATGAACAAAAACACAGTATTTTGGAGAAAGCACCTTGTGGCTTTTAAGGATTACTTTATTTTTTTTTCGGCCTGGACCTTATTTCTATGAGTTTATACGTCCATTTACACACCGGTAAAATTTCTGTATCACTTTGACTCCTTCGGAAGATATTACGTTGAGTCGCCCTCCGGCGTGCATCCATATAATGGAAGAGACGGGGCAGCCTCTCTATAACCCTCAGATTCCACATCCTCTGGTCTGCACCGTTCCGCTCCACTCTGCAAGATGCAGCAAACACGTTGGGAAGTGCAACGCCTACTATATGCACCCTGCTCCGTCCAGCTGCTCTCCGCCAGGTCTTGGAGCCCGGGGAGAGCATGCGCGAGGCATGTTCTGATGACACGAATCAAATGGCCTTTCGCAATGATCAACATGTACAATTTGGTGAATAGCAAACCCAGAAGAAGAAAAGGGTTAGTAAACAACAATATAGCTTCAGTTTGTCCATGCTCCCGTGACGGCTTGGCTGGTGGCTGCAGTTACCTGAAGCGCCAGTCGCGGCAGTCGCGGCAGTCGCGAGTTTCGTTTCTTAATCTTGCCTCAAGTCCCTTTAAGTGGAGTTGCATTCAAAGTATGTAAATAGAATGTCTATTCACTCTACAGCTCATAATGTTTTAAAATGATGGGTTTTAAGATAAAAAAAAAAAAGAAATGTGGATTCTATGCCTCAATCGAGGAAGTAAAAAGAAAGAAATGCTAAAAGGTAAAAAGCTGGTGGTCTGTAAAGAATTCAAAACTTTTTGTCACAGATGGTTCTTTTGAAATACCGGCGTCCTCCCCCGGCTGCGCCTCTTCCTCTGACCTCCTGGTCCTCTCGTCTCTGGTGTCTCTTGTCTGCCTTCCTGTTATCCACACACCAGCTTTAAAACTGTCACCAATTAAGTCAGGGGAGGAGCCCTCTCCAGGTGCTGCAAATCAATTCATTAAAACTCCCGCAAGCTTGGTGATAAAAAAGAAGTTAAATAAACAAAACGCAAAGACCATAAAAACAATGTTAAAACCAAGCTAGTGGGCAGAAGTCCAGTTTTTGGCAGCACCCATTAGTTCACTGTGTGAAACTTTCTTAAACAGATTTGATTGAAAAAAAAAATCCCATTTATTTAGTTTTGTTTCTCCACCCTTGTTAAGTTAAGGGGGAAAAAACCTTCCTGACTGTAGGTTTAGGCACCAAACATACTTTGTAAAGATTAGGGAAACATCTATAGACAAGTTTAAGGGCCAGAACCATGGGAGCTGCCATGCCTGCTAGTTTCTGCTAAGGACTTCTGGTTAATGTTGTTACAGGGTGTTTTTCACTGAGAACATATGCAAATTAACAACAGCTCCCAAACTTAATGATTGAAAAATGAATATTGTCAAACACAAAAAGGGTTGTGGGACATATTGCGCTGTATGTGGTTGAAGCAGCACATGAAAACAAATAAATATGTATGTTGTAAAGTTAGAAAACTTACCATAGGACAGCAGCTGTGTGGTTGCATGACCGACCGGGTTCACCTATACATGTGCAGCCCACAGTCTCCACCTCTCCATCCTCCATAACCACCACCTAAGCCTTCTGGTAGGAGTCATGTAGACACTGCCTTGGCTGAACATCCTTCACACATTGTGCACGCTAAACTGCCGTGTTTGTGTGGACGATCAACATACAGACAACTGTGTTGTGATGTAAGTCTATGGCATTCCTGTTTACCACCAAGGACTCAACAAAGAACAAAAATATTTTGCTATTTTGCTACCAGAATGGTCAGCACGCATGACTTTCATTCGGGAGTCTAGGGATCGAATCCCACCCGGGCCCTCCGTTGCGTGCCTTGCCACATTCTGGCGTTGTCGGCAGGATCCATGTGCAATGCTGGTAAACAGTCCATGGATTCATAATTGGTGGCAGCCTGCGCGGGGCATGAGGACGTGCTTGTGGAAAGAGGGGGAGAGATGTGACAGTGTGGGGTCCTGTCACTATGCCTCTGACTGATCATGTGCCCTGGCTACTTGGCCACAGTGACGTTCCTTTGGCTGAATGGTCAGCATGCAAGACTTTCACCTGGGAGTCTGGGGATCAAATCCCATCTGGGCCCTCAGTTGTGTACCTTGCCACAGTTGTAACATTATTGTCCTCCAAATTCAATGTCGTAGCAAGGTGAGGAAGTAATAAAACACCTTGTTTTATAAGAAATAAATGAGTGTTACCATTTTAGAGACATTACTATTCAATGTAAACGAACGCAGATATAACTCGACCTGAAGTGCTTTGTGGAAGTAAACTGGAAATGTGAACCGTGACAATATTCTATAGTTTTCAAAGCCAAGGACTGCCAGTGCATGCACTCCTCCATGTATGAATGGACCTCCATCATGTGATGTAATCTCAGTGGTAACTGGTTAGGCTGGTTTTAGATTTAGACATGAAATCACTTTTTTCCACACTCCAGTCGAGTGTGGAGCTCATCTCTGTGATAACATGTTTTCTAAAGTTCTGCTCATGTCATATTTTTCTGGCACTATATGCTGCCATGCAGACTGTCAAGTCAAGAATGCTGTGAACTTCTTTTTTGTTGTTTGTTTGTTTCTTCAGCCTTGCTTTCTTCAGAAATTTTAAGTAAACATTGCAATAAGAGTTGTTTGTTGGCTGAAACTCTTAGGAAGGAATGCGTACATACATATAAGGGTATTCAAAATGGGTGAACAAAAGAACATTTCCTAACTTTGGACTGTGATCAGGCTTCAGTAATGGTTCAACGACTTGTGGGACGATGGACGCAATGATTGTCTGTGAATAAGTGAGTGGCTATATTACACTACTCACAAAAAGTTAGGGATATTCAACTTTTGGTTTTTGGAGAACAGCATGATGTGCAAGAGATATTTAACCATTAAACAATGTACATATGCATTGAAAAGTTTAGAGAAAGTCTAATTCAGTTCACCTGGAAAGGTTGTAGTGGATTTTATATATCCCTAACTTTTTGTGAGTATATACAGTAGTACAACATGTGACAGCAGAAGTTTCTAAGGTTCTTTGGGATGTTTAAGCAAAGGGCTTGTCAAGACTTTTTTTTTTCTTTTGTTTGCTAGCTCTGACAACATGTCATATGGGATTGACCTACATGAGCCCAGTTTACTCAAACATTGCAAAACAAAGTGGTTGATGGGACAGAAAAGGAACCCGATAATCAACTGAACATTTGTTTCCAAAACTTTTTGTGCTAAAATTTGAGTGAAATTTTCAGTGTGTAAATCTATGATTATCTGATCCAAAAGAAATAATCTGAAATCTGTGCAACCATCAGGGCGACAGGTTAAAAAATAAAGATTATTTCGGGGATTTTTTTGATATTCATCCATTTAACAGTCTCAGAGTATGTGATGATACCAGATTAGGGAATTTCATCAGGTTTCTTGGAAGGTGGAAAAGTATTTGTCATTTATTGACAGGGTCTTGTTGACCATCATGCTAAATGAAAGACCTGCAGCACAAAACATTCGTGCCTATCATTAGCTAGGCTCGAGGATCCTAAAAGTAGAATGAGGGCACATAGGTTGAGCGCTGAGTCTCTTTGTTGTTTGATGTTTATTGTTATGAAGTTATGCAGACCACAGCTGAACCACCAACCGATTCTCACTTTGTGTAACCCTTGCATGTTACCTCAAGACCTTACTATAGCTTAAAACCACACTGCATTCTCAGACTTCAATCTGCTCCCAAAACACAGTCTATAATTTCTGCTTTTGTGGAAAAACATATATACTTTAAAAAGCTTAGCTGCATAATCACCTCCTTTGATTTCTCTGTGTTAAATATTTCTTGTCTCTTTTCACTGATGATGCAACTGCTTGCAGTTCATCTGAGGTCATTGTTGTGTGTTCTGTTGTTAGCACATGTGGTTGCTTTTGTGTACTTGTATGTCCTGTGTACTTTACATTCTCAGGTTTCTGTAGGTTCATATCAACAGCTGTGTGTTATTCTACCTCCCAGCAGGTGTGTAAATGATTGGAAAGATGAAATAATAGCTGGTTATGTTGACATGATGGGTCTCTTGATAGACCTCCCTTTGCTCTCAGTGGCTTTGTATATGAAACCTTCTGTTTGCTTCAAACTGAGAAGCCCTGTCAGCAATATAATGAAAAAGAATGTTGGTTGCCAGATTCAGGATGTTCCAACACTTTTCTATAGCTGAAAGATCTATAGAAGTATGGGATAGGGAAATCTGTGCAAACCTCTTTGTAAAACAAAGTCCTTCAGGATGTTTTTGCATTCACACATTATAATCTGGACTACTTCTGTATAAGTTATGAAGTGTCTCTGCTGTTGGATTGAGGCAACCCTGCAGATTCAAGTTAAAAAACATAAAATGTTGAGTTTTGTATTTTGGGTTAAAAATTTCTCACAGCTTTTTTGTCCTGGCTCTAGTAGGAAAGTTATGGTTAAGCTTATGGGATGATTGTGGAAGCAATAAAAAATCCAGCAGTGTGTGTTTGTGGGTTGAGAAAACATAACAAACAGCATCTGTTACCGCTCAGTGTCACCTCACCTTCTTCTCTACTATTATCTATCATATTTGGTTGCCTCAACATAAACATGCATTCACACGGTTATCAAGTAACGTTGCTCTTTTTGAACAGAAATCTATTGGGAACAGAGGAAAAAATGTATACTTAATACCATTCAATACTTCTTTAGTTGATTCTTTTCACCATCTCGTAGCATTACTATCACTAATTTCATTCAGGGTTAGAGAGCCCTACACAGGGCGGTTTTCCCATTGCTACTCCCACCAGCTCCTGTTGGGTTTTTCACCATTGTCTGTCACTGGTAACAGCATTTTTAAAACATTTTGGCACAGCATTTCACAGTATTCACAGTATTGATCTTATCTGCCTTTTCCTTTATTTCATTTAATGTCTCAAACATCTTCACACTAGTGCTAGACATGCAAGATGGTTCCAGGTTTGAATGTTAGCTCGAAATAGCATTTCATTTTTTGTGTAGCACTTTGGATACTTTCTGTTGTGCTATATTAAACAAAGTGATTGGATTGGATTGGACAACAGACATCAGGGCACTTAACAGTTAATGCTGATGCCCCTTGAAAGTACTGACCTTACATGTTCCAGTGTGAGCTAAAATTTGTGCGTACCCTGATATTTTATAGATGAACTGCAAAGATGAAAATCTTTGAAGAAACAAAATGAAAGTCTGGCTTGGAGCTCCTGTTGGTCAGTTAAGTCCCACTGCTGAGCTGCTGGCACATTAGCCTTTAAAACAAACAAACAAAACAGCAACAACAACAACAAAAAACCATCAATATAACAATAACAGCCACACTTGATATTGCATTTTAAGGTTAAAAAACTTATAATAAAACCAATAAGAAGCTGGAAACACAGATTGCTGTTCTGGTTTTTGTGGATAAATAGTTTTAGGATAATACTTCCATTCTCTAAGCTGGCAAAATTCTGACACATCATGTGTATTAAACTGACTTCACTTGTTTGATTTTGGTGCTAACTCTAAAAGGGACATGTCAAGAGATGTGTCTCATGGAAAGCAGCAAAATAATACAAAACTGTTTGTGCATGTATGACATTGTACATATGCCAAGCGAATGTTTGACTGCTGTGATGACAAGATTTTTCCTCAACTCTGACTGTTACAAGCTGCATGGTGTGCAGTGTAACTGTCTCCAAAACAGATGGCCTTTCTTCTGTACATTAACCTGCAGGTTAATAGTGCTCTTTACCTCCTCTGGTCACCTTGAACTCACCTCAAAACATGCTGCTCCCTCCCCCTCTTCCGATGCTTTCCTTCTCTTTCCACCTCATCTCCCCCTCCTCATCCAGACCTCTTTTCCTCGCTCAGTTGACTCTACCCACCATCATTATGTCTCACCAAGCTCCTCTTGTCACCTCCAATTCCTAGCTAATCTATTTTTTAAACCCTCATGATATTTCAGAATCAGACATGACAAAAAAAAAGGTGGAGAATTCAGCATGAGAAGCTTTCGGTTAGGAAAAGTCCAAACAAGCAATCTCCAACTGGATCATTATATAATGATTATAATTCTACGGAGAGCTTTGCCGAAGTCCCAGTTAATCACAAATACTGCATGAAATCAGAGCGGAACAGCAAAAGGACTAGTTAATCTCAAGAGCGCCGCATAGACACACATACACACACAGATTTACAGTGAAAGAGGACCTCTGAGAGTTCTCTGGAAGGCAGCATTTAAGTCTGGCCACTGGAGTGCAAAGCATCTATCATTAAAACAAAGTGCAGGCTGAAATCAAACGTGTTCCCCTTCACCAGTGGGCTTCTCTCTTCACAGTGCCCTTTCCTCACTGTCCAGAACTCACAAAGACCAACAGCATTAATCAGCACTGAGCCTATAACTTACTACTTTAAGATCATCATTCACTCAGACTACAAAGGTTTGTATGTGTGAAAGCGTGTGTGTGCTGTCGTCTGTCCCCCGCCTATGTTGAAATAGCTGCCTTTGACTTGAGGGTAAGCTGAGCTGCAGTAAATTGGATTTCATGCTCAGTCCTTCGTAGAAGCAGTATGCGACACTAACACAGAGCCATCTTCTCCCCACAATCAAGGCAAAGTTAAAACTGAGAAAGGTTAGAGCCTTAAAAACCGCTGCTTTGCATCTACAGATGGATAACTGATGTGACAAATGATTTAGTACATTTATTTAGCAGAGGATAGGTTACAATGTTAACTATATCAAAATGTGGCAATGAGCAGCTCAGCATTCCTGCTGCAAAACTAGAAACAGGAGTCATAAATCACAAACGTTCTAATGGCGCCATCTGCTACCAAATGTGCAATCAACTCTTTCACATTGTTTTGTGAACAAACCTGCAGGGGTGACAACCCAAAATGCAATGTCGTGGTTTTCTGGTTAACAGACGCGGTCGCCACGGAGCTGCGTCTCTGCTGCAGAGACAGGGTATTTTGGTAGGGGGAAGCTAATCCACCGAAGATGCTCATTTCAGAATCATCTGTGCACAGCAGGCCATTTAGATGCAGATGTGACATGGGTGGTACTGTGTGCCAAGACAGTCCTATTGAGCTGACGAGCCTGGAACCAAAGGTGGATGCATTTTTTTCTTTCTTTTGGCAAACCCTGCAGCATTTCTGCCTCTCATCAGATTTCATTTTTCTGCAAGCAGCATGTGGCACAGTTTTCTGTCCCCTTCCCACCTGGTGCCGTCATGGAGCAGAAAGACAGAGGCGGACAGGGAATACAGAGAAGCTCCCAGGACGCCACTGACATTGACATTACCTCTATGATCATTAAACTTAAATTGGCTAAATGAATTGCCAATTTGAGAGGCCTTAGTCACCTCATATTGGTGTGTGCATGCCTGCGTGCGCACACAATGTGGTTTTGTGCAATCTAGATGATAAGGATTTCGTCTCTGCTTCTGTTTTTATTTCTTTTTTCTCTGCATCTCTTCATTTCTATCCAACTACCCCTCTATCACAATCTACACAAAATCCAATAAGCTATTACACAGACATTGATCTTTTTATCACCCAAACATTTGCATTAAAAAAAAAAAAAGGTCAGTAAAATCAGGCAGCTGTCTGTTCATTTCTGTGGAGGGAAGGAGCTGTAGATATTGGAGCTTGGATTTATTGACTTTGGCAGCTCTTTAACACTTTAACGCTCCTCAGAATGTGTCCAATCAATGCTCTCCCTCTCGGCGTGGTTGCTGCTGAGGAGTCGCAGCGTTCACTTATCTGATGTCATTGTAAATCACTCAGGAGGGGGAGGTCAGAGGATGCTGCTGCCACACTCGCATACCACATTGAGCAGCTATGGGATGGTGCAGAACATGACAGAGAAAATAATGTGTGGCAACTTTAAATACATCACTCTGGTGTGAGTGTCTGCATTGTAAATAGAGATTTATAATAGAAGACGTGCTTTGACCTTTCAGTTGTAATGTAGCGTAAAATGAGCTGCAGATTTACCAGAAGCGTGTCAGGAATATGCTTCACTAACCCAAGAGGAAACACAGCAATGATACCAACACTAATCCACACAGCTGAGACATTATTGGCTCACTATTCACTTTGTTGACCACAGGTTTAATTGTATCGAAGGCACTTTCCCACATGCTTTATTTACTCTTTTGATTGAGGATATATAACAGAATTCAGATAATGTTGGAGTATATATAATCATAATAAGCTTGGGTAGTTTAGTTGAGTATAGTTCACATTAGCAAATGGCCGCGCTGCTCCAAATACATAACTGCTGTCACATTTTACCTTGTTTAAAAGGCTTTGCGTACTTCCTGAACCTCACCTGAGATCCCTGACAGAAGACAGCAGTTCCATTAAATGACAGATGTTAACATTAGGGAGGCAACCTCTGAAATGATCTGTTTTAATACAACATTGCCAGGCAGCTATGTAAATGCAGTATTATGTAGGCGACCTCTGTTCAAACCATTTGCATGATTGCATTCACAACTGAGAAGATTTATGGCCCAACCGGAGAACAGCTTTAATCTTAATAACTCAAAGTAGACTCTTATGGTCAAGAAAATGTCGTTCAGACCAAACTGTGTTCTGTAAACTGGTAGCAGCAGTCAATAAATGCCTGTAAAGAGGTTATTGTTCAAACTTTATAGCACAATATATTCTTTCTTTATGGACAGAAAAGGAAAAAAAATGGTTGTGCTTTGATTTTGTTTCTGAAAAAACAAACAAACAATCTGACAAGAACATCACAACTAAAAACAATTAACTGAAATTGATGATCAAATAACTTGGATTACAAACTCATAATAATAGTTTAAAAGCAGCTGGATAGAAATGACAAAAATGCCCTATTTCTCAAAATGCTCTCCATGATCCTGTAGAGTAGATTGGCTCACAGGTTTTAATGACTTCACGTTTGTCCTTGCTTTGCTACATGCTTGTCATCTGCTGGGAAAATGGCATTTCTACCATGTGCACCTTTTAAAAAAGGCTTTGTATTAATTTTCAGTGAAATTCTATTATTTTTCATAAAGGTTAGGTGAATAACTGTCAGTAAACGTATTGTATGACAATGGCATAAAAATAAATGGTGATTACCAAAACTGGTAATAACTTTTTTGTTTTATAACAAATCTACAACTCTACTCACATCTACTAGCATCTTATAGTCATAAGCCCACAATGTGCGTTTGTTCATTGATTAGCATGGCTGGAGCTAGTTTGCGATAAACAGTGAGACAGGTGGTCCCAATTCAAAAGTGCTATTCATTGTCCAGGTTGTTTTTATCGTTGTTATAACAACTCTTTGGTGACTAAATCACTTACTGTAGCAGATCTGTCTGGGACCATCTGTGGTATGAGAACCATAATGCTGTCCCACATATAACCACACAAAAGACAGTTTAAAAAAAACTAAAGAAATTTTGCACAAAGCTAAATGATAACATGCCATCCATCCATTTTTACTGCTTAGTACACTTCAGGGTTATAAGCAGACGAGAGGCAGGGTACACCTGGACAGGTCGTGATAACATACCTGCAGTCACCAAAGTTCAGTATTCCTTAGCAGAACTCCAAACACAGACTCAAATACTGACTTTTCCTGTTTCTAGGAAATGTGGATTTCAAGTTTATGCACTTTTCAGATGATGTAAAACATGAGCATATTTGGTGATGGAGAAATGGGTCCAGAGTTACTAGAAAAAGAAAATAAAACAATAACCAATAAAAAGAATATAAGACATCACATGTTCTCCTTTAATGTTTAAGTTTTGTCTAAGAAAAAAACAAACAAAACAACAACAACAAAAAGCAGACATCCTAATTCTTCCTGATCCTTTAGTGAAGTTTTCCAGCCTGTAATGGGGCTTTGTGAACAAAGGTGCGTTTGGTTTACAGATAAGCTGTGGAATTGATGGGCAAGTCCGCAATGACCTCCAGATTTATCTTCAGAAAATGCAGCCCGTTCCAAAGTAGCCACACACAAGTGACAATATCTCTCAGAAACTGAAGCGTTATGAGGAGTGTTGGGAGGAGAGTTTCCCCGCCATCTATTTCTGATCCTGACAGCACATTTTTTGTGTCTCCTGCCAGTGACAGCAGTCTCTGCTTCTGTTATCAAAATAGCCTTTTTCTTATCCATGATTTGACAAGTGACCGGTTCGTTTTTCAAATTTAACAAATCCCAGCAGTCATTGTGCGACAGCAGAAATGAAGTATACTGACTGCATATAATCTCAGGAGAAAAGATTAAAGTTTTTCTTCCAGATTTTTACCTCAAGAATGTGGAATGGAGCGAGTAAAAGAAAGAGGATGATGAGGTTCAACTGAACAGACAGACTGATGTTGGAGTGCAGAAGTGGGATACAGAGGCAGGCGGACTGAGTAAGAGACCATGAAATGGAAATGGAAAACTGTGCTGGGTGAGGGAGAGACAGAAGGAGAAATGGAGAAAAGACTGATATCTGCAGCGCCCCAGCTGTGAGGCTTTAAGGAGCTTAGCCCTCCTGCCCATCACAGTAGACTCCTCAAGAGCCGGCATTCATCGCTGCAGAGCTACAACTGAGAGTAAAACGAGTGAGGAGCAGAGAGAGGAGAGGTGTGGGTGGGGAGTGGGGCTCAACACTAAAAAAAATACAGTACATGATGATGTGGGTTTAAAATACAGTGGACTTTTTTTAACAGCTATAGAAAAAAATCAACATGAGTCATAACTTGTTCTGCAGCAAATACCTGTGTGTTTTTTGTTGTTGTTTTTAGAATGTGCGGCTTTAAAAAAATACAGCTTCAACATTTTAGGAAACACTGCAATGAGTTAGATGAGAAGACTAATACTCTTCAAAATGTCGTGCATGTAGCCCCTCATGATTATACTGTAATAAAAATATAAAGCAGATAACAGCTGGTTAGTTTGGCTTAGCATGAAGATTAGAAAAAATTCTATGCAGCAAAGCAGTCTTAGGGTTACTCAATCTGCCAACACACACCTATAAAGCTAGTTTGTTCATGCTTTACGTCTCATGTGATAAAGGTGTAATAGTGTGGAATAAAAAGAGTTTCTGACTGCAGACGAGAGGGGCAAGCATGCTGCAATAGGGAAAGGGTATTACGCAGCATATTTGGTGAGATGTGCTACATTGGAGACTGTTTTTGTTCAGCCCTCTCTAGAGTGGAGTGGAGGTCAGGTGCACATGGCTGCATTATGTTATTTGTAATAATTTGTCTTATTCAGATACGTTATTATGGCAAGATGTTTTTGTGTGACAAAGGGCATCAGTGCTCAAATGTGGGAAACAGAAAAACCCAGAAAATGGCATCTTTAAACTGCTTTTGTCTTTGACTTGGCAGGAAAAATATGCTGTTTATCTATTGATGGCATGCACACTGATACAAAATTATAGGGATCCATCACAGCTTTCATGTGGAGCTTTCTGGAAGACTATAAGCTGCATCAGAGTCCATCATATCCATTTCTTATCTTGAATTTGAATACCTCTGTCCCATCAGTTCTGCCTTGTTTATTGTTTTTGGGATCCTCTTTAGATGTGCTGTAGATATGACGGTTGCTACTTCCTGGGGTCCACCACAGCAAGAGTTTGATAACAGATGCTAAATAGTCTGTAAGACAGGTGCAGTTGCTGTAAGAGACTGTAATAACAGTTTGCTAACATTAAAGCATATGAGACTAGTAGCAAAACATGGACTATTGATCCTGGCTCACAAACTCCGCTAAACACACCAGATGTGTTTTCCAATCTGAGGTGTGGGGTTTCCACTTAAACAACCAATTAAATCAGGAGCTACACATCTGTTTACTCAGAACGTAGTTTATAGGCAAATAGTTTCATGGATCCAAACCATTTACAAGTTCCACTTTCACATGCCAATCCCGGATTTCCATCATCAGCTTTCAACGCTTTTCTTTTTTCATCTTTTCTTGTTATAACAATTTTCTGTGTGGGGCTTACAGAACTCTCTCCTTTCACTATTATTTGTTGATTACTGGAGCTTGTTACCAAACCAAGATTGGGAATCCCCACCCATAATGTAATGCACAATGATGTCATTACCTTTTTCCCTTTAAAGAAGAAAATATCATTAGAACTGAAGCAGCAGCTTTGATTTAAAAAGGGAAAATAGTCATTGTTGTCTTAAACAATTTAGACATTAAACAGCTGATTTTAAAAAAACATAAAATTACCTTAAAGAAAAAAATTTGCATATTTTCAATGTTTTTTGTGATTTATTTTGAATAAAATATTTTTTTGTTTGACAAACTTTCTTTTAAAAAAAATTGTCAATTTGAAAGTGTCAGATTTAAGTAAGCCAAAATTCTGTGGTTTAGCTAGCAGCTATTCCTGTTTGTGTTGCAGTAATTTGTTATGTTCACTGTAAACATCCTCCCACAATGTAACTTTTAGACCTTAAAAATATACGTTTTTGACTCATTTTGATGGCACACCAACATTCATTATGTGTATTTTTGAGCCGTCATTGCCCAGAGGCATCCCGGGGCTCAAAAACAGCAGTATGAAAGTTTTGTATCAGGGACGCGTCTGTGACGTTGCAGCCGACTATTGGTTGCGCACCGAGTCACTTACTAGCAAATGGATATGAACCAGATATGAACACAGTGGGTGTTTTGAACGCGCATCATGTCTAATTCGGTAAAGAAACGCACGAAAACATTACCGGAGGAAGAGAGGAAAAGAAAGAGAGGAAGGGATAGAACATTGACTCTATCTATCTCGACATACCTGTACTGCTGACAGCACAGGTAGGATGCACGATGGATGCTAGTTTAGCCGTCAATAGCTGGGCGTCACTGAGAAAACTGCTAAAAGTTCCATTGTGGGCCTTTGAAATTCCAGAAAATTAGTGTGACTAGTCCAGCTAATGAGCTGCTATACATCTATGTCATTTCTACACTTTGTTTTTTAGCTGATCCTGCATATTTACAGCAATAACATAACCAGCAATCTTATCTATCTCAAAACTACAGTAGTTTATAAAGTAATACATGTATTTTATTTCTGTAACAATCTCACTTGATGGTGCAATTCTCTGCACTGCATCAGCTCTAACAGCACTTTTTGAGGTGTAGATGTTTCTCCCTTTCTATCTTTTGTAATCTCTCAAATGTCTAATGCCCCTTTTCCTTGTGCATCTGCAACAGGAAGTGTAAACCGACCAGGGCCGGTCCCTGCCTTCCTCAGGAGCCCACCTGTCATCCCAACCCCTCTGGATATGAAGCCCTTTCTTCAGTTTCCCTTGGAATCGCCTCACCCGGCAAGCATCGGCCTCTTTCACAACTTTAATACAGTAAGTGCTCACACACTATCAAGAGCGCATGTTTTCGTGCAGCATGTCTGGGATTTGTTATCTCTTTGTCTGAACTGACAAGAGACACAGCTGGTATTCAACTGTGCCGTTGGCTTACTGCCTCATTGTGAATAAGACAAGTGATAAAGTGTTAGGAATTTATAGTGTGTAATCTAAAATGATTAGATGACAGCTGTTTGCTTTTTATTCAGCACAGTGAGTTTTAGAATAATTGAAAAAATGCCCAGCTGAGTGGTCCACTGCAATAAAATGACTTACAGCTAATCAATTGAAAAAGAAGTACAGGCTGTTTTCTCTGTAGTCAGCATTTTCTGAGGCTCCCTCGCATTTCTAGATTGGGTTTCATGTGAAGGTCAGCGTGGTCACAAACAGGGATGCGCACACATACGCACAAAAACACATTATCAGTCAGCTTATCTGCATGCTCTCAGGCAAAATGACCCCTCTGCAGGTTTATGATTCATCCTCCTTCACTGAGGACATTTAGCGTGGGCACGATTGCTACAGCATCTTAATTCAAATCCCTCTTTCTGCAATGTTCTCCACGTGAACATTCGTACATTTATACCAGTGTACAGTAGTGCTGTCAGCCGCTCAGTGTGAGCCATTCTTCAAATGAAAGTCAGGCTCGGCTTTAAAAGCTAATGTAAGGACAAAGAGAAGGACAAAATGGCTTTTAACACTTGACTGCAATGATTATTGTTTCATGCACAATTATGTTCCCTTGCTCTGACTAATGTTTTGTGGAATCCTCTGAGTCATGCGGATATTTCTCATTCTTATCCCATTGTCTTTATTGTTAACATTCTAGAGAGTATAAAGAGATCCCATGAGAAATAACTCTTGCAGCAAAAAGGTTTTAGATGTGCTATAATATTTTTTCTTCTGTTAATTAGTCAAAAGCAAGCTGTTTAAAGAACCTTTACAAAAATTAAGACTAACTTTGTTTAAATAAGAGACATTTCCACCCATGATGGGACAGCTATACGTATATAAGCGGTTCAGCCTGTTCTGTTTTTTTTTTTTTGGGGGGGGGGGGGGGGGGGGGGGGGTGCTGAGATGCATGTATTTGTTGCAGTTTCCTGGGACTGTGTAAACTTAACCAAAAGATAAACTGAAGTTGATCAAAATTGAATCTGATCATGTTTGAACAATGTCAGCCGAATCAGATTGGGACATCATCGGCAGTTTTCATTTCACATATTACAGTATACTAACTCCACACTTGTTCCTGGGTAGAGTCCACAAGGGAATGCAGAAAGAGGACTGCTGGAATTGCAGTGTTGCTTAAACAGCACACTAAGGATTTCAGACAATGCTACTCCTGACAAATCGATGCAAAAATAGTCTTCATATCAATACAAATGTAGATGTTTTGTCAATATTGCTGAAGGGGTGGAAAGCAGCATACAAGCCAGCTGAAAAGACTATGAGGCAGAAAACAGAATCAACACACATGCTTTGCATGTATTATCTGGACAATCACCTACTCAGTCCCCACATGGGCTCAATCAGACATTACCTGCATGTATTACTGGGAGGTGGTGTAATATCTGCATAATGTCTAGTCCAACTCTATTGGGTAGTTGTGTTTCCACAATTTCCTCTGGATAATGTCAAGATAATATTAGATATGTAGTGTATGCTGCGAAATAACTCAATTTGGCCTTTCTATACACCCTCAGAAAAGTCTTATGTTTCCATGGTAACATTAGTTCCTGCAAACTGTGGCAAACATTAACATACAAAAAAACAAATTGAACACAATGTTAAACTGTGCATATAAATCGCTACTGCCTTATGATGCTTGCTTTTTTTTTTTACACAATTTTTGTTTTTTGTTTTTCAAATAGACCAAATGTTCATTTTATCTTTGCAGTTTCTGAAAAAAACTTATACAACAATGGCCAGTCAACTGGACTATCACTGCCATTTTTTGTAATGGCAGAGTCCAACTTTCATATCAAGTATTCACACAAACAGTGATGATGATAATAGAGAAAACATAGTCATCTACAGTATGAGTTTGGTACTTTCACTGTGTAAAGACACATTGTTGACAGTCAAATACCCTGATCAATAAGCTTCGTCTCAAAGTTTTGCCACTTGCATGACTTTAAACATAATGCATTTTAGTATGACGACTACTTTTGCATTTTACATGTTAAGCTGAAAGGCAGGACTCTACAGCCTGTAATTCTAGCAAATAATATTTGTGCAATATGTTATTTAAGTGTCTGCTAAGATGCCTAAAATACAGGCCATGATATTTTACTAGCCTTAATCAAGTGCTTTGTAAAAAGAAAAACAGCTGCAATACAGCAACAAGCTAAAATGGAATTTTTTTTCAAAAGAAATAATTTCATATTTACTTTACCACCCGGCTTCTACATGTTAATTTTTTCATCTGAAGAAAGATGAAGGAGAAAGAAGAAGTCCCATCTTTTTTCCTCTTCCTTCTAAATCATCTCATTTCTACTCACAGCTGTGAAAAATTCATCTGAAATGAATTTAACTATTAAAAGAAAAACTCATAAAAAAAGATATGAGACACGACTGAGTGACAAAATTCATGGTGACTGATATGTGGAAAAAATGTATACACCATATGACACAGTGTAAAGTAGTGGTGAGACAAAAGCTTATCTGTATGAGGGAGGAGGAAGTGAAAGAGGAGACAGAATCTGGACTAATAAGTTAATGAGGTCGTAACAGTAGACAGACGCACAGACGGAGAGCCTGATGAGAACAGGTGGCCAAAGAAAGGCAGCAAAAGAACCACAGTGATGGGACACCGGAGACAGATCAACATGCTGGACTGCAGGCACCAGTAAGAGACAGAAAGGACAGTTTTTACCTGCCATTTACACACACTATGTGCACACATGCAGTTATGCATTCACCCACACATGCTTGGCAAAGAAACTAAATAACTAACAAATATGGAAGTGTTACTGGTCTCCACATGAAAGCCACTGTAAATAACAAAAGTGAATTAGAGAGAGAAAAAATGGCTCAATTCTAAAAATATTTCTCACAATGGACAAACAGGGTTTAAGTTTTCAGACCAATTACACAATGTCCCTCTGTGCCTTAGGCTTAGCAGTGTAAATGGTCTCATTTGGCAATGAGCATTCAGTCTGAGTCTGAGATGAGAGGCTGAGTAAAACCACAATGCACTTTTGGCTGTTTAATGAAGGAAACACCCAGCACTGTGGGTTTTTTTTTTTTAACCCTACCAATGGGTCAGAGGGTTTGAAGTCCACTGGGATTGTCTTTGAATGAGAGAGTATCCTTTCATGAGACAATGACATGACATATATATCTGTTCTTCATCTGAAAATGACAAGGTTGGCTGTTTTAAGCCAATGGTTGTAATTTGGAATACGAAATTAAAGATATCTAGTTTTCCCATTTGTCTTTTATTGCATTGTTTTATCTTTTCTTTGTCCTCACAATCATTTAAAATGCAGGTGAATTCATTCAGAAATCTAAATCTCATCAAAGACTAATTTTACCTCTATCTTGCACAGAACGTTTACAGTATTGTGTTTTGACTATAAAGATGTGACAACACGGACAAAAGATTATTTTGTGACACAACAACAGAAAGTCTTGAAGATGGAGAGTGTGTGATTAGCCCCTTCTAACACTAGCATGAATTAAAGTGTTTGAGCAGCACCAGACACAATCAGCCGTTCCAGCTGCTGCTGTGAAAACACACGTCCTTCTATCTACATTAATCACTCCTCTCTCTTCAATTTACCCTCCTCTTCTCTGTCTCCCAGCTTTTTCCCCTTTTAATGGTTCCCTTGTCATTCACCTGCATTTTTTCTTCAACACCTTTCTCTGTAATCCACGTTTACTCAGTTGACTGTTTCGGTGCTGTGCAGCTTAGCTGTTTGAATGTCTCATGTGTTGCTGAATCATTGATGTGACCTCTGGGTTTTCACTCCTCAGATGGACCCTGTCCAGAAGGCAGTGATGACGCACACCTTTGGGCCACCTATGGTGAAAACAAAGAGGCCAATAATCTCCTGCAATGTGTGTCAAATACGCTTCAACTCTGAGGTATGACATCCTTAACAAATAAAAAGATGGCCTCTGTACCTAAATCTCAACCCATCCACACCATAAAGCTTTATTTTCTGCGATACTCAGTTTAGGTGATCTTGAGCCTAAAACTCAGACTCAGAGTTAGAGAAATGTCAAAAATTAGCATGTCAGGATAATTAATTCACTGACTGTGCTATAATTATACAGTAAGGTCAGTTCGCTTGTAAGCTTATGCAGTTATAGCTCACCAACTTTTATACTGTAGAGAATAGATATGGTGCTATTGCTTATCTTATTTATGTATTTTTTTGTTTAAGAGCAGCAGTTCTCAAACTGGGCATTGAGCCCACACAGAGAGCTGTTTACATCCTACAGTATAAGATGAGAAGTGGATAAACACAAAGGAATGGCACAATAAAATAAAGAAAAAAATGTTGATTG